>CM062813.1:202009303-203209303 GCA_031772625.1 Pinus tabuliformis
CTAATTCCACTAAGATTATACCCCCTACCTATTAACATTAGAGGTGGCCATTGTCGGAACAATTGTGAAATTTTCATATGCTACATAAGTAAAAACCTATCAAGACCAACCCTTATTTATGTACCAAATGAAAATATTTATCTTTCATTGGTCCATGCAATTCAAAATTAATCACATTATATTATCCTCAAAACTACAAAAGTAGTTTCAAATAGCAACCCCATGTGTTTCTTGCTCACAGAATGATGAACCATAATTTTCCTCGATGGATAGACATACTTCAAGAATTTGATCTTGGTTTTTTTCTCACCCAAAAGAAAAAGGCCCTTATACTTACATAATTCATCATAGACTCGCCACCTGATACTAAATATTCACCAGTTGATGGTAGCTTTTGAGAAAAATACTTCTTATTTATCTCATCTAATGACCCCTTTTATGGTGACATAATCATGTTTTTACATACACAAAAATTTTCAACTCACCTATCATGATATGATTGAAAATTCAATCACCACCAAGCCCCTCACTATGTCCTCAATGGAAACATATTGTATTAAGGTGGTATTTATAACATATTATGTTTATGCCTCATGTTCGAAGAAGATGATTGGGCCTTAAATGACTTCCATAGCAGAACATATGGGGGGTCTATTTATGGGATATCCACCACCTAGAAAATCCTTCACACTGGTAATTTCTGGCCCATTGTCTAACGATTGCATTTATTCCATCGAGTAATGCACAAAATTTATCCTTTTTCCCATAGTACTAAACCACCCCATGCTGCCATCCATCCTCTTTTTGCAATAGGAGCCTTTTGTAAATGGGCTTCGAATTCATGACATGAAATTGACCATCCAATAATAGTCACAAATACAGTATAGTGGTCATCAACTACTTCACAAAATGTTTCAAAGTTATTCCCACATTCAACAACATCGTCAACACCATGACATGATTTTGCTTTAATCATGTCACCACACAGTTTAACATTCCCAAGGAGTTAGTGTTTGACCATGGAAAGCACTTTGAGAATGGGGTCTTTCAATAGCTCTTATCACTCAGTTTCACTCACATGTTCGCATCATCATACTATTCTCAATCAAATGGGAAAGTAAAAATCATAAATAAAGTCATCAAAAATGATGTTTTTGTGCATGGTGAACAAACAAAAATCTAATTGGAATCACATGCTTTTATATTCCCTTTGGAAATATTTTATGTCCATTAAAACTTCCACAAGGTTTACCCCTTTTCACTTTTTGCATAGGGTTGAAGCAATTATCCCCATAGACTGTGAAATCACCAAATTATGCATAGCCATCAAATTTATCCTAGACACTATTGTTCTTGAATAACACTTTGTTATGCTAGAAAACATCAACGAAGATTGAAACACTTCTCGTTAGCATAATGGGGCAACCAAAAAATGATCCAAAGCCACCTTTGACTGAAAAGTTAACCCTCATACCTTTAATGAAGGGGACGTTGTCTTTCATTATGAAATCACTAGTTAAGCCTTACATCCTAGGAAGTTTAAAACCTTATAGAAAGGGCCTTATATCATCAAACGTTTCCTCCTCAAAGGACCATACATTCTCTCTGAACCCAACGACACATGTATCAAAGACACTATCGATGGGCTCTATCTAAAAACATTCCATCCATAATGGTTGAATTTGTTTCCCTCTATATTTTACTGTACACAATATCATTTTTGTTCTTCTTTTATTTTAGTCACCTTGTCTCACTTCTCTAATATCTATCATTTTTTTCTTCATAGATAGATAACCAATCAATGTACTCCCTTGGGTTTGTTGGTGGATCTTCTCAATGTACTTATAATATCTCCCTAGCAACTTGGGTCTTTTTTCTCCCGATCAAACCTTTCTCCTACAATTGGGGTTTGTATCAGGCCAACCACTAATAATAAATTGAATACAATGTTGTCATCAGGTTGTTGACGAACACTATACAAATGGGCATTCACCACCTCAATATATTTCTTGATTCCTAACTTCTCATTACTCAGTTGAACCATGCCTTTCAAATTTATGGCCCTCGCTTGTTAGAAAATACCTGCATGCAAAGTTCTTCTTATGTAGTTTTGACCATATTACATTTACACATTCCCTAAAGTCAAGATTATGTCATTGACTAGATTGCAGAAAACATTTTATGTTGGTAAGAATAACATCATATAGATATATGTAATAAATAAACATAATAAAAAGCACATGATAACAATATAATATCCATCATCACTTAATCCAAACATCACTAGAAATAACCATCAAAATAGATACAAGTAAAAATAAGTTGTATATGTCATATTATGTATAGTTTATGTACATCAAGGCTACATGCCATCAAAAAGGGGACATAGCAAAAAACATGGGAACATCTCATACTCAATGATTACCATATATAAAAAACATAAGCATAATAAACCCCAAATAAAAGGGCATTAATGTTGGGGCTCCACCCTATCCCTCACTCCCTCTAGTAGGATGAACCTATCCTACACCTCTGTTAGGCACCAAAATCAGTATATTTGTTACAACCACTATTGTCACCCTCTGCAATTATAGTTTCCACTCCTTGTACGGTATCCCCATGGAGTCTATAATATCCTCCCATAGCATGGCCCACCTAGCCTCTAGAATACCCAAAATTATGATTGATATGTGTTGTCAAACATTCATGTTGGGCCTCTCCAAACATGTTATGTTCTTGTGAAGGTAGTCTATCTTTGCATCACAGGGATCCTCCTCCCCTCCCTCATATCACCCATGGGAAGGGCAACCCCTATCTCAGAGAAACCCCTCTACTGTGTTTGTTTTTTTCCCTCATGCTCACTTTTAGTAGGGTGTAACGTTCTATTATGCCAAAGGATTTGACCTCGATCTCCCCCACAAACTCAAGCTCAAGAAATAGGGACCTCTCATCCTCATGAGCCCATGCTTACAATCATAAAACCAAAGGAAATGTTAATATGATCAAATATATACCTTAATCAATAAAAAAATGATAAAATATAGACAAATAAAATAACTCATACAAGAGAGCCCCTAAACCTTCCTTGGGGGTAGGGGCATGTCTAGTCCCCCCTGAAAATCCATCCCTACATAGGGAAACTCCAAGAAGATTTGTGACATGAATAGTCGCCACTAGTATACTCTCTCAATCTAGAATCTCTTGGCCTCTCCTCCTCCCTCTCAGAGTTTATATGAACTAGGGTTTGTAAATGAAGAAGTTAATGAACTAGTGCATGGACTATAGAGAGATTGTTTTAACATTACATGTGATAGCATGTATACATTTTAATAAACATAACAAATGAAAAATAAACATAATTTGGAACACATACCTTTAAATGTAAGCACTAAATACTTTCATACCTCATATGTTAAACCGAATCATGGACCTCATTGTTCCAGTACTCTTAGTAATGGGGCGACCCCAAGATGCGCCTATGACTCCACCAAGGAAAAGGTTTCCTAATGCCAATTATGGTACACAGTCAAGACAAAACATGGCCAAGGCCATGACACCAAATCCAAAGAGCACTCCAAAATACAATCCCTCGTCCCCTATTAACCTACACAACCTAAAAAACTACACACACTTGTATGCACCCATAGTCCCTTACTACCCTTCTATAACTCCAAGATAGGTTATCTAGGGAGTATCAAATCCATTTGGTAGAAATTAATGTGTAGAATCAATACTGCTCATGAAATTTTCTAAATCACAAGACTTGAAGCTACTCAATTGATCTGCAAAATTTAATTCACCATCCAAAACAAAAATCATATACATGTAAAAGGAAACATCACACATGCACAAATATTTATCTAGGGGAAAGAAATTGATCAAAACCCATTTCTATCTATATTTCATTAATTTGAGAATATAGAAGAAATACATATTCTTGCTCAGGTCTGAGCACACCCTATAAGTGTATAGTCTATCCCTCTACCTGACTAACTGACTCTGTCACCCACTTAGCCAATTTTCAAGCCATCCAAGCTCCTAATTCCTTGTGTTGCTCCTTTGGAAACTAGGCCCCTATTAATTAGGAAATTCCCTTGTCTGGATTGCGCAATTCTTCTAGGTCCTTCATATGACTGCATGCACCATTTGTACACATTGGAATATTCTACAACTGATATTACCCTACCTTGGAATCTCCATCTCAACTTGGTAACTCAAATTATCTCCATGCATGAGCTAATTTAGGTTGATTAATTAATTATCTGGATGATCACTAAGTGTGGTTGAAGTTCCACTTCCACAACTTAACCTACCACTAGTTCCTCCAATAGTTAGAACTAGTTTAACTAACCATAACTCAATTTAACTGAATTAAATTTCTATAACTGAAATTAACTCAACCTAGGCTCCTAAAATTTAGGAATCATTGCACACAACTGAAATTCATGCCCCTAACTCAAATTATCTGAGCTAGACTCCTATTTTTTAAGAATCAACTCAAGTAAATTGAACTTCAACTCATTAACTCTAGTCGAGTGTTATTAATTAAGTGACAAGAGCCATGTCACCTAAGTTAACTCCTCCAAGTTGCCTGCTAATGTGGAATTTCGAATTTCCTCAATTTGATTAAGGCAAAAATCAAATTTGAGACTTTTTTTCTACATTTTCAACACTCCTTAATGAGAAAGGGATTGTCCACCACCCCTATCCTGCACCTATGGAATGCATTTCATGAAACACCTCTCATTGTTGCTACTACTACTACAACATATACAACTGAGAAGCATTGAGAAAAAATTTGAATCAACTGCGTCTGCAACTATCTGCTGGGAAAATTATGTTGTTGTTTACTCTGCTACTGAGCCTCCTACTCTGTTGTCAACACTCCTCTACACTCCTCAGTATCTGACTGACACTGATGCTCCTACTACTAAATATTGTGGGCCCATGTAGCAAGGTAATGATCTGTGAGAAAAATGCCTCAATGGACCCTGCCCAAATTTCTACAACTCTTAGACTAGGGATCTACATCGCTCCACCTCGCTCATAGAGGTATAGCTGCATGTTTTCCTTCTTCCCACTTGGATCAAACTCTCCCCCTGCTAGAGGTCTCTACTTGAGTGGATGTATCCACTTTTCCTCCCCTTTTCTCTTACATTTGTGGCTTCTCCACAACTTCCTAAGGCTTCTTCTGACGCTACATGTTGATAGGTCTATCATGCTCCCTCTTAACCACCATATCTCTAGTCTTTTCCTTGCTTCTCAAGGCTTTTCTTGCATATTCTACCTCATGTGGATACAGGTTTTTGACGCTAACCCTGATCTACTTCAACTATCCTATGGCTATGTGTCTCGGGAATGCTTTCCCTTTTCTGATTATCACATCTTAACCACGGTATTCCAAAACTATAATGGATACAAGATTCTTCTTTAGACCCGGAACAAACATTAGTTCCGTGAGTCTTAGAGGAGAGCCTGAGTCCCTCTAAAAGGTGACTATACCAATCTCTATTTCATTGTACCTTCCATCGACTCCAAACTCAATGTTCATCTGGAGATATTTCTCCTCCAAGTCACTAAAAAATTCTCTATTCCCTATCATGTGGAATGAGGCACCACTGTCCAAGTACCACATGATCCCCATCACTTTTCTCGCCATGCATGTGATGAGGGTGAACTAAATCTCAAACTGTGAAGCCAAAGATTCACCTGTTGCTGCTATTGCAGCTTCCTTCTTACTTCCCTTCTTGTGTGGACACTTCATGCCATAGTTCTCGAATTCATGACAATGAAAGCACTTGATTTTGGACAAGTATTTCTTCTTTCCCTCTTGGCTAGAATTAGCCTCACCTTGGGACTTATTATTCTTGGCATTCCTTCCATTGATGACTAATGAAAATTCCTCTTTATCTTCTTTGGATGAGGGCATACCTCTGGTACTCCACCTTATTTCCTCTTACACCAATTTGAACCATAAGCGCTCCAAAATTGGTAGTTTCTCCCTCCCATTCACCAAACCTTGGTAGTTGTGCTAGCTCTTGGGAAGGCCTAGAAGGGCTAGGCTTACCGAATCATCTTTTGTGATAGTAACACCAACTTGACCAAGTTCATCATGACATTGTGTGAACCCTACTCAAGCACTACAGAATAGTCTCATTCTTCTACATCTTGATATTTCGAATATTTTCCTTGAGTGCTAGTTTCATGTTGTCACTACTATTATAGAACAAATCTATCAGTGCTTTCCATATTTCATATGGATTCTCTTTCCAATGGATATTTGAGACAATATCATCTCGTACTCCCTCCAATATGATCCTCCTCACCTTGGAAACACACTTATTCCATTCTCCTAGATCCTTTGCATCAGATGATGTTGGTTTCAAAATATCATTATCATTTAATTCCTTTAACCCATTATCCTCTAGTACTGTCTCCATGTCGTCCTTCCATGAAACATAATTCAAGATTCCCTAAAGGGAATAATCAAGCCTTAGTCCATTGAAATCCATCTTCTCAGTCTTGAAGAAAACCTACAACCCTAATCTACAAATTCGAACCTCCTACAATGAGAACTTTGAAATCTCTTCTCTATAGTGATTCCAGCTCTGATACCATGTAGAAATTAATGTGTAGATTCAATATTTCTCATGAAATTTTCTAAATCACAAGAATTGAAGCTACTCTACTAATTTGTGGAATTTAATTCATCATCTAAAGTAAGAATCATAGACATAAAAAACGAAACATCACACATGCAAATAGATTTATCTAGGGGAAATAAATTGATCAAAGCCCCTTACTATCTATATTGTATTACTCAGAGAAACAAAGAATAAATACATATGCTTTCTCAAGACTGAGCATACCCTGCAAATGTATAGTCTATCCCTCTACTTGACTACCTGACTTTGGCCAACACTTAGTTGATTTTCAATCCCTCCAAGCTCCTAATTCCTTTCATTGTTCCTCTGGGAATTAGGCCCCTATTAATTAGGAAATTCCCTCATCTCAATTGTATAATTCTTATAGGTCCTTCCTCTGACTGCATGCACCATTTGTACACATTGGAATAGTCTACCACTAATAGTACATTGCCTTGGAATATCCATCTCAACTGGGTAACTCGAGTTCTCTCCATTCATGAGCTAATTTCGGTTGATTGATTAGTTATATGTATTATCACTCTGTGTGTTCGAAGTTCCACTTCCACAACTTGACCTTCCACTAGTTCGTCCAATAGTTAGAACTAGTTTAATTGACCATAACTCAATTTAACTGAAATTAACTCAACCTAGGCTCCTAAAATTTAGCAATCATAGCACACAACTAAACTTCATGCCCCTAACTCAAATTATCTTAGCTAGACTCCTAGTTTTTAGGAACCAACTCAATTAAACTAAACTTCAACTCGTTAACTCGAATTGAGTATTCTTAACTGAGTGACAAGAGACATGTCACATTAGTTAGCTCCTCATAGTTGTCTGTTGATGTGAAATTTCGAATTTCCTCAATTTTATTAAGGAAAAAATCAAAATTGAGACTTTCTTGCTGCATTTTCAACACTTTGTATCTGGGAATTGTAGCTACTCTCCAGGGTCTCCAGGTACCCTCTATAACTTGTAACACCCCTTGTGCTAATCCCTTTTGTAAATATTATTATGTATTGTAAATTCATGTGAATAATATTAAATTAAAAAGATTATTGTGTTCAAAGGGACACATATTCATAATTCTGTGTAGGAGAAGTAGTGGGGAAGTTGCTACAGAAGTTTTCTTTAGAAGGCAAAAATCTTTAAGTCTCCATTAATGATCCATAACCTCTCTATTGGATTTAAGAAACAGATTGAGTCTATGTAAGGTGCATGTGTAAGACATAAAGCATGGATGTTCAAGGTTTTTAAGCTTGTGTATGGGCCTTTGTTGATGAAAATGCAAATGTACTAGAAAAATTTAAGGAAGTGTATGGGTTGTAAGGGATAGGATGAATCATCCCACTCATGTGGAAAAGGGAAATCCATGGTAAAAAAACCATGAAACAGTGATGGTAAAATAATGGACGCATGGAAAGGAAAGGAGGAGGCATTCAGGCATGGAGGGGAGGGAGAGAATACATAGAAGAGGCGAAAAAAGAGTGATGCATTTAGATATACACATAGAGGAGAGGAGGAGTCATGTTGAGACATGAAAAAAAGGAGGAGATATGTTCTCTATATCCCTATGTTTTGATTAGCTGGAGGATTTTCCCTCTGGAATCTTGGTTATTCTTGGTTAACAAGTGGATACCTAGCTCTCTAGATTCCCACAAAGGCTATCGGGGTGAATGCATAGTGTGCTTTGGATTCCTACTAGAGAAAAGTGGAGGCACTATGGTTCTAGATTCCTGAAGTGAAAATTGGGTGGAGATGTGTCGATCCCTAGATTAATGTAGTGTTGTTGTGGGTGGAAAACCATAAGTCATGGGTTCCCTAAATTGGTTGTGGGGTGGAGTTGCAGCAACGATGGATTCCTTGAACCTATTGTGGGGTGGAGCTTCAAGTGCTTTTGATTCCCTTACTTGATTGCATTTAGGTGGAGACGATATGTTCTTTGGAACCTTGGAGGTCAAGTGGAGGCATGGTGAACTCTAGATTCCTTTTTGAATGTGCATATGACTAGGGTTCATATCCCTTGAGCATTTCCCTTCATATGATTTGAATATGGCTTGGGGGTGGCTAAATGAAAGGAAGAACAACAATGTCATTGGTTTAAGTTTGGGAGGAGAGTTGAAGCCCTTCTCCTAGTTTCTAGTCATCCAATTAATAAGATAAGTGACCACTTCTATGCCATATTTTTTATGTAAGGTGAATATTTCTCTTATTGTTAAAATGCACTAGTTGATTGGTCTTCCAAGAGTAGATGTCTATTTTCTATGTGTTACGAATCAAGATAAGCCCAATAATGTTGAGATATGCATGTATGAATTGTTACCTGCATTCATGTTTGATCTTGTGATAATGTGCTTATATTATTAGTTCATAGCCTAGTGGGCTGGTTGTATGTGTCTTGTTCTTTATAAATTTAATGAATGTTTATTTGGCCTGTGAAGGCCAAGAAGACTCAAGATTTATGTGGGAACTTATGTTTGTGCCCCTAAGGACAAAATGGCAATGAAGTCATCGTCTCTGTGTAAGTGAGCAGTAAGCTTCTCTATTGAATACAGTAGGTCAGGAGAGATACTCACAAAACTATCTAGGCATTTAAATGGAATTGGTGGAGGGAAAATTCTTGTAATATAACTAAGGGATTCTCATTCACACCTTAGAAGTTGAGAGCACTTTCCGTATCAATGTAGCCCCAGGAGATGGGAGCCACGAGACATAATTTATTCCCATCAAAAGCTTGGAATATGTATGTCATGTCACGGGCCTTGTGGGCATTGATCCTTTAAGTGTTATGAATGGAGGGGGCATGGCACGAGATAGGAAATCCATCAGTTAAGTATCTACGAAGAATTGTCATGGTAGTAGCCTAGTAGGGGGTGTCCCCATAGTGTTAGCTTGGAGGAAGGGTTGGGGTGTGATTACACGGAAGCCTAAAGGTTAGGCTCCATAATAAGGATGAAATAATATAACAAGAAATTTTGGTTTTACAAAAGGGTCAGGACCTCGATGGGACCTAATCCAAAGCTAATGTGGCATATGGGAGGAAAACCATGTGCATACATAGGAGGCTTTTATTGAGGTCCAAATGACCTATAGTTGAGTGACATGTGGCGTCGGTAGAGGATGTTGTATCGTAACGTAGTGTTAGCATGATATCATCATTGGATGACATCAACATGATGTCATCACAAACTCGTGGAACATAGGAGGTTTTATGTGTGGATTTTATGGTCTTGTTGCAATTAAAAAACGTTGGGGGAAAGGAAATTTCCTAGTACCTAATGAGAAAAAATGTCATTATGGGTTCTCAAACTGTAGAGGGGTTAAGGCATGCACTTTACATGAAGGTATTGGTTAACGAAATTGAGGATCTAGATTAGTTAGGGAGTCCATGGCTTGTTTTTCCTATGGGGTTTGGCACATGTTTTATGCTTCGGGTCCCGAAACCCCAAAATATTGTTATAACATGGAATCGTTACAAAACAGGTTAAGGTCTTGTTCAATGGGACCTAGTTGAGGTGATGATGTGGAAAGTGCCATGTGGCATAAAAAATACATGATGGTATGCTATAGTGGGGTGGTTTGCCATGTGGTAGTACCTTGATGATGTGGAAAGGGTTTATTGGTCGTACTTTAAATGCCATAAATTTTGCTTTGTTAGTTAGATTTTGATCAAATTTATATCATTGGAAGGATCTCAACAAACTAGTCACAATGGTGGAATTTATTTTAAGTTTTAATGGAGTTGAGAAAAGAGGAATTTTGTGACCCCATTTCCATGACAGGACTATGAAGGTCAAGTTAAATAAAAGTAACACCTCGCATTAAACCCAATTTATCTAAGGGGGTGGTTGGAGGGAGTGTTACAGAATGTATCGGAGTAGAAGGTTCAACATTGGACCTCTAAAGATAAGTTCAGACCTTTTGACCATGTATGATAGTGTGCTAGGACTTATTCTAGAGTATGGTAGTCATATTGATTGATGATGTGTGATTATTGTAGCATTTGATTGTGATCCATATATATGGTGTATGTATTGACTTTCATATGTTTAATGTTTCTAACAGCCATGCCAACTTGAAGTGTGATGTTTCAAATAGATTTGCATCAACATACTTATAGTAGTAAGCCAAGGTGATGATCAATACTTACATTTATGATGAAAACTTGACAAAAGTGAGATGGGGGTGAATCAGTTTAGTACATTCATGGACATTAATATGTTTTTATTTAAACTTAATAACTGAAATTTTAGATGAGCAATGTAACACATAGTAAACATCGTATTTAATATGTAAACATTAAGTAATAAGTAAACCATAACATCACATCAGCACATAAAAGAAAGTGCATATGGACACTAGATATATGTGGAAACCCATAAAGGGAGAACACCACGATTTTGTTATTTTTGTGATGCAAAGGCAAGCTCCAACTCCCTTATTACATCTAATTTTTTGTAGGATCCAACCTATAATCAAACCATAGAAGGGTTTGCCGAAAGTATCGTCCATACCACAACAAACTCAAACATGAAGGTGTCAAGATCCTCTGTAATCAAACCTTAGAAGCATGGGAGAACATATGTATTAATGTTTTTCATTTTAACATATCCATCTATTTCTCTGATGGAAAATATGAACACTTACAATTGTTTATCTTCAACCATAGTGTTGGTGGGGTGTGAAGGTGTTTCTCCTTTTGGAAGTTCCTCAAAGATCCTCACTTTCTCACCAAAAATGATGTCAAAAATCCTATGAACAAGGTAGGATGATCATAGTAAAATAAAAAGTTCTAGATGCTACTGGAAGTGGGGTTTTTTGGTAAGAATTTTCCTATTCTGTCCTTAATTCTTCAAGGCATAAAAGAAAAGAATGTATTCTTTTCTTCTTTTTTATATATTTTCTTATGAAAAAAAAAAATTAATGTGTTTTTTATTTTTTGTATGAGATGCAATGAAAGAAAGAGTGAATCAACTAAAGAAAGAGGCAGTGCATTCTTCGACATCTTCTTGGCAACAATTCCAAAAAGTGATGGCCCTGAGTATTATAACAACAATGTTGCAACTCCAAGGGTCTCATATTTAATTGTCAACTTCGGGTCTGTACAAACATAACAAGGGCCAACATTCTATGTGTAACATGAAATATCTCTTTCTCTATGTTTGTGGAAACACTAAAATGAAATCTAGATGTACAGAGACCAACTTGACTAATCTATGCTACAATAAAATTGCAATTGGAGGAAATAACTTGCAGAAAGGAAACATTGCACACAAACCTAGGCTACTTGAAATAAATGAAGGCACACTTCTACACTTCTACATTATCTATTATGAAATTAACACACATTTACACACCTCTATGCTATCTTGCAAGGAAAGGAAAACACACTATTGAAATGAAAGCCTATAAATGGTAAACTCTAATTTGTAGAAAAAAATCTAAAGAAAAATGATAAAAGCTTCTACAAGGTATCTAGACCTCCAAGGCCTTTTTATTGTGGTTCCAAGTGTGTTTTAATATAACAAAAAATAAAAACCATGAATTTACTGTGAATCTAAGAGAGTTTGAAACGTTGATTACGAACTTCTACAAGAGTCTTTGTTTTGTTATAGGAGAGAGACCAGCGAGCAGGTAACCAAGTAAAATTAAAGTTGGAGAAGAAAATAAATCATGGAGATGGTATAAAATGATAAAATAAACATGTTTAAAGCATTAAAACGTCTAGTTTCAATTTTAACCTATAAAATCTCAAACCTTTTGGTTCCTTGTAGTTGCAAAACATGTTAGCGTGCAGGAAAATAGTAAACAATGAACAGTGAATAACAAATGAGTAACAACAAAGGGAAAGAATTAAATGAAAAATGAAAATTTATTTACCTAATGTAAATACTACAATTATTATAACCAATTACTCGGATAGCATGCAAGGAAAGTCTGTTCATGAAAACTTCCACGTTAAGCATGCATAAATGCTATAAACAAAAGTAACTTTCAAAAATATTTTCCAAAAGTAAACATATGCATAATATTAAAAAAAAAATACAAGAGGGATTTGGAGAACCTAGGGTGGGCCCTGACCCAAGGAAGCTCAGAACTCTTAGAAGAAATCCAAACAAGGAGCTGAAATAGAATATCACTTCCATTAAGTGATTTTTTTTTTTATACATTACAAAGTTACAAAACTTTCTTGGAAACACTAATCTATAATTTTCTCTTTTTCTTCACACACTTCTCTACATTTCTACTAGGCTACTCAAGGCTCTTATTTATATAATTAGTAGGGAGCATCCTCCTTGGGAGGGGGGACTGCATTTCCCTCCAAAAATCATTAGAAAAGGGGATTTTTCTTCCTAGGCCACCTTGCAACTATAGGAAGAGCCATTAGATGCCCTTATCCAACCGATTTGAGCCTCTCTTGTAGCAAGGAATAAATCCCACAAATATATCTAGTTGGATCTCCTCAAAATATGTGCAAAATACCTTTAAAATCCTACACAAAACATGCTAGGCACATTAAATATGAAAAACCTCATTGACTCTCCTAAGAACTCATTAAGCTAGGAAAGTGTGTCATTAAGTGAAAAAAGGTAGGTTTAATGTAGCTTGTATGTGCCTAGGAGTGGATAGATGGGCCTTATGTTTTACCTAGTTCGGAGGCCCATCACATTCAACACCCTATTTTTCAGCCATTGAGAATTTGGCACATAAATTTTACCTTTGGACATGAGGATAACATTTTTCTTCAACTAATAATAATTATGTTGTGGTTGTAAATTATTTTGTTGTCATTTCTCCTTTTTATGCATGTATTGTTGATCTAAAATTATAACCTCTAAAATTTTGATTATTTAATCATATTTACATGCACTTATGGTTTCCATATGCATTCTCTTATTGATTGCATCAAAAACCTTGTTTCCTTTCTTCGATTCCTTGATTTAAAAATCACATTTAGCCAAAATTTCCAACCACCTAATTTTCCTAAAATTTAATGTTAGCTACCTCAAAAAATGCTTCAAACCACTATGGTCTACTTTTAATTCAAAACTCTTTCCCATGAGATAAATCCTCCATAGTTTTAAGGCATGAATCATGATTGTCAATTCCAAATCATTAGTGGCATAATTCCCCATGAAAATATCACTTCAAAAAATACCAAAATGGATGGGGGGAATGGATATCGCAGAGAAATGGATGGGAAAGTGAATAAAGTGAAAAAGATAATGAATGTAAAATAAAGGATATATAATAAATAAAATGATAATTGGAAATGGATTAAAATGAGTGTAGGGAAAATGGTTTTATAAAATGTTGGACGAAGCTAACACATCCAATGAGAGGATGATCCCAAGAAGTTTTCTTCATTTTGGAATTTTTTGTATTGTTGTAAAGATAAAATATCTTCATTGGCCTCGCTAAAGAAGAATTGAAACATCCTAAACTAATTCCTAATTCATAAATGCTTGTTGTATCTTCAAGATCAACAAGAGAGAGACATCTAGCACTAAACAAAATTTAAAATTTGATATTCATTTGATCATGTTTGAATCAAAATAACTCTATTTTATGTATGAAAAAGAAACCACATCAATATTTCATAAATTCGTTTAGTATTGTATGGTCTTCAATGTTTCGTACCTTACATATGGCTACGTCTTCGATGTGGGGTGCATAATCTCTTCCTCAATTGGATGGTTGATATTTTCCTAACATAAAATAACCTTTCAATCACTTGCACTTATTTTTCTTAATCTATATTGGATCAACATATAATTTGTCTCCATATCAATGCTTTTAGAGTGGAAAATTTGAAGGAATCAACTTATAAGAACTATTTTATTAGCAGGACCCAGTTTGGAGAACTAGGGTTTGAAGCCTTTTAGGGCTAGTTTGAGGCCTTAAATGATTTTTTTAGAGTGTTAAAAATTATTATTTAAGTTTTGGATCTCGTGACACTATTCTCTTTAGATACCTTATAACAACACAAGAAATATGTCAACCAGAGTTTGGAT
This sequence comes from Pinus tabuliformis, assembly GCA_031772625.1. Classification (NCBI taxonomy): domain Eukaryota; kingdom Viridiplantae; phylum Streptophyta; class Pinopsida; order Pinales; family Pinaceae; genus Pinus; species Pinus tabuliformis. Next base: position 202,023,966 of record CM062813.1, read on the forward strand.
GCAAACTTGATGCCACTTGGAATTTGAACTTCTTATTTGGTCCACCATGATTTGAGAGGGTGCCACATCAACCTTGTTATTTATGGAAAATAGGCTAGGCACATGGAGACTATGAATAAACTAAGGTTCAAACTTGTAACTCTAACTGGGATTTGAAGGATTCAAACTTAATTGCTACTGGACTATCAATTTGTGTTATAATTGGGCCACTAGGAGGAAAAGGGGTTCCATTCAATACTGATTATATATGGTTCCATAATAGAATAGAACAACTTGAGAATGGGAGTGAGATAGCATAACAAAATGGGTTTGTGTTTTGTTTTATCCCATGGGCCACAAGTCTTAGGTAACTCCATTGAGAGCACCTTATCCTTTTTACTTACATTGTTTCCATTCTAGGAAAAAGAAAGTAGAGCAACCATACCTTCTATCTAGGTTTTCTCCCAAAATGGTTTCTCAAAGCATATATTGGTGTTCATTATGATTGGTGTGTATTTTTATTTCATTATTCTTTGTTTTATGCAATTTGTTTATTGTATGTATAAACAATAAAATCAATAATAACAAATTTGGAACCTAAAGGAGTTAACCCTTCATAATATAGACTTTGGTTTACTTTAATAAATATATTGTGATGAATTTTTCAAGTGCAATATCCATGTAAGTTTACTAATAATTTCTACCCTTATTCATCAAGGAAAGTGAATTCCTTGTTATAGAATTATAGGAAAACATGGTGTTTCTCCAAACAGTCCATACCAATTTGAAAATCATAAGATCCCAATGGTATGACATTCAAATATTTCCTTATGTTTAAGTCGTTCATGCTAATTTTACATTCTTTAATTAACTCATTAATTCTCATTTCCCCCCTAGTAACTAGCATATTCAACCAAGTTTTGTTGTGCTTAGTTCTCTTAATATGAAATCTTTCAATAAGATTAGGATCAATATAATCATGGCTAGCTCAAGAATGGATTAAAATGGCTATAGGTTAGTTGTTAATCTTACTTTCTACCTTTATAATGTGATCTTGATGATTAGCCTTCTTGTTGTCCAAGGCTGCATAAATTATAGGCATGTTTCTACCCATGTCCTCCCCTATATCATAATGTTAATGTTGTGTAAAGTTTTCACTTTGTCTCCTTTGTGAGGAAAATACTTGTCCATATGGTTCCCCCCACAAACCAGCATATTATGGGATGATATCTTAGCATTTTTATTAATGAATTTGATTTATTTGGCTCATTTATGGATGATAAGTTTTCTAGTTTGCTTGAGATCTATTGTTGAAAAATTATGGTGTTGAAATTATGGTTAATGTGTTGTCCTTGATGGAAACCTGCTTAATAAATATATCAAAATTATCATGATGATTATGGAACTAATACATATTGGTATAGTTGGTATGGACAAAAAAAATGTTAAATGAATGATAAAAGTAATGTTTTAGAAAGTATACGTGGATCCTATGAAGAAGGGTCGCGTACATACGTTGGTCATATACGTGAAAGTCACGTACATAATTCGAACCATGGTAAACTAGCTACCATGGGTCTTTACCATGGTATTGGCCCATAGTAATTGGAGCGAAGATGATTATTTAATCTCGTCAAAGTATACTAATGACATTAACAAGGTATTTACCTAAGATATTGGCTAAGGAAAAATCTATATAAGGAGATGGAGATCAAGGTGTTGGGTGTCCAAGTTGTGAATTGTTTATGAGTGATCTAATTTGAAATAGGTGTGTACCAAGGAACAAGGAGAAGTCTTAGATCTGAAAGATATGAAGTATGTTGACATATATTCTTAATTGATTTACTTATTGCAAATTTCAAAGTAGTTGATAATGATAAATCAGTAATTATATTGATGGTGTGATCTAAATGAATTATTCATAATTTTGTAGTATTGACAGTGAAGGTTGTGGAAAGTGAAATTATGTTTGCAATGAAATTTTCCAGATCTATACACAGGTATATTTGGGAATAGCCTCGTACATACGCAGATCTGTCTCTGTAGGGTTACAGATATATTATATGAAATGTTTTTCATTATGTGAAGATTTGTATGTGGGTGTTTTGTATGGTAAGAACATACATATGAAGATATGCCTTGTGGAAAGTACCGTATACAAACTAAGGTTTGAACTGATGCTTGATGTTTATAGTTGAGGATGTCTAGTTTATTTTCTATTCTCTGTTGATGAAGTATTGATCATGTTGAACTTTGTTTTACAGTGTTGATTGGGTTGTGTTGTAGGGGCTACAAGCACATGTTGGGTCGTTAATATACCATTATTATTGTCACTTTTGAACGCTTATTCCACCCATTTCTACCATTCTTCATCACGTCATTTCTCATAATTTATCATATAATTCTATTTTACAATGATTTATGCTCTTATGTAAAAATATTATTTATTCTCCTTTATTTCTAATAAATTGATGATTATGCATGATTTTATCAATGAAAGTTTAATAAATTGGTTATAACATTATTCACCATTTTTAGCCTTCAAGATAATTTCCAGATTGAAGATTTGTTCATTAAAAGTGCCAACTCAGAAATGCGGTGGAATAAGAAGTGACAGTTTTGCAATTGAGATTCTGAGCAAATGAAGCAGAATATGGAAAATCCGGAACATGGGTTTTGTCCAGAACGGACCCAATTAACTTTGGCAAAGAACGACTTGCCCAAGTTCGGCTTGTACTGAGAGAAACGCAGGGTTCTTTGAGCATGATTTTCTCATATTTGTTGTTGCGGTCGTCCTCCAAATCTCAACTACAAAGTCAAATTCGTCTTGCTCTTGTTGAAAGATGGATGGAAATATATCTTCTTGTTGATCAATTGGTTGGAAACAATATAATTTTGTAATAGAAATTATGTTGTACTTATCTTTATTGTAACTTCTCTCTGATCTCTCTCTATTTAAATGAAAACAAAGATGAGAGATGGGGATGATTTGGGGATGGAAAAATGATGGAAAGAGGATGGCGAAGAGAACAGAGAATTGAGGATTTAGAATTAGAGATTTATAATTAAGAATTCATGATAGAATAGGAGGAAGAAAGGATTGTTCATGCTGTAAGTCTCAAAGCTTTAGCTGTTGTAATGATTTCACCATTTGATGATTAATACATGATTTGGGAGTTGTTGTTCATTCTGTTCATCTGAAGTAACCCAACAGCATCTGCTGGCGACTAAGGGCCCAGCCTCTGGTGGAGTATGTTGTTGTTGTATTTTATCTTTCCGATTTATGCCGTGTGATGGTTTGGTTTCCTTCTCATTTCTTCAAATTGTGTTATTCAGCAATCTTTTGTTTATGAACATTTTGCAAAATTGTGAAATCATAATTGGATTGCGTAGTGACAAAATTCTTAATTATTAACTTCAATTGTCCTACTCTTAATTCTAATATAATACTGTGCTTTATGATTAAGACTGTGGTTCATTTAATTGCTATTCAATTATAACTGCAATTGTTGTTGCTTCAATAACTGCGATTAATGTTCATGTTGCTGGGTTAAGGTTGTTGATTCAATTACATCTGTAGTTGCTGCGTATTTTTATTTCATTAGCTTTGCTGTTCAGTTTTCCAACAGATTAAGTTGTTGTTCCTTTTCCGCAAGGATTTGTTTTTGCCTTTTAAATGTTATTACAGCAAGTGTTTTTATTCCATTTCTGTTAGCAACATTATTGATTTATCATTTTTAATTTATTGCTTTAGTATGGTGTGAGAGATCAACAACTGTAAAGGACATTGGCTATCGCTGCCTAAGTTCTCAGATTGTGGATCTCATTTATGCTTGATTTAATTTATATCATTTAAACAAGGATAGAGTTTTGTTGTTCAATCCTATTTATAGAAGTAGACGATGTTCCATTTCTTGTTATTCGCATTATCTTTGCTTTGGTATGTAGAAGGTCTGATACTATAGTGAACATTGACATATGCTGTCTAGTTCCCAGTTTGATGATCTTTCTTTTGAGTGCCTTTTCAATTGCATCAATCTCTAGAGGAATGAGTTATTGCTACTGTATCCTCAATTGATGTTTGCTGAGTGAATAGTTGGATTTCAGAGCATTTGGGTTTATGTTATTGTTAGATTTCTTTTTCAAGCTTTCATTTACTTTTGCATTTTAAGCACTATACTGCAAAACATTACTCTTGAGTAAATAGCTGCCTCAGACTGAGTACACTCTTGAAATAAAAAGTCGTCCCTGGGTTGATAATTAATGTGAAGGTAATTAGGAGTTAAAAAGACACATTTTTATCGCTCGACATTTTGGCGCCGTTGCCGGGGAGAGTGTAGCCATTTTTAAAAGAGTAGTGTGCATCTGATGAGTGTCTGTTAGGAAAGAAATGGGTATTAAAAACGGAAGGTAAGAACCTACGTACGGAGCATGTAAAAGCCCTACTCCCCCACCCTCTTTTAAACAGAAATGTTAAAGAACTTAGAGTAGAAATAGATGTTTGGATTTTTGTGTGAATGACTAGGGAAAAAAATAGAAATTTTTTAAAACGAATCACATGATTTCACCCAAGTGGTGATGTAAGCACCACCCATTTCACTAACTAATTGACAGGAACATTGGAAGAAGGAGCTTTGAAGGAACACATGAAGAACGTCTTCTGTTATGGTAAGAAACTGCCCAACATTTCTACTTTTGAATTTCCTTCTCAACTAATTCCACATCCTCACCACAATAAACCAGTACAACATGCTTACAATGTTGAACTGCAAAATTTACCCACCCTTCCCACCCATTCTATTTCACATGTGCCATTAGAGAAAACTTACAATGAGATTCAGAATGTTTTAAATTCAAAAATTGTAGAAGCTATGGAAGAAAATGAGCTTTCTTTTAGGTTGCACCAACAAACCATTTTAAAAGCTCAAGAACTTCATGGTATGATGGGAAATCAAGAAAGTAATGGATATATTGAAGATTGGTTTCACTCCATCACGTGTTTGCATCATCACTCCATACTTCAACAATTTTTGATACCATCTTTTCAAGGGAAGTTGGCTTCTCATACCCTAATTTTTATCAACATGCATTTTTCAAATTTGGGTATGTGCATACGTAAGGCCTTATTTCTAAAATGGCTCCACTGGAAATACTCTTATATTTAAACATATTCGATTCTCAAAGAAGAGTAGGATAGTGGAGAAAATAAAATAAATAAACAAATAAAACAAACACATCTTTTTTATTTTTATTTTTGTAAAGCTAGTTGTTTTTTGTTGCAACATGCTATGGAAATCAACATCGGTGATAATTTTTTAATTCATTTGTGTATGTAGATGAATTATAATGGAAATAATAGTTCTAAAAACACTCATATTCACTTTTATCACCAATTTTAAAAAATGCTTGAATATCACATTTTTTTGGCTTGCGGGCTTGATGAAATTTCTGAAAAACAGTTGGGACAGTCATGTTTTGAGGGACCAAAATGCAATATTTTTAAAACCTGTTTCTATCCTAAGTAGCCCTTGATTTCTAATTTCCAACCCAATTTGAATCACTCAATTTGGATTTGAAACGAAAAATTTCGAACCAAAACATTGACAGGGTGTCTAGCGGGCAGCTTAGGAACAGAGTTGGGACAGTCAGTTTTTGGAGGCCTAAATGAATGAATTTTTAAAACCTGTTTCTATGGTAGATTCCCCTATGAATCTAGTTTACAATGCAATTATAATCACTCATTTTCGATATCGTATGGGGAATTTATGATCACAATACTGACTGCCTATCGTAAATTAGCACCATTAAAACTATGTCTTTCCGGTTGTTCCTTATAGTATTTGACATATAAATTCTTCTTGTGTTCAAAAACTGTTTCTATTGGAGATAAATAAATGAATCTAATTTAATTTTCAATTTGAATCATTCGAATCCGACATCAAATGAAAAAATTATGCTTGAAGTATCAATTGTTGGTCTAAGCTGGGTAATTGAAAATGACTCTGTTATGTAGGTTGTTCTAACTAAAATTGAAATATCATATCATTGAATTTTTAAACCCTGTTGCTACTGGAGATAAACCTTTGAATTATCTCTCAATTTGCTTTGGAATCACTCAATTTGGACAAAAAACAAAGAAGTTGTGATCAAAACACTGCAGGTTAGCATGATTGGCCACTTCTCTCCGCAAGTGACAAATAAATTTTACTTTGTTATTTTCTCCGTGGATTTATTCTACAGACTAACTACTTATTAGTTTTTTGCATAATTCTTGGATTAGGGGAGCCGTGCACCTCACTTTCTCCATGATTTAATGTTTTATTGCAGGTAGACACTCGTTTTTTTGCAGGTCCTAGGAGAAAAAGAATGTCAATTTATGGACGAGTGATTCTTGAAAGAAATTTTAAATGAAACAAAGGAATTTCATCCAACTCATTACCCAACGGATTCATAATAGAAGAAATGAAGAATTGATTTCCATTCGAAGATTCATGTCTTGTTACTGCTGCCAAAACATTTTTCAAAGAGATCATTTTTTTTACATAATATCATAGTTGTTGTAACTTAATTTATTTATTTACATACTGTTTTTTAAATAAAATGTTGTTTCTTTCCTGATTTCTCTTATATTTTGTGTTTCAGGTGTTGCTTCATTCAAACTATAACTCATCCTCAGCATCAATACAGTGAACAGCTAATTCATTCTTTGCGTGCTTGCATTTTGTTGTTCCTTTTCTGAAGGGACAACATTTGTGTGCACTTTTGTTGTTTCTGTTGTTCCTTTTTCAAAGGGACAACATTTTCGTTTTGTTTTTCCTTTTCCAAAGGAACAGCACCTTTTGGGTCAGTAGTTCAATTTGTTGTTCCTTTTTCACGATTCATTTTGCTGTTCCTTTTCCACGATTCATTTTGTCGTTCCTTTTCCACGGTTTGTTTTGTTGTTCCTTTTTCGCGGTTCATTTTTTTGTTCCTTTTCCAAAGGAACGGCACTTGCATTTTTGTTGTTCCTTTTCCAAAGGAACGACACTTTTCATTTTTGTTGTTCCTTTTCCAAAGGAACGACACTTGCGTTTTTGTTGTTCCTTTTCCAAAGGAACGACACTTTTCATTTTTGTTGTTCATTCTCTAAAGGAATGACACTTGCTTTTTTAGTGTTCCTTTTCCAAAGGAATGACAGTTTTCATTTTTGTTGTTCCTTTTCTAAAGGAACGACACTTTTAGTTTTTGTTGTTCTTTTTTCCAAAGGAATGGCATTTGCGTTTTCACACTTTTTTTATGTGTATTTTTGCTTTTTGGTGTGCATTTCCTTTGCTGTTCCCTACACGGAACACCACTTTTTGAGTGTTTTTGCTATTCCTTCAAAAGAGCAACCCTTTGGGAGTATTTTTTAGAGCAACCTTTTCTTCCTCTTGTGGGATTATTCCTAGTTCATCTCAACCACATTTTACTGATTCCCCTTCATGGCATGAAGTACACTATTTTTATGAGGACAAGAATTATGGATTCTATTGAAGCGAGTTAATATCATTCACGTTATGATCTTTAACAGGACAGCTCCTTGATGATAGATTATTTTCAAAAGGGACACAATTATTTATATACTACTTTACTGCATTGTTTTCTGTTGAACATGATATTGATTGATCATCTTAATACCATGTTGGTTCCACCCTTCTGGATTATAATCTTCTATGTCTGTAATAAATGAGATTATGGGTATATTTTTCTATTGACATGTTCAACTTCTTCCACCATCCCTGCTCTTAAGGAGTACTGAGCCTCCCTCTTTTTATCATAAAAATGTGTAATAATAACAAAATTTTGTTCGCAGATGGAGGATAGGGGGTCTCATTACGAGCCAGCCTACCATGTTCATAAGGTTGTAACAAAGTGACATTCCCATTATGGCCACCACACCATGGTTATGATCCATTGGATAGCCAAATATCCTTGGAACAGGAGGTCTCATCACGAGCTGGCCTGATCACTTTTGCTACATCCCAGTGAATGGCAGTGTGGTTATCTTATTACCACGCCAGCACATTGATCTCTTTTGTAAAACAACACTGTAACTCTCCATTTATAAATTGAGGATCCTGGCTCATATGGGTTAAAAAGCAACCCTGCCGAGGCTATGGATGCCTACTGGCAGCAGAGGCTCCGCTTATGGTATTGAAGTTATATCTTATCGTCAATTATTACTATAATACCCTTTTCTTATTTTTTCTTTTTATCAGAGAAGTTATTTTCTTAATTTTCCTTGTTTTGAACCTTTTGCATGAGAAATTGTTTTCAGATCAATCGAATCATTTTCAGCTAGAATGCTATCAATCAAGCATCTTTTTGGCATATTGTTGTCATTTTTCTCTTTTTCATAACTTATCATCAATCCAAAGCGTCCTATCTCTTATTCATAACTATCTTTACACACTCTGCTCTCACTATAACCATAACTCTAGCTGTCCTATCATTGATATGTGTACTCTGCTTCATTTATTGTTGTGTTGTTCATTCCCTTGCCTTGTCATCAACACAACACCTTTCATATGCTTTATGGTCATGGGATCCATTTTTCAATTGGAAAGGGGAATGTATGCATTATTGGATTGCATGCGATATGATTACTGCACTCTGCGATAACTTGTTGATTTGACAAAATATCAGTATTGCATGTATACAAAATTTTTTCTAATTGAAATTTTTGCATGCATCTTATCTGTTGCTATTCAAAACTAACACTATGGATTCAAGAACATTGTATGCAAAATAGTGCTTTGTTTACAGGAAAACAACAAGTATGGGCAGAATTCTATTCATAGCATGACCACACTATTGCACTTAACAGAAGAGGCTCGCGAACGTGAACAATTCTTCAGACATGATGTGCTTACCTGGATTCCACCTTTTGCATCACTCTCAGCACCAACTCTACCAAAATCAGCTTCAACAAATGCCAGTCCATATATGTCATTCCACATTTTTGGAGGTAAAACTTGAGGTAAAATCGCATAATTTTCTGATTTATTACGAATTTAGGAGAATTTCATAAAAATCCATTTTGAGCATTATTTATCATCCTTCAGTCCACATCTGTACCACTTCCCATTTTTCAGCGACATATCATCTTTTAGTTTGGGGGAGTGTTGTTTTCATTCATTTCTTCCTTATAACCATGTTATTCATATTCTTTATCATCCATTGCTATTCTTATTCCTTCTCAACACCTCCCTTATTCCATGTTGTTTTACACCAAGCATAGAATTCAACAGCTGGTAGCAACCACCTCTATTTGTCTTCTAGCATTGCATGAGGACATGCTAATTCTTCAGAGTGGGGGAGGAATTGCTACGCATGACGGATGTTTTCTACTTTCTTCTTCATTTACGGCATACAATTTCATTTTGACACAGTGCAGAAATTGATTTCCATAATATGAACCCAATTCTTGTGATTTTTGGAAAACACGGACGTATCATTAATATAAATCCAGACAATTTCAAGATAAATAAGTTCATAAAATTTCGGAAATCATGCACTCTCACCTACAACCATTTTGTTTATATCTCATGATCCGTGCATCAAAATGATTTTATTTTTGGATCATAGAGGCATTCATATATTGTAAATTTACTTGCAACATTTCAACAAAATCTGGTTTGAAGTTTTTGAGAAAATGGTTAATGAAGTTTGTTGTTATCTATATCATATTTTGCTGCAAATTCATACATATAGTTGAACGTCAATGAAAAAATTGTTATGCCTTCATCAAGAGTGCTAAAAGTGTATTCATTAATTAAGGAAGAATTCATTTATTCTATCCATTTCATGAGCCGGGATGAACAATTTTTTTTATTGCTTGGTTAACACATGGGTTTTGTCTTTGGGTTGCATGAGGACATGCAACATATTGAGTGTGGGGGTATGTTGGGTCGTTAATATACCATTATTATTGTCACTTTTGAACACTTATTCCACCCATTTCAACCATTCTTCATCACGTCATTTATCATAATTTATCATATAATTCTATTTTACAATGATTTATGCTCTTATGTAAAAATATTATTTATTCTCCTTTATTTCTAATAAATTGATGATTATGCATGATTTTATCAATTAAAGTTTAATAAATTAGTTATAATATTATTCACTATTTTTAGCCTTCAAGATAATTTCCAGATTGAAGATTTGATCATTAAAAGTGCCAACTCAGAAATGCGCTAGAATAAGAAGTGACAGTTTTGCGGTTGAGATTCTGAGAAACTGAAGCAGAATATGGAAAATCCGGAACATGGGTTTTGTCCAAAACAGACCCAATTAACTTTGGTAAAGAACGTCTTGCCCAAGTTCTGCTTGTACTGAGAGAACGCAGGGTTCTTTGAGCACGATTTTCTCAGATTTGTTGTTGCGGCCGTCCTCCAAATCTCAGCTGCAAAACCAAATTCGTCTTGCTCTTGTTGAAAGATGGATGGAAATATATCTTCTTATTGATCAATTGGTTGGAAACAATCTAATTTTGTAATAGAAATTATGTTGTACTTATCTTTATTGTAACTTCTCTCTGATCTGTCTCTATTTAAATGAAAACAAAGATCAGAGATGGGGATGATTTGGGGATGGAAAAATGATGGAAAGAGGATGGCGAAGAGAATGGAGAATTGAGGATTTAGAGTTAGAGATTTATAATTAAGAATTCATGATAGGATAGGAGGAAGAAAGGATTGTTTCATGCTATAAGTCTCAAAGCTTTAGCTGTTGTAATGATGTCACCATTTGATGATTAATACATGATTTGGGAGTTGTTGTTCATTTTGTTCATCTGAAGTAACCCAGCAGCATCCACTAGCGGCTAAGGGCCCAGCCTCTAGTGGAGTATGCTGATGCTGTATTTTATCTTTCCGATTTCTGCCGTGTGATGGTTTGGTTTCCTTCTCATTTCTTCAAATTGTGTTATTCAGCAATCTTTTGTTTATGAACATTTTGCAGAATTGTGAAATCATAATTGGATTGCGTAGTGACAAAATTCTTAATTATTAACTTGAATTGTCCAGCTCTTAATTCTAATATAATACTGTACTTTATGATTAAGACTGTGGTTCATTTAATTGCTATTCAATTATAACTGCAACTGTTGCTTCAACAACTGCAATTAATGTTCATGTTGTTGGGTTAAGGTTATTGATTCAATTACATCTGTAGTTGCTGCGTATTTTCATTTCATTAGCTTTGTTGTTCAGTTTTCCAATAGATTTAGTTGTTGTTCCTTTTCCGCAAGGATTTTTTTTTTCCTTTTAAATGTTATTACAGCAAGTGTGTTTATTCCATTTCTGTTAGCAGCATTATTGATTTATCATTTTTAATTTATTGCTTTAGTATGGTGTGAGAGATCAACAATTGTAAAGGACATTGGCTATCGTTGCCTAAGTTCTCATATTGTGGATCTTATTTATGCTTGATTTAATTTATATCAGTTAAACAAGGATAGAGTTTTGTTGTTCAATCCTATTTATAGAAGTAGACGATGTTCCATTTCTTGTTACTCGCATTATCTTTGCTTTGGTGTGCAAAAGGTCTGAGACTGTAGTGAACATTGACATATGTTGTCTAGTTCCCAGTTTGATGATCTTTCTTTTGAGTGCCTTTTCAATTGCATCAATCTCTAGAGGAATGATTTATTGCTACTGTATCCTCAATTGATGTTTTCTGAGTGAATAGTTGGATTTCAAAGCATTTGAGTTTATGTTATTGTTAGATTTCTTTTTCAAGCTTTCATTTACTTTTGCATTTTAAGCACTATACTGCAAAACATTACTCTTGAGTAAATAGCTGCCTCAGACTGAGTACACTCTTGAAATAAAAATTCGCCCCTGGGTTGATAATTAATTTGAAGGTAATTAGGAGTTAAAAAGACACCTTTTTATCGCTCAACAGCACCCTCCAAAATTTTGCCTATGCTTTGATTTTGGAGCCTTCCTTTTTATCTACAGGAGCTCATCTTGCACCAAGTATTCATGCTTTGACTGAGACTTATCTTTTCACTTTTTCTTGTGTTTTCTAACTTAACCAATTCTTCTAAGTCACAAGTTGATCTCCCAACTTGGTCACACAACAGTTTTGGGCTTTCCTCCAGAAACTGCACAATCCTTGAAGGTATTCAACCTTGATTATTAGAATTGCGCAGTTCAGACTAGCAGTCAGCCTTGAGCTCAGAACCTACACAGTCATGGAAGGAATTCAGCCTTAATGATTTGAGTTGCACATAATAGATTGGTAGTTAGCCTTGAACTAAGAAACTGTGCAGTCATGGAAGGTAGCCCAGTGCCCCAGAACTACGTAGTATTTCCTACCAATGTGCATGGAAAGGTGCCCCCCGGAAAAAGAAAGAAAAATAAAGGGAGGAAAATCATCCGTAGGAAATAGGGATCTATTTTTAGTATCTCGAAGGGGGCACACTCACTATTTTTATAAGTTTCCACCAAGTGTTGTGTTTTCCTTGATTTTAGGCATGCGCATCATAAAACCCCATTTGATCAACTCTAATCAATCGATGCCTTTAGAACTCATTTTTTCATTTGATATTGAAGTTATAGCATTCCCAAAAAGATCAAGGAACCTTTGGTGGAGTTCTTGTCGCTTTTCCAGGTGAGTTTTTCTTTTATCAACTTTTGTCACCTTTTATACCGCTTGTTGTTGTTTCGCTTGTGTGAGTGTTGTTTTTCTTATTTCTCTTCATGATTGTTGACATTTTGACTTGTTTTAACTTATAGAAGTTTTGTTTCAAGTTATTCTTTGCTTTTCACAAGCGTCACATCAGTTTCTTTGTTTTTGCACCGATGGTCATTGTTGGCAACTCTCCTCACCAATTTGATTTTCTTCTTGTTTATTCGTTTATTCCACTTGTTCTATCATTGATTCATTCACACTTATTCATTTTTACACCCAATATCACATCATCATTCACTTGTTCTTGTTTTTCAGACTTCCACCGCACATATTTGTACTTCCATTGGTCAGATTTTTCTATGCCCAGCTTGGCACTACGCAATCCTAAGGTTTAAGTCACAGGCTTGGCCTCTAGAACTGCGCAGTGTGTAGTACATGTTGGCTCCAATTGCACATTATGCAGTTCCATGGGTCATTATGTCGCCTTGGCTACTAAGACTATGTAATGCATAGTCTCTCCTGGTCTCTACCCAAGCTGGGACTACACATTGTGCAGTATCAAGCCACAAACTTCATCCCTGGTTGTTGGGACTATGTAGTACGCAGTTCCCATGGGAAGTTAGTCCCTCTTGCCAATCAAAATTATGCAATCCTTCCCATCAAATATTTGGTTTGATTCTTGATCATTCCTTGAAATTTAAATTATTGAAGCTAATGTTTTCTTACCACAAGTGTCCTTTTTGTCCCACAAGTACCACACTTGTGAAGTACTTCTCTCCAACAGTCATTGTTACCATGGCACCAAAGGGAGATGCTTCAAGAGAGACCATTGAAAGTCGTACTAGGGAAGAAGTTGAGTAAGTGCCAATTAAATTGCCAATATATGTGGACAGTCAACTGTTTATAGAAAAGGAGTCAACCCTAACATGACAGCAAGTCCAACAGCAGTAGAAGAAGGGGTAAATTCAGTACAAAATCAGGTAAAGAGAAAGGTTGTTGACACAATAGAGGGAGAACAAAGCTGTAGAGTGAAATCGGATTCAATCCTTGTGCATGAATCTTTGGTAGAGGAAGTAGAGAGATAGAGAATAGAGTGGAGGAAGACAGAAAATAAAATCTTATAGGAAGTTGAACTAAGGGTGCAAAAAGTAGAACAGGAACTCAGAGAAGAATGGGAACAAAGGAGGAAAGAACAAGAGGGGAAGCAGAAGCGAGAAGAAGAATAAATCCAAGGCCCAATGTCAAGAGAAAAAATGTTGATTCAAGTTGAAGAGAAATGACATAACCAATGAGAAGCAGAGGGGGAGAGCGAACAGATGTAGGATCAGGATCTTCCTCAAAAAATTCAAGACTTGATTGAAGTTACGAACATGGAGTTGGAACCAGAACCATAGGATGAAGATGTTGACCTGATGCCCAGTGCATCATAGGTCATCATTTAGTCTCCACCACCTCCATTCACAAAGTTACTCCCGAGCGTGGAAGGGGAAATATTTCCTCTTGATGAGGATTTGGTAATGGATGTGTACAATCTGTCATATAATGAACTTTGTAAGAGGATTGTACAAGCATAGAGAGAGAATTTTATGGATCGTCATGCATCACCTGCATTCATTAGAGAAAGGATGATAGTGGTGAACACTAAAAGAAATATAATGTCATTTTTTGAAGCTAAATTGGCCTTCGCGGGTGCGACAAGATCAAACACTCAATATTTGATGGAAAATAGTAAGCAATTGATACATCATCTACAAGTTTTCGAGAAAGAGATAGAACAAATCTATGGAGCAACAAAGAATGCAACTCCTGCACATGCCTGCTTAAGGGAAATTAGAGAAGTTATACTTGGTGAGGCGTCAAAATTTGAAGATATTGTGCTTGACCCCTATGAGGAGATAATGACCATATATAACTCAGTTGTACGCTTGCATAACTTGAAGAAATAGAGCAAGGAATTTGTCAAGACTCTTAGTAATGTGAAAACTACCATTACCACCATGAAAGAATGGAAAATATTATACAAAGGGGCACCGCTTACTTTGGTAAAAAATATGAAGCCACGGGCAGAGTTGGAGAAAGACAGAGTTTGAATGTTGATTCAGAACAACAAGCAACTCGCCTCATTCATTAGAAACATTCAGGCCTCATATGTACAGTTGTGCAAAAATTTAAATTTCGTGATGAGAACCCACAAGATCTCATCAGTTAGCTCACTCACTGAACCTAAACGTAAACACCAAGTCAAGTAGGAGATTGAAGAGTACTTGGAGCATCTGAGGCAAGTTTCCACCAAGGAGGATTTAGAGTTTAATAGACAAGACATGCAAAACTATATTTGTGGTCCTGTCCATATTAGAACCATGTTGCTCCTGCTCAAGAAAGAAGTTTAGTCTGGTTCCAAATCATTGTACCTAGATGCTATGTACGCTAGAGTCCTCTTCCAGCCTAACACCATCATGTAGTTTTGGGATGTCATCCCACACTACCAGCCTTGGCATTGATACATGATCAAGAAGCATCAAGTGGAAGTTGTTGAGCTATATTGTTCCCAAACTCAAGGGTCATAGTGTCATGTTTTGTTAGGCTATCAAGTTGTCTCTTCCCTATTTTGTCCTATATGGCTATGACTGTAAAATGTAATATTATTTGTAATTATGCTGTAAGTGAAATTCCAAGTGTCAATATTGGAATATGAAGAGACATTGGGTAATGTAATGTGTCATTTTTTAAATAAGTCGAAGAGTCATGAGGGTAGTCCAAAGGTCACAAAGGCGAGTTGAAGAGTCACCCCCTCTTGTTATAAATAGAACCTCATAACTCATGTAAAGGGTTTCTGGGAGCCAAGATTTTAGCTAGGATTAGACTCAAAAAGAGCTTGGGAGTATTGTGAAGAGCCCTAGCTTCTTCGTGGGGTAGAGAGAGTATACTTCTTTCGAGGAGCATGTGTTCTTCACTGTAATGTTCCACTATTGGGGCCAGTGGTCTTCAATGGTGTATGTATGAGTGGAACTTTCACTTATAATAATAAAACTAGAGACAATGCGTTTCATGCATAGCTTGTTAATATAGTAGGACTATATTATTGTATTGGAAATTGGTGTTATTTAACTTATGCATATGCTTATAAACTATTTCGCTTGAATTTGTATGAATCTTATTGGATGTGTGTTGTTGTATTAACACATCACTTTAACTTGTGGACTATTCCACATCTTAGTTTGTGATGTCATTCTACTCATGTGTTCCTTTCAAGCTATGTATTACTATAGGCTTCAAAGGGTTCCACTTCCTTTTACCTTCTTGTGTTGGAACCTTCATGCATTGCACTTGACTCTCTGCAGGGTCACACTCTTTTCTCCCCAAAAGTTATCATACTTCCCTCTGCGCATTTCTGCAGTCAAGGCATAATATTAAAACCCAATGTTAAGACTCCTACTCTAAATGGTGTGAGGTCTAGTTGGGACTTCATATCAGGAAGATCCCCTGAATGTTGGCGAGTCTAGCACCATCAACATTTCTAGCAATTGATAAGCTCAATCCTTGAAGTGTTTTTTAAATTTATGCACTCATTTAATGACTTCTTCCACAATACTAATCCCGACATATTTTTCCAGAGATGTAAGTCTGCAAGTGTCGGGGAGCATTTTAAATGACTTGTCAACCCTTGAATTCAATGGCGAGGATGAGACAACCTTACTTAAGCATATTGTTCACTTTATTGAATTATACACAGAGCACAAAATCCACTGTAAGGTTGTTGTGTGTAGGTTTTTCATCCTCATGTTCGAAGGGCATGTAAGGAAGTGGTCTTACTCTTTAACCTATGCCTCCATACATTCTTTCGAACATCTTGTCACAAAAATGTCTCACACTTTTGATATGTTTGATTGTAAATGTCTAGGAAAGAAAATTTTAGAATTTTGAAAAGCACCTGATGAATCATTGCATCATTTTCACATTTGTTTTATCCATTTCTGTTCTGAAGATTTGAAATATTAAGTTGATTAGAATTTATTGATAGGGAGATCTCAATATCTTCTTCACATTTTCGAAAAAATTTACACGAGTTAGAATCTTTTGATCCACTCCCAACATACCTCGGTGTTAGAGCTTCTAAATATGTGATGGACAAGGTTGTTGTTCCAAGTGACCCTTCGTCCTCCTCTCATCAAATATATATAGTTCCACAGGTTGAGATGGGAGAATTTGAGAACTCATTTGTTGATCTACCACCATCTTCTCATACCCCACTTACTAAAAATTTCAGCACAGGTTTGGACTATCAATCTGATGATTGTGATGAAGTGTTATCTCCTCGTCCTCCATCCTTTAGTCCTTCTGATCCTCCAGATTATGATGTGTTGTTTTCACCTATTTTAAAATCTCTCTTGTGATGTTCACGAGGACCAAGTGTTGGATGGAGTTGGTGTTGAGAAGCCAACTTGCAATATCATTCATGATAAATTATGTGGGGGAGCCCATAGATGGACAAGAATCTACGACAAAGGATGGTTCTCTTCCTCCTGCACCTCTCCTTCATCATTCTGACATTTCCCATGATTCTTTCATTTCTGTTGAATATTGTGAAAATTTAGCTCATGATGATGTTACTACTTCCAGTCATTCACAGAACATGTGGGATGTCAGTTTTTCATCTAGATGTGGAGAAGATGAATCTTCTACTCTTGATCTTCCTAATCTCTCATCTCACCTTTCTGAAAACTTAGAGGGTGAAATTTATCATTTCTCATTTTCCCCTCTTTGCGATTCATCAGATCATGATGATGCCTTCATCTGTGATCTTAAACTTTTTGATCATTGATGTCATGACCTCCTCATTGATTCATTCGGTCACAATTTTGATTCTTCTGTTGCTAATATTTACCATCCATCGATCTGTGACAATATACCTACTGATGATTTGGAACTTCCCCAAGCTTTTTAGGCACTTCAGCCCAAGTTGATGGGTTTGTCAGGGTCTCATAGCCTTGAGGTCAGTTCTTTTTCTGATCACAATAGTGTTGAATCTTTCGAGGTTCCTAATCACTCTATCGCACATCTGGAAAATCAATTTTCCTTAAAAAATTTGGACCCTCCATCTTTATTACACGATCCCATCACTCAGTCATTGGAGGAGTCACACATGGCGAGCACTTTTTCAAAACAAAAATTTTCTTCTTTCTTTGTTTTTTCTCGCCTTTGTAGTTCGGAAGTGTGTGCCTGCTTGTCTTCAACTCGCAATGTGCTTGGACAACATGGTACATCCCTATCATGCACTTTTCATTTTTACTTTTCTATGGGTGCATTCAAACTTTGAACGTTTTAGTTTGTATTAACTTATCTTTATTTCTTTTTGTTATGTTTTTATATCTTTCTTGACATGCATTACCTCGCCTATATAGGCCATCCAATGTTTTGGTGGCTACATTGGAAGTATCACCTTATGTAATTCAGGCCCTATGTTCTGTTTATATTAGAAGTAGGAGTATTTTTTCTTTCCTTCGTTGTTTCTTTGATTTTCTTTACTTTCCTTCAATTTTTCTACTTTTCTTATTTCCTTTAGTTTGTTTTCTTTTTAGTTGTAGGTTAGTTTTTGTATGAGACTGTGTTTGGCTTCTCAGCCAAGCTCAGTGAAATCCAAGAGGAAGTTGTTTTGCTATCAACGCTTGGTTATTTGTATATTCCCTCTCTTTATGTGGATCTTGCATTTCTTTTAGTCGATGATACTATGATGGAAAATATGTCACTTTCGAAGGGAGTCATGGTGAAATTACAATGTTTTCACTTTTAACTACTACTTCCTACTTTATTCAGTCATTTACTTTCGGTTTACCCTTGTCAACTAAGTCGATTAAAGTGAGGAGGGGAGGAAAAATTTAACAATTATGTCAGAGGTATACATAAATATCCTTCTCTGAAGGGACAACCTCTTATGCTCTCAATAAGTCAATATCCCTCTTATTCCCCATGAAATAAATAATTTCTTATGCATAGTTCTTTGAACAAATGAAAAATTAAAAAAATGAAATAAAAGTCAAAAGAAGAGAAAGGCTTCATGTGTAGATAGGTGAAGCAAGTAACTTCGTCAGGGTATTGTCCAGGCTCGCTGGAAGTGAAGCAATGCTTGTGTTACTAAAGCAACTCCATCGAGTTACTATCTAGGCCTGTTGGCAACGGAGCAACACTAGAGATTAAAATAAAAAAACTCTAACAGTCTATTTTACTTGTGCATCTATATACTCCTCATCTCCAATCGAAACAAATCAGTTTGACTTGGCTTGGTATGTGTGCTTCTGATGAAGTGAATGGTAGGAACTACATCTTTAACTCAAGCTAAGTGAAGAAGCTATGATAATCGAAGAACTAAACAATACTTCTGAAAGAGTTAGACCTAGAGTTAGACCTATTTTGCATGAGACAAGGTCCATACAGAGAGCTGGAGTTCAACCAGTTTGTCACCAATGTTGTAGCAGCTACAACCCCCCTCCAAAATTTTTCCTATGCTTCTATTTTGGAGCCTTCCTTTTTAACTACAAGAGCTCATCTTGCACTCATCCAGGTATTCATGCTTTGACTGAGACTTATCTTTTCATTTTCTCTTATGTTTTCAAACTTAGTCGATTCTTCTAAGTCAAAAGTTGATCTACTAACTTGGTCACGCAATAATTCTAGGCTTGCCTCCAAAAACTGTGCAATCCTTGGAGGCAGTCAACCTTGATGATTGTAATTGCACAATTTAGATTGGCATTCAGCCTTGATCTCAAAAATTATGCAGTCACGGAAGAAAGTCACCCTTGATGATTGAAATTATGCATATCTGACTGGTAGTTAGCCTTGAGCTCAAAAACTATGTAATCATATAACAAAGCCCAGAACTGAGCCTAGAAACTGTGCAACCCTCACTAAGCTCAGAAACTGCATAGTGCACGCTGAGCTAGAAAGTTGCCTAGTGCCCAAGAATTACGCAGTCTTTCCCGACCATGTGCATGGAAATTTTTCCCTTAAAAAGAAAGAAAACTAAAGGGAGGAAAAACACCCATAGGAAATAGGTATCTATTTTATTATCTTGAAGGAGGCACACTCGCTATTTTTAAAATTTTTCGCCAAGTGTTTCTTTTTCTTTGATTTTAGGCATGCATGTCATAAAACCTCATTTGATCAAAACTAGTCAATAGACGCCTCTAAATCTCATTTCCACATTCGATATTGAAGATCTAGAATTCCTGAAGAGTTCAAGGAACCATCAATGTAGTTGTTGTTGCTTTTCCAGGTGAGTTTTTCTTATAGCGCCTTTTTCCACCTTTTTTGTCTCTTGTTTTCATTTCGCTTATGTCAGTGTTTTTTCTTGTTTCTCTTCATTGTTGTTGGAGTTTCAACTTGTAGAATTTTTGTTTCAACTTATTATTTTCCTTTCACAAGTGTCACATCAGTTTCTTTGTTTTTGTACTGATGGTCGCCATTGTGGCGACTCTCCTCACCAATTTGATTTTCTTCCATTTTAATCAGTTTATGCACTTGATCTATCATTGATTCATTCACACTTAGTCAATCTTTCACTGAATCTCACATAATCATTCACTTATGCTTGTTTTTCACACTTCCACTAGGAATATTTGTACTTTCCTTAGCCGTATTTTTCCTTGCCTAGCTGGGAATTGCACAATCCTAAGGTTCAAGCCACAGGCTTGGCCTATAGAACTACGCAGTGCATAGTACAGGCTGCCTCTAACTTCAAATTACACAATTCCAGTGGTTAGCTTTTTAGCTTGGCCACCGAGACTGTGCAATGCACAACCTCTCCTAATCTCTGCCCAGGCTGAGACTGCTCATTGCGCAGTCTCAAGCCACAAGATTCATCCCTGTTTGTTGGGACTATTCAGTGCACAATTCCCATAAGAAGCCAATCCCTCTTGCCAATGAAAACTTTGCAATCCTTCCCATCATATGCTCGATTTGCTACATGATCATGCCTTGAAATTCGATTTGTTGAAGCTAATGTTTGCTTGCTATGTGTGCCTTTTTTGTCCCATAGGTACTACACTTGTGAATCACTTCCCTTCAGTAGTCATTGTTACCATGGAACCAAAGGGAGATGCTTCAAGAGAGACCACTAAAAGTAGTAATGGGGAAACATTGTAGCAAGTGCCAGTTAAATTACCAATATATGCAGACACTCAATTGTTTATAGAAAAGGAGTCAACACTAACATGGTAGCAAGTCCAATAGCAGTATCAGAAGGCAACAATCCAATACAAGATCAAGGAAAGAAAGGTTGTTGATAGAATAGAGGGAGAACAAAGTTGCAGAGTGAAATCAGATTCAATCCTTATGCAAGTAGCTTTTACAGAGGAATCAGAGGAGACATAGAAAAAAGTAGAGGAAGAGAGAAAGGTAGAGCTTGCAGGAAGTAGAACTGAAGGCAGAGAAAGCAGAAAAAGAACTGAGGGAAGAACAAGAACAAAGGAGGAAAGAACAAGAAGGGAAGCATAACTAGGAAGAAGAAGAAAGGAAAGGTGCAATGTCAAGAGAAACAACATTGATTCAAGTTAAAGAGAAAGGATAGAACCAACCAGTAATAGAGGGGGAGAGAGAATAGATGCAATATCAGGAGCTTGCTCAACAAATTGAAGACTTGATTGAAGTTGCAGACATTGAGTTGGAACCAGAACTGTAGGCTGAAGATGATGACCTGATGCCCAGTGCACTACAGGTAACCGTTTCTTCTCCACCACCTCCAGCCATAGAGTTAGCCTCGAGCAAGGAAGGGGACATAGTTCCTCTTGATGAGGATTCAGTAATGGAAGTGTACAATATTTCATATAAATAACTTCAAAAGAGGATTGTACAAGCTCAGAGAGAGAATTTTCTAGATGGTCATGCATCACCTTCATTTATTAGAGAAATGGTGATAGTGGTGAACACCAGTAGGGATCCAAGTTCCATTGTTGAAGCCAAATTGGCCTTCATGGGTAGGACAAGATAAAACACTCAGTATTTGACAGTAAAAAGTAAGTAATTAATACATCATCTATAGGTTTCCCAACAAGAGATAGAACAACTCCACAGAACAACGCAGAATGTAGCTCCCAAACAAGTCTCCTTTAGGGAAATGAGAGCAACGATACTTGGTGAGGTATCAACGCTTGAATAGATCTTGTGGGACCCTTATGAGGAGCTCATGACCACAAATAACGTAGTTTTACACTTTCATAGCTTGCAGAAGTAGAGCAAGGAATCTGTCAAGACTCTTAGTAATGTGAAAATCGTCATCACTACCATGTAAGAATGGACAATGCAATACAAAGGGACATCGCTTACTTTGGTAAAGAAGATCAAGCCATAGGCATATTTGAAGAAAACAAGAGTTCAAATGTTCATTCAAGACAACAAGCAACTCACCTCATTCATTGGAATTATTCATACCTCATATGTACAATTTTAAAATAATTTGGATTTCTTTGTGAGAACCCATAAGATCCCATCAATCAACTCACTCACTGAAGCTAAACGCAAACACCAAGTCAAGAAGGAGATTGAAGAGTACATGGAGTAGCTAATACAAGTTTCCACCATGGAGGATTTGGAGCTAAATAGATAAGACATGCAAAACTATATCGGTGGTTTTGTCCAGATCAAGACCATGTTTCTCCTACTCAAGAAATAAGTTAATTTGGTTCCAAATCATTGTATCTATATGCTATGGAGGCTAGAGTCTGCTTCTAGCCTGACACCATCATGTAGTTTGGGGATGTCATTGCATAGTACCAAGATTGACATGTATATGTGACTGAGAAGCATCAAGTGGAAGTTGTCGAGCTAGACTGTTCCCAAGCTCAAACATTATAGTGTCTTGTCTTGTTAGGTTGTCAGGTTGTTTCTACCCTATTTTTTCCTATATGGGTATGAGTGTGAAATGTATATTATTTGTAATTATGTTGTAAATGAAATTCCAAGTTCCAATATTGGAATATGAAGAGTCCTCATGTAATATAATGTGTCATTTTGTAAATAAGTTGAAGAGCCATGAGGGTAGTCCAAAGGTCACAAAGGGGACTTGAAGAATCACCTCATAAATCATGTAAAGGGATTTTGGGAGCCAAGCTTTTAGCTAGGCTTAGGCTTAAAAATAGCTTGGGAATATTATGAAGAGCCTTGGCCTCTCTGTAGTGTAGAGTGAGTATACTTCTTTGGAGGAGCAGGTGTTCTTAATTGTAATGTTCCACTATTTGGGTTAGTGGTCGTCAATGGTGTATGTATGAATGGAAATTTCACTTATAATCATAAAATCAGATCCAACTCACATTCATGCATATGTTGTTACTATATTAGGACTATTCTTGTTGTATTGACAATGTATGTTATTTAACTTACACATATGCTTATGAACTATTTCATTTGCATTTGTATGAATTTTGTTGGATGTGTGTTGTTGTATTAACTCATCACTTTAACTTGTGGAATATTTTGCATCTTAGCTTGTGATGTCATTTTTCTTGTGTGTTCCTTTGAAGTTATGTACTATTACAGACTTACAAGGGGTGCACTTCCTTTTCCCTTCATGTGTTGTAACCTTCATGCATCGCACTTGACTCTCCACAGGGTCACACACTTTCTCTCACATAAAGTTATCATACTTCCCTCTGCGCATTTCCGCAGTAAAGGCATAACATTACCACCCACTGCTAGGACTCCTACTCCAAATGGTGTGAGGTCTATTTGGGACTTCATATCGGGGAGATCCCCTAAATGTTGGCTTGTCTAGCATCGTCAACAGGTTGGTAGTTCATGATTGTAACATTGGTTAGTAATGATGCAACAATTTGGTGATCTATGTTTGATTTAATGATCTGTGAATAGTTCATTACTTGATTCAATAATTGGCTCAATATTACAACACTTCATGATTTAGCTTTCTATGATTTAAGATATGTATGCAGGTGCGATATTGAGGAAGTGCGTATATAAGTGGGTTATCTTCAGTATAGTAGTGTATATCTTCTAATATTTATTTGGTCTGGTTGGGTTCTATATTCAGTCATTAGATATTTCAGTAACTCAATTGATCAGTGACTCAAATTTAGTATTTTAGTGTGTTAAGTCAGTTTGATCTTATTGTTGATATGGGTCTAGTTTGAAAATATGATGAAAGGTGGCCTACAGGTTGTGTGATGATTGTTTGGCAAGTGGATCTAGTTTGAAACATTCTGAAAAGAGATCCACAAGGAGCTAAGGGTTGCAATCTTCAAAAACGGGGTAGGATCTTCCTTCTAGCAGAAATTGTTAAACAAGTTCAGAGGGTTGTATCTCCCTTCTAATAGGAGCTGGAAAATGAGTGGAGGTTGTAGCCTCCTAGAGGCGGGTTCCTATGTACTTATGAGAGCCTGCATTAGCACAAAATTGTAATGAAGATTTTTCTTTATAAATAAGAATGAAGACGAAGACAACAACAGCGGTGGTCTTATCTCACATTACGTTTCCACCTAAAATTTGGATGGTCCATGTGTGATGCTCAATTGTTGTGATTTATTTATATTATGTACTTTATAGTAAAAATAATTTAAGTACATTTTAAAGGTAATCATCTGATATAACACATGGAATATATTGGATATGTGTTATTTCATTTCTCTAAAGTCGCGTACATACGCAGGTTTCTTTAAGAACTGTAGCATACAAAACTCAGTATATGAAATTTTAAAGTTAAGTTTAAAAATATTGATTCACACTTGTTATGAAACCAGCTCACAAAAAGATAGAAAAGATAGATCAACACCTTAAAAATAAGCCTCTTTGAGGGGGAAACCTCCTTTACATTACACAAGTGAACAATTCTTAGATGATTCAAATGACAAAACCTCCTTTCTATATATAGGAGTCTAAGGGGTCACAATATAACCAAAGACGACCTAACAATAATAATATAAAGTCACAGTAATAACAATATGGCGACAATAGGGGCACAACAATAACAATAAGAGATACAAAAACAATAGTAATGGGGGAATCACTAGTATTATATGGACCTAACATGCCCCTCTCCTTCAAAAAAGTGTTGTCCTCAACGCTTGAGTAGTTCTGGATGCTTCTGTATAAAATTCTCATCCTCCAATGTGAAATCTGCAATGGGTAAGTTCTTCCACTTGATGAGATACTCTGAAATTGATCGATTTCGTAGTTGTCAAGTTCTTATTTCTTTGAATGCTTCAGGTTCTAATATGATTTTTCCTTCCTCATCAAGTTTTGGCAATATTGTTTGAACTAGAAGCTTGTCACCTATAACCTTCTTTAAGCATGAAACATGGAAAAATGGGTGCACTCGAGAAGTTGCAGGAAGCTCCAATTTGTATGTCATAGTACCTATCTTTTGCAACACCTTGTACGGACCATAATACTTTGGTGATAATTTATTATCCTTCTTAGCTTGCTTGAGGGACATTTGTTTATATGGTTGTAGCCGTACGAATACCCAATCACCTACATCAAAACTTCTTTCGCTATGATGTTCATCTGCTTGTTGTTTCATTCTATTCTGCGCCAAGGTGAGGTTATCCTTTAAGAGTTGGAGAACTTGTTGCTAATGCTCGATGTGATATTCCACTGCTTGAACCTTAGAATTTTCTCTTAAATATGATGTGATGGATGGTGGATGATATCCATAAAGTGCCATAAATGGGGTCATTTTTGTTGCAGTATGGAGGGAAGTGTTATACCACCATTCATCTAAAGGCAACCATTTGACCCATTGCGTATGTTTATCAGATACAAAGCAACGAAGATATCCTTCCAAACATTTGTTTACTATCTCAATTTTCCCATCAGATTGAAGATGATAAGATGAGCTAGAGCTAACTGAGTACCAAGAAAAGAAAATAATTATATCCAAAAATTACCAGTGAAAATGGGATCTCTATTGCTTACAATAATCTTTGGGTTTCCATGTAGATTTTGAATTGTTTCCATAAATGCAGTAGAAATTGTACTCGCTTTAAATGGATGAGATAATGCACAAAAGTGTGCATACTTGGTAAGTCTATCAACTACCACCATGATAACACTCTTTCCTTTAGACTTGGGTAAACCTATGATAAAATCTATTGAAACCTCCTCCCAACGTTGGCTTGGAATGGATAAAGGTTGTAATAGTCCTGGGGTCTTAATTGTTTCAACTTTATTTTGTTAGCAAACCAAACATTCCGCCACAAAATTTTGAATATCTTATTTAAGGCCATCCCAAAAAATATCCTTCTTAACCCTGTGGTAGGTTTTTAGAAATCTTGAGTGCCCTCCTAAGGGAAAGGTGTGAAATTCCCTAATAATCTTGTGTTTGAGTGTGAATTCTTACATAGGTATAACTGATCCTTATACCATAACAAATCATTTTTCTAGATAAATGTATCGGATGTACTAGGATCTTGTTGTATCTTTTGAATGAGTGCCCACACTTCCTCGTCATTCTTCCATTCATCCCTTGCTTCGTTTATCCAATCTGGTTGGATAATAGAGTTGGCGCAAATAAATGCTTCCACATCCTCATCCTTTCTTGAGAGTGCATCTGCCACAACATTTTGCTTCCCTTTTTTGTAGATGATTTCAAAGTCATAACTCAACATCTTTGTGACCCATTTTTGATTCTCTTCTGAAGATAATATTTGTTCTAAAAAGTTTTTAAGGCTATCATGATCTATTTTTACCTTGAAGTGTCTTTCCATTAGGAAGGGTCACCATTTCTTAAGTGCATGTAGTATTGCCAAAATTTCCTTCTCATAAATAGCTTTATGTAAATACTTTCCTTTGATTGCATGACTTTCGAAAGCAATGGGTCTTTCTTCTTGCATTAAAACAACACCAATTCCATTTCCTGAGGCATCACATTCCACAATAAATGTTTTTGTGAAGTCCAATGTATCTAAGACTAGTGCTTGGCACATTGCCTCTTTAAGATGTTCAAAGACCTCCGTTTCTTCGGGAGTCCATGAAAATGCATCTTTCTTCAATAATGTTGTTAGAGGTGCTGCTATTCTCCCATAATTCTTAACAAACTTATGATAATACCCTGTCAACCTAAGAAATCTGCGTAGATTCTTTATGGATGTGGGAATTTTACATTCCTTCATGGTTTTAATTTTGCTAGGGTGTACCTTAACACCTTCATGAGATACAATATGATCTAGATATTCCACCTCTTGTACTCCGAAGAAACATTTGGAGATTTTTTCATATAATTGTTTCTCCTCCAATAGTTTGAGCACCATGTCAACATGTTGGACACGATCCTTCCAAGACTTGTTGTAGATTAGTATATCATCAAAAACTACTAACACAAATTTTCTAAGGAAGGGTTTGAAAATGGAATTCATCAAACCTTGAAATGTAGAAGGTGCATTAGTAAGGCCAAAAGGCATGACCAAAAATTCATAATGACCGTCATGAGTTCTATATGTGGTTTTTGGAATGTCTTCAGTCTTCATTCTGATTTGATGATATCCTGAACGAATATCCAACTTGGTGAAGTAAACTGATCCATGCAATTCATCCAATAATTCATCAATGACAGGAATGGGAATTTATCTTTAATAGTGAGCTTGTTGAGCTCCCTATAATCTGGACATATGCGCCATGACCCATCCTTCTTGTGAACCAATACTACTGGAGTAGAGAAAGAACTTTGACTAGGTTGAATTATAGTAGCCTCTAGCATTTCTACAACCATACGTTCAATTTCACTCTTTTGGACATGGGGATATATGTAAGGCCTGATGTTTGGAGGAACACTTCCTGGAATCAAATTAATAGCATGATCATGATCACAAATAGGTGGGAGGCCTTTGTGAGTCTCAAATACCTTGGAATGATTGTCCAATACTTTTTGGAGATTTAGAGAAATGGATGATTTTGATGTGGGAACCTCTAGTGAACATAATTGTGCAAATATGCCTTGTTGTTCTTTCTTTAGAAGCCTTGTCATTCCATTAGAGCTTATTAACTTTCCAAGTTTCTTTGTGATACCCCTTAATTCAACTTCCTTTCCTTATAAAGAGAATTTCATGAAAAGTTCTTGAAAATTAAAAGCTATTGTACTCCTAGTACAACATTAGCACCACCCATTGGAATGGAAAGCAATGGGATATTCAATACATATTCTCCCATGGATAGCTTGATATTATGGCACTTTCCTGAGAAATTTATGGTTCCTCCACTTGTAACCATCACTTGACACTCTAGTACTAGATATAGGAATCAATTCAATTCCTTGGCTCTCTTACAATGAATAAAATTATGGGTACTTCCCGAATCAATCAACACTATTACCTTTTTCTTCTTGATATGCCCTTCTATCTTGATAGTTTGAGGAGTGGTAATTCTAGCCAATGCATTACAATATATGGTCGGATTCATTTCTTCTTTTTCTATGGTTTGTTCCTAGTGTATATCCTCTTATTTTGTCATTTCTTGTTCCTTTTCTTCCTCCTCTTCACAATCTATGTAAAATAATTTCTTCTCAGCACATTTATGACCTTTAGTGTATTTTCTATTACAACTGTAACAAAGCCCTTTTGCTTTTTATTCTTCCAATTTTTGTGGTGTCAAACTTGTAGGTTGTGGATGGCTAGGGGCAGCAACACTTCCATCTTTATGATTGTGAGTGGTAGGTTTCCTTGTTTCCATAATTTTTCTTTCCATTTTTCTTGCCAACTTCAATACCTTCTCCAATGAATCTAGTTCCCAAAGGTGAACCTCATGGTTGATGTTATATTTTAAAGTCCCTATGAACACATCAATCCTATGCTCCTCTGGAATATCTTTTAGCCTTGTATTCAATTTATGGAAGTCCTCAATGTGCTCCATCATTGAACCCTTTTGTTTGAGATTTATCAATTGGCTAAAAAAAGTGTTGCTTTTTGTATCCTCATAATGTGCTATCATTTCATCCATAAAAATACCCCAAGTGACAATTTTTTTACGAGAGCAAAGCCATCGATTCCATACAAACTGATTTATTTCCAAATATAAAGTTGCAATGCATACCTTTTGTGTATTTTTCACATTATGGAGATCAAAAAATTGCTCCATCTTTAGTATCCATGTTCTGGGATCCTTGCCATCAAACTTCCTCATATCGATCTTTGGAACATGGTGATCTTCGATCCAATGTTAGAGTCTATGAAATCATGATTAACATTTATTTTGTTATCATCATGAGTTTCCTTTACTACCCTTTCACCATTAGTAAGAATTTCATATAGAAAATTTATCAAATATGTCTTCAAATCTTCCATGCCTTTCTTTAAATCATCCATCTTTGCTTCCACACCATCCATCTTAGCTTCCACGCCACCCGTATTAGCTTCCACATCATTCATCTTAGCTGCTACGCCTTTATTTAAACCATCCATCTTATCTTCCACGCCATACATCTTAACTTCCACATCTTTCTTTAAACCATCCATATTAGCTTCTGTTACTTTTTGTCTGAGTGAAATTTGTTGCACTTGGTCTCGTAATTTTGATATATCATGTTGTATTTCTTCCTCTTCTTCATGAGTCATGCTAGAGATTTTAGGTTTTTTAGTAGGTGTTTCCATTTTCTTTCTTCGAGGCATCAATTACCGATAATAATGCTTCACTATGCCCTTTGAATTCCTTCAAACTAATTTTTCAAACCTCGCTTATGCAAAAATTTAAAAAAAATCTACACACCTTTTTTCACTTTGTAGGAGCTTGATATTGAATCTGATGTATCTCTGTAATTTTGGATCTCCAAGGTCCAAAATTTCTTCCTGCGATAACCCTCTGAGTAATATTTCTAACCCCACAATTTTGATCAAGATTAGATTCTCCAATGAAGAGTTATGTCAAATCTCCCACGATGACTTGATTATAGACTGGTTCAGTAGAGCAAACTTGTATGATATGCCGTGGGTCACTTTTTCAACCTTAGGTTCTGAACATGATACCCAAAAAACTACATTCTATCCTATTTTTGTAACTTCTCACAAAACTTCAATCTGATGCTCATAGTGAAAGTTATGATAATTTTCCCAAGGTCACGTGTTTGGAATGTAATTCGCGGGTCTGCCAAAACCCTAACTTCTTCAGATTATATCTCTGAAAATATAGCGATTCAAGATCTGAAATTTGAGCCCGAGATTTAGCAATATTTCATCACAACTGGGTTGTTTTTTTAGCTTCTGAAACATCGTATAAAAAAATTTATAGTGAAAATTCCACGACGACTTGTTTGGAGAAGCGAAACCATAGAATCTAGAGCTCTGATACCAAATGTTATGAAACCAACTCACAAAAAGATAGAAAAGATATATCAAAGCCTTAGAAATAAGCCTCTTCAAGGGTGAAACCTCCTTTACATTACACAAATGAACAATTCTTATATGATTCAAATGACAAAACCTCCTTTCTATATATAGTAGTCTAAGGGGTCACAATATAACCAAAGCCGACCTAACAATAATAATATAAAGGCACAATAATAACAATATGGGGATAATAGGGTCACAACAATAATAATAAGGGATACAATGACAATATTAATGGGGGAATCACCAGTATTATAGGGACCTAGCAACACCCCCCCTTGCCCCCCCCAAGTACTTTTCTAAACAATTGGTATCAGAGTAGGTCCCTCAAGAGAAACTTGATCACTTCAAGGGAGATCCATCATGATGAGTAGCCAAGAAGGAGAATTTTCTATTAAAACACCTTTGTTTAATCGAACTAACTTTGTATTTTGGAAAGTCATAATGAGAGCATATTTGTAGGCACTTGGAGTTGGTGTATGGGAAATCGTAGAAGGTGGGTATCAATACCCTACCTCCATTCCCACAGATGATGCAGGGAAGTAATAGTATGAGACAAATACAAAGGTAGTCAATGTTATTGTAGGAAGCTTGGCTGAATCATAATTTGTGAAGGTCATGCAGCTAAATACCACAAAATCTATATGGGACAAGATTGTTCAAATCTATGAAGGTGACATTAAGGTAAAAAAATGATAAACTTCAAACATTTAGAATTTAATATGAAACTTTGAGAATGCATGATGATCAA
Organism: Pinus tabuliformis; assembly: GCA_031772625.1. Lineage (NCBI taxonomy): Eukaryota > Viridiplantae > Streptophyta > Pinopsida > Pinales > Pinaceae > Pinus > Pinus tabuliformis. The sequence goes on from CM062813.1 coordinate 202,054,674, forward strand.
TATCTTACAAGATTTTTTCTTAGGGTAGATGATATTGTTAACTCAATGAAAAATCTCGGTGACGAAATAAATGATTCTACTATTGTTGATAAACTTTTAAGATCTCTAACCTCAAAATTTGAGTCCAAAGTCTCTATGTTTGAATATATGTAGGATTTGAAGAATCTCACTATTAAACAACTCCATGGGATTTTAATAGCCTTTGAAATGAGAAAAGGGGGTCTATCAGATACCATAGAAGTTGCATTCACTATTATATACAAAGAAAAATAAAAGGAAGAGCCTAAGGAGACAAGTTATGTTTCAGACGAATAAGAAGAAAATTTTGTGAAGAAACTTCAAGTAGGAACTGGTAGGTTTAGAGGTAAGCTTCCTTTTAAATGTTTTTCCCGTGGAAGAGTAGGTCCCTATGCCGCTAAATGTCCTTATAAATAAAATCATGAGAAAGGGAATAATGTTCCAAAAGGAAATGCTAAATAAGTTTTGATAGCAAGAAAATCTTTTGTACTTGTGAAGATAGTGAGTACTCTTCTAATAATGAGGATGTTGAATCTAATCAAGATTATTAGTTGCTTATGGCATTTGAAGAAAAATGTGTGGATGAATCTGATGATGTTTTTTTGGATGCTCTAGAAGAAAAGGAAATATGTATGTATAAGGAAAATACTCATGTTGAAGAAATAACTAAGCTAAAAATCCATTTAGAAGAATCTAAATTAGTTGAAGAAGTTTTGAAGAAATAAGTTCTAGAAAAGGAAAGGCACACCAAAAATTTAGACCTTGAAATAGTGGGTATAAGAAAGGAACTTGAGAAAACAAAGGCTCTAAATTTTAGATTTGCTAAAGGATCTGAGACTTAAGAAGAAATCATAAAATTATAATGCTCTCCTCTAATCAAGACAAGTATTGGATACAGTTCAAATGGTGAAATGTAAAAAACTATGAAATCTTCTTAAACATGTATAAGAAGTTGCATCAATGTAGTAAAAGGATGCAGTCATCAGAATTGTAGTTCTCAACAAAAGAATGAAGGATCAAATTCTTATCATGAAAAAAAAACTTACCTTAATCGAAGGGAAATATACTCAAGAAGGTATTACTCCCAAGTATTCCTACTTCAATGGGCAATGCTTCAATTGTCACAATTTTGGTCATAAAGCTATTAATTTTGTTGCTTATAAAACTATTATGACTAGAGAAGCAATAAAACAAAAGAATGAGATCGAGGCAAAGAAATATTCTTATAATTATTTCTCACCTCTTTAGAATTAAATTGAATGTTCTCTTTGCAATAACTTTGGTCATAAATAAACTAAATGCGAAAGAAGAATGGGACCATCTTACCAGCATGAAAAAAAGACAATACCACCCAAGGTATGGAAAATGAAAATTACAAATGTTGAAAATTGTGGTCTCGCTTTGTATGCAAGGGATCAAGAAAATCTAATGGTATATTGATAGCATATGTTCAAATCATATGACAAGTGAAAAAGATAAGTTTATTTCTTTTAATGAAATAAAGAAAGAAAAGAATGTAACTTTTGGTAATAACTCACCTGTTGTTATCAAGGGAAAAGGAACTATGTTGTTGAAGAAAAGGGTCAAGGCTGGAAATGTATTATTTTTTGATGGGTTAATAACTAACTTATTAAATTTTAGTCAAATGTGTGACCAAGGGCATGAAGTTATTTTCAGATCAAAGAACTACGTGGTAAGAAATATGGATACAGGTGAGGTCATATAAAGGGAATAAGAACTCTGAGAAATGTCTATGTCTTAGAAGGCAACTAAGAACATTGTTATTTAAGTAAATCTGAAGAAAGTTGGCTTTGGCACAAAAGTTTGGGGAACCATAACTTTTCTCAATTATACAAGTCAAGCAGAATGGGAGCAGTTCATGAATTGCCCAACATCTCTCCACCTGAAAATAGCATCTACAAATCATGTCAATTTGGTAAGCAAACCAAGGTTTAGTTTAAAGCTAAAGAAGGTACTTCAACAAAGCCACTTGAACTTATTCATACTGATTTTTGTTTTCCTATGAGAAAGAAGTCTCCTTGTAGTGAAAAATACTTCATATTATTCATTGGATATTTTACTATAATTTATTGGATTGGCTTACTAAAATATAAATATGACATATCTGATAAATTTAAAGTATTCAAGGCTTTGGTAGAAAATTACTTAGATCTTAAAATCAAATGTCTTAGATCTGATAGAGGAGGATAATTTATGTCATATTAGTTCTTAAAAAAATTTTAATGGCATGGCGACAAAAGACAGTTTTCCATAGCTAAAACTCCTCAACAAAATGGAGTGGCAAAAAGAATGAACATGACATTCCAAAAAATGGCACGGGCCATGCTTGATGATTCTGAAAAACGTCACACCTTCTGGGGAGAAGCAGCAGATATAGTCGTAGATATACTTAACAAAGCTTATGTTCAAGTGAATAGTGATAGAAATCCACAAAACTCCACATGAAATTTGGTTTGGTAAACCTGTAACTGTCAAACACTTTAGAATTTTTGGAAGAAAATGTTACATAAATAAAAAAGATGATAAGATTGGAAAGTTTGAAGCTAGGGTTGATGAAGGAATCCTCCTTGGATATTCTTCTAGAAACAAGGGATATAAATGTTATAATTGAAGGCTTCAAAGGATTGTTGAATGCATTGATGTTTTTTTTGATGAAGCATCCACAAATACCAAAAGAGAAGCACCAACAAATGACGAGCTCCACCTACTACAAGACAAAAGGTAGTAGGAGAAGGAAATAGAGAAGCAGCAAAAGAAGGAAATGAAAATACAGACACATGAGAAATGATACCATCAAGGTATGTTCAGAAAAATCATACTGAAACTCAAATTCTAGGTGAAAAGGAAGCAAGAATACAAACTAGAAGAACTCTTGTTGGAGATCTCAAAATGTGAATCAAGGAAGGAAAGATGAATTTTAGGTTAAGGAAATGAATGAAAACCTTGATCAAAGAGAAAAGAAACATGCATGGGAACTAGTACGAAGGCCTCATGATGAAAATGTAATTGGGACAAAATGGGTATTCAAGAACAAAGTGAATGAAAATAGAGAAGTAATCTGAAACAAAGCAAGACTTGTATGCAAAGGTTATGCTCAATAGGAAGGGGTAGACTTTGAAGAAACATTTGCACCAGTAGCTAGACTTGAATCCATAAGAATTTTTCTTGCATTTTTCAAGCTTTCATAACTTTAAAGTATATCAAATGGATGTTAAATATTCATTTTTAAATGGAGATCTAGAAGAAGAAGTTTATATTGATCAAACTAAATGGTTCATTCTTGGAAATGATAAAAATATTGTTTGCAAACATAAAATGGAATTGTATGTGTTAAAAAAGCTCCTCGTTAATGGAATTATCATCTTGACAGGTATCTTCATAAATAAGGTTTTAAAAAGGGGTCTGTAGGTAGCAACATATATATCAAATTTAATACAAACAAACTTTTGATAGTTGTTGTTTATGTAGATGACATCATATTTGGAAGCAATGTAGAATCTATGAGTCAACAATTTTCTATGGTTATGCAGCAATAATTTGAAATGTCTCTACTTGGTGAACTAACATACTTTCTTAGCCTTCAAGGTCAACAAACTAAGAATGGTATCTTTCTCTCTCAAAACAAGTACCTCAAACAGATTTTGAAGAAATATGGAATGGAATACTGCAAGCCTGTATGCACATCATGGTGACAAGATGCAATCTTCGTCAAAATGATGATTCTCCTTCAGTATATCAACCAAAATACATATTTATGATTTCCATCTTGCTCTATCTTACAAGTACAAGACTAGACATTATGCATGAAGTTGCAATGTTGGATGATTTCAAGAAAATCTTAAGGAAAATCATCTCCTAGCGATTAAGATAATATTAAAGTATCTGCAAGGAATTCAAGATTTTGATCTATGGTATCCCAAAAATGTATACTTTTCAGTTCATTATTACACAAATGCAGATTAGGAAGGTAATATTGATGATCGAAAAAGTACTAGTGGAGGAGCATTTTATCTAGGACTCCTCTTAGTCTCTTGGTTCAACAAGAAACAAAGATCTATCACTTTATCTACTGCTGAGGTAGAACATGTTTATGTTGCATCTTGTTGTACTCAACTTCTATGGATGATCCAAACATTACAAGATATTCAAGTCACTTGTCCTCAACCTATACCTATTCTCTATGACAATACTAATTCCATAAGTATCTCTAAGAACCCTGTCATGCACTCAAAAACCAAGCACATTCCAATCAAATATCATTTTCTAAGAGAGCAGGTGCTTGAACAAAAGTTAAAACTGGAGTATGTTCCGTCAAAGGAACAAGTTGAAGATATATTTACTAATCCACTTCCATGCGATTCCTTTGAATATCTCTGAAAAAAATTAGGAACGTTTCCTACTTCAGCTCTCTATTAATTGTTCTAACATGTATATAAAGGTTCAAGGGGAGTTGTGACTACAAATTAATACAATTTACCTTTCGTACATGGATGGTGTGAAGGACAGTCGTGTATGTATGCATTTTTTGAGTTAAAAAATCTTGTATACCTCTTTGTGATTGAAAAGGAGTGACACTGACTCAGGGGGGGGATTCTTATATGCTTTCATCATTTCATTTTTTATATTTTGGGTCTTACATTAGTCTGTTGCAATTTGTTGGTTCAAGGGAAGCACCTACTATGCCTCTTTGTTGGCATTATGGATTTTGAGTATTTCTTATTGCATGATGATTCATATCATTGCTAATGTATGGTTGTTACTATTGTTGAAGATACATATGTTGTTGTCACTCTGTTACTATTTACCAGTGATGCTTCAAAGTATTACATATTTGGTCATAGATTGGTGATATTCGAGAATGATGCTACATTGTCTTATCCTACATAACCTCTTAATGATGATGATGTTAATGTTGTTGTCTATGTTCCTACCATCAGATGATTATGTTGCAGATTCCTATATGGTGCATGGTGATTGTTGATGTTTATCATGGTCTTGCCACCTCCTTGTTGAGGTTCCTATTTTTTATTATGTATGTCATATATGTCTCTTGATGTAAAGGTCATGAAAATACCCATGTTGTGAATCATTGTAAAATTCTACCATGAACGGGTTATTGGTATCAAATCATGTCTTGTATGTAATACCATTATGTTGGGACATTGATGTAAAATTTTGGGTCAATATTTCAACCCACTATGTTGGGTGTCTAATGTAAGTCATAAGTCATTGGTGATAGGAAAGGTCTTACTTTGTTGAGTCATAAAGTCTTCTGCTCTATTGAATATATTCAAAAGGTTTTATGCTCAGGGGAAGCATGGTCAGCATGTAGATTTCATTTAGCAAATCAGACCTAGAACTATGAGCAATACAAGGAAAATACTTCATTCAGCCTGGTTCAACACTTTACCCTTGATTTAAAAGGGAGAGAGAATCTTGGTGTTTGAAAAATAATGCTTGGAGAGAAGCTTGGTGTGTTTGAAAGAAGACTTGGTGATTGCAAGTGTATTTGTAGGTGGTGTCCAAACACCAAAGTGGTTTCCATCAAGTCCAAAGTGGGGTATTTTTGGCATTATGGCTAACGTATTTTCCTTGATGGAAATCTACTTAATAAATATGTTAACATTATCATTATGATTATGGAACTAATGCAGATTGGTATAGTTGATTTGGACAGAGAAATGTCAAATGAATGAAAAAAGTAATGTTTGGAAAGTATATGTGGATCCTATGAACTGGTTATCAGGGATCTTTACCATGGTATTGGCCCATATTAATTGGAGCCATAATGGTTATTCAATCCCATCAAATAATGCTAATGACGTTACCGAGGTATTTACATAAGGTATTGGCTAAGGAAAAATCTATATAAGGAGATGGAAATCAAGGTGTTGGGTGTGCAAGTTGTGAATTGTTTATGAGTGATTTGATTTGAAACAGGTTTGCACCGGGGAGCAAGGAGAAGGTTCAAATCTAAAAGATCTGAAGTATGTTGACATATATGCTTGATTGATTTACTTATTGCAAATGTCAAAGTAGCAAATAATGATAAATCAATAATTATAATGATGTTATGATCTAAATGAATTGACAGTAAAGGTTGTGGAAAGTGAAATTATGCTTGTAGCGAAAGTTTTCAGATCTATACGCAAGTATACTTGGGAATAGCCTCGTACATACTCGGATCTATCTTTATAGGTTTACATATGTATTCTACGAAATATTTTTTAGTATGTGAAGATATGTACGTGGGTGTTGTGTATGGTAAGAACGTACATATGCAGATACGCCTTTTGGAAGTAGCGTATACAAACTACGGTTTGAATTGTTGCTTGATGTTTACATTTGATGATGTCTAGTTTATTTGTTGATCTCTGTCAATGAAGTCTTAGTCATGTTGATCTTTTTTTGACATAATCAATTGGGTTGGTTGTTCATGGTTGAAATATTGGTTAGTAATGATGCTACACTTTGGTGATCTATGATTGGTTCAATGATCTGCGAATAGTTCAATACTTGATTCAGTAATTAGCTCAGTATTACAACACTTCATGATTCATATTTCTACGATTTAATATTTGTACACAAGTGTGATTGAGAGGAAGCACTTATATACATATGTTTTATTTAGGACAGTAGTGTATATTTTCTAATATATATTTGGTCTAGTTGGGCTCTATATTCAGTGGTCAGATACTTCAGTAACTTAGTTGATCAGTGACTCAGATTCAATATTTCAGTGCATTAAGTTAGTTTGGGTCTATTGTTGATATGGGTCCAGTTTGAAAATATGATGAAAGGTGGACTAGAGGTTGTGTGATGATTGTTTGACAATTGGATCTAGTTTGAAACATTCTAAAAATATGTCCACAAGGAGTTGAGGGTTGTAACCCTCATGAAGGGGATAGGAGCTTCCTTCCAGTAGTAGTTGATAAACAAGTTTAAGGGTTTGTAACTCCCTTCTAGTAGGAGCTATAGAACGAGTGGAGGTTGTAGTCTCTTGTAGGTGGGTGCCTGTGTACTAATAAGAGCCTGAATTAGTACAAAAATTTAATGAATGTTTTTATTTATAAATAAGAAAGAAGAGAAAGACAATAGAATCGGTGGTTTTCTCCCACATTAGGTTTCCACCTAAAATATTGGTGTTCTATGTATGATGCCCAGTTTCTATTATTTCTTTATATTCTTTACTGCATAGTGAAAATAATTGAAGTACTGGTTAAAGGTAATCATCTGATAGAACACATGGAAAATCAGTAAATTGGATATACATCATTTTCTTTCTCTGAACTTGTGTACATATGCAGGTTTCTTTAAGAACAGTAGCATACAGAATTCAGTATATGAAATTTGAAAGTTAAAGTTTATAAAAATAATATTGATTCACCCCCCCTTAGTATTTTTCTCAGCATATGGCTTGTATCCCTACTTTCGTTTCTTCGTATTGGCCTTCCTTTTATCATCCCAAGTATTTTGGAAATATAGCTTGTTTTTGTTCTACTGATAGAGGTATTTTATGGATTCCTCCAAAGTCTTGGGCTCATAAAATATGATTTTTTCATTGTAAAACAAAGGGAATCCACTAACCAATGTTTGTATTTTGACCTTCTCATCCATAATAGAGTTGACATACCTCGGTAATTCGAGGAATTTTATTTTATATTACTCCATGGTCATGCTTCCAAGCTTGAGTTCAAATAACTCTTGTATTTTTCTATCATAATAGTATTCAAAAAAATATTTCTTCTAGAAATACCTCCATAAGGTCCTCTTCTCATCAAAGTTCTTAACTTATTTGAGTTGGTCCTACCACATTGATGATTTTCCTTTCAAATGATAAATTGTAACTCTAGCCTCCAAATCAGATGAGTAATTACATAATTAGAAATACTTCTTCATCCCCAACAACCAAGCTTCTACTTCCTCACCCTTCCAATGATCACCATAAAATGTTGGAGGATTTATATTCCTACAATAATCTTGTATATCAACCAATTTAAACCTCTTTCTCTAGTGTATGATGGTGATATGCTTGGGCTACTTTCAAACTTTGAGGAAACAAAAACCCTCTAGTTTTATCATTTTGGTGAGTGGTGTTGTTGCCTACCAACACTCCTAGAATTCCTTGAACTTATGGTTTCCTTATTAACCTAATATTTATGTTTCTCTATAGGCCTTGAATCTGATAATTTATTTATCTACTTCTACGATTTAGTCTTTTAAAAATCTAAGAGTTAAGGTGATTTTTTTGCATTTTAGGCTTTGATCATCTTTCCATTATCAACCTTATCATTGAGCACCTCCATCTTAAGACTCCTCATGGTCTCCATTAGCTCTTTGTTCTCTAATCTACCCTCTCCATTTCCATTTGATTTTTTTTTTAACATTACCCAGATTTACATTCACCCCCTTGACTTCCTCTTCATGGTTGTAAGACCCCTAAGTATCCTCCATATTCATGACCATCATGTTGAACCTATTTTTTGCATGTACTATAATTTTACAATTTGCATACAACTCCTATTATTCATTCATCAAAGTAAAATTTAAATAAGACTCCATAATTTATGAATCCATGGAGATTTATATTATTGTAGGCCACTAGTGGAATTCTTCGAATTTCTTAAGAAAATTTATTATTCAATTAAAAATTATGGGTTCTTAGATGGATTATCCTCCTCAAAATATTTACATTGACTACTCATTTTCCCAAATCAAAGTTTCGATCTCAAAGTCATAGCATGTTGAAGTTTGGCCTAACTTTTTCCAATTTTTCCCTTTAGGCCCACTAGAAATGTTTCTTCTACTTCCTTGGAATCAATATATTCATATTCCAATTTTGAATCTATGGCTAAATTCTACTAGCTAATATTCTTCTATTGAATACTTTTCTGTCCCAATATGAGCTTTGATCAATAAGAATTTATGCTTCCTGGAAGTGAACTAGTACCCTTTTCCTTTTCATACGTTATTTCAAGTGTAACTTTCTCATATTGATTTTGATTTGCACTAAAAATATATTCTTTTAAATCCCTTACTAATATCTTTCATTTTAGTAGTAGAGATTATATGTTCCTAGTTACGTGTATTTTTCTATGACTTACAACAAAGAAATGGTGTTTATGGCCTCAAAATAGCCTTCGAAGTTTATGACCCTATAAATTATGAGAAAATCATGATAAATTGTTGACTTGACTATTGGCATGGCACCCCAAACTATGTTATACTCATTCATAACTTATCTCCACATTAACTTACAAGGATATGAAAATGGCATTTCCCATCATTGGAAACATGACAAGGTACAAGTAGAACTCCCTTTAGTTTCCATTGGACATGAGCTTAATTTTTCATGCATTTCCCTTAACACTTGGCACCATGCAACCAATATTTCTCACTTTTTCTCTATTTTTTAGCACCACCCATGCCTCATTATACATGTGGAAACTTACTAACCCTTGATGGAATGGGCGGTCCCGTGTTTGCTGGCATCAATCTAGTCGGCACCTAATCACGGGCTATGACAATGAGCGAGTCACATTCTACACCTTTACCCTTGGTAAACTAGTTATATGCATTCATGATATAACAATTGGGATTGACCAAAACCAACAATGAGGATATAATTCAAGGTTATAGATGGTAAAATATTAGTGATTCCACTCTAATATGAAGAGCCGAATGACTGAGATAAACCCAATGTAGCAATGGAGATTATATTTGGGCTTAGAAGTTCTTTATTTTTAATAATGTCACTTAACATAAAAGGATTTAGTTGTATAAATTCATCTAATACAACATCCTCTATTGAATTTGGGCTTAAAGGTGCTCACCAAAAATTCACAACTTTAAGTACGAAGGATCTAATAGTGGACAAAGATCATGATCCACTTGTCCCGATTGAGTTCAAGCTTAAAGGTGCTCACCCAATAATGCATAATCTTAACTTTGAATGATACAATGATGGAGGATGATCATGATCTGACAGACTAGATTGATTTCAAACTTAAATATGATTGGAGGTTAACCATGCAACTTAACTCCAAAAAAATAAACGGTTGAGGATGGTCATGATCCAATGGTCTATATTATTTTCGAGTTTAAAGGTGATCACATGATAATGCACCTTATTTCTTCTAAAATATATAAATATGTAGAATGATCAGTATCCAGTGTTCTACATTCAATTTATACTAGGAGATGTTTGAATGGTAACAAGGTCATTCCACCTTGAATGAACCTTGTGATACCACTTTCCCTCCTCCAAGTGTCCACTTAGATACCACTACGTGTTGCCACATCATCCATAATGTCACTGATACAAAAAAAAATTAGTAAAACTTGACTTGGTTAAATAGTTAAAGGTTATTGGTCAAAAAATGGTGGTTTTAAGAACATGGTTTTGGTTGCCCATGGATTGCATGTATTAAATCCTTTAAAATGATTGGTAATGCTTCATTGTAACATGACAGGGAGGTGAGCAATGAAAGCTCAACTGGAAATTTTTGTTAGGTTTTGGGCAAGGGACTGCTAGAATATTTTGTTAGCTGGGTTTTTGTCACAAGATTGGGTTTTTTTTCTAGGATAAACATTTTGTTTATGATTTGTGATGTGTTTCTAGTTGTTTTTAAAAAATTATTAATAAATTTGTAGTCTACATTGACTTGAATTGTCCAAAGAAAGTGGTTTAATGAAAGGATCCAAGAAGATTTTATTGGGCATGAGGATAGTCATATGCAACTATTGTGATTCTAGGAAATTTCATAAAGAGGATATGCACCTACACAATGAGGGCATTGAGGATATATGATTCCTAAAACCAAGGAGAACAATTATGTGAGTTTCTAGTAGTAGTGAATGATAAAAGTGTTTTTAATAGGTCGCAGAGTGGAGGTTATACCCTCTCTGGTGGATGATGCCATGATCACTAGTTGAGCATGCCACACCAAAGTAAACACATAACCATGTTATTTATGCAAAGTATTCTTGCAAATTATTTGACTGAATGCTTTAATGAGATGTTTTATTATGGATTCACACACACACACACAGAGAGATATATATATATATTCTGTGTGTGTGTGTGTGTGTCTATGAATCCATATGTATATACATACATACATATATATATATACATACATACATACATACATACATACATACATATATATATATATATATATATATATATATATATACATATACATATACATATACATATACATATACATATACATATACATATACATATACATATACATATACATATACATATACATATACATATACATATACATATACATATACATATACATATACATATACATATATATATATATATATATATATATATACATACATACATACATACATACATACATACATACATACACATATATATTCGATGGAGTTGAATTTTTTATATGTGAATGGGTATGCTTCTATAAGACTTGATAAGGCATGCATATCCTTGGGAAATTACTGGTAAATTTTGGAGTTAGACCTAGGTGATAGGAGGCATTCCAAATTACCATATATCCTACGTATAAATTTTGAGGAGGTAGGTCCTAGAGCTGAGCGATGTTGGTTCACATGGCCAATTTGGTCAAATTTAATCAAGCAAATTCCAAGTCAATTTTTAAGTGGGGGCTATTAGGTAAAATTGACTTGATGAAAGAGTTAACGTTACTTGCTCAATAGTGGTGGTTTTGGGCACATGGTTTTCGTTGCCCATGGTTCTGTGCCAATGAATTTCATGTAATGTATCCTTCAAAAGGCTTGCGAATACTTCATTGTAATGTGATAGGGATATGAAAGATGAAGTCTTACTTAGTCGGCTTGTTCAGGTTTGGCAGGGGACACTAATAGAATATTTTATTAGCTAGTTTTTACCAAATTAGGGTTGTAATCTAGGACAAACATTGTGTTTATGATTTTTTATTTGTTTTTGGTTATTTTTAATCTTCTCTTAGAAAAATTATATTTCTCTTTGGTAAATTTAGAAAATTGTAATTTTTTGAAAATTTTCCAAATTTTTCTAATTTCAACAATAATGCTTATATTTTAGAAAAAAAATTATCATGACAAAATATGTAGGGTAAACCCAATCAATGCAACCTTTAATCATTTCTCTCAATCTTGTAACTATTACTTCAATTCCTATACCCATTGTATTAGCATTTATAATTCATTCACACTCCAAATTGCTCCTAGAATTTGGAGATTTCCCAAAATGTCCCAAATTTTCTTCCATGGCCACTTTTGCAAATGCACAAACCAGCCCCAATGATACCAATTTGAATTTGTACAACTCACTTTCTATCCAAAATTGAGCACATATGAGAATTTGTTTTAAGAAAAAATATGTTGAATTAAGGAAGTTAGTTTAGATTGTGCCCTTTACAGATTTTGTCAAACACCACATATGTCATTTGCATATTTTCCTTCTACATGCTAAATTTTGGCCCATATAGCTCAATTTTTGTAACCTCGGCTCTAATACCACAATGTAACATCCCCTAGCCACCCAATTAAGGAAAATTAACATTAAAATCCACCAATGATACCATAAATATGAAATTTTGTTAACTATTTCATAAATATCTCTAATACCATGTGTAATTATGCCCACTCGGGATCCAATTACCTACTATAACTCATAAATACTCTGATACCAAATATTATTTCCATCCTAGTTACTCTACTGGGTTAAATTTATCCATTTAGGTTCTCTTGGTATCTTAATTAACCTTTCTATATGTATGTTTGAAGTAATTATATGTAGTGAAACATGTAATTATGATTCTAATAGCAATTAAGGAGTACCAAAAATATGACAATAAGAATGTGTTTTAAATAAATATATTAGATGCAAAATAAGCATAAATTGGAACATTTGTCTTTAAATGTAAGAAGAAATTGACTACAAACCGTAGTTGTTTCACCCATCCATAGACCTCACTATTCTAATACTCTCACTAGTGGATCACCCTCGATTTGGGGCTATGACTCCATTAGACAAAAAGCTTCCTCAAGATAGTTGTGGGCCATAGTCAGCACAAATCATGGTTAAGTCCAAGGTACCAAAATCCAACAATACTCCAACCTATATTATCTCATCTCCCATGAGCTTGAACAACCAAATCTAGTGCACTCTTTCTCTACACCCACAATCCATAATAATATGCCACTACCATTATATAAATCTAGCATAGTCCAGCTAAGGATTCTCACAACCCTATGGCTCCAATATTTATATCTACCCTCTAGGGTCTCTAGGTACTCTTCGTGCTTCAGTGAAGGAATCTTATCCCTACATTTCTCCCTCCAAGGCTCCATCCTTTCCCAATGAATCCCATGGAGAAGTGCACTCACCTTGGGTAACAGTAATAGGGTCACTCATTTCCACCCATAGAAAATACCATCCTTTGAATCACTAGAATGATATAATGGAATATATAATTACTCTAAACCCCCACATTTTATATCCATGTTCCCAATGTGACAAGTCACACCTCTAAGCTCTTCTTAAGAACTTAGGATAAAAACATGAGATTCATGAATTTAGGATAATTTTAATATTTGGATTAGCCACCTAGTTTTAGGTTCCCTATCCTTATTCACTATACCCATTTCCCACTCATTAAATCCCAATCCCCCATCTCTCTTGTCTAACTCTATCTACAACAACATTGCATTTTTATTTATATCTGTGTGATTACATATTACACAGCTATGCTCACTAGCCTAAAATCACATGGGAACTTTTCCTGAAAACATTATATGCATAGCCATGCATGCTGAACACATATATACACACACATAGGCATGTAGGACCAACACATCCTATCTCACCAACCTAATCATTACATGTGCAAATATACATAGGGGTCATCATTGGGGTAGTGTTACACAAAATGTAGAAGATAGAAAACATTTACAACATGAAAGGAAAATTATGTTACTAGAGGAAGGTATGAACAAACATTAATGAAAGAGGTAGCATAGAAATGATTATAAAACTAGAAGTAAACTAAAACAAAAATTACCCATAGAAGGAAATAAATAAGATATTAAAAGTATGAAAAAGGAAGAGTAAAATAAATATAAGTAGATAAGTAATAGCAATCAATTAAGAAGATGTAGTAGAACAAGGTACAAATGTACATGGCATGTATAGAGAATAAAAGATATAGTAATATTATAGAGATGTCAGTAACATAGGTGGAAGAAATGGTGATACTAGAGATTTGACTTTAGAATCCTAAGGGATACCATAATGAGGCATATATTGTGAACAAAAATCTTGAGTTCAAAACAATATTGAAATGTTGTGAGAATTTGTTTTATTACATTATGGTTTTGGGTATGGTACTTGAATTAATTATTATTAGTTGACATGATATTGACCTAAATTATTCTTGTGTATACATTAATTATCAAATCAAATCGAGTTCATTAAAAATGAATGATGGTAGTAAGTGTAATTGACTAAAGAATTTATTATCTACAACCATATTTCTATATTAAGATGACCTTGCATTTAAATTAATTTTCAAGAATAAATTATTACTATGTGTCACATATATGGTGTTCAATTAAGAGGGGGATTTCCCTTCCACTAAATAGAAACCAATTTACAACTCTAACGATAATCAATGAGAATTTTCATCTCACTACTAAACTTCTTTCATAGTAAGAGAAAGGAACTTGAAAATTTGTTGTGATGCACCTAGAAATGGTTAGAAGAAAAAGTTAATAAGTATTATGTATGTATGCAAGATATAAAGTTGAGATGTTTGAAGTTAGAGAAAATAATAACTTAAATTCAAATAATTGTAGAGAAAATAATAACTTAAATTCAAATAATTGTAGAACATGGGATTGACCCTAGTAGAAAACATATTCTAGATTTGGAGGTGCTCACTAACACATGGTAGAAATGGTTCTATTTTAAGCATGTATGAACTTTGTAATCCTCATGTAGATAGATACCATATTGTGCTTTGACCGTGATGAAGAGACTCATATACCTAAAAATTTCCTTGTCATGATATAATCTATATGATTTAACAAGAAAGTGACTAACTAAATGGCAGTGACCAAGGAACCATTAGTTGACTACTCCACAAAGAGATCAATTAGAAATATCTTAGTCAATGTTCCTAAGCACAAGAAACTTTTCTGGTGGAGTATATATTTTATCACTCAAGTTAGATTGATAATTAAAACAAATGATAATTGGTTATAATTATTAATATCTTCTAGTGGTATCATGTGCATTTCTTAATGAAATTTATGTAAATTTCAATATAAGATTCACTTAACAAGAAAACTAATAATGAGATAAGATTTCAACTAGTAGCCAAAGAAAAAACATATACTTTAAATGTGATGATCCTATATGGATCTTAGGAAGAATAGACATATAACAGAAGCATGTATTAACATTAAATATAACACATGAAGTAATAGAATTTGAGCCTTGATATAATAAGGGTCCAAAAAATAAGGATAAGCATAATCAATGTATCAATAGCCTCATCATTTTTTAATCAAGTGAAGGTCTAGTGAGACTAGTATAACATATGATCTACTACTAGGGAGTATGTAGAGACCATGTGTTAGGATCATTCCATACTCTTTTTATCATAACTTTGGGATGAAGTTTCGTGAAGGATGGGTGTATGTAATGCCCCATTTTGACTCGCAAAAATAAATTGTGTTATGACCTATTTGTATTGCCTTATTTATTATTTGTGGAAGATTGTTAGAATATTGACACTTGGACATGTGGACTTATATATATGTGAATACTAAGAATATTTAATGTTTATGTGATTAATAATGGATATTATGTGATTTACCTCTAACATCTTTTAAAATAAAATATTTTGGTACATGGATATCGATCTGAATGATATGTTTTAATGAATCAATTAGTACTATGCACATGATAAATAACTAGTTGGTTTACATTGTTCATTGATAAGTAACATGACAATCACATGCCAATAGTTTCATGGTCATGCATGACCTTATATTGTAAACTAACCTATAGGTTGAATGGCCTATGTGATAAATAGATAATTATGATACTAAAGTGGCAAACATCATAAACATAAAATGAGAAAGGGTGTGCTAGCAAAAATTATTACAATGTTTGATTATTGTTTCAAATGCATTTTTATGATATTTGGGCAAGTGCAAGTTTTATAGGTATGACCACTTCTTAAATTAGATATTAAATGACAAATATATTAGAAAAACAATGGTGCCACATAATGGTCAATGGTAGGATGTTGACCCAAGTTATATCAAGAAGGGTGGCTTTATTTCCCACCTTTATCCTCTGAAACCTAGAGTCACAAGAGAGCTATGCTAATGCATGCTCTTGTATACATGTAATGGTGATTACTAGTTCCTTTATATATAAAATTCCCTAGATATTCCACTCGATAGTTCATCAAAATAGATCTAATAAAATTATATATCTATATATATGTATATGTGTATATATATATATATATATATATATATATATATATATATATATATATATATATATATATATAGATAGATAGATAGATAGATAGATAGATAGATAGATAGATAGATAGATAGTATAAGGGTTAATTTCCTTATATTCCATAAGTATTAATTATTATTTTTATGCTTTTGCATGTAATATATAAAATAAAAGAAATAGAGAATAATAAAATACAATCACACGCCAACCATAATGAACACAAGATATACTCTGGAAATCCCTTATGAGAGAAAACCTTGTTGGAAGGTGAGGTTGTTTTTCTCTCTCTCTAGAATGGAAATAATGAAAATACAAATGAGAAGGCACTCTCTATGGATTCACCTTAGACATGTGGCTTGATAGGATGCTACATAACTCTAACTCCATTTGAGATGCTCCATCACTCCAAATCCTAGTTTCTCTATTCTATTATGGATTAATATACGATCGAAATGAATGGAACCCCTACTATCCCCAATGGCCCAGTTTAAAATAGCATGATAGCTAAAAAAATTCAAGTTTGGCTCCTTCAACTCTCAACTAGAGTTATATATTCAACCCTTATATAATATTATTCCAAGTACCCATGTGCAAATCCTCTCATGCATGAGTAACAAAGGCTATTTTGGCATACACTTGTGCCATCGTAGTCAAACATGGTAGGTCAACTTCTAAGAGGCATAATGTTTGCATATGAACTCTAATTGGCATGATTATTGCACAATTATAAAGTTCTCTAAGTGTAGAATAGTTTCCTTGAGTCTAACATTTAATCAAGAAATTTTTACCACCAAAAATATCATTTAAGGCCTAAAAATGGGCTTGGAAGGTTTCCTACCCAATTATCCAAATTGGATCCCACAATTAAAACTACTCCTGCAAGCTAATTCCTCCACTTTTCCACTCTAAAAGCTTAAATTTTGATGACAAATAATATAATTATCCAACCCAAATCATACCTCCCCATTTTGAGAGAATTTTGGTTGCCAAAATAATTTACTAAATGAGGTGAATAACTTTTGTCTCCACCTTTTCCCTAGAGTACCATTTATCCGTGCTTAGAAATTATCCTTTTAACCCAATTTTCCAATGGTCATGCTACCCCTATCTCGTATATTTGGATCTCTTATGCAAAATTGTAACCTTTGTCAACTCTACATGGACATCTAAAGGTAAGTCCTCTATGGAAGGAGGAACTTAGTCCTCTTCCTAATCCAACATGGAATGTTCATAGAGATTTAGATTCTTTAAGTAAATGCACATATGGGGATATATTGAGTCTATAGGCATTATCTCCCATATTTGATATCGTTTCAAAAGGAGCATACCACATAATCTTGATATTCTTACTAGGGTCCTATAATCTTTCCTTATTCAATTGAAACCATACTCTATATCCCACTCTGAATAACTTCTTTATTCTGCGTTGTTCATGCATGATCTTGAAATTTTCCTATGATTTCTTCAACATATCTGTTACACAAAAATATCGTCACCATGATTATTTGCAATCAGTATGGGTCTATCATCACTTGTACTATCCTCCTAAGCAATTCTAGGACCTCAGCTCTTCAAATCAAGCTTTGGAAGTGGGAGAAAGACATTAAAAATCAATGTAACTCTGGTTCCACACTTTCTCTCATGGTCACCTGCGGTCCCGCACCTTCTGTGTACAAAAGCTGCGTACCTACCCGCTCTGTTCCTAATGGTGCAGGTGCGGACCCCTGTGAAAGTCAAAAGGCGCAATTTTTATCTTAAAAAACTCACTTTGGGTTAATTCTAGAGTTTTCTAGAAGGAATTTGACGTGGATTGTTCGCTCTGAGGTGGTTCATGCATCCCAAAAGAGAAGGAGCTAATCCCTTGACTAAAGGAGCTATCCCTTTGAAGGAGGGCTTTATCCCTTTGAAGGAGGACCTAGTAACTTCCCTCCATTGCACTATAAATACAGGCATTGGGGTGAGGACTAGGGAGGTTAGAAGCTGAACATTTTGAGGGTAAATGCTGGTGAAATCAAGACTCTTTGGTTGAGCTTGAGAGGAAAGATCACATACCTCTTGGTTCCATTGGAGAGTGAGTGAAGCTTGTCAAAGTAGAGGAGACATCTTGTTGGACCCTGGGAGGAGCTTGTACAGCGTCAAGGCAAAGGTTGTAAAGTTCTTCTTCTTTTGAATTAATACAATCAAACTCATTTTTCTCAACAAGTATCTTATGTTATTTGTTTCATGGACTCCTTGACTTTCATGTTAAATATGTTTCATGCAATTGGTTTTTCAGGTGCTATTTAATTTGTTTGCCTTGTTTGTGTTTGCAGATTCGTGAAGAGGAGCTCATTTGGATCAAAAGAGTGAGGGCATCCACAAGCTTGCGTTGGACCAAATGTAGGCCCTAAAAACCTTTGTTTGCTATTGTTTATTGAAGCATATTTAGAGAAAGATAGTGTCTGGTTGGTTTGCTTGTCGTTATGTCTTCTTTAGATTATAGGAAGGTCTATCTTGTCCGCAATATCGACCCATTCCGAGCGACAGAATGGCGACTCCACTGGGGACTTGATTGTTTTCTTTGTCTATACTTTGACCTGAGAAACTGTATTTTCTGTTTCTATTTTTGACTTGATGATTGTGGGATTGGGTGAATTTAGTTAATTTTGAGTTAGTTTTCATTTTTCATAGTTTTGGGAGAGGTACGCACCCTCTGAGTTAAGCACAGTGCGTACTTGTACGCACTTTTGCTTTGTGCACAGAGCGTAGACGCACCTGTGTAAACAGGTTGCCTGCGTACCCTGTCAAAAATTTGAAGAATTTCAAATTTTCCTCTTTTTTATCAGTTTAGAATTTGTTTATAAGTTTTAGCCATTTCCCAGACCTGCTTGTTCCCTGTCAAAAACTTTCCTTGGTTTAATTTCATTAGCATTAGGGTTTTAGGTGGAATTCCTAGGAATTTTGCTTGTTGGGTTTGTTTTTCGTTTTGGTTGTGTAGTGGCTCTGAGCTTAGAAGCCCTAGGGACCTCAGATTACCTTGGTGTCTACTGGTCTTCTTGTGATTCTGACCATTTATGAAATCTCCCCTTGTTGAGGAATTCGCTTTGAGTTTTCTCATTTCAAAATTTCGAAAAGCTTGTAGTTGAAAGTTTGGAATTTTCATTTTTACAAAAAGAAAACGAAAGATTGGTTGTTTTTTGACTAATTGTGATTCTGCATAAATTAGTCCTTAGCTCACATTTAGCTAAGTAAAACATCCTCAAAAAGACTTTTAGTAGGCTTTGACTTCAAGTAGCTTTTTATAGTTTGTAGCTCTCAAAGTTAGTCATTTTCATTAGTTTTGAGTGTCTTTTTTACAAAATATAAAAAACAAAATCTCTTTTGGAAAAGTTTGTCTTTTGTAGTGATTAAGTGCTTTGAAAAGAAAAGGGAAATTTGAGTGAAATAGCTAGTTGTCTCGTTTTGAGTGCTTTGGAAAGGAAAAGCTCTTCTTGTAATTTGTTTAATTGAGAAAGATTTGTGTTTACAAAGTAGTTGCATTTCTCAAACTCTTTCTTAGTTTAGAAGTTCATCGAAGAGAAAATATTGTTTAAATCATCCTAGGTGCATCTTTTTAGTGATTTTGAGTCGAATCTTTACACCACGAGTTTCATCTCCGCCACCTCTTGACTTAAACAACAACCACTAAAATTAACGCTTAAAGTAAAATTCACCTAGTAACATTTTATTTCTAGGGCTCTGATACACCAACTTAGCTTAGGCTAGTGTCTTGGAGTAGGAGAGTAATTAACTCTCCAAGACAGTAAAAACAAACAAGTAGTTGTATCTTGTGGTAGGAAGAAATCCAATTGTTGCATTTATGCTCTAGGAAAGCTCCTCTTAAAGGAGAAGCACAAGATCGTGTCTAAACCAGTGTGGGAATCAATCCTTCCTCATTGGGAACGACGCCAGATATTCACGTATTAAAAACGGTAAACCTCGAATTAACCATTGTCGAGGAGCTCGGGGTCACTTGTTGGTAAACCTTGGATTATTTCAAGGAGCCTTCAAGGGGATTGAGCTTGCTACTCTGCCCTTGCGTGCGTATCGGATCGTAGACTGTTCCCCCAAGTGTATTTGTCTCAGTTGGTAACCTTAGTGGCCATATTCTTTAGGATTCTTCCTAAGGTGACAGTGGTGGGAAGATCCTACTGTACCTGGAGCAGACGTCGGCTAGACTCACTTGGATTTTCTGGGGGGTTCACTTCACTCGAGACGGTTAAGTGGAGGAACTTGGTCCAGTCTATTCATTAAGCAGGTTGTCGGGGTAACTGTTCCAACCGCCATTTCTGTACTGAATTCTGCGATGTTGGATTTCATCACCAACTAGTGCTTTCGGTCCAGAAAGTTACTGTTTGTGTGTGTTTTGATCTCTATATTCTTTAGGCGTGTGATTCAAATTTGTTTGGTTCTTTAGAGGCTTTAGGTGTTTTTCATTGAGATTTTACTTTGTTTGTGTGTGAAGTAGTTAAAAGTTTTTAACTGTGGCTGAATTACCAAGACAGTCCCATAGACTTCGGGGCCAGTCTCTTGAGTTTGTAACCGTGGTTGATTTACTGAGGAAGTCCCGTAGACTTCGGGGCCAACCTCCTGAAGAAATCCCGAGCCATCTTGAAGGCTTGAAAGTCCTCGTAACTCCTAGTGGCAGTAAAGTTGGTTCACCTGAAGAAGGAGAGTCTTCATTGGTTGTACATCCTGATTACCAAACTCTAGAAACAGGTTATAATCCTGAATCTATTTCGGTTTCCGAACTTGCTAGTAGCTTTTCATCTACTAGTGATATAGGTGAAGAACCTGAGATATCTGAACCTGTTACTCCAACATCGGGGTTTGTCTCTCCAACTTCTAGTGGTCCTAATTCACCTAGGGTAGAAAGAGTAATCACCAAAAATCTTCCTTCTGGTTTGATAGTTATTGAAGAACCTGCTCCGGAAGAAGAAGTAGGCATCCCTATCCCTGAAAATCAACCTGTTATTGATCTAAGGGAGCGTGAATCAACTTTTTACAGTCCACCTAGAAGTACTACTTGGTATATTTCTTTGACTAATTATTTGGAAAACTCAGTGTTAAGTTTTTCACCACCTCGTACTCCTTATCATCCTAGAGGTTTTTATACTCCCGTAAATATTTCAGGTCAGTCGTCCATGTTTACTCAATCGCCTGAATCTTTTTTGTACAGCGGTCCTTCTGTTCCCGCTGGGTATCAGTCACATTCTGGTACTTTTTCGGGAGCATCTCCTCAACCCATTGAACAAGGGTTATTCACTGGAGGCAATGGTGCAAAGCCGTTGAGCGTAGAAGACATTCTTATGATGTCAGGTTCTATTCCCAATTCTCAACCTCAAGGTGGCCAGTTACCGCCTGGGGGGCAGCCTCATTTAACGCCTGGGGGACAACCTCAAGGTACACAATTTGCACCTGGGGAGCAACCTCAAGGACAGTACATACCTACGGTACAATACGTTCCTCAAGGTCAACCCCAGACTCAATATGTACTCCAAGGTCAACCCCAGTATCAGTACGTGCCTTAGGGATATCTACCCCAAGGTCAGTACTCGAACCAAGGTTTTCCAACCACCCCAAGGTCAATCTTATGTTCAAGGGATGGGAAATGTACCTTTCAACTACCAAACCTACCCTCAACCCGGTTATGGTCCTCAATATTCTCAACCTATTATGGGTCATTACCCCGGAACGAACGTAGTGTGGGATCCATCGCAAACTCAACAGGTGTTGCAGCCAGGTGTACAGTTGTCATCTCAAACTGGACAACCCTTAGTTTCTGGTTCACCCCAGCAATCAGTCCAGTCTAACATTCAAACTTCTGTACCTTCGGTAGTTTCACAGTCTGGGCCTACTACGCCTCATACTCCATCTCAAACGAATGCTGCAGCTGCCACAACATCTGTTCCATCTACCCGACCTACTTCTGGAGTATCGACAGCTCCGGTTTCTACTATTTCTGTATCTACTCCTTAGACATCTTTACCACCGTCTAGATCCACCATTCAAACTACGGTTCAGATGCCTGTAGGACAACCTAGTTTAAGTACGGTTGTCACCAATCAACCTCAATTCACCTATCAACTGTACCAGGGACAGTACCAATTCGGTCCTGCTGTCCAGCAGCCAGTTTATCAGTATCAACCGTATCTTGGGTACACTTATCAACAACCTCAACAACCCCAGTACGGTCCGGTTAATCCTGGTTTTCCGGGAGGATACAATATCCCGAACGCGATTCCTATTCCTAGTTATCTTGGATATCCTCCTCCTGGGGCTGGTCTCATGACCCAGAGTTTTAGGGATCCTAATCGGCAGTTACCATTTATCGCAACTTTGGACTTACCAGACTTGTCGCGCCTAACGAACGATCTGATTAATTATCTTCCGTTTTGGTCGCCAATGCCGAATAAGTTGCCCAGTGACATTCCCAAGTTCGAAGGTAAATCTGGAGAGGACCCGTCAAGCCATGTGATGGCTTACCACCTCTGGTGTGTGTCTAACTCCATCACAGATGATTCGATCCATATTAGACTTTTCCAGCGCACTCTAATTGGTATCGCGGCCAAGTGGAACATTGAGTTACCGCGAGGCACTTTTTATAATTTTAGTCAGTTAGCTACCTCGTTTTTAACTCATTTCCAGTTTCCAGTTCGATATGAAAATGGCACGGAATTGTTAAATTCGCTAAAACAATCGACATCCATGTATATTTCAGATCATATTCATGAGTGGAGACGTCGACGACGTTTAGTGAAGGTATTCATTCCGGATCAAATCTTGGCTGAGTGGTTTGTAAAATCTTTGTTGCCAAGGATCACTGAAGATGTTGCTAAAGCCAGAGTTGTTACTGAGGAGCAAGTGATTGCTCAAGCACAGTACCTTGACTTGGTCTATACTCAGTCAGGTACGTTACACAAAAAATATCCCCGATCTTCCCAAGTCAAATCAAATCACTGTAGCTCCTTCGGGATCTCATGCCGCTGATGGTATGATTAGTACGGTTAACACTAAAAGTAAGAAGAAGTCTTCCAAGAATTCTTCTCCTATCATAACCTTGCCTGATTCCCTGATAGGAGATTCTTCTGCAAAGGTTTCCGCCGATGTTCACGTTGTAGAATCATCTACATCTAAATCAAAATCCGGTGGGAAGAAGAAAGGAAAGAAGAAGAATAAAACGGACAAAAGTTCAAAGGAGAAACCTGAAAAGGCGGAGTCCAATGATGAAAAGCGCAAACCTCGTTATCCGTGTCTCATTTGTGACGAAGAACATTTCACAAGAGACTGCCCTCATTGAGCAGAGGTTACGAAAATCGTCAAAGGTTCCCAAACTCCTGCTGTTTTGAAGGATCTATTTCCAAATCAAGATAGCAAGATGATAGGTTCTTCCTCGAGTGCCAATGAAGAACCCATATTGATGATGTCCCATGTAAGGATTGCGACTCGATCGCAAGATTATGGCAGTAAAAGTCCTATTGATGGCAAAGAAGTAGAATCTTCTCATTCTAATCTATCAACCTCAGCTCCCGGTTCCCATCCACTACAGATCGAGAAACCTAATCCAAACTTAGTAATCAAACCGCTCGCCAAGGGTGTACTTCGAAGGTCAGCTTTCAATCCACATGCGAGAGCGGCTCAAAATTATAACATTGTTGAGGATTTATCTATTTCACCCTCAGCAATCTCGGCTTTGGAAGTGCTGCAATCATGCCCAGCACAACGCAAATTACTTTTGTCGGCTATAGGAGCTGTTGATGTTCAGGACCCGAACCTAATAATCTTTGATCTAGAAAATAGTACACCGCGTTTGCCTCATCAATTGTCTTTCCAGATTCCAGTGATAGTCAAAAACAGGCCTATTCATCGGACTGTAATTGATGAGGGAGCCTCAACGTGTATTATGTCGATATAGTGTTGGAGATCGCTTGGTTCTCCTTCACTAAATCAATCCCCGATGATTCTTAAGGCCTTTGATGGCCGTGGGTTTCATCCTTTTGGCATTCTACAGGATTTGCCTATAGGAGTTGAAGGAAAAACCGTTAGTCTAGATGTGGAGGTGGTTGATGCCCCTCTAGACTACAACCTTCTCTTGGGTCGAAGTTGGTCTTACGCTATGACAGCGGTCGTTTCATCGGTCTTTAGAGTCATAAAATTTTCACATAATGGAAAGATCGTAAAAATAGACCAACTGGCTTACTTTTCATCCGACCAAGCCTCTTCGGAGAGTATTCAGCACGTCGGTAAAACGACTATCCCATATAAGGATGTTGGAGTAGGATTAGTTAAAGATGCCGGTTTACTGGGAACTTTTCCTTTTCCTCCAATCAACGCATCATCTTCATTTGCAACTATTCATATGATTACATCAGACACTATTTTTTATGACGATCCTTGGATCGTTCCTTCTGAATCTGAAATAGACTCATTTGGTAATTCCATGCCTTTGAGTCCATATGAAATTGCCTATGAAGCTGCGCAGTGTTTTGCCGACCCATGTTCAACCGAAAAAGACTTAATGAATGTGGTCCGTGAGGAATTACTTTTCACATCAACCTCGGATTTAACTACGTTTTCTAAACTTGTTCACTCTGATGAGCAAATTCGTGAAATCCTATGTGTAGATGATTTACCATGGGAAGATCTCCATCACAGATCTTCGTTTTTACCTGAGGATGATCGTTTTGAAAATAATTTCTCATCAATCTTTACGACCGAATATGTCAAGGAACCTCAGAATCCAATGAAACATCCCGATTCAGAGTTAAATTTGGGAAACATCTCTCGAACTATTCCCATTGACATTTCGGTTAAGCCTGGAATTGTTGAGAACATTCATATAGGTGCCTCGTGTACAGATGACGAAATTCAATTATATAAGGCCCTATTTCAAGAATTCCGCGACATGTTTCCCTGGTCCTATGAGGAAATGCCAGGAATTGATCCCGCAATTGTTGTTCATGAGATCAAAACTTACCCGGACGCTAAACCTGTCCGGCAACGTTTGCGTCAGATTCACCCACGAAAAGCTGCTGCAATGAAAGCAGAAGTTGAAAAATTGTTGAAAGCAGGTTTCATTTATCCGATCCCGCTAACGGATTGGGTATCGAATATTGTTCCTGTTAACAAAAAACAGGGGACAATAAGAATATGCATCGATTATAGGGACATTAATCGAGCCTGTCCAAAGGAAAATTACCCAACTCCCTATATCGATCAAATCATTGATGATTGTGCCGACAGCGAAATATTTTCCTTTATGGACGGTTTTTCCGGATACAATCAAATCAACATTCTACCTCCCGATCAACCAAAAACGGCTTTTATTTGTCCATGGGGGACATTTGCTTATTGCAAATTACCTTTTGGGATTAAGAATGCCAGAGCAAATTTTCAGAGGGCGATGTCTTATGCGTTTCATGACATCAAGCACATTGTGCAACCCTATCTCGATGACTTGCCTGCTCATTCACTACATCGAGCTGATCACCTCGTCCACTTACGAGCAATCTTTATGAGGTGTAGGCATTATCGTATTCGGTTGAACCCACACAAATGTGTCTTCTGTATAGAAACGGGTCGATTGCTGGGATTTGTAGTTTTGAAAGCCGGCATTCGCGTTGATCCCTCAAAGGTCGAAGCTATTATCAATTTGCCTCCTCCTTCGAGTCTTCGCCAACTCCAAAGTTTGCAGGGGAAAGCAAAATTTATACGACGATTCATTCCTAACTACGCTGAGGTTACAAAGGGTTTTACACGGTTTTTGAAACAAAATACTCAATTTTCTTGGGATGAGACAGCTCAGAAGTCTTTTGGTGCACTCAAACACGCGTTAACCCATGCACCGTTGTTACATCCTCCCAACTACAACCAGGATTACTTTTTGTATCTCGCCGCCTCCCATTCCACCATTGGAATGGTCTTAGTTCAGGAAGATGAATTTGTAACAGAACATGTGATATATTACCTTAGTCGCACGTTAAATCCAACTGAGCTAAAATACTCACATGTGGAGAAATTGGCATTGGCAGCCGTTCAAGCTGTCCAACGTTTTCGTCACTACATTTTACTACGTAAAACTACGGTAATTTCGAATTGCAACCCTATGATCTACATTTTGACCAAACAATTGCTAGGGGGCAAGTACTCTAAATGGATCGTTATCCTGCAAGAGTTCGACTTGGAGTTTGAGAAATCTAAGTCTAAGAAATCTTTAGTTTTTGTAGAATTAATGTGTGACTTCCCGCGTGCTGACACAGAAACTGTGGCAGAGGAGCCCATTGTGGACGAATCTTTGTTTCTAATCAGCACTTTAGATCCATGGTATGGGGATATCATCGTCTATCTCCAGACCCAATCCTTTCGGCCAGAAATTTCAAGGTCGGAACGTTGGAAAATTCGCTTCCAGTCCCAACAATTCAAAATTATTGGAGATACTCTTTATCGCCGTGGGGCGGACTCTATTTTTCGACGTTGCTTAACTCATGAAGAGGCTGAGAGAGTTCTAAATGACTGTCACTCTGGAGCATGTGGTGGTCATATGTCTGGGTATGCCACACCCCAAAATATATTGCACGCTGGCTATTTCTGGCCGTCCTTGTTTAAAGATTGTATTACGGCGGTCCGAAAATGCCACAACTGCCAGATTTTTGATCGTAAGATGCACGCTCCACCTGCTCCTCTCCACCCTATAGTTGTTGTTGGTCCTTTTGCCAAATGGGGTATCGATTTTATTACATGTAATCCTCACTCGGTCGGGGAGCATGCGTATATCATCCTTGCTGTAGATTATTTTACTAAGTGGGCCGAGGTGATGCCTACATTCGAGGCAGACGGCAAGACAGCTGCAATTTTCGTGTTCAATCATATAATTGCTAGGTTTGGTGTCCCACAAGCGATAATCACTGATCATGGGCGTCATTTTCGAAACGTTATGATGACCGAACTTACAGGCCAGCTTGGTTTACGTCACGATAGTTCAACCCCTTATTATCCACAAGCAAATGTTCTGGTTGAATCCATAAACAAAGTTTTAGTTATCATGATCCGACGAATCATTGGGATTCATCAGTCGAATTGGCACAACATGCTATTTTCAGCGCTTTGGGCGTACCGAACTTCAGTAAAAACATCAACAGGGTTCACTCCTTTCCAACTAGTCTATGGTTTGGAAGCTGTGTTACCCATTGAGTGTGAAATCTCATCACTGCAAATGGCCATCGAGTTACTTCCAGCTACTTCCGAAGAGGAAAAGCATTTGTTATATGTAGCTCAATTAGATGAGAATCGACGTGATGCTGCATTGACGATTGAGACTCACGCAAAACGTATGAAAGCTCAGTATGATCGGAATGTGACCCCTCGAAATTTTTCGGAAGGAGACCTAGTGTTATTGTATGATCAAGCTAATGATAAAATAGGTGCTGGGAAATTCGTTCCTATGTGGCATGGTCCCTATATTGTTAAGCGAAAGCTAGCAAAAGGGGCCTATGAGTTGGTAGACTTTGATGGGGACTCTTTGGGTAAACCCAGAAATGGCCTTTACTTGAAGAGGTACTATGCTTAAAAGAATGGGGTATGGAGATTTTTAGTTAGGATAGTTTTCTTTCTAGCTGGTGTGTTTTAGTTTAAAAACAAAAGTGTGCTTAGCTTAGAGAGTGTTTTTCGTCATTATTCCTGCTTATCTTGGTTTTACTCTTGATATTGCAGATGTCGATGCCTCTCCAAACATACATTGGATTTGCTGATGGTGCTTGTCATAATACACGGAACATCTCTTCCGCAGCTTGGGTTATCTATTCGCCCTCTGACAAGTTAGTTTCTATGCATGGGGTAAGTCTCAGTCAAACAACAAACAACATTGCAGAGTATAGTGCAGTGATTGAGTTATTATCTGAATCTATTTCATTTGGGATTCGAAGTTTGATAGTGAGGTTGGATTCTGAACTCATTGTATTATAGCTTAATAGAGTGTATGCCATTAGAAATCCAGTGTTATTAAGATTATTTTTGAGAGTGCGTCTCTTGGAACGTGAGTTTGATTACATTGAATATCAGCATATTCCAAGGTCTTTAAATACATTAGCAGATGCAGTTGCTTCTCGAATGTTAAATAGACATTTGCAATAATCATACATGTAAATTTAAAACCATTCCATGATATGTTTTACAAGATAAGCCGGTAATAGTGATATATATATATAGGAGTGTGTCAAAAAATACATCGTCTTCGATCATAGGTTTAAAAACACCTTATGATCGGCAAAAATGATAAGTACAAAAAACAAAAATGTCACATGTGCCCACAAAAGGCGATCATCCTATCACTGGTGATGATCTCTATAAGAAACCATTGCCCGAGCCACCTTGCAAAGGAACCTCCTAAAAGGTCCCGGGACTCCAATCACATAGCGCTGATATCGACGAGGAATGTCGTCGATAGTGGTCTCAAGAATATCTCCTGTCAAGCGCTCAAGATGACTCTCCAACTCGGCCAAAACCTCTGCTGATTCGTCCTGTGGGGCTTGCGCGGGTGCAACTGGTTGCCTCCTCTCGAAAGGTCGGAGAGTGGTTGGTCGCTGTGGACCCACATCTGCATTTGAAATTTTTACTATCATTTTTGAGGCAATGAAAAATATAAAAAAAAAATTAAATAGGGAAAGTTGAAAAGGATTTTACCTGACTCGTCCCACTGCTCTCCTGGTGGAAGAGCCATGTCTGGGTCACCATGGAAATCTATCTTAGCGTAAGGGAAATCCTGAATGCAAAAGACCTGGTTTTCCAACCATTGGAAATACTCAGGTTTGAACCGAGCAACCTCTGTCCTCTCGTCCGGGTGACGGGCCATGACTGCGACCCATCGCATCAGTTTGGGCTCTCGAGGAAGCCCAACTCCAATAGTAAGATGCTGTGGGATCAGCATAGGAACCCTCTCCAGGCCAAAACTCACGACCAAAGCCCCATAACCAAAGGTCTTTAGCCGTCCGCTCTTGGCCCTGGTCAGTTGGCCTTTCACATTGGCCAGCACAGCATTGCACCAGTTGAAGATGGTGCCTTGAAAGTAATCAACTGCCATACGCATCTGGGATCCGGTGGCAACATGTAATGCGGCAGCTCCGCAAAGTCTGGTGACAGTAAACGCAATCACCATGAGCTCAGGACGGGATATGGTCTTTATGTCTATGCCTTTGTCTTTAGCCTGGCTGTTGCAGTACTCTAGCCGAAGGCTATCGACAGACTGGCCACCTGGCCTAGTCCCGAATAGAGTCAAGTCCTCGCCTCTCTTAGGCAAACCAGTCAAGAAATAAATTTCCTCCGGCTCAATTTCGAGCCGGTGTCCGCCAATGAAAAAGCACTGGTCCTGTACGCTCCACCTGTCAACCAGCCACTATAAGAAATCTACCTGAGCCCTCATGCCAGGAATGGTCCAGAATTTGTACAGTCTGCATGCCCTCAAAGCATCAAGTAAAGGCTGATGATTCCATGCGGCGGTATCCACGTCCTCATGCTCCCGTTCTCGCCAATCTAGCATGATATATTCTCTGCATCAAGTATAAAGATTAATTAGATTGCT
The DNA here is from genome assembly GCA_031772625.1 of Pinus tabuliformis. Classification (NCBI taxonomy): domain Eukaryota; kingdom Viridiplantae; phylum Streptophyta; class Pinopsida; order Pinales; family Pinaceae; genus Pinus; species Pinus tabuliformis. Next base: position 202,084,832 of record CM062813.1, read on the forward strand.
AGAAAACATTTTGATTGGTCCATTTTTGAGGAATTTTAGGTTCAAAACCCTTGCTGCGGGGTACGCACCCTCCACGTTAGACACAGTGCGTGGGTCCGCACTTTGTCTACATGGAAGGTGCGGACCCCGAGCTTTTTCCCAATGGAGAAAAAGTCGGGGTCCGCGAGTCCACAATGGTAAACCTGCGGACCCCCGCACGCGGGTTTCGCGCCTAAAAAATCTCCCAAAAAACAAAATGAGGGGCTTAATCAAAAAACTAAACAGTTGAAAATGAAGAGTAAGATGATGTGGATTACCTGGAGAAGACGGTGCTCGATTCCGACGGTTGGATTTTCCACAATCTTCACAGGAAGTTTTCTAAGCAAAAGCACTATTTTCTCACCCAAACTCGAACGGTAAAAATGAATTGACAAAGGCCCTTTTTATAAGTTTTTTGAGTAAATAAATCGCAAATTTGTTTATGTTTCACTTTGAAAAGGTATTTTGCAACACTTTTATCCATTTCAAACAGGTATGAGTAATGTTTGTGTCTTTGTGCAGAATACAAGATTATTAAGGCGAAATCTATCATTTTCAATAAAAAAACAAGTAGAGTCATCTTTAAGCCCTTTTATGACTCCTAAAACATGAAAAGATTGCCGAGCGTTTCTTTTACACTCGTTAAAACAGAATTAAAAGACGGTCTACTTACAGCTCTTTTCCGACCGTAAAAACATGAAAAGATTGCCAGATTTTTGTCGTTTCAAATTCGATATTGGTTATAAAACGACGTGTCGTTGATCGCTTTTTTACTTTTTCGGGTCAGTGACACTAATAACGAAAAGTACTCCTTGGTCGTAAAAGATCAAGCGATTCTCTCAAGTATTATTTTATAATTTTTTGGGCTTGGGAGACACAAATTTACGAAAAAGGTCAACCCTGGAGTCTTCTTAAGTTTTTTCAGACTCTCTAAAATTGAAAAACGTCGAGTTTCTCCTATACTGGACTCGTTAAAATTTCACAGTAAAGGACCTGTTCAATTACAAACAGGAACAAACCACTCCTTCTTAGGGTTCGAATTTAAACTAAGTTGGACTCATCCGAAGGATGAGCTTATAATCAAGCAAATGTTATCCTCCTCAAGCTTGTCAAAAATAAAGAGGTACTTGCCAGAAATGGTGGGGGAAAAGAGAGAAAAATGAGTCTGTTTGTCATACTTTGTAACCACTCTTGAACACGACACTTTTATTCACCTGGGTTTGGAAATCCTTTGCCTAACAGTTGATCAAACCACATTGAAAGTCTTCAGCCGGTTTCTAAGTATTAACTTTGGGTCAATTGTCACCAAGCCATCTGTCGTGTCATTATGTGTTCAAGAGGTCACTGCCAATAAGCCATTCATCTGCAAAATATCTGTCATCCATCTTGACCATCCCTAAGTCAGTCCTTGCAACTGAATTTCTTCAACTTGATCTATGATTTCATGTTGTGGGCTTGCCTACGACGGATCGCTTTCTATCGACATCAACTCATTATCTAGAAAGATGATCTAGAAATCGTCAGTACCTTGAAATCTGCATGTGTTGGCTTTATGGCTAAAGTGTTGTCCTTGATGGCAACCCATTCAGGTGATAGATCACAGTACTTCAAGTCAGCAGCAGACTATCAAATATTGAAGAAAATAAGGGGTACGCAGGTACACCTTACATAAGGTGCGTACACGCAATTCAGTGTTACATAAAGTGCGTACATACCTGCAGTTATCCCGTTCAGGAGGTGCGTACCCCCAGTGCACACATTTCAAGGCAAAGGAATTCACATGTGGGGTTTTCTTATGTTTTACTCTTGGTATTTAGCCGACGGTATTGTGTTATTATGGTGTCGGCCCGTGGTATTGATCCATGATTTGAGGAAGAACTTTCCTATATAAAGCAAAGGAGATCATTTGGCTTAAGTATGTTTTGGGTTGAATATCTTATGAGGGCTAGATCTGGTCTAGATCTAAATAAGGCGAATCTACTGATGGACTGAGATCTCTTCGGCGCATGATCAGATCTGTAGATCTGACTGTCTGGGTTATTTCTAAAGTCTTGAAATCATCTATGCCTGAAGGTACGCAGGTACAGTGAGAGAAAAGTGCGTACATACGCAGGAACTAAGTGTTTTAGGTGCGCCGGTACGCAGGCACAGAAGGGTTGCAGGTGCGCCGGTACGCAGGCACAGAAGGGTTGCAGGTGCGCCGGTACGCAGGCACAGAAGGGTTGCAGGTGCGCCGGTACGCAGGCATAGAAGAGTTGCAGGTGCGCCGGTACGCAGGCACAAAAGGGTTGCAGGTGCGGAGGTCCGCAGGCAGTTCAATGGACTCAGACCAAGGTACGTAGGCGAGCAGTTGAGCAGGCTGCGTACTGTAAGCAGGCGAGCAGTTGAGCAGGGTGCATACTGTAAGCAGGCAAGCAGTTGAGCAGGGTGCTTACGTAAGCAGGCGAGCAGTTGAGCAGGGTGCTTACTTCTCTTAAAATCTTTGTTTATCATTGTTGTGTTCTGGGTTTGGTCCTATTATTGTTGATATGGTTACTACAATTGATTGGGTGATTCTCTTATACTTGATGATCATTTGATGCTTATGGATCCAGTTTGAAAATTTATGAAAAGTGGTCCTTGTAAGAAAAGAAGTAGGGGGTTGTAGCTCCCTTCCAGGAGAGACTGGAAAACGAGAGAGAGTTGTAGCTCTCTGCAGGTTGCAGCCTGCGTACTGGTAAATGACTGCACCAGTACAAAACCATTGTAAAAGGAGTTTCTAATTTGAAAGAAGATAGAGACATATTGCAGCAGGTGGTTTTCACCCACATTGGGTTTCCACCTTACATCTTGTGTTCTTTGGTGTGACTATCTGTTTTCTTTGTTCATGCTCATTATTTTATGGTACTGACATGCAAAACTAATTCAAAGAACAAATAAGGAAGATTTATTAAAAGAATTAGATAATACTGATTCACCCCCCCCCCCTCTCAGTATTATTTCCAACAATTGGTATCAGAGCAGGTCCTTCAGAGAAGCTTGATCGCTTGAAGGTAGATCGTTCATCATGAGCAACTACGAGAGAGAAGCATCAATCAGGCCACCAGTTTTTGATGGGACAAACTTCAATTATTGGAAGGTAAGAGTTACTGCCTATCTTCAATCTCTTGGTACAGAAGTTTGGGACATCGTAGAGACAGGCTACGCTTTTCCTTCAGCTACTCCTACAGATGCAGCCGAGAAAAAGAAGTATGAAACCAATGCGAAAGCAGTCAGTACTCTATTAGGATGTATATCTCAATCAGAATTCATGAAGGTAATGCACTATAAATCCGCAAAAGAGATATGGGACAAAATTGTCACGAGCTATGAAGGAGATGAACAGGTAAAGCGTGCTAAACTTCAAACTCTCAGAATTCAGTATGAGACTCTCAAAATGTATAATGATGAAAGTGTGGCTAACTATTTTCTTCGGGTAGATGAGGTTGTTAATTGTATGAAAAATTTGGGTGAAGAAATAAAAGAGGCTATTGTGGTTGAAAAGGTTCTAAGATCATTGTCCCCCAAGTTTGAATCTAAAGTATCTGCAATAGAAGAAAAGGAAAATCTACGAATTCTTACTATGTCTCAGCTACATGGAATTCTAACTGCTTATGAAATGAGAAAGGGAGGTCCATCGAACAGAAGAGAAGCTGCTTTCAAGGCATCAGGCAAAGGAGATTATTATGAAGCAAGCCACGTCCCAGAAGAAGAGGAAGAAGAATCAAATTTTGTCAGAAATCTTCAAAGGGGTTCTGGAAGGTTCAGAGGTAAGTTACCTTTTAAATGCTTTGCTTGTGGAAGAGTAGGTCATTATGCTGCAAAATGTCCTTATAAGGATAAAGGAAAGGAACTTGCTAGATGGAACAAGAAACAGAACGCAAATAAGAAAAGCTACTACACTCATGAAGATAGTGATGGTGTATCAAACAGTGATGAAGATGAACAAGGTAATGAATATAAGTTGTTAATGGCATTTGAAGATGATGATTATATGGATGCTATAGATGTGGATAACCTTTATGATGAAATTACTAGGCTCAAGAGATGTATAGAAGAAAAGAGCATGATCATTGATACTCTACAATTTCAAATTGATGAAAAGGAAAAACATCTTGAAAAATTAGAAGGTGAAATTGTTGGTCTTAGAAAAGAGATTGAGAAAACAAAAGCTATTAATCTCAAGTTTGTCAAAGGATCTGAAACTTTGGATGAGATTATCAATGTGCAGCGGTCTCCACTAAACAAGACAGGTCTGGGCTATAATGGAGAAACTTCTCAAGCATCCACCTCAAAAATTTATCTTGATGCAGCAAGAAGAAATGAGCAAAAGCATAATGAAGATCATCAGGTAAAGCAAGGACGAATTACAAACAAAAACTATCAGGGGCAATCCATCTTAAGGGTGAACAAAAGCTACAACCAGCCACAGGTAAAATCTTCTCAATTTGGTTCAAGAATAGATGACAATAGAAATTACAATCAATTGGCTGGTAGATTCGATAACCGCAGAAGTTTCTTCAATGGACAATGCTTTTCTTGCCATAACTTTGGCCACAAAGCAGCTCGATGTGTTGCATATAAAACAATCATGACTAGGGAAGCTCAAAAACAAAGAAGTATGACCGGGATTACAAAAAGGACCTATAACAACTTTTCGGTTCTTGAAAATGAAGTTGAATGTTCTATTTGCAATAACTTTGGGCATGAAGACTCTGAATGCAGGAGCAGGTTTCAGCAGAAAAAGGAACAAGCCTCAAGCACCAAAACATGGAGAATAAAGGAACCACAAACAGAAAGATGTGGGATAGCATTTTATGCAGAGGGATAGGAAAATCTATGGTACATTGACAATGGATGTTCGAAGCATATGACAGGTGATAAAGAAAAACTTGAGTCATATTCTGCTCTAGAAAAGGAAAGAAAGTCTCTTTTGGAAATGATACTCCTGCAACTATAAAAGGAAAAGGCATTGCTCAGTTAAAAGAAAAGGTCAAGGCTGGAAATGTTTTGTATGTTGATGGATTGAAGCATAATCTTCTAAGTGTCAGCCAGATGTGTGATCAAAGAACCGAGGTTATATTCAGATCAAATGGATGTCTTGTTCATGATCTTGATACAGGTAAAACAGTGATCAAAGGCAAAAGAACTCCAAATAATCTGTACATATTTGAAGAAGGACAACAACAATGCTATCTGAGCAAGGATGATGAGCACTGGTTATGGCATCGGAGGTTGGGACATCTAAGCTTTTCACAAATAAGGAAAGCATGCAAATATCAGGCAGTTCGCGATCTTCCAGATATCAAAATTCCTGACAACACCATATGCAAATCATGTCAGTTTGGAAAACAAACCAGAACTAACTTTCCAAAGAAAGAAGGTTTAGCTAGCATGCCTCTTGAGCTAGTACATACAGATACATGAGGTCCTTTCAGGAAAAGAACACCTCGAGGAGAAGAATACTTGATATTATTCATTGACGATTTCTCCAGGTTTATCTGGTTAGGACTTATGAAGCACAAAGATGAAGCATTCGAAAAATTCAAATCCTTCAAAGCCTTGGTTGAAAATGAATCAGGTCACAAAATTAAGTGCCTCAGATCCGACAGAGGTGGGGAATTTACTTCAAATGAATTTTTTGATTTCTGTGAAGAACATGGGATAAGAAGAGAATTCTCTACAGCAAGAACCCCTCAGCAAAATGGAGTTGTGGAAAGAATGAACAGAACAGTCCAACAAATGGCTCGTGCTATGCTTGATGAGTCAGGAACTCCCGCAACTTTCTGGGGTGAAACTGCACATGCTGCGGTTGTTATTCTTAACAAAACAAATGTCCGGGTGAACAGAACTCAAACTCCTCATGAACTCTGGAGTGGTAGGACTCCTTCGGTAAAGCACTTCAAAATCTTTGGGAGCAAATGCTATATCAAGAATACTGATGAGCAGCTTGGCAAACTTGAACCTAGAGCAGATGAAGGCATTCTTCTTGGTTACTCTCCACATAGCAAAGCATACAAATGCTACAATAAAAGACTTGGCAGAATTGTTGACAGCATTGATGTAGTGGTTGATGAGAAGGGATACATTCCTAGGCAAGTACATCATGAAGACATCGAAGAAGATGAAGGCTACCCCCAACGACAGAATGATGAAGAACCTCAAGAAGAACCTCAAGAAGAACCAGAGGAGCAAACAAGAATAGAAGAAAAGACTCCATCCAGATATGTTCAGAAGAATCATCCAGAATCTCAGATTATGGGGCAGAAAGAAGCAGGTGTACAAACAAGAAGAATAGTTGCAGAAGCTTCAAGCTATTTGGCATTACTCTCCTCTACTGAACCACAAAATGTGAAAGAGGCATGCAAAGATGAATGTTGGGTGAAAGCAATGGATGAAGAACTTGAGCAGATCAAAAAGAACAACACTTGGGAGCTGGTTCCTAGACCAAAGGATAAGAATGTTATCGGAACAAAATGGGTCTTCAAAAATAAATTGAATAAAAATGGAGAAGTAATTAGAAACAAAGCCAGACTTGTTTGTAAAGGGTATGCGCAGTAAGAAGGAATAGACTTTGAAGAAACCTTTGCTCCTGTTGCCAGACTTGAGGCCATCTGAATGTTCCTTGCTCTCTCAAGTTTTCAAAACTTCAAAGTATTTCAAATGGACGTGAAATCAGCCTTTCTGAATGGAGACTTGGAAGAAGAAGTATACATTGAACAGCCAGATGGGTTCATTCTTGGAAATGATCCAAATCTTGTATGCAGATTGAAAAAGGCTCTCTATGGTCTCAAACAAGCTCCAAGGGCTTGGTACTACTGTTTGGACAAATATCTTCATCAACAAGGCTTTTCAAAAGGATCAGCAGATAGCAATCTTTATATAAAAGTTGAATATGACAAATTGCTAATACTTGTTGTGTATGTAGATGACATTATTTTTGGGAGCAATGAAGAAGCTATGAGTCAAAGCTTTGCCTTGGTCATGCAGAAAGAATTTGAAATGTCCTTGCTAGGAGAACTGACATATTTCCTTGGTTTGCAAATCCAACAAAAAGAAGGAGGAATCTTTTTATCTCAAACCAAGTATCTCAAACAGATTTTGAAGAAATATGGTATGGAAGATGCAAAACCAGTATGTACACCCATGGTCACAGGATGTAGCCTCAGTGAAAATGATGAATCTGCAGCAGTACATCAACCAACCTACAGATCTATGATTGGAAGTTTACTTTATTTGACAGGTACCCGACCGGACATCATGCATGCAGTTGGAATAGTTGGAAGATTTCAGGCAAATCCGAAGGAGACTCATCTTCAGGCAGTGAAGAGAATTTTCAAATATCTTCAAGGGACTCAAAATTATGGCTTATGGTATCCTAGAGATACAGATGTTACACTTCATGCTTATACAGATGCAGATTGGGCCAGAAGCGTGGATGACAGGAAAAGCACAAGTGGTGGTGCGTTCTCTATGGGTTCCAGACTGGTATCTTGGTTCAGCAAGAAACAGAGTTCAATTGCCTTGTCTACAGCTGAAGCGGAATATGTTGCTGCTGCATCTTGTTGCACCCAACTCCTTTGGATGATGCAGACTTTGCAGGATTTTCAAATGACTTGTACACCACCAATCCCCATCTTATGTGATAACACAAGTGCAATCAGCATCTCAACGAATCCTGTTATGCATTCAAAAACCAAGCACATACCAATCAAGTACCATTTTCTCTGGGAACAAGTGCTTGAACAGAAGGTCAAGTTGGAGTATGTTCCTTCTAAGGAACAAGTTGCTGATATTCTCACCAAACCATTGACCAGGGACACTTTTGAATACCTCAGGCAAAAGCTGGGGGTTGTTGATGCATCATCTTATTGCTGAACCTCTTCTAATTGATGGTACAGGTTCAGGGGGAGCATATAATGCATTGTTGGCATTATGGAGGATGTGCAAAAGGAGATCTTGGAAGTAGCTGTAATATGTCTCTATCTCTTTCATGGTGGATTATGGTTCTTCGTTGCAGATCTGGTTCATATTCAGGGGGAGCATGTTCTTAGGGGGAGCATAACCCTTTGCCCTTGATGTCAAAGGGGGAGAATGAAGCTGAAGTTTTGAGGTTGCCATCAAGTCCAAAGGGGGAGATTGTTGGCTTTATGGCTAAAGTATTGTCCTTGATGGCAACCCATTCAGGTGATAGATCACAGTACTTCAAGTCAGCAGCAGACTATCAAATATTGAAGAAAATAAGGGGTACGCAGGTACACCTTACATAAGGTGCGTACACGCAGGTCAGTGTTACATAAAGTGCGTACATACCCGCAGTTATCCCGTTTAGGAGGTGCGTACCCCCAGTGCACACATTTCAAGGCAAAGGAATTCACATGTGGGGTTTTCTTATGTTTTACTCTTAGTATTTAGCCGACGGTATTGTGTTATTATGGTGTCGGCCCGTGGTATTGATCCATGATTTGAGGAAGAAATTTCCTATATAAAGCAAAGGAGATCATTTGGCTTAAGTATGTTTTGGGTTGAATATCTTATGAGGGCTAGATCTGGTCTAGATCTAAATAAGGCGAATCTACTGATGGACTGAGATCTCTTCGGCGCATGATCAGATCTGTAGATCTGACTGTCTGGGTTATTTCTGAAGTCTTGAAATCATCTATGCCCGAAGGTATGCAGGTACAGTGAGAGAAAAGTGCGTACATACGCAGGAACGAAGCGTTTTAGGTGCGCCGGTACGCAGGCACAGAAGGGTTGTAGGTGCGCCGGTACGCAGGCACAGAAGGGTTGCAGGTGCGCCGGTACGCAGGCACAGAAGGGTTGCAGGTGCGCCGGTACGCAGGCACAGAAGGGTTGCAGGTGCGCCGGTACGCAGGCACAGAAGGGTTGCAGGTGCGCCGGTACGCAGGCACAGAAGGGTTGCAGGTGCGGAGGTCCGCAGGCAGTTCAATGGACTCAGAGCGAGGTACGCAAGCGAACAGTTGAGCAAGGTGCGTACTGTAAGCAGGCGAGCAGTTGAGCAGGGTGCGTACTGTAAGCAGGCAAGCAGTTGAGCAGGGTGCTTACGTAAGCAAGCGAGCAGTTGAGCAGGGTGCTTACTTCTCTTAAAATCTTTGTTTATCATTGCTGTGTTCTGGGTTTGTTCCTATTATTGTTGATCTGGTTACTACAGTTGATTGGGTGATTCTCTTATACTTGATGATCATTTAATGCTTATGGATCCAGTTTGAAAATTTATGAAAAGTGGTCCTTGTAAGAAAAGAAGTAGGGGGTTGTAGCTCCCTTCCAGGAGAGACTGGAAAACGAGAGAGAGTTGTAGCTCTCTGCAGGTTGCAGCCTGCGTACTGGTAAAGGACTGCACCAGTACAAAACCATTGTAAAAGGAGTTTCTAATTTGAAAGAAGATAGAGACATATTGCAGCAGGTGCTTTTCACCCACATTGGGTTTCCACCTTACATCTTGTGTTCTTTGGTGTGACTATATGTTTTCTTTGTTCATGCTCATTATTTTATGGTACTGACATGAAAAACTAATTCAAAGAACAAATAAGGAAGATTTATTAAAAGAATTAGATAATACTGATTCACCCCCCCCTCTCAGTATTATTTCCAACAGCCTCAATGGCAGGTTTCTCGCCTTTGACGACAGTTTACATCATTAACTTTCGATCGAAGGATTCCGTGATATGTTTGACATCAATACATTTACTCACATCTCATGGATTGTATTGGGTACTTTGAGAGCCATTGACATCACTGGTGGTTTCTCTCACACTTGTTAACAGTTTACATCATTGACTGGTAATCAAGTGGTTTCTACCATGTTCGACATCAACACATTTATTCGCATGGATAGAATCGTACTATTTCGGGAAGTAGAAATGAAGACCCTGGATCTAGTTTCCACCATCCAGGCTGCGAGGAATTTTGTACTCATTATGTTGTGGACTATTCATAAAAGATGGTTGCGTCCATACTATGTTCACACGAGTCTATACTTATGATGTTTTACAAGATCATTCCTATATCAGAGCAGTAGATAGGTTTCTATTTAGTTTTGATCTGAGTATGGGAATGCCTACCTCAGCAATGATATGATCTCATATATATATCTTGCATTGAATGTTTTTACAGGTTCCGACCGGGCTCTCCACAAGATAATCCTCGAAATGATAAAGTACTTCACTCTTCCTATATGATAAATGAAATCCTCATCTACTACAGACTTTGCACTTTAGGGGGCAATCTGTTACACAAAAATATCGTCACCATGATTATTTTCAGTCAGTATGGGTCTATCATCACTTGTATTGTCCTCCTAAGCAAGTCTAGGACCTCAGCTCTTCAAATCAAGCTTTGGAAGTGGGAGAAAGACATTAAAAATCAATGTAACTCTGGTTTCGCACTTTCTCTCATGGTCACCTGCGGTCCCGCACCTTCTGTGTACAAAAGCTGCATACCTACACGTTCTGTTCCTAACGGTGCAGGTGCGGACCCCTGTGAAAGTCAAAAGGCGCAATTTTTATCTTAAAAAACTCACTTTGGGTTAATTCTAGAGTTTTCTAGAAGGAATTTTGACGTGGATTGTTCGCTCTGAGGTGGTTCATGCATCCCAAAAGAGAAGGAGCTAATCCCTTGACTAAAGGAGCTATCCCTTTGAATGAGGGCTTTATCCCTTTGAAGGAGGACCTAGTAACTTCCCTCGATTGCACTATAAATACAGGCATTGGGGTGAGGACTTGGGAGGTTAGAAGCTGAACATTTTGAGGGTAAATGCTGGTGAAATCAAGACTCTTTGGTTGATCTTGAGAGGAAAGATCACATACCTCTTGGTTCCATTGGAGAGTGAGTGAAGCTTGTCAAAGTAGAGGAGACATCTTGTTGGACCCTGGGAGGAGCTTGTACAGTGTCAAGGAAAAGGTTGTAAAGTTCTTCTTCTTTTGAATTAATACAATCAAACTCATTTTTCTCAACAAGTATCTTATGTTATTTGTTTCATGGACTCCTTGACTTTCATGTTAAATATGTTTCATGCAATTGGTTTTTCAGGTGCTATTTAATTTGTTTGCCTTGTTTGTGTTTGCAGATTCGCGAAGAGGAGCTCATTTGGATCAAAAGAGCGAGGGCATCCACAAGCTTGCGTTGGACTAAAGGTAGGCCCTAAAAACCTTTGTTTGATATTGTTTATTGAAGCATATTTAGAGAAAGATAGTGTCTGGTTGGTTTGCTTGTCGTTAGGTCTTCTTTAGATTCTAGGAAGGTCTATCTTGTCCGCAAGATCAACCCATTCCGCGCGACAATATCCTATACTTCCAAATAAATTTTCATAAATTTTTCAAAAAAAAAACCACTCTTAAATCATCTCGTGTGATATCCTCCCTCACTCCTCATTGTTTTCCATATACAACATCCAAAGGTGAAGGTGGTAAATATCCAAAACAAGTTTCAAATAGGAACTTTCCAGTATAAGTGTAGACTGATAAGTTATAAGTGTGTTGTATATATTATATTTTTATCCAAGCCTTTGGATACCTCTAATTGTAACCTCTTAAACACTACACCAAATTCCTATTGACTACTTCTATTTACCCATGTATAGGTGGATGGAATATTGTAATCCCGTTCAAGTTCATGTCTATCTTCTCCCACATTGATGCCCAAAATGCATTGAGAAATCTAGTGTCACTGTTTGAGAAAATACTCCTTGGTATCCCAAATGGCACCCAAATTGTTCAAACAACAAGTTTTTAAATTTATTTCCTTCTGATGGTATATTGTAGTGGCTACAACCACCCTCTAAAAATTTTCCCATGCTTCAATTTTGGAGCCTTCCTTCCCATCCACAAGAGCTAATATTGCACTGATTCAGGCATTCATGCTTTAACTGAGACTTATATTTTTTATTTGTTCTTTTATTTTCTTATTTTCACACCTAGCTAATCTTTCTAACTTGCAATTTGATCTCCCTACTTGGTTTCATAGCAGTTATAGGCTTGCCTCTAGAAACTGCGCAATCCTTGAGGGAAAGTAGCCTTGATGATGGGAATTGCGTAGTTCTAACTAGTAGTCAGGCTTGAGCTTAGAAACTTCACAGTCATGGAAGGCAACCCAGCACTAAGCCCATAAACTGTGCAATCCCTCACTGAGCTTAGAAACAATACATTTCACTGAGTTGGAAGGTTGCCCATATCCCCATAATTGCATAGTCTTTCCTCGCATTGTGTATCACAATTTTCCCTAGGAAAAGACAAAAAGTAAAAAGCTAGAAAAGAAGAGAAAACAGCATCCCTAAAACATAGGGATCTATTTTTCGTATCCCAAAGGAAGCACTTTCACTATTTTAAGAATCTTCTACCAAGTGTTGTTTTTTCCTTGATTTTAGGCATACACATCATAAACCCTAATTTACTCAAATATATTTAATTGACACCTATAAAGATCATTTCACATTCAATCTTGGAACTCTATAATTCTTGAGGAGATCAAGGAACCTTCGGTGTCGTCGTCGTCTCTTTTCCAGGTGAGTTTCGCTTTTGTCAACTTTTGATGCTTTTTATGTCGCTTTTTATCTTTTCGCTTTTGTGAGTTCTATTTTAATTATTTCTCTTCATAGTTGTTGGAGTTTCAAATTGTTTTAACTTTTATAGGTGTTGTTTTAAGTTTTTGTTTTCCTTTCACAAGTGTCACATCGGTTTTCCTGTTTTTGCACTTATGGTCATCATTGCGCCGACTCTCCTCACATACTTGATTTTACTTTTATTTTATTATTTTCCGCACTTGATCTATATTGATTCACTCACACTTAATTTTTTTCTCACTCACACCATCACTCACTTCTACTCGTTTTTCACACTTCCTCCAGGCAGATTTGCACTTGCTTTGGCCAGATCTTGCCTTGCCCAGTTTGGCATTACACAATCCTAAGTTTCAAGCCAAAATCTTAGCCTTTGGAATTGTGTAGTATATAGTACAAGATGGCTCCAACTATGGCTTATAGATTTCCAGGGGTCATCATGTCACCTTGGCCACTGAGACTGCGCAATGCACAGTCTCTCATAGTCTATGCCCTGGTTGGGACTATGCATTATGCAGTCACAGTCTCAAGCTTTATCCTTGGCTGTTGAGACTACACACTGCACAGTTCCATCGTCAAACAATCTTCCTTGTTGATAAAAATTGTTCAATACTTCTATCTAGTTTCCCGACTTGCTGCTTAATCATACTTTGAAGGTAGATTTTCTTAAGCTAATGTTTGCTTTCCATGAGTGTCTTTTTTTCCCACAAGTACCAAACTTTTGAAGCAATTTCTCTAAAAGTCATTGCCATGGCACCAAAGAGAGTTGTTTCAAAAGAGACCACTAAAAGCTCCACCAGGGAAGCAGTTAAGAAAACATTAGTAGACTTGCCAGTGTATGCAGACACTCAGTTGTTTATAGAAAAGGGGTCAACACTAACATGGCAGCAAGTTAATGAAGCTCTTTCAGCAAAGAGCCTTGAGGAAGATCTAGAGGAATGACATGTTTATCTCAGTATCTGGCAGTCAGGACTACACAAGGTTGCATGCAGGTATTTGACCTTCCCATGTGGAGATGTCATCAACTAAATTGTCTCACACATTGATGAGAAGACTATGACATAGAGCAGTGTTAGCAGATAGAATCTTTCTACCTTTCGGGCAGAATATTATCAACGCATGTATCACTTTCTCGAGCTAGTGAAGCTCATGGACTCAGCTATGTGAATACATGAGACATTGTCAAAGGCTGGGTGAAAGAGCCATTGAAGTTTTGACAAACACCTACCCATTTAGACAAGACAAAGTCCCTCAAGAAGGCCTACCAGCTCTTGGTTATCTTAACTTGTACGATCCATGGTCAATAAAGCACATAGAACTTTCCTATAGGGTGGGAAATCTTATTGAACCAGGCTGTGAATGAGGGGAAGTCATTCAACTGGTCAGATCTGTTTGCATGAAAGTTGACAGCCCATGTAGCATAAGCTCGGAGTCCTCTCGGTGGTGACCAAGCAAGGTTCTATATGTCTGCATATTTACTGGATATAATTTGTGCACAAAATCAATTCCCTGGAATGAACTAGAAATGGACACCAGGAGAATCTGTCATGCATATCTATTGCAAGTTATTTTTGGATTACATTCATCGAGGAGTAATGGCACAACTAATTGACCACTTCATCATCTTGCTTTACAAGCTCATCTTTGAAGAAGATCCACCTTGTATGTCATGAGGAGAAATGGAGGCGATAGCACACATGCATATTGGTATGCCTCATTTGGTGGCACCTTCCTTAAAGTATTCAGTAGAGAGAATCATCTGCATGTTTTACCAAGTTACGCCACCGACAAGCTTGTCACGCAAGAAGAGTCATATCAGCTCGCCACAAAGTTGTTAGTGATGGGCCTCCAAATTAGACATAAATTAAGGACCATATGACCATCCTTCAGCACATTAAACCTGTATTTTTTCATTATATAATGTATTTTTAACTTTAATATGTTCATTAGGAAGCTTCATGGATAATTTCATATTTGTGCCTAATAGTATTTATTTTTGTGGAATGTTGTGAGAATATCAGGCAAATTATGAAGACTTGGAGGAGGAGATAATTTAGGGACTTGCTCCCTACTGTAGGAGGTTCAATATTGAATAATAAATCAACAAGATATCATGAAATCATGCTCAAATTCTGGAGCTCCATTGATTGAGAAAATCTAGGAATGTGTTCCATGTCATTTAATGTAGATTCGTAGTGTTGGGAACCAAATCCACTATTTGAGGGATTTTGGAGGGGAAAGATTCCTCCTTTCATGGGGAAGGCTTTCTAATCATTTTTTATAAGTATGAAGTCAAACTTTCCTCTAGGGGTTGATTTTTCTTAGTCTTCTTACGGAGAACACTTGTATTTATGCAGCTCCACTTTCATTTCTTGCAGGGATGTAATTATATTGATGAAAATAATGAAGATTGGTACCATTTTCACCTCCTAAATATTGGTCTCATTCATAGGAATATGAGTTTCCTTGGGCTTGTCCATCCAAGGAGCCTTAGAGCCATTTTGTATCATTTACTTTTCTTCCTTTCACTTCTTATTCGCATGCATCTCTTGTTATTTTTTTTTCTATTTCTACATTTAGTATTCATGATTTCTCATTGTAAGATTGGGTTAAATGGTTGAAGTAAGTTATTTTGTAGGATCAAAAGAATTATTTCATCCTTGGAACAACTTTGGAATGTCATAGTAATCATTGAGATACTTGGATTAGTTTTCGTATTCCCGAATCTAAATTTCTAGAAGTTCCTTGTGGCAAATAGTAGTAAATTTCTATTATTTTTTAGAACATGCTAACAAGCTTCAATCAAGTTGATTCCACTTAACTTTTATCAAAAAAAGTATCCAATTCATAAAAAAAATTACCCCATTGCATTTTCACTTTATTAGGTTAGGCATTTTATAGATTAACTAGTTCACTAGTTCTTGAATTTCTAGATTTTAGACTAGTAATTTTTTGCTATTTTTTAGCATGATTTAACAGGGGTATTTTTTAGTGATTACACTTGGAATAGAGACCTAAGACATCCTATTCAATCAAAAAATGTGTCCCATCCAATTTGGATTTGATTTTCTTTGTCATTCAGTGAATTATATCTTCCTGTAGAAAATATGTAACTTCTTGTAGCACTCTTCCAACATGTATATATACTTGTCGATATTTTCTCAAAAACCTTGGTTTTTGTCCCTTATTGTTGAATAATCACTCCTAGGCTCTCAATAAATTATTAGGGAAAACTAAAGACCACTTATGACTTGTTTTTACCCTACAAAACATCTCAACAATTTGTGTTAATGGACAAATTTATGAAATGGATAATACGATAATGATTTTCTTTATTACCACATCCAATTAACTTTGCCAATGGATCTAAAATTTTTGAAATGTAATGATTGATATTTGGTTCATGATATTTTCTTTATGTAATTAGAATATTTTTTCTTTCCTTTTATTTTCTTTCCTGAAATAGGCTAAGGTTTCCATTTCGAGCATTTCCATTTCTGCAATTAGTTTAGGATTTGATTTCATTACACTCACTCCATTACATCATGACAACGAAGGAAAAACACATTGTATGTTGCACATATAGTGCCGATACCTCTTAATTTTGTACAAACCCCGGATTGATAATTAAAGTTGTTAGCCTTGGGAGTTGCAACATTCTTGTTGCAATACTGAGGCTCGTCACTTTTTGACACTATTGCTGAGGAGGTGTCAAAGTATGCATTTTTTTATTTCCTAGTTGATTCATTTCTTTTACTTTCTGCAAAAATAGACAAAAATTGCATTAGGCATCTTTCATTTCAAAAACAAAAATTTGCATTGCTTTATTGTTTTCATTCAATCATAAAAAATAAAAATAAAGAATCTCCAACACCAACCCCCCCCCCCTTTTGATCACAAGGTGCAGTAAGAGCCACATCACCATCCAATTTTGTAGGTAGAAGAAGAGGAGGTGACAGAGAAGGTAGGAGAAATGGATGGAGATGATGACACTGAGAAAGATCCTCTTGGATTTGCCATTCAAGATATTTATGTTAATGTGCACATGAAGAACATCCCTCCATCGTTTCTTCCAAAATTTCATGGTCTAAGGTCAGAGGATCTGGAAACCTTTCTCTTTGAATTTGAAATTATTTGTAGATCTTATGGTTATTTATTAAACACTCAAAAATTGAGATTGTTTCTAGAAACATTGAAAGTTAGAGCTCTTAAATGGTTCATGAGTTTAGGGACTAATTCAATAAGATCATGGAATGATATGCAAATGATATTTCTAGAAAAATATAATGACCATGATCTATAGGAAGAAATATATAGAATGAATAAAAAAGAAGATGAAAGCCTTGAGGATCTAATAGAGAGGTTCATGTATAATGTTAAGATGGGAAATTTACATCATTTAGGATCTGACATGCTAAAAACCCTCTTACTTATAACAATTATAGATGAGTGGATTGATCTCCTTGATCTCATGAGTAGAGGTGATGTATACCAATTATCATTTGAAGACATTTGTGATATATGCAAGAACATCTCAACAGGTAGGGCAAGAGTAAGTAAATCGGCATCAACATCGGTAAGTCAAGCTAAACTTGGGAATTTGTTTGATGAATTTAAAACATAAATTATTAGTAATCTAAGAAAACAAGTAGAAATATTAAGAATGCAAGATGAGGAAAAATAAGATGGTGATATTTGTGTTTTCCATGAAGAATCACATGTTGTTAAATATTTCCCATCATTACCAAGGTTGAAGGAAGTTTACCAAGAGGACAATGGAGCAAGTCAATTTCCAATACAACTATGTTATGTAGCTCTAAGAGGACCATGGAATCATATTCAACCTGATATGATACAAGAGCCTAATTCACAATTTCAAGATTATGCACATCCATCTCAAAGTAATTGAAACACACCCTTTCCTTGGAAACCTTGGCCATCTCAACCCCAAAACCAATCTCCTCAACTAGGTTGGCAAGGAACTTATGGGAGCCATCCACAATATCCTCAATATTTTCCTCAATATCCTCCATACCCAACTCCATGTTATCCCTACCATCCACCTCCACCACAACCACAACCACATACATCTCAAATATCCAATCCCATTCAACTACCTATACCACCATTTCCAAACCCACACAAGGAAGTAGCTCAACCCAGTTACAATGTTAATGTATAATAATTCCAAAAATATCCTCTTGATATAAATGGTATTCATCCTAGATCAGGAAATGTATTGCAAAAAAGAGATTCTATTGATGTCATTGAAGGACAACATTCAGAAAAATAAAATTCAAATGAGAAGACCAAAGAATCATTGGATCCACTTGATGAAAAGAAGACATCAGAATTAGAGATTGAGAAAGTTACATCATGTTCACCATTAGATACTCTATGTGTTCAAGATAATAATCAGCAAAAAGAAGAAGATCTAAATTTCATGGAGGATGAATACATCGAAGATGATCCAAATCAACAAGTGAACCAGGGGCATCACAACTATATTGAAATATGGTTCCGGAAAATTATTAAATTGCAGCAACACACTCTTCTTCAACAATTTTGATCTCATCTTAGTCAAAGCAGTTCGTATCTCACATTTAGGTACATTTCAAAGAATATGTTTCGATCCTACACGCGATTTCATCTGTCATCCTATTATGCAAGTGGCTACATTGGAAGTATTCCTACACTTGAAAATGATTTTGTTTTTCAAGTAGAGTAGGATAGGAAAAGAAATAAAAAATAAGAGAAAAAATAAAGTCTTAGGTGAAAACCTCCTTTGAGGTTCCTAAGATTGGCTCACTGACTGAAAACCTCCATGACGCAGTCAATGGGTTGGAAGAAAGGAAAAAAGGAGGAAAAAAAAATGATCCTAGCTGAAAATCTCCTTGAGGTGCCTAGGCAGAGCTACTAGTTGAAAACCTCATTCAGGCAACTAGTAGGCCTAGAAAAAAAAAAAAAAACTTTGCTCCATGTATCTCTCTCTCATGAATGCAGTTGCTCTCGAGCCTTTGTAAGCAACGTAACAGGTTAGCTACCAAAAAAATGTTGATCACAAGCCTAGCCAAAAGAAGTTAAATTTGGACTTTCTCCTCCTTTCCTCAAATGCTACAACGGGACCAAGGCCATGCCAATCCATCACCCTCATCTACTTCCACCATCCACCCGTCATTCCCAAACTTTTCCCATTCATTTTCCTTATTGTCCTAAAATGTTATAGGAAGGCTTTGTTTTGCTACAGGAAGTAAAAATAAATAGGGTAGAAAATTGTTTTTGTCATACCTTGAAGATCGTGCATCTATTTGTTGAGTTGTTTTAGGGGGAGATGCATATGTCTTATGGTAACATGCTGAACCAATTTCAGAAAATTTCAATGCACACTTTTTTGTGAAATCGGCCTCCATCACCTACAACCATTTTTATTTTCTCTCGAGATTCATGCATCCATTGGCCAAGATGTTTTGTGCGGAGGTGCATAAGGATGATGTCAACATGCTCAATAATTTTCAAGTCAATCCAATCTACCGTTTGAGAGATATGCATAAAACAAGATTACTACAGGAAGATTGTAATTGCTACAGGAATATCCTATAGCACTATAGGAAGATCTTTCAGCACTATAGGATGGCTGAGAGGAATCTACAGGAGAAAATTTGATTGAAAAAAGGGGTCAAAAGGTCATGTCTTCTTTAGGAAATGTTGAGAGAATTCCCCCAACACCACTTGCATCACTCATCCACTCCACCAGCAAAAGATTGGGCACTTGAAAGAAACTTGCACACAACAACCTTATCAGTCAAAGAATCATCAAGCTATGAAGACCTCAGCATAAGAAAGAAAAGGAACTTATCACTCAAATAATCATGGTTCTATCAACAACTCAACAATAATATGCACGCCTCTCCAGCAACCATTAGCTATGTACAGGTATGAAATATTCTTCACCTCTTCTCTTGAGCATATTATAGCTAGAAATGTGTTGTCAATGCATGAGAGATGAGGTTTTATAAGCTAAGGATGGTTCAGAAGCCTCAACCTCCCTCACCAACCCTAATCACAATGAATCAATCGACTTGTCAGCAAAAGGAAGAATTAGAGGGAAATAAGGAGCAGATTGAAGGAATAACCCCCCTCCAAGATAAGGGGAAGCAAGCCAAGCCTCATAAAGAAATCCAGACACCTGGGGAACAAGGACTGACCAGTTGCAAGAGGATTATGCCTTACTCCAGGAGAAAATTATGCTTTTCTCCAGGAGAAAACAAAGTTTCTACAGGGGAGACATACTATGTGTTACAAAAAAAACATAGATGCTACAAGAAGAAAAAAAAATTGTAAAAGACCCCAATTTTGAGGAATTTCACTCCTAAACCCTAGGATTCGAAGGAAAACACCCAAAGCAAGGGTAAATACATATTTCTCCTTGCCATATGTGAACAAGAAGCCTACAAAAATTTTCATTTTTTCAATAGTGTAGCCTATGAGAAACTTTTGATAAATGTTTACAAATAATAAAATATGAAATATGGATGTTTCCTTTGAATTAAGCCTAATAAGAAGGGGAATTGCAATTATTTTTGAGTGAGCATGAAATCATCCTTCCTCCAGGAAATATAAGAAAGTTTTTTTTTCCTCTGTCATAAAAAACCTCATTACAGAGGAATATCTAAAACTTCTAGTAGAAATAGACAGTTGCCTTTCCAACTTTGGAAAGTTGTATTAAAGGCTATGGGGGGTGTATCTAACCATAGAAATTCGACAAACAAGAAGAAGGAGAATAAGAAGTTAATGAAGAAGTAGATTAATATGGAGAAGAGGGAAATTATCCAAAAGAAAAACTCAAGGAGGAAGAAGGAAGAAAGGAACAAATTGTGCTAAAAACCAAAATAGCAGTGCCTAAGAGAGACCTAATCAAAACAGAGAACTCCAAATCCCAATAGGCAACCATCTAGGCCAAAAAATAGAAATCAAAACACAGTGATGAAAAGAGGATTTCCAAGATATCTCTAATCTCTTTATAGCTTTTGTCCAAATCCTAGAAGATGTTATAGAAATGTAAGAGGAAAAAATTAAGCATGAAGTGCAATTTTAGTCAATATTTGATAGATTTTGTGATGTGCTACATAATGCTACAGGTCTTCTATAGGATGCTCTGTGTTACTACATGATCTCATCTATGGGCGTTTTGAGGGTTTCAAAGGTGTTCAAATGGTGGAAAAAGGTAGCAAGAGATTGGAAAATGATGTGGAAGACCTTGCCAAACCGAAAAATATTCAAGAACCCATCTTGCATAAGGGGAAAAAGGAAGGAATGTACAAGAGAGAGGCCAATAGGGCCATGAATGAGGCATAATGATGTCACTAAGTTGCTCAGAGGATGAGCAACACTTTCAGCGGGGGGGTATGATGGGCCTTCAAATTAGACATAAATTAAGGACCATCTGACCATCCTTCAGCACATTAAAACTCTCTTTTTGTGTTAGATAATTTATTTTTAACTTTAATATGCTCATTAGGAAGTTTTATGGATAATTGTATATTTATGCCTAATATTGTTTATTTTTGTGGAATATTGTGAGAATATTGAGAAGCTTTTGAAGATTTGGAGGAGAAGATAATTTAGGGACTTGATACCTACTACAGGAGCATCAATATTGAATAATAAATCAACAAGATATCATGAAATCATGCACAAATTCTGGAGCTTCAATGATTGAGAAAAACTAGGAATGTGTTCCCTCACATTTAATGTAGATTCCTAGTGTTGGGAACTAGATCTACTATTTGAGGTATTTTGGAGGGAAAAACTTCCTCCTTTCATGGGGAATTCTTCCTAATCATTTTTTATAGGAACCAAGTCGAATTTTCCTCTAGGGTTTGATTTTTCTTAGTCTTCTTGTGGAGAACACATGAATTTCTACAACTCAACTTTGATTTCTTGCAGGGATGTAATTGTATTGATGAAAATAATGAAGATTGGTACCATTTTCACCTTCTAAATCTTGGTCTCCTTCATAGGACTCTAATTTTCCTTGGGCTTGGCCATCCTAGGAGCCTCAGAGCCCTTTTGTATCAATTACTTTTCTTCCTTTCACTTCTTATTCACATGCATCTCGTGTTCTTGTTTTTTTCTATTTTTGCATTTACTATTGATGATTTCTTGTTGTAGGATTGGGTTAAATGGTTGAAGTAAGTTATTTTTCAGGATCAAAAGCATGATTTCATCGTTGGAACAGATTTGGAATGTCATATTAATCATTGAGCTACTTGGATTATTTTTCTTATTCCCAAATCCAAATTTTTGGAAGTCCCTTGTGGAAAATAGTAGTAAATTTTTATTATTTTTTAGAACATTCTAATGAGCTTCAATCGATTTGATTCGACTTGCATTATATCAAAAATAAATTCTAGTTAATAAAAAAATTTACCCTATTTTATTTTCACTTGATTAGGTTAGGAATTTGATAGATTAACTAGCTCACTAGTTCTCAAATTTCTAGATTTTTTATTAGTAATGTTCTGTTATTTTTTAACATGTGTTAATCGGGGTATTTTTGAGTGATTCCACTTGGAATGGAGACCTAATACATCCTAGTCAATAAAAAAAGGTGTCCCATCCAATTTGGATTTTATTTTCTTTGTCATTCTGTGAATTATATCTTCCTGTAGAAAATTTGTAACTTCCTCTAGTAGCACATGTAACTTCCTGTAGCACTCTTCCAGCATGTATATACTTGCCCAAATTTTCTCAAAAAACTTATTTTTTGTCTCTTAGGGTCGAATCATCACTCCTAGCTCTAAATAAATGGTTAGGGAAGACTAAATACCACTTAGAACTTTCCTTTTACCATTGCAAAGTATCTCAACAGTTTGGGTTAATGGACATATTTATGAAATGGATACTACAATGATGATTTTCTTGATTTCCACATCCAATGAACTCTGTCAATGGATCTAAACTCTTTGAAATGTAATGATTGATATTTAGTTTATGATATGTTATTTATTCAATTACAATAGGTTTTATTTCCTTGTATTTTCTTTCCTGTAATAGGTTAAGGTTTCCATTTCTGCAATTAGTTAAAGATTTGATTTCATTACATTCACTCCATTACATCATGACAGCGAAGGAAGGACACATTGTATGTTGCACATGTAGTTTCGATACCTCTTAATTTTTTATGAAACCCATATTGATAATTAAATTTTGTAGCCTTGGGAGTTGCATCATTCTTGTTGCAATACTGAGGCTCATCAGTCATCAGCTTTGCATAGGAAGAAAAAAGCACCATGACCCACTCTTCCTTTGAAAATTGGATTATACAAGATAAAGAACTTGAAGTTCCTGGATACTGAGGAAAAGGAGATAGTGAATTTTTCATTTTTCATTGAGTACTTAGGACTTTAATCTGTATGATCCCCATGGTATTTGTAAATACCACTGTGCAAGAATTTACTTTCCGTGGATCAGCGGGGCATTCCATTGGCTAGCGGAGGATCCAAAGGAACTGCTACAATTCCTCCAGACTCCATGAGCCAGTCAGTTAAGTAGGGACTTCATAGGCTACTCCACACATGGTAAGAATTCTGGAAGAAATAACAACAGAAGGCAGCAATCCCATGCAAGACAAGGGAAAGAGAAAGATTGTTGACAATCTAGAGGGAGAACAAAGATGCAAGATGAAAGAAAATCATATTATCATGAAAGAATATTTAGCATTAGAAGAAAAGAGGAATCAGAGGATATAGAGAGAAGAGTGGAGGAAGAGACAAAAGTAGAGGTTGTAAGAAGCAAAAATGAAGTTGCAGGAAGTAGAATTGAAGCTCAAGGAAGAACAAGGGTTGAGGAGGAAAGCACAAGAAGAGAAGCAGAAGAAGGAAGAAGAAAAAAGGCAAGGTACAATGACAGAATAAACAATGCCAATATAGATTGAAGAGAAGGAACAAAACTAGCTAGTAACTGAGCAGGAAGGTGAACATATGCAGTATCAAGAGCTTGCTCAATAGATTTAGCACTTGATTGAAGAAAAAAATGTGGAAATGGAATAGCAGCTGTAGAATGAATATGTTGATCTGATGTCGAGTGCGCCATAGGTCACCATTCAATGTCCATAGCCTCCAGCAACAGAGATAGCCCCGAGTGAGGAAGGGGATGTTGTTCCCCTTGATGATGATCTAGTAATGGATGTGTACAATTTATCATTTAGTGCGTTCTAGAAGAAGATTGTACAAGAACAGAGAAATAATTTTCTAGATGATCACGTATCACCTGCATTCGTTAGAGAAAGGGTGATAGTGGCGGACACCAAGAAGCATCCAAATGCCATTTCTAAAGAAAATTTGGCCTTTGCAGGAGAAACGAGATTAACATTCAGTATTTGACAGCTAAGAATGATAAATTGGCACAAAACTTGTAGGTTGTCCAGCAATAGGAAGAACAACTTCGCACAATAGCACAGAATGTAGATTTTGCACAATTTTACTTGGAGGAGATGAGAGCATTGATACTTGCTGAAGTATCAACACTTGGAGAAACCATGCAGAAGCTCTATGAGGGGTTTATGACCATACATAAAGAAGTTTTTCATTTACATGGTTTATAGAAGCAGAGCAAAGAGTTTGTTAAAACTCTCAAGAACATACAAGATGCCATTACCTATGTGAAATAGTGGACAATGCGATATAAAGGGGCACCACTTGACATAGTTAAGAAAATGAAGCCACAGGTAGAGCTGGAGAAAGCGATATTTCAGATGTTGATTCATAACAACAAATATATCACCTCATTTATTGGTAGCATCCAGGCCTCATATGTACGATTATTCATTATTTTGGATGTCTTGGTGAAAACATAAAATATCCAATCAATCAATTCACTCACCAAAGCCAAACCCAAGAACCATGTCCAGTAGGAGATTGAAGAGTACTTGGAGGAGCTGAGATAGATTTCCACCAAGGAAGATTTGGAGTTGAACAAATAGAACATGTAGAACTACATCGGTGGTCCTCTCCAAATCAGAACAATGTTTCTCATGCTTCAGAACGAACTTGAAACTGGTTCCAAGAAATTTTACCCAGATGCCATGGAGGCTATAGTCCACTTCCAGCCAGACACCATCACGCAGTTTGGGGATAACATCACACAATACCAATCTTGGCACCAATATGTGACCAAGAAGCATCATGTTGAGTTTGTTGAGCTAGAGTTATCCTAAACTCAAGAATCATAGTGTTGTGTCTTGTTATGCTGTCAAGTTATCTCTACCCTATTTTGTCTTATATGGGTACAAGTGTAAAATGTAATATTATTTGTAAATATGTTGTAAGTGAAATTCCAGATGTCAATATTGGAAAATGAAGAGTCGTGATGTAATGTAATGAGTAATTTTGTAAATAAGTTGAAGACTAGTCATGAGTAGTCCAAAGGTCACAAAGGCGAGTTGAAAAGTCACCCCCTTTTTTTATAAATAGAACCTCATAAGTCATGTAAAGGGATTTTGGGAGCTAAGCTTTTGGCTAGCCTTAGACTTAGAAGGAGGTTGGGATTATTGTGAAGAGTCTTAGCTTCTCCATAGCGTAGAGTGAGTATACTTCTTTGGAGGAGCAGGTGTTCTTGACATTAATGTTCCACTATTAGGGCTAGTGGTTCATTAATGGTGTATGTATGAATGGAAATTTCACTTATAAAATAATTATAGCGATCATGCTTTCATGCATATGTTGTGAATATAGTAAGATTATTCTTATTGTATTTTCAATGTATGTTATTTAACTTATGCTTATGCTTATGAACTATTTCATTTTCATTTGTATGAATCTTTTTGAATGCGTGTTGTTGTATTAATTCATCACTTTAACTTGTGGACTATTTCGCATCTCAGCTTGTGATGTGATTACGCTCATCTGTTCCTTTCAATTTGTGTACTATTACAAGATTTCAAGGGGAACACTTAATTTTCCCTTCATGTGTTGGAACTTTCATGCATCACACTTGACTTTTCACGGGGTCACACACTTGCTCTCACCCAAAGTTACCATACTTCACTCTGCATGTTTTCACAATCAAGGCATAACATTACCACCCACTGCTGGGGCTCCTACTCCAAACAGTGTAAGGTTTAGTTGTAACTTCATAGCAGGGAAATCCCTTGAATGTTGGCGGGTCCAACATCATCAACATTTTTGGTGCTAAAAGGAGGGCCATATGACAAGTTGAGCACTTGAAGTTTGTTTTGAATTTCTGCACACATTTAATGCCTTCTCCCTAAATCATAACCTTGACATATTTTTCCAGACACACAAAATTTGAAATTGTCAGCAAGAATTATTTATGACTTGTCAAATTTAAATTTTAATAGTGAGGGTGAACAACCTTATTTGAGCACATCATAGATTTTCTTGATTTCTGCACAAAGTACAACATCCACTGTGAGGATGTTGGTTGTAGGTTTTTCATTCTCACATTCAAAGGGTGAATATGAGAATGGTGTAACACATTTCCTAATGAATCCATTCACTCTTTCAAACAACTTTTCATAGATTTTTGTTTTTCTTTTGATTTCTATGATCGTAAAACTCTATGCAAGAAAATTTTGAGTTTGTGACTAGCACCTGATGAATCTGTTCAGGATTTCCATGATCATTTCATCCATTTTTGCATTGAATTTCCTAAATATGATGTTGATTGGTCTTTCTTGGTATACAAATTCCTATATCTTGTTCAGATTTCATAAAATCTGCATGAGCTTGAATCTTTCTAACCTCTCCCAACATACCTCGGTATTAGAACTTCTAAATCTACAACAGATGAGGTTGTTATTCCAAGTGACCCTCTGTCCCCTTCTCATCAAATATCTCTAGTTCCACAGTCGAGGTGGGATAAGTTAAGAATTCGGCTATTGATATACCACCTTCTTTTCCCACCTCACATACTCATAATTTCAGCTCAAGTTTGGACTGTGAGGCCAATGGTTGTGATGAAGTGTTATCTCCTTGTCCTCCATCATTTGGTCCCTTTGATCCTCTAGATTGTGATTTTTTGTGTTCACATGTTTCGAATCTCTCTTCTGATGTTCACGAGGATCAAGTTTTGGATGGAGTTGGTGTTGGAAAACCAACTTGCGGTATCATTTTCGATGAGTATGTGTGGGAGTTTAAATCTAAACAAGAATCTGCAATGGAGGATGGCCTCCTTCCTACACCTCTTCCACATTATCTTGACATTGTCCATGTGTATATTTTTACTTGTAGATTCAACAGCTTGTGTGAAATGATAAAACATAAGACAAGAATCTACTCTACTCATCAACGGAAACAAAAATTGATCGATGAAAACAATAAGCAGAAACAGAATAATTTCAATCACACATAACAAAATATTTTTTTGGGGAAAGCAACTACTCAAATCCCTGACTATATATATTGCATTAACTAGAAGATCTTAGAAGAAAATACAATGCTTGTTCAAGCCAAACAATACCTCCACAATTATAATCTATCTCTCTTCTTCTCAGGCAATTCTTGGATGAATACAATATGCTCTGCTCAACCTTGAGCTCAACTTGCACAAGTATTTTCTATCCTCTGCCTAATTGAATTCCTTTGGCCAATACTTAGCCAAATTCCTAGCCTTCCAAGCCTACTTCCTTACGCATTTCCTGAGAGAATTAGCCTCTATTTAATGTGGAAATTCCCTCTCCATAACTGCACAATCCAAACATAGGTCCTCAGCTAATTGCATGCACCATCTGTACAACTCAGAAAATTATACAACTAATAGTACATTGTTCCTGAACTCTAATCTCAATTGGGTATTCCTCTGAAATGACATGCATGAGTTATTTATGAGTGAATCTTCATTTTACTAGTGTGGTACTGGTGATTCATTGGTGCACTACTCCACTACTAGACCTCTACTAGTTCCTCCAATAGTTAGAACTAGTTTAACTTACTATAACTCAGTTACACTAAGTTATCTAATTACAACTCAAAAGAACTCAACCTAGGACCCTAAAATTTAGGGATCACTCTACATGACTCTAGATAGACTTCAAACTCGAATTTCCTAAGTCAATTAAGTCAATTTCACTTAATTAACTATTACAAGTTGCTATGAGAATATAATTACAATTTAATTCTCAATCTAATTCAAGGAAAAATTAAATTAAAATTTCTAGATGCTATTTTTAACATTTCTTGTTGCCATTTTCAACACCATGATTCTGTCATTCCAATTGAATCTTGTGAAAAAATCTTTTATGTTGATGCTACATGTGAAATGCTATTTTTTCATTTGAATGCAGAGAGGACAAATATTTTCTTCCCAATCCTCCCAATCTCTCATCTTATCTTTCTAGAAATATAGAGGGTGAAATTCTTGTTCTCCATCATCACCTCTTTACAATTTGTTAGTTCATGAGGATGCCTGTGTTGGAAATCTTGAACTTTCTAATTTTGGATTTCATGAACTTTTCATTGATTCATCTAATCATGATTCTGATTTTTCCACTGTTGATCTTTCCAAGCCATTGATTTTTGATGTTCCATCTTATGGTGAATTGGGACTTCCCGAAGTTGTTGAGGCACTTCAGCCCAAGTTGATGGTTATGTTAGTGCTCATAGTCTGGAGGTCAGTTCCACTTCCAATCATAAATGTGTTGAATATTTCCAATCTCCTCATCACCTTGTCACACACATTAAAATAAATCTATTTTGAAAATTTTTCATCCTCCATCTGTATCACAAAATCCTATCACTCATTCATTGGAGGATTCTTACGTGGCAAGCAAGGTTGAAAAGCGAAAATTTTATTCTTTCTTTATGTTCGCCCATTTTCGTTGTTCACAATTTTGTGCTTGCATGTCTTTGAGTTGCAATGCGTCTACACCCCCACTATGCACCCGCAGAATGACTCCCATGCGCATTTATTTCTTTTTTTTCGCGTGTTCTTTCGAACTTCAAACATTTTGGTTCGCACCGTCTTATATTTTTTTTTTGGTAATGCTTGTATATCTTTCTAAATGAGCATTCCCTCTCGTACATAGGTCAACCAATGCACCAGTGGCTGCTTTGGAAGTACCATTTCACATGAGTCTGGCCTATTCACTGTTAGGTTAGGAGTAGGAGTAGCTGTTTGCTTTTCTTGTTTCTTTCTTTGAATTTCTTTCTTTCACTTTCCGCTTGGCTTCTTCCTTTTGTTTGTTTTCTTTTCAGTCATAGACCGTGTTTGGCTTCTCAGAAAAACAAGGTGAAGTCCAAGAGGAAGTTGTACTACTATCAATGCTTGGTTATTTATTTATTCCCTCTCTTTATGTGAATCTTATGTTTATTTTAGTCAATGATACTTTGATGGAAAATATGTTCTTTCAAAGAATGTCACAAGTGAAATCATGATGCTTGAACTTTTAACTAGTACCACCTAATCTAATCGGTCTTCTATTTTTGGTTAATCCTTGTCAACTAAGTTGAGTAGACTAAGGAGGGGAGGAAAAGATTAACAAGTATTTTAGAGGTGTACGCAAATATCCTTCTCTAAAGAGACAACCTCTTATTTTCTCAATAAGTTGGGATCCATCTTTCGCCCCATGAAATAAATAAGTGCCTATGCATGATTCTTTGAAAGAAAATGAAAAATGAAATAAAGGGAGAAATAAGAGAAAGGCTTCCTATGCAGAGAGGTGAACTAAGAAACTCCATCAGGGTACTATTTAGGCTCACTAGCAGAGGAGAAATGCTTGTGTTCCTGAAATGAATCTCTCAGGGTACTGTCCAAGCTCGCTAGCAGTGGAGCAACGTGTTTGTTCTTGAAGTGACGTTGTCGAGGTATTTTCCAGGTCTGGTGGCAGTAGAGAAACACTATATATGAAAACTAATACTCTAAGAATATATTTTACTTGTGCATTTATATACTCCTCATCCCCAATTGAAAACACTCAATCTAACTTGGCTTGGTATGTTTGATGTTGATGAAGAGAATGGTATGGATTGTATCTTTAACTCAAGATAGGTGGAGAAGTTGTGACAATAAATGAAATGAAAAATAATTCTAGAAGAGTTAGACTTGTTTTTCATGAGACAAAATCCATATAGAGAGCTAGATTTTTACAAGTGTGTTGCGAGTGTTGTAGTGGCTACAACCACCCTCCAAAATTTGTCCCATGCTTTCGATTTTTTAGCCTTCCTTCCTATCCACGAGAGCTAATATTGCATTGATTTAGGTATTCATGCTTTGACTGAGACATATCTTTTTCATTTGTGCTTGTGCTTTATTGTTTTCACACCTAGATGATCTTTCTAACTCACAAGTTGATCTCCCGACTTATTTTTCACAGTATTTTTGGGCTTGCCTCCAGAAACTACACAATCCTTGTGGGCAAGTAGCCTTAATTATGGGAATTGCATAGTTATAACTAGCAGTCAGCCTTGATTTCAAAAAATGCATAGTCATGGAAGGAAGCCGAGCACTAAGCCCATAAACTATGCAATCCCTCAATGAGCTAAGAAAATGCGCAGTGCACTGAGTCAAAAGGCTACCCAGTTCCCCATAATTGCGAAGTCTTTCATGGTAGTGAGCATGGAAAGTTTACCCGGGAAAAGAAAAAAACAAAAAGCTAAAAAAGCAAAAATCATCCCTAAAAAATAGGGATCTACTTTTAGTATCTCAAAGGAGGCACTTTTGCATTTTTTATAATCTTTCGCCAAGTGTTATTTTTTCCTTGATTTTAGTCATACACATCACAAACCCTAATTCGCTCAAATATATTTAATCAATGCCTCTAGATCTCATTTTTACTTTCAATCTTGGAGATCTAGAATTCCTAAGGAGATCAAGGAACCTTCGATGCAGTCGGGTCATCATTTTTCTGGGTGAGCTTAGCTTTTGTCGTATTTTGTCGCTTTTTCTGTCACTTTTTGTCATTTCATTTATGTGAGTGTTTTTTTACTTATTTCTCTTCATAGTTGCTAGCGTTTCAACTCTTTTTAACTTGTAGAAGTGTTTTTTAAGATTTCATTTTCCTTTCACAAGTGTCGCATCGGTTTTCCTGTTTTTGTACCAATGGTTGTCGTTGCAGTGACTCTCCTCACATACTTGATTTTCCTTTTGTTTGATCGGTTTTTGTACTTGATCTACATTTATTCACTCATACTTATTCATATTTTCACTCAATCTCACATCATCACTCACTTCTACTCATTTTTCACACTTCCAACAGTCATATTTTCACTTTTTGTGGCTAGATCTTGCCTTGCTCAGTTGGGCATTGTGCAGTCCTAAGGCTCAAGCCACAAGCTTGGCCTCTGGAACTACGTAGTGCATAGTACAGGCTGGATCCAACTATGCACTACATAGTTCCAGGGGTCAGCCTGTCACCTTGGCCAGTGAGACTGCACAATGTGTTGTCTCTCCTAGTATTTTCCCAGGATGGGACTACGTCCCAAGCCTCAAGCTTCATCCTTGGCTATTAGGATTGCACAATGCACAGTTCCCATAGTCATCCAGTCTCCCTTGTGGATAAAAATTGTGCAATCCTTCTCTGGTTGCTCGACTTGTTTCTTATTCATGATTTGAACGTAGATTTGTTTAAGCTAATGCTTTCTTTCCATGAGTGTCGCTTTTGTCCCACAGGAACCACACTTGAGAAGAAATTTCTCCAGTGGTCATTTTTACCATAGCACCAAAGGGAGCTGCTTCAAAAGAGACTATCAAAAGTGGTACTAGGGAAGCAATTGAGAAAACATTAGTAGACTTTCCAATGTATGCAAATACTCATTTGTTTATAGAAAATGTGTCAACACTAACATGGCTGCAAGTTAATGAAGCTCTTTCAGCAAAGATCCTTGAGGTATATCTAGAGGACTAGCAAGTTTATCTCAATGTCTGGAAATTAGGACTACACAAGGTTGCATGAAGGTATCTGGACTTCCCATGTACAGATGTCATCAGTTGGATTGTCTCACACATTGATGAGAATACTATGACATTGAGCAGTTCCAGCGAACAGAAGCTTGCTACCTTTTGGGCAGAACATTATCAGCGCATGTATCACTTTCTCCATCCAGTGAAGCTCATGGACTCATTTTTTTGTGCCACCCACATCCATGTGAATACATGATACATTATCAAAGGTTGGGTGAAAGAGCCATCGAAGTTTCAACATACACCCACCCATTTATACAATACCAAGTCCCTTTGGAAGGCCTCTCATCTCTTGGCTATCTAGCTTGTAGCATCCATGGTTAGCAAAGCACGGAGACCTTTCCTGAAGGGTGGGTAGTCTTATTGAACCAGGTTGTGAATGAGGGGAAGCCATTCAATTGGTTAGACTTTTTGTCTCGATAGTTGAGAGCCCATGTAGCACAGGCCCAGAGTCCTCCCAATGGTGAGAAGGTAAGGTTCTATATGTATGCATATTTATTGGATGCAATTTGTGCACAAAAACAATTTCGTGGCATTAACTAGACATGGACACCATGAGAATTTTCCATACATATCTATTGCAAGTTGCTTTTGGATTGCATTCATTGAGCAGTAATGGCACAACTAACTGACCACTTCATCATCCCACTTTACAAGCTCATCTTTGAAGAAGATCCACCTTTCATGTCATGAAGAGCAATGGAGGTGAAAGAAGACATCAGCAGATTGGTATTCCTCACCATGTGGCACTTTCCTTGGGGTATTTGGTGGAGAGAAGCCTCTGCATTTTTTACCAAGGTACGACAATACTAACATTTTCATGCAAGAAGTGTCATATCATCTTGCCACAAGGTTGTCAACATCTTTTCACATGAAGAAGAAAGAACCATGGCCCACTCTTCCTTTGCAAATTGGATTATATGAGATAAAGAACTTGAAGGTCACGAATACTGAGGGAATGGAGATAGTGAAGTTTGCATTCGGAACTCGGTATTTTAATCCGTATGATCCTCGTGGTATTTGTAAAGACTATTGTGCGTGAATTTACTTTTCGTGGATTAGGGGGGAATTGCATTGGCCAGAGGAGGATACATGGAGGAGCTACTACAATGCCTCTAGACTATGAGATGGTCAGTTTAGCAGGGACTTAACAGGCTACTCCATAGACGACAGCAATTCTGGAAGAAACAACAACAAAAGTCAACCATCCCATGCAGGACAAGGGAAAAATCAATATTCTTGATAGTCCATAGGGAGAACAAAATTGCAAGAGGAAAGAAGATCCTATTATCATGAAAGTAGCTTTAGAAGTAGAAGCAAAGAGGAAACAGAGGATACAAAGAGAAAAGCAGAGGTTGCAGGAAGCAAAAATGAAGTTTCAGGTAGGAGAACAGAAGCTCGAGGAAGAAAAGGAGTTGAGGAGGAAAGCATAAGAAGAGAAGTAGAAGTAAGAAGAATAGCAAATTCAAGGCACAATGACAGAAGAAACAACGCTGATACAGGTTGAAGAGCAGGAACAGAACTAGCCAACAGCTTAGGAGGAAGGTGAACAGATGCAGGATTAGGGGCTTGCTCATTAGATTGAGCACTTGATTGAAGTAATATACATGGATATGGAACATGAGACACATAATGAAGATGTTGATCTGATGTCAAGCACACCACAAGTCACCATTCAGTCTCCACCACCTCCAGCAGCAGATCCAGCCCCAAGCGAGGAAGGGGATGTTGTTCCCCTTAATTATGATCCAGTAATGGATGTGTAAAATATGTCATTTGATGAGTTCCGAAAGAGGATTTTACAAGCACAGAGAAATCATTTTCCAGATGATCACATATCAACTAAATTCATTAGAGAAAGGGTGATAGTGGAGGACACCAGGAATCATCTAAATTCCATTTCTAAAGCAAACTTAGCCTTTGCAAGACAAACAAGATCAAACATTTTGTATTTGATGGCCAAGAATGAGAAATTGGCACAAAACTTGCAGGTTGCCAAGCAAGAGGAAGAATGACTCTGCACAATAGCACAGAGTGAAGCATCCGCACAAGTTTACTTGGAGGAGATGAGAGCAGTGATACTTGCTAAAGTATCAACACTTGGAGAAACCATGTGGAAGCTCTATGAGGGGTTTGTGACCATACATAAAGCAGTTGTTCATTTGCATGGTCTACAACAGTAGAGAAAAGAGTTTGTTAAAAATCTCAAGAACATACAAGATGAAATTACCTATGTGGAAAAGTGTACAATGTGATACAAAGGGGCACCGCTTGCCTTAGTTAATAAAATGAAGCCATAGATAGATTTGGAGAAAGTGAGAGTTCGGATGTTGATTCAGAACAGCAAGAAACTCGCCTCATTTATTGGTATCATTCAAGCCTCATATGTATGATTGTTCAGTATTTTGGATGTCTTGGTGAAAATACACAAGATCCCATTAGTCGATTCACTCACCAAAGCCAAACCTAGGAACCATATCTAACAGGAGATCGAATAGTTCTTGGAGCAGTTGAGATAGATTGTTACCAAGGAAGATTTGGTGTTGAACAGATAGAACATGCAAAATGACATCGGTGGTCTTGTCCAAATCATAACAATGTTTCCTATGCTTCAAAATGAACTTGAAATTGGTTCCAAGACATTGTACCTGGATGCCATGGAGGCTAGAGTCTACTTCGATCCATACACCATCACATTGTTTGGGGATATCATCACACAGTATTGATCTTGGCACCAATATTTGACCGAGAAGTAGCAATTGGAGGTTGTTTGGCTGGATTTCTCCGAAACTCAAGCATCATAGTGTTGTGTCTTGTTAGTATGTCAAGTTGTCACTACCCTACTTTGTCTTATATGGGTACAAGTGTAAAATGTAATATTATTTGTAATTATGTTGTAAGTGAAATTCCAAGTGTCAATAATAGAATATGAAGGTTCATGATGTAATGCAATGATTCATTTTGTAAAGAAGTTGAAGAGTCATGAGGGCAGTCCAAAGGTCACAAAGGGGAGTTGAAGAGTCACCCCCTCTTGTTATAAATAGAACTTCATAACTCATTTAAACTACTTTTAGGAGCCAATATTTTGGCTAGTCTTAGGCTTAGAAGGAGCTTGGGAGTATTGTGAAGAGCCTTGGCTTCTCCGTAGTGTATAGCACATATAAATATTTGGAGGAGCAGGTGTTCTTGAATTTAATGTTCCACTATTGGAGCTAGTGGTCTTTCATTGGTTTATGTATGAATGGAACTTTCACTTATAATAAAATCATAGCTAACAAAATTTCATGCATATGTTGTGAATATAGTAGGACTATTCTTATTTTATTTGCAATGTATGTTATTTAACTTACGCTTATGCTTAAGAACTATTTTTTTTGCATTTGTATGAATCTTGTTGAATGTGTGTTGTTGTATTAATTCATCACTTTAACTTGTGGACTATTCTTCATCTTAGTTTGTAATGTCATTACTCTCATCTATTCTTTTCAAGCTGTGTATTATTACAAGATTCCAAGGGGTTCACTTCCTTTTCCCTTCGTGTGTTGGAACCTTCATGCATCACACTTTACTTTCTGCAGGGTCACACACTTGCTCTCAGCCAAAGTTACCATACTTCACTCTACGCATTTTTGCAATCAAGGCATAACATTACCTCCCACTATTGGAAATCCTACTCCAAATGGTGTGAGGTCTAGTTGGGACTTCATATTGGAGAGATCCCCTGAATATTGTTGGTTCCAGCACCATCAACATGGAATTTATAGGACGTGAGAATGCACATATTGTTGAACCTTTTTACTACCCCAAATAAGTATTCATGTTTCTTCCTAGTTGTTGGTAAGCCTCCTACAAAGTCTGTAGAAATTATTTCCCAAGGATGAGTGGGTTCAACTAATGGATAGAATAGACCTTGTTTCCTATCACTAGGCTTGTCAGTACAAAAGGAAAATACATCCTCTAATTATACTAGCTATATCTTCTTGCATTATGGGCTACTACACATACCTAGGCAAGTTGATCATTGTCTTCCCTACACCAAAACACTATGAAAACTTGGAGGTGTGAGTCTCTCTAATTAGTTATTACTTCTCACCTTTAGGAACACAAATATTGTACAACTTACAGAGTAACCCATTATAGGTATTGTTGTCACTCACTGCATTATGAGTTTTCAGTTGTCCAAACTGCCAAAGAGTAGTGATATTGAAAGCCATGTCCCAAACCATAGAAGCTCTCAAAGCTACATCATACCCTCTCCATTGCATAGGGCTTGGAACAATCTTTCCAACGGTATATGGAAATCCGAAAATGAACCTCGGGATCAAAAAATATGGCAAGTTGAGGTTCATGGATTCTATTTCCTTTGAAATGAAGGAGAAGAGCATATCGAAGGTTGGTGATCGCAATAGCACAGATATCGAAAATCAAAAAGCGGTAGGTCTAAGCTAGCAATGAGGAAATCATAGATTTGGAGTGAAAGCAATAATCATCGATATCAAAAATCGGCAATCCGCAGGTCCAGGCATATCGGCAATCAGTGGGTCCAACAGACCACTCTTAAGATGTTGTGGGAGGAATGCGTCGATGGTGTTAACAGGTCGAGAGGGCCGAAAAAAATTTTACAAAGGTTTGTAGCAAAAAACCAAGGGCAAGCGGACCCTTTCTCTCTCCTCCAGGGGGCGACGTGGCAAAACACTATTGGAGTCGATAAAGACACGATGGCGCTGATGTGGTAGTGTGGAGGACACATGGCACGTTGATCTGACATTTTCGGGGTCCTATGGGGGCATATCCAGGTGACACGTGTCACCACTCAGAAAGTGACATGTGGCAGTGACGACATCACCAATCAGAAATCGACGATTGACGAAACAAGAGATCACTCTGTAGTAAAATAGTCGATTGGAATCTACTGATAAAGCGGCTCCGATAAGGGGGCTAGCCCACGGTCACATAAAGAGCGAAACGAACCAAGGGTCGAGTGCTAAAGGGCTATCGCAATCGGAGGTCGTAAACATGTTGTGGGTCTAATGTAAAATTCCTGACTAGAAACCCCGATTGTGGTCTGCCGACTAGGGAGCTCTGATATAAAGGTTGAGCCCCAGGTCACAGCCCGCGGTCCTGTGATGAAGAAATGCAGAAAGGGGCTAAACCAAAGGGGACCAAAGGAGGTCAGGACACATTGTTCTATAATTCTTTTAAGAGTAAAAGTCTTGATACAGTGACACCCTGATGGTGTGGTACAGTTCTTTAAAGTTTCATGGGTTGGTCATTGTGACTTTGAACAGAGGTATGGAGCGATTGCAAATCAATATCGACAAATCTTGTGGAAGCCTCTGCAACAAGAAACCCAAAACAATAATCACCTCAGAAATAAATTTAATTTCTTTGTTGCACGTCTTTGAAGAGTAAATGGAGGTATGGGTATCAGAAAGACTTAATGGCTCGGCATGGGGCTCCACTCAGATACACAACGAAGGACTTCCGAGACAACCTCCACTTCTACTCTGTAACAGGAAACCAAAGTTGATCGCTATCAACTCTAGAGAGTGGGGAAATTGGGTCATTTAGGCAAAAGCGACAGAAATCAGTCAACAGCAGGAAAGGCACATCATGACAGAGACATGGCTTGATAATTGATGAGCACGAGTACTGTAGCAAGAATGTTGAAACACTTGGGGCTACCAACTTTACTTTATCAACCCGGGATTCATACAAACCTGGAGGTGGCAGTGTTATATACACAAGCAGATGTGATGGGTCCACTTTTTGTCAATGCTAAGCTGGTGATAGACCACTATGGTTCAAACCATCCTTCTATTGATTTAGAAGAAGCTTGATTACCAATGAGGAAAAGGGAAATTTACACTAACTGAATTCTTATCTACTGTAGTAAGGAAAAACTGAGATCAAATGCTTAAACACACCACTCATGTAACTAATTGCTAAGAGGTTTTGCTTTAAAAGAATTCTAAGTTAACATGTGTGTAATCCTACTATCCTAGGCATGAAATCTGAAATAACCAAACATTCTACTGTTGTGCATGTAAATGAACACAATAACTCTTTTTTCCTTTTTGTATTTTTTTGTGTGAAAATGTGAATGCTAAATCCTCTTGGTGATGTGGCGGGTGGATTAGGTATGATGGTCAATGGTCAGATGGATTGGGAGGAAAGCAGAGGTCTTCTCCTATCTTCCTAGGTTTTTTTTCCACAATTCGGCCTCAAAAAAGACCACTACAGGTCGTCCTACAGGATTTCTTAATTCCTCCTACAGGATGTCCTAATGCTCCTACAAGATCCCCTATATTCCTACAAGATTTGGCTGAGCTAAATATGGTTGATTTGGAAGGTGGTGTAGGGATTAGGGAAGGTGAATGTTGGGAGAAATAAGGAAAGGAAGTGGCTAGGACTCCTTCATAACTCAAAACATAGTTTATGAGATGGTTGGATTTTCTTAACAAACTTGGAGAAATGTTCTTATGGAATGATGAATTTGATGAGGGACTTAGTGGCTTTTGATGATTATGGATAGATGAGGTTAGGTTGCGGTTGCTGGTCATGAGATTTCTTTACACTTCTGAAACTCCTACACTGCATCAATCACTGGAATTTATTCATGAATCATGTCAAACAAGAAATATTTTCAACCAACTAAAGAAAACAAAATTTCATTATCTAGTTGCCTAGTTGAAGCATGGAATTACTTTCATAATGATGTGAAACACTTATGAGGTCTAATACAAGGTTGAATATATTAGAAATGACAATTGAATCCTATTCTTGAAAACTGGTAAAATGCTAGCCTAAGTAGCAGAAAACCCTAAATTCCATGAGAAATTAGAATTCTATCTTTTTGAGGCTGCATAGGAGTCCTTTCCTCAAACCATGGTCCCTAAAGGGAGGAGTGAGGCAAAATCCACTTAATAACATATTTTTGGTATCCCTTTATCCTTCTAAGCTACTGCTAAAGCAATGCACAAATGGAAACAAACTAATCAAATCCACAACTACTTGCAATGAAATAATGCTAAAACCAATTCAACCATTAATCTATGCAACCAACTAAGCATAGAAATACAAGGAGAGTAGAATTTGCTCCTAGGGTTGGTCCCTAACCCAAGAGCTTGATCCCTCTGAGTCAACTTAGTGCTGGATCAAGGAAATGCTAATTCTCATTATCATATTAGAGAAATTACATAATAGTGTCTTCTACAAGTCTTGAACTCGAAAATTCTTAGTGCTTTTACATAAAAAATTAGAATCCTAATGAGGCTCTAGGCCTCTTTATTTATACAACTGAATTCTCTAACAACTTCCTTAAATCTAGGGAGGCTTGGCTCACAAACTCAATATGAACTGGCTCTTTAATTGTCACTGGCTCGGCTGCCTTTTGATCTTCATGACTTGGCTACTTGCAACTCCAAGCAAGTGTGATTTGATGGAGGAATATTCGAATGAGTAAGGATTAAATGAGGAGAATATATCTCCTACAATATCTCCTTCTTGTCTCATTTAAGTTTTTTCCCTTGATTAGCCAAAATTTCAATTATCTTCTCTCAATAACCTACAATCAATGCATATTAGCCCACTAGACATAACATCTCACTTTTACTCATCTCATTAAGCAAAATATAATCAAAATATGTAAGGAATTATGAGAAGAGTTTACTTAAATAAGCTTGGAGGTGTATTAAGGTCCATATAGTTACCCAATGATGAGGCTCATCATCACCCCCTACTAAAAGTGTTGGTCATCCTCTGAGCAACTCAATCTATATCCATGTCCTTCATTTCTCTAGTGGCTTCCCAGACATCCCACGCTACTATTGTAGTTTCCTCTTCCTATGAACAGAATCTTGCCTTTCTCTCTATCTCTTCCCACTGCTTTCTTTCTTCCTCTTCCTTCCTTCCTTCCAACATTCCTAAGAGCAGTGGTGGACTGGGTCTCAATCCAATCCAATTGTCTTTGAGTCATTGTAGAGCTTGCTTGTACATGGGTGTTCTGTTAATGCCTCTCTCAATCTCTGTGGGGAATGGTACTCTCTGAGTTTTAGGTTGTAGGGAAAATTGCTCCATCTCCTTTGGAAAGCTTTCATGTTGTCATCCCCTAACAACCTGAACATGTCTTGAAAGTGTGTGACTGCTTTCTCTTGGGCAGCAAGGTACCTAGGTGCAAGCTTAGGGTCATTTGATATCAAGTTGTGGGTGTTAATGACAGCCATTGGATTTGATTGCTCAGCTCTTATCATGATGGGTTCTATCTCTTATCTTGCCATTACTTTCTTCATCTCTACATCTCTTTCCTCCTCATGATTTATCCATGATGCCAAAGCCATCAATTGCAAGTCCCCTAGTTTTGAATTTGGGTCTCACACATTCAAATCTATCAAGGCCCAGTTGTGTAGGTGAAACTCAGACATTTTATCTCTATCCTCCAAGGTGCTTTGGTCATAGAGATCAATGAATTTTCTATAGTCTTTGAAAGGCATAGTGCCTCTCTATGCTAAAGTATTAATTTGGAACTATAGCCACTGTTCCTTAAGATACAATGCATAATACTATGCTGGCATCCTGCACTGGATTGCCTCTTAGGATAAACTCATTGTAGCTGCCAATTGCCTTTCTCTCTCTTGTAATTGTCCCCTTAGCCATGAATTCTCTGCTTCCAAATGATCTTTCATCATTGTCTCTCTGTCCCTTATGTTGCTCAGTTCTCTGCCCATCTCCTTTACTTTCTCCTCCATGTGATTGATATACTCCACTTCGTTCAATTTGGCGATTTGCATGCACCTATGTGTTCTTTCCCTTTCTTTTTCAAGCTCAAAGAATAAGGGGATGGGAAATTTCAGTGGAATGACCCTACCCCCTTCAATAAACCTGCAGTAAGATTCAAGGTTTGGTTGAGGACTAGGTTCCCTCAGTTCTGGATCTTCCTTCTTTGTTTCTTGCTAAGTGATACCTTCTTGGTCCATTTTCTGAGTTTCTGGTAAGTTTAGCAGAGTTTCCTATAGGATGGCCTCTTCTTCCTGTAGGTATTTCGATGTCAACTGTAGGAGACATTTTCCCTTTGATGAGGCAAACCTTGTGATAGACCTCATAACATAAGTGATGGGAGATTTGGGAGAGGCTTGTCTTGATGATCCTTCTCCCTGATTTTTCTCAAGGGGAGCTACCTTTTCTTACTACTTTGGTGAGTCTTCAATGGCAATAGGAATTTTGGTGCATGTTTGAGGTCTTCCTTGCCTTATTCATATGCGTTTTCTTGTCTTAAAGTACAATGGGGTTTGTCTTTGTCTCTTCCCTTTTTACTTGATAGGTGTACTAAGGGTAGTGAGAGTAGTTGCTGCCTCTTTTTCAGTGGGTTCTGGAGATACCCTTGGTGATTCTTCCCCTTCTTTGCCTTTAATTGTAGAACTTTGTTCATCCTTGCCTTTTGTTTCCTCTTTTCCATTCTCTTTCTCATCCTTGTCTTTCTCTTCCTCTTCTTCCTCCAGTTCCTCACTTTGTTCATTAGTTTCCTCTTTTGCATCTTCTTCTGTCTCTTCTTCAATTTCCTCCTCATTTTCTTCCCCTTCTTCCTCCTTTGTTTCCTCTTCATCCCTCTCACTAGCAATGGGGCTTTTGTCATATTCAAGAGCTTTTATTTCTCCCTCCAACTCCACATCTCTGAAAGTTTTCCATGTAATAGGGAGTCTTAGGTTTTGGAGGGAATTTTCTAGGATAAGTTTGATTAACCCATGATGGGCTAGTTGTTGATGTTTTCTTTCCTGTACTTTTATGCTCATATCTATCAATGATTGAAGAATAAATTAAGGTATTCTTAGTCTGTTTTGAGGAGGTGTGTCTGCTCCAAATCTCAGTTCTTGGAGAAGCCTGAAATGGTATCCATATACCACACTGTATCTTCCTTCACATGATATATACTTAATGAGGTGGTAGCTAATTTCATTCCAAGGGTATGGTAGGATTTCTCTTCTGACCCCATTTTTGTCCTCCATTGCCTCCTCTCCTTCCAAAAAGAATTTCTTCTTTGCAAGTTGGTTGTTACCCTTATCTTCCTTTCTCCAAGGCAACCCTAAAGGAAGTGTGGTGATTCTGCCTATGACTTCAGGGGTGATTTCTACTGAGAGGCCTTTCACCACAGTAGTGGCATGGATTTAGTGGTATGAATGAGAGAGAAAATTCTCTAGCCACCTCATCATCGTATCCCATCATTTTTTCAAAGAAACCCATCCAATTGTTCCTTTTGAATATTTCTACTACAGGAGGGTGCTGATGAATTCTCACTTCGTTTGTGGGTTCCCCCTAGTTAAATCCCCCTGCCATTTTTCCTCTTATAATTATGGAGGCATGTATGGTTCTAATTCCAAATTCTACTGGGTGAGAGATTTTAAATGACAACTCTTTATATAATTCCCCTAGACTGTAATTTCCTTAACCAAATGGAGGGTTTTTTCTATATTTTTTTAACTTGGAAAATGTAGGAAGGTATAACTCCTACCTCCTAGTTACTGCCTGATGAAGCCAACCTTTGATTTTTCGTCTCTAAATTCCCACTGCTAATCCTTTAGATGACTTTTATGTATCTTGTAGGTTCTCTTGTAGGATCCTGTAGGTTTTCCTGTAGGATCGTGTAGGTGCTCCTACGCTGAAAACTACTCATTATCTTTCCTGTAGACATTGCTTTAAGAGCCAAGAGCAACCTTGCTTTGATGAATTCTCGAGATTGCGAATGCCTCCTTTGTATGGGAATCAGTGTTTTATTTCCTCATATGCATGATTGTGTGGGATGGTTTGCTGGCTACCGAAGTATGAGAACCCACTTTTGGACCGTTGGTCCCACTACCACTTCATCATTCCTCCTTACCTCGTAATCATCTCCCACTTCGGTCACCTGTAACTTAACCATTTTTTTTCCTCATCTCCTTTTTCTTCTGATTTGACTGCTGCCCCATGTGTGGTGATATAACTATATTCTCCTCGTCTACTGGATGAAGGTGGCCAAGTTAATTGGCCACCTTTAATTATAAACTAACTGTTACACAATCCTACATTTTTTATCATATTATGCTAACGAGACAGCTCAGGAAAGATGACATACCTGTGGGTTATATGCCTTGATGATGTTGCTTGTTAGAGAATGATTTTCTTGTGTTGTGTATTTGCTACATATTTTTCTTTATTTGTCTTCCTTTGATGCTTGTTTCCTTTGATGTGCAGGTACTGGAGGGTAATGTTGATGATCTTGTTGTTGCTACTAAGCTCTAGAGGAGCTTCCTTGACAATAGGATCTCTATGCTGAAGATGAATGAAACCTGTGAAATTTATTTTTTGTGGGATAGGTTGCTATAGGATTTCCTACAGGAAACCTACAGGATGTCCTGTAGCTGCCTCTCCCCTAAAATTTTATTCTTTTCTCC
This sequence comes from Pinus tabuliformis, assembly GCA_031772625.1. Lineage (NCBI taxonomy): Eukaryota > Viridiplantae > Streptophyta > Pinopsida > Pinales > Pinaceae > Pinus > Pinus tabuliformis. The sequence continues at coordinate 202,127,783 of CM062813.1, forward strand.
ACTTCTGGAGCATGAGGATTGTTGTCATGGGTAGAGAAGGGGTCTAGTGATTGGTGGCTGAGAGGTATAGCCTTCACGTATTGTCCCCTTGTCCTCTGTTCGTACCCTCTTCTATTTGTTTTTTTACTTTTTTTAAAAAACTGTAATCTTTTTGGAACTTACTTATTTAATGAATGCAATGGTAATCATGGTGGTGAGAGGCATGGTGATGAGGTCGTGGAGTAACATTTTATTTTTTAACGCAGGGTGGTCATCCCCTTGCTCTAGGGTCACTTTTCTTGGGATTCCCAAGCCACTGTAATTCCTACAAGATCATCCTATAGGTTTTCAAGGAATCCTATAGAAAACACAGAGCCTGTGTATACTGAACTGGATGAGTTCATAAATGGAGGGAATGATGGGATGATTAAGAATATTGGATGGAGAAATGAAAACATGAATTGTATAGGTCCTTCTGCTCCTCTCTTATTGCTCTGATCATCCTCTTGCTGACCTACAAACAACATTTTCAATGTTTTTTTTCTCTCTTTTTTACATTTTTTTTTTTAAACAACTAGTCTGCCTCCAAGAAGTTTTCATCCTATCTGCTTGTTTTGGGTGCCTCAAAAGAGGTTTTCACTAGAGATATTTTTCTTTTTTCTTTTTCTTTTTTTACTTGACACCATTGGGCCACCTCAAGATATTTTCAACCCAACAGTGGGACTCAGGTGCCTTTGGAGATTTTCACCTGAGTCTCTTTATTTTTTCTCTTTTTTCTTTTTTTTTCCTCTTTCACGGACTTGATGGGGTAGACGCTGAGACTTTCTCCACCACCATCACTGTCTTGTTGATGCCATTGATGAATTCTTTCTTTGACAAGGGCTTCTTGTAGACCTTCAATATGTGCCCATTGAAAAGTAAAGGAATGGCCTCTGCATCAATGGTTCTTACATGTACTGAACCATTTTCATGAAATTTTTCTTTGGCATAAGGCCCTAACCATCTAGTCCTTAACTTTCCTTTAAAATCCTTATATCCAGAATCATACAACAAAGCCCAATCACCTTCTCGAAATTATTTTTCCTTTATATTCTTGTCATGCCAGAGCTTCCTTTGAACTTGAGTCACCTCTGTGTGCAGGAGGACCTGCATTCTAAACTCATCTAACCCATTAAGCTGGAGAAATCTCTCTTTTCGCACCATGGTGAGATCTAGATCTAGTTGTTCTGCCATTCTTAAGGTGTTGTATTCAAATTCAATGGAGAGCAGGGCCTTCTTTCCATAGACCAGCTCATAAGGAGTGAATCCAATGGTGGTCTTCCAGGTGGTATTGTAGGCCCAAGTGACCTCAACTAATCTATCTGCCTAGTCCTTTTTGTTGTTGCTAATCACTTTGGTCAGAATTCCCTCCAGCGCTCTGTTGGTCACCTCCACTTTCCCATTAGCTTGTGGGTGGTAAGGAGTGGATGTTCTATGCTTGATCTTGTGTTGGCTTAACAAATTTTCAATCATGTGAGATGTAAACTAGCTACCTTGATCAGTGACCAGTTCTCTAGGGTACCCAAACTTATAAAATACATTTTCCCTTAAGAACTCAGCCACTTTCTCCTCTGTTGCTGCTTTGATGGCCTTGGCTTCAACCCACTTGGTTAAATAGTCAATGCACACAATGATGTACTAATTTTTCTTGAATGGAGGATTAATGGGTCCAATGAAATCCATGCCCCACTTGTCAAATGGCTCAAAAGTCACTTGAGGTTGCAAATGCATTTCATCTCTTGGGGTAGGTTTTCCCATCCTTTGGCACTGATCACACTAACTAGTATACCTCCTCACATCTTGGTGAAGAGTGGGCCTGTAATAACTAGCTTGTAGAACCTTGAATTCTGTCCTCTTAGCTGCAAAGTGACCTCCACAAGGCCCATCATGATAGGTCAGAAGCATGTCAAAGAATTCCTCATCCCTGATAGATCTTCCCAGAATTTGATCTGGGCCTAGTTTGAAGAGGTTCCCCCAATCCAAGTGAATGGGGCACTCTACCTCACAATATTTATTTTCCCTTTGGAGGACAAGTTCGGTGGAAACTATGCAGACACCAAGTAATTTTCTATGTCAACAAACCATGGAGAGAGAATTGAAATGGCGAATAAGTGTTCATCTGATAACAGATCATCAACCATTCCTTCCTCCCATGCAGGAAAAGTCGATCTGGATAAAAAAATATGCAACAATGTTCTCCTTACCACACTTATCGATAATAGTTAGATCATTTTTTTGTAATAAAAGTAACCATCTAATAATCCGTGAATTTACATCAGGTTTATTCATCAAGTATTTAGTTGTAGCATGGTTAGTATGTACAAATGTTTGGTAACCTATAATGTAATGCCTAAATTTGTTCAATGGATGCACAACAACTAGGAGCTCCTTTTAAGTCATTGTATAGTTCAGTTCGGCCTTTGACAGATTCTTACTCATGAAATAGATGGCATAAGTTAACTTGTCATCCATCGGGTCTAGAGTTGTTCCTATGGCTTTGTGAGAGGCATCATCATGTATATGGAAGGAAGGGCCCAATTTGGGCCTCGGAGAATAGGTGTACTGGTCAACTTGTTTCCAAGGCCTCTTGACAGCTTTCTGACCATAAAAGTTCAGGTTCTTTGGCCAATAACCCAAATAAAGGAGAAGCTAACTTGCTAAAGTCTTTTATAAATCTCCTATAGTATCCTGCTAAACCTAAAAAAAATTTGACATCCCTCTTCTTTTGCAGATATGGGACCCTTTCAATGATGGCTATCTTATTTGGGCCCACCTACAGTCCTTTCTGGGATATTGAATGACCTAGAACAATCCCTATAGTCATTAAGCACTCACATTTTTCTGGACTAAGGGATAGGTTCATTTCAATGCATTTGTTCAACACCTCACCCAAGTTGGACAGAGCCTCCTAGAAATCACACTCATAGGGTGTAAAATCATTTATATAAACTTCTACTGTATCATGGACTAGCTCAAAAAAGATACTCAAGCCTACCCTCTAGAGAATGGCAGGGGTATTGCATAGGCCAAAAGGAAGGACCCTGTAAGAAAAAGTACCCCATGGATAGGTGTAGGTGGTTTTATCCTGATCCTCTGGGCTAATCTGGATTTGATTGTACTCGTTGAATGCATCTAGGAAAGAGAAAAAAAAATTCCCTGTCAGGCCATCTAGAACTTGGTCAATGAAAGGTAGAGGGAAATGGTCCTTTTTTGTTGCTTTGTCTAACTCTCGGTAATTGACACAAATCCTCCACTTCCAATTTTTCTTTGGAACCAAAGCCAAAGGTGAAACCCACGCACTGTCCAAGATAGGGTAAATGAATCCTGCAGCCAACAACTTTTGCAGTTATTCTTTGACTATATCCTTGAGAGATAGATTCATTCTCCTTTGTAGTTTTCAGACTAATTTGCAACCTTCTTTGATATAAATGTGGTGAGTACACACTGAGGGGTGCACTCCCTTCATTTCCTTGTAACTCCAAGCAAAGGTATCCAGATGTTCCTTTAGCATGTTGCACAACTTTTCTTCTTGGTGTACAGAAAGAGGGGTTGATTTTCAAAGTTCTTTCAGGGTCGAATTCTATTGTTTTAACACAGCTAGGGTTTGAATCAGCTAAGCATATATAAATATTCTAGTTTCTCTTGGTTTCATTTACTAATTCCTCTAAGGACAAGGTGTTGGGAGTTGGACTTTGGAGTATGTGTTCAATCAAATCATCTTCATCCAGTTGTCCTCCTCCCATGGTTGTTTCTAAGGTATAGAGTTGGGCTGAGTAGATTTCATCTTCTTCCTCCTCTTCTAGCCATAAAGGTAAGTCATGTTCTAGAGATGGCTGAGCAGGAGGGTACAAGACTAATTTCTTGGATAGAGGCCCATTTTTGATAGTCATATTTCCAGCCCTGCAGCTGATGTAGGCATCGACAATGGCTAACCAAGGCCTCCCAAGTATGAGAGGATAACCAGTAAGCTTGGCCTTAAGCTGGAGAGCTAGGAATTCTTTAAGGTACTCCCAAGAGTCAATGGAGACCATCACATCCTCAACAATCCCCTGAAGGGTTACCATGCAACAGTCTGCAAGTTGCAAGATTGTTATGGTCTTTCTTAATGAAATCTTGAGATTGAGCTTGAGCATGGTGTCCTTATTCATTACATTAATGGCAACCCCAAGATCAATCAAAGTGTGTGGGACAATGGTGCCATTGATGTGCACATCTACTATAGGGCTTCTATGGTCCAAATACTTTGGGCAAATTACCTACCCCAGCATTAAGTCAGACAGCTATCCAATGACATTAATGGTAGGGGTGTCTCTTTTTCACCTCCTTGGATGTTTGAAACACTTCTCTTTAATCAACTTGTTGTAAATAGGTACATCCTTTATGGCTTGGAGAAGTGGAATTTTGACACATAGATTTTTCAAGTCACCCAGAAGTTCATTCTCTTCTAGAGTAGGTTGGACTGGATGAGTTAATCTTTCAGGAAAGGGTGGCGGATTCGCTCTAGGAATGCATTCCACTCTTTCCTCCTCACTCTCCCTAGGTGGAGATGGAGGTTGGTTTTCTAGGAGTACTCTCCCATATCTTAGGTTGATTTCCTGAATCTCCACAACATAAGAAGGGTAGGATGTCTCTCCATTGTATACTTGTTGTGCCTGTCTGTTGTTCGGGTTTGGATTTGGCTGGGCAGGCATCTGAGGTTGTTTAGGTGGAGTACAGTGTAAAATATGTGGTTGAGTAGGAGGTGAAGGCAATAAATATGGAGGATTATTGTATGGGGGCCTCCACCCCTGGGGTGGTGCATTCCACTAAGGCTGCAGCGAAGTATATTGCTGAAATGACTCACTGGTTGACTGGGAATGGTATTGAGGTGAAAAAGACAAAGGAGGAGGTGTAGACTAGGATAGATGAGCAAGGGGGGACCAAGAGAGAATGGATGTGTTCTGGTTAGGGTTGTAATATGCATGGGATGACCCTTGCATGCCCTACTGGTATGGTTGAGGCCCATGAGGTCTCCTTTGATTTATGTAGTAGAGTTGTTCAGTCACCCCTTCAGTTCCCTAATACACAAATTTTAGTCCATGTAGATAAGGGAACTTGTCTATGGAGTTATTTTCTTCACAGAACGAGCATATTTCAATCAGGTTTAAAGGACATTCATTCCTAGGGTGCCTCCTTTTGCATATAGGGTAAAAGATGGCTAATGCTCTTTCTGCTTCCTCCTGCTTCCTCTTGATGTGCATAGTGTCCATCTATAGGGAAAGGGTTTGCAACATTTCACTCTTGAAATCTTCCAGCATATTTCCAATTTCACCTTTTATGGATGTGTTGGAAGAGGATGGGTCGGCCATTGGTTGACTACCCCTACCCTTTTTCCTAGCTGCCCTAGAATGATTCCTAAAGACAACCTTGATATCTTCATAGGGTAGCTGGTAGATTTCCCCTCTTGCTAGCAGGTTTAGGGTATCCAGAAGATCTTCCCTTACTCCATGGAGTAGGACTAGCTTCAGTGACTTAGGATCAAGTGTGCACCTGTCCCTTTTGTAGCTAAGATAGAATCTTTCTTCATAATCCTCTAAGGACTCATCGTGCCCCAAGGACATCCTAAAAATTTCCTCTTTAGTGTCTTTGGACCTGCAGTAGTATCGGGATTTGTTGTTGAAGGTTTTCTACATCTAAGCCCAGGTTGTGATGTTATCCCTAGGTAAACCCATGAACCAGTGCAGAGCTACATCCATGAGAGTGGATGGGAATAGTTTCAACTTATTCTCATCATTAGTGTAATCATAAGTTCTGCATATGACAACCAACTCAAACAAGAAAGTATCTAGATCTTCTGAGGCCAGGCAATGGAAATGAGGAAGAGCACAGGGGCTTTTTTTTTCATCTTGGAATCCCCATTAGTTTCTCTGATGGGAAAGGCACCCTCAATTATTTCTCTATCTCCTCTATCATTTCTATTTTCATCCATTAGGTTAGTTGGAATGGGTTCTCCATCTTCTTCTCCCCCTATAGGCTCTTCAAAAATCTATGGTTGTGCACCTAAGGGGTCCTCCAATTCACAGCTACTGAAGAAGAGTGAAGGTTGGTTGTTTGAAGTGGTGGGGGTATTTGGTAGAAATTTCCCTAAGTTATCCCTATTCCTACGAGGCATGAAAGAAGTGTTTTTGTTTTGTTTTCTCTTTTTTTCAAGCTTTGAGACTAATTGCAGAATTGAAATCACAAACTGAATGGAAACTAACTGCTGAATGAAATTTCACTTGCAAAATGGAAAAGAAAGCAAACTAACTTACAATTACTTTTGCAGAAATGAAGCTAATAGCAGAATGTTAAAGATAAGAAATGGAAGAAAGAAAGCAGAAATCACATCTTACTCAGACACCTCCCTGGCAACGGCGCCAAAAAGTGATGAGCACCAGTATTGCAACAAGAATGTTGCAATTCCTGGGGCTACTAACTTTTCGTTTTCAACCCGGGATTTGTATAAACTTGGAGGTGACAGTGATGTATACACAAGCAGATGTGATGGGTCTTCTCTTTGTGACTGTTAAGTTGGTGATATACCACTATGGTTTCTCAAACCAGCCTTCTATTGATTCAGAAGAAGCTTGATTACCAATGAGGAAAAGGGAAATTTACACTAACTAAAATCTTGTCTACTGTAGTAAGGAAAAATTGAGATCAAATGCTTAAACACACCACTCATCTAACTAATTGCTAAGAGGTTTTTCTTTAAAATAATGCTAAGTTAACATGTGTGTAATCCTATTGTCCTAGGCATCCAATCTGAAATAACCAACATTCTAGTGTTGTGCATGTAAATGAACACAATAACTCTTTTTTCCATTTTGTATTTTTTTTTGTGAAAATGTGAATGTTAAATACTCTTGGTGATGTGGCATGTGGATTACGGATGATGGTGAATGGTCAGATGGCTTGGGAGGAAAGTAGGTGTCTTCTCCTATATTCCTAGGTTCGTTTTCCACAATTCGGCCTCAAAAAAGGCCACTACAGGTCGTCCTATAAGATGTCCTAATGCCTCCTATAGGATATCCTAATGCTCCTACAAGATCCCCTGTATTCCTACAGGATCCAGCTGAGAGAAATAGGAGTGATTTGGAAGGTGGTGTAGGGCTTAGGGAAGGTGAATGGTGGGAGAAATAAGGCAAGGGAGTGGCTAGGACTCCTTCAGAACTCAAAACAGAGTTTGTGAGATGGTTGGATTTGCTCAACAAACTTGGAGAAATGTTCTTATGGAATGATGAATTTGGTGAGGGACTTAGTGGCTTTTGATGATTATGGATGGATGAGGTTAGGTTGGGGTTTTTGGTCATGAGATATCTATGCACTACTGAAACTCCTACACTGCATCAATCACTAGCATTTATCCATGAATCATGTCAAACAAGAAATATTTTCAATCAACTAAAGAAAATAGAATTTCATTATCTAGTTGCCTAGTTGATGCATGGAATTACTTGCAGAATGATGTGAAACACTTATGAGATCTAATACAAGGTTGAATATATCAAAAATGACAATTGAATCCTATTCTTGAAAATTGGTAAAATGCTGGCCTAAGTAGCAGAAAACCCTAAATTCCATGAGAAATCATAATTCTGTCTTTTTGGGGATGCATAGGAGTTCTTTCCTCAAACCATGGTCCCTGAAGGGAGGAGTGAGGAAAAATCCACCTACTAACATCTTTTTGGTATCACTTTATCCTTCTAATCTACTGCTAAAGCAATGCACAAATGGAAGAAAACTAATCAAATCCACAACTACTTGCAACGAAATAATGCTGAAACCAATTCAATCATTAATCTATGAAACCAACTAATCATAGAAACACAAGGAGAGGAGCCTTCGCTACTAGGTTTGGGCCCTAACCCAAGAGCTTCAGCCCTATGAGTCAACTCAGTGCTGGATCAAGGAAATTCTCAGCCTCATTATCATATCAAAAAAATTACATAACAATGTCTTCTACAAGTCTTGAACTCAAAAATGCTTAGTGATTTTACATCAAAAATCTGAATCCTAATGAGCTCTAGGCCTCTTTATTTATACAACTGAATTATCCAAAGACTTCCTTAAATCTAGGGAGTCTCAGCTCCCAAACTCAAGATGAACTAGCTCTTTGACTGTCATTAGCTCAGTTGCCTTTTGATCTTCATGACTCAGCTGCTTGCAACTCTGAGCTAGTGTGATTTTATGGAGGAATATTTGAATGAGTTAGGATTAAATGAGGAGGATATATCTCCTACAATCTCTCTTCCTTGTCTCATTCTAATTTATGCCCTTGATTAGCCAAAATTGCCATGATTTGCTCTCAGAAACTTGCAATCAATGCACATTAGTCCACTAGACATAACATCTCACTTTTACTCATCTCATTAAGAAAAATATAATCAAAATATGTAAGGAATTATGACAAGAGTTGATTTAAGTAAGCTTTGAGGTGTATTAAGGTCCATATAGTTACCCAATGAGGAGGCTCATCAATAATTGGCCTTCGCAGGAACAGCAGAAGGATATAGTCCTCCATCATCATCCATTTTTCCTTTTCTTATTATTTATCTAATTTTTGTTTACTTGCAACAAAGGAATCAAATCTGAGGAAATCAATTTGGGTAGCAAAGTTATCATAGTCCTAGAAATCTAGTCAATTTGACAGCGGCCCTGGGCTGAGATATTTTGTAAATGTTGATTCAAATCCCCCCTTCTCTGTATAAATAAGGGGAAGAAACACTTAATATAGGTTCCAGAATTCTGCGCCCGAGTGGTCCAAATTCATTGGTTGCATTTTGGTTCTAAAAGCTTGTTCATGAGGGACTTGAGTTGTATACATGCTCAATGTAATGGACTAGGATTGGGACTTGAGGATTAATGAAACTATTCTATTGATTCCTATCAGTGAAATGTGCAATATGTTTTCCCCTTTGTAATCTCATTCCATATATGTTTTTCTTTCTCTAAAATAGTGTGACGAATTTGTCGGTTTCTCCCTTGTTCATGATCGTATATTTGTTACCAAGTAGCAAAAATACATATGTTAGCTACAGATTTACTTAAGTATCTATAATGTGCACATATTTGCTTGAGATTTTGGATACAAATGTGCCCATGGGTATATGTCTTGAAACCCTGACTAGTGCTCCACTCCTTCCACTCTTTCATCTCCCCCCTCTTCCATATTTCTGCTAGAACATTGTTGCTTAGGATTTTGTTGGCAACCCTAGGCATCAAATTTCATCCTTTCTCTCCTCCTCCCCACCTTTACCAAAACATCAATATTAAGCTACATGTTGTTGTGTGTCAACCACCAGAACCAGGAATTTCTCTTTGAGGTTGGCCCGATTTACCTCGTAAACATTTGGATCCATGTATTGGCTTGAGTCTACCTTCATGAAGGTCGATTGAACCAAGCCCCCTTTTATTCTCTTTTTAAAACTTTGTGACAATTGGAGTGCAACCGAAAGCCCCTCTTGAAAATCTTCCATGCACTCCTTTATCTCATATGTCCTAGGCATTGGTCTACAATCAACACAGAGGTTGTCTCTACGAAGCTTTCTATGTCTCTCGAAGAACTTGTGTTACAGGTGTCGTTAAAAGAAACAATAGATATGATAGTCAATTTTGTTGTCACTATATTCTATGTGACTTTGGCTTTGCAATTATTGAAACACTCCCATGAATTATTCATCCTTTGTATATGCCTCTCTATATGCATAATGGATGAAAGGCTCCTTGTGCACCATAGTTCCCAGGGTTGTGAATTTTTATGTGGATGGCCTTGAAAGCATGTCATCCAACTTATTTTTTTTTATCCTTATTATACTTCATGACTAAATGAAACTATTGCAAAAACCTCATCCACTTGTAGTGTCTAGAATATTGTTGATTACCCTATACTTGTAGGTATTATAACAACTGGTGATTTCTATGGATGACAATCTCTTTTCTAATTAGATAGTGTTTTCAATTTTTGATAGCTTCTATTATATCATATATCCTCTTTCATAGGTAGGGTAGTTGAGAACCACCCCATGAAATAATTTAGAATGGTTCCATAAATGACTTCCTCCCTGCATCAAGACCACTCTGACGCAAGGCAAATACCTCACTATACCCACAATATGAATATAGTATGCATATTCTCTTTCTCCCAAGAATTCCTATGACCACCTTGGTCAAACCTTCATAAGCTAAGGATAAGGTCCTTCATTTAATCTTCAAACAGAAACATTTCATTAGACTTCCCCATAGTCTAACCCTTCATTAGTCTCCCTATCGGGAATTTATAACTTAACTCTTCATTAAACTAAACCCAATCCTTAATCCCTCACATATATAACCCTGGTTAATCCTTTCTTAACCCTTATAACTCAATAGAGTATACCTTCGGAACTTTCGACTTGTGATATAAGGCACAACCGAACTTCAAATAAATTAAATCTGCGGCTATAAATTTTTTGGCTCTACCTTCTCCATAAATCTTTAACGCGATCTTTCTCCACTGTCAATCTCCATCTCGATCCGACAGTTGTACTTCTTCCCGATCAACAAATCAAACTGACGCTTTATAACCGTTGATCAAGATCCACTTGATCTGATAGCCCATAGCGAAGTCGGGTGGACTACTTACGCGAGGTTTAATGCCTTTTCAGACCCGATGGGAATTATAAACTCTCAACCTATAAAAGTTCGGGTCTGCCCTTACGATTAATGCCCAATCAACTTATGGCCCGATATTCGTTGGATGACGAAGCCTTTTTATCCTACGGTCCAGATCGATTCTCGTCTTTCTCCTTCTGCCAGTACTTAGATTGAATCTCCACCATCCATTTCTTAGCTCTATATTATGACTTAATCTTGGTCGTTCATCACGAACAAATCTCATCCGTTGATCTTCTAGATCCAACAGCTACTGTGCATCGACACTTCCATTATTCGCTCTTCTCTTCACTTGGGTTTCTATGCCAATTATTTAATGTTTCGATGCTTTTGCTTCTTCAAGATTCTGGCCCTTCGTTGTTCCATCACAACTTCTCTCCTTAATTTAACTCCATTCGTACCTTTATGCTCCTCACCCTTCACTGTAGCACTAAAATCTTTCTTTTGTACTATCAATGTGTGTACAAAGTCGAAACACAAACTCTATGGTTCTCTTCTCGAACCATTCGCTGACTAAAAATTCTACCCAACACTCCTTTTGGTAGAATTGTTATCTCTAAGACAACTCTACCCACAATCGCAACTATGGAGCTGCTTCAACAACTTCTACCCAACCACATCTGGAATTTATTCTATTACGCTTCTCTGTATTTCACCTTTGTTCTGCACCTGCAACATAAGTTATGCAGAAACACTCTAGCCACATAGATTATAACTCAATTACACAGTACACATTGTACAAACTCTGAATCAAGTAGTTTGTATTAATAAATGAGTATTTACACAAGAGTCTCTCTCTGGCCTGATTTTCTGGTCAGTGACCTTTCTTCTCCTACTCGTAGGCTTACAATCTGACTCTTTGACTCACTAGCTACTCTCTAGCTACTTCTCTAACTACTGACTGACTCACCCGTTCTCACATTTTAGGCTTACCTTTATACAAAAAGGTTCTGCTAAATTAATTCTAGTTCGGATCCTTAATCTGTTGAACTAACTCCTCAATATTCTCTAAGTCCACTTTTAACTCCTACATATCCCTAAGAGTCCTCTTTAGCTCCTCAAATCATGAAACCACTTTCTATTCCAAGACTTTCAATTGATTTCTAACTCTCTCAACATCATTAATCACTCATGTTCTCCTTCATTTGAGAGAATTTACAAATATCCTCACACTTATCTAATTAACCACTCAAAACATTAATAATTACATACATAGGAATCCAACTTCCTTGAAAACACAAGACCCCCTATGTCTACTACAATACAATGATAGTTTCAAGCTAATGCTCCTGCATTAGACTCCCAAAGTATAAAACATTCATGATCTCCTGATCATGTGTCTTCATGTGTTGATAGGAAACCTCCAAGGTCCCAAACTTTGGTTTGTAGTTGTCTGAATGCTTTGCACCTTTGTTGTTGTTGTATGTCACCTGTCTTCTATTTCATCTTCCTCTCCTTGTCAATCAGTTTCAAGTTCTGATTGATCATTCTTCCTATTGTTGTCAACCTCCTCCATATGGACTGCTTCATCATTAACTGCCATAACTCTTCAATCTCCATCTCTAGCATATCTTTGGGTTGGTCCATATTCTGCCATTCACTGTTACCTCTTTCTCTCTGCTTCAGGTTGTTGTTGTTGTCCACTAACTCTTCAAATTGTTGTTTATTATCTTCTCTTTGAAGTTGTCAGATTCTTACTACCACCCTTTCATCCTTACCCTCTTTCATGATTATCTCTTTCTGCATTGAATCCTAACTTTTCAACATTCTCTCTGGTAATCTAACATCTCTATTCCATGGATTAAATACTTCCACAGAATCTTCTTCTTTCATTTTTATTTGGCTACTCATCTGTGCAAAATTTTCTCCAGCATATGCAACTAAACCTGCACTCACAAAAAAATTATTAAAATAGAAAACATAAGGCTTCAATGCCTCTTCTTCCTTTGGCAACACATCAGTATGCTACTATGTTTTCTCCTCCTCTATCAACATATCAGTCTACTGATTTGAATTCTCAAAAGAATTCATGAGACTGTCAGCTAGTCTCTCCTCCATACCATCTTCTTCAATGATATCTCTCTGCTCTGGTTCATAGTAATGAACTCCTCCTTCTATAATGTCAATTTGTTGAACTTCCATTACCATATCTTTCTCCTTATGATTTTCATTCATGACAATTTCTTTGTCTTTTTCCAGCAATCTATCCTGAGTATATATCCTCTGCTTTTCCAACTCCCTTCTTTGTTGGACTCTTTCCTCCTCTCTTGCATCTCCCTTGTAATCTTCATCAGGTTCTTTCTTCCTCACTGGTGCTTTCATCCATTTCTCCAGTAGTTCCAATTCTGTCTCCCATTCACTGATCCTTTGATGAGAGTTTAGTCCTTCTTCTTCAATATATTTTTCCTTGTTGTCCCTCTGTAACTCTTCTTCCAGAGCTATCCTTGTCTCATCATCTGCAGTAATATTCTCATGCATTTGTTCTTCATCAATAACATTAATCAAATTCATTAGACTACCTCTTTGAGACAATATTCCTTCATTCTTCATCAAAATAAGATCCTGATCCTCCATCTCTATGACAGCTTCCATAGACTCATCCATAAACTCTTTCTTTTGTATCCAGTCATATTCTTCTTCTTATAAGAAGTTTTCTTTGTCACCTTTTACTTCTAGATCTTCATCTATTCTGAAGATATCTTCAAAAGGTTTCTCTTCCTCTACAATACCTGCAATCATGCACAAACTATCATTTTTAAAAACATAAGACCTTGTGGTCTCACTTGATGCTTCAGTCATCATGTCTCCTTGCTATTCTAAATCCTTCATATGATTCATAAGATCTTCCACAGATCTTCAGTCTTCATCTTCACCCAGAATTTCACCCTGTTCTGGTTTACAAATGGATTCTTCCATTTCCAACTCAACTTCTCTGAGTTCTTCCACCAGGCTCTTCACTTGCCTCAATTGTAGTCTTCTCTGTAACTTAGACCACTTCACTGCCTTTTTCCTCAAGGCCCAACCTTGCCTTTGGCTTTCCTCCAAAATCCTTCTTAATGAATCGAGTTGTTTTTTCAACTCTGCAATCTCCTTGTCATGTTCCTCTTAACTCATCCTCTTGCCATTTACCTTGGCATCCTCCTTCTTCCCTTTTCTTCTATTGTGGTATTCTTCAAAACCTAAGTTACCTCTATTATGACTATTAGTAGTCATCTTCTTCTCCATCTTCACGAGTTCCTCACTCATTTACTATGAGATGCATTAAAGCCTCTATAGTAGCAAGTCTTCCCTACTGCCACTCACCTCACCAAGCTTTCTTTTGTACTTGGTATTTTGGCAGGCACTTGGTTTTCTATTCTTTGGAACCTCTTTGAGCACTTCTCTTTGCTCCTTCTAGGCTTCAACTCATCTGCCCCTTCTAAGAACACAAGTGTCCTCTTGTACTTTAATCACAAATGAAGTACTACGTTCTGACCACCTCTTCTTTCACTTAGAAAATCTTACTAGCTTTCTTCATCCTTTATAAATTCTACCCACGTCCTTTGTTGAATTGCCTTTGTGAGTTGTAACACTACCTCTGCAGTAACAAGTCTCCTTCTTGCTACATATTCCTTGCTAAGCTTCTCTCTTCTGAACTCAGTCTTTTAGCATTTCTCTTATCCTTTCCTCTGGAACCAATTGAGCACTCCTTGCTCTAGGTTTCTGCAATCTTCTCAACTTCCTTTTCTATCACCTTCATATCAATGTTATTTAAACCAAAGATCATTCTCAAGATTTAAAAAGCTTGCTTCTCAGTTTCCTTCTAAGAATACTCTTATCCTCTATGTCCAAACTTCAATTGGATTCTTCAGGTTCACTTCCACTACATGGCTTCACAAGCAGTCTCCATCCATTCTTCACATTTCAATGAATCTCCACTTTCCTCAAGGAAAAAACATCACTGTGTTTTCCTTATGCTTCTGCAATCTCTTCTTAAGAGTATCACTTACTCTCATCTTATCTCATGTCTTCTGCTTATCAGATTCAAATAACCTAATCTCCTCTTTCTTTTGTAATCACACTTGTATTATGCACAATTCTTCTTTAATCAAAAATAGCTTTAACTCGCTCTTATACCACAAATGTGTAGAAATTCCCACCTGTATATCACCTGATAATGCAATAGACTAAAGCAAAATACTTGATATACTTCTACAACCAATTTAGCAGAAGCTTAATCAAACATGAGAAGCATCAATAAGAACACATATAATTGATATGGAGAAATCAATCACACATAACGCAGAAGAATGTACCCGGGGAAAGCCTCAACCTAAAACCCCAACTCTGTATTATCATACAAGTGGAAATATAACTAGTATTACAAAAAGAATCAGCTCAAAATCTATCCTGCTCCCTCTGCAATACCTTTGTTGCTCATAGACAGTCAAAGGCCTCTCTCAAACCTCCTAATTTTCCCTCCAAGCCTCCTATTTCTTTGCACAATTTTGATTGGGGTCCAGTGTAGCGACTTGTGTGAGTTGGCCTCTTCACACACTCACTAACCTCTGATCCAACTCCGCAATCTTAAAGGAGATAAATCCTTCTCCATGGATGAGCTTCCTCTATAGGATAAATCCATCCAACTGATAGTACATTGTCCCTCCTCTGATCTCAACTGGGTCTCTGTCTGAACTGACATGCATGAGTTATTCATGAGAGAATATTCAGTTATCTGAAATGCAGCAGTTATATGCAAGTACGCATTAACTAACTAAACTTACATTAATTTAAACAAACTATTTAAATCAATCTAACTGGACTTGACTCAGTTAACTGAGCCAACTAATTACAACTCAAATTAGAACTCATCCTTATCTCTTTAACGGATGGATAAATTCCTCAATTAATAGAGAAATTATTGCATGTCCTCACATAGACTTCATGTTTGATTTTTCACAACTAATTAAGTCATGGTGAATTAATTTATTTATTTTCAAACAGGTGTTAAGTTCAAATTCAAATTTTACTTCCTATTTTAGTCTAGGGACTAACTAAAATATGAATCCATCCTGAACTGCTAAAAATAGCAATGCTATTTTTAGCAATTCATTTTTCATTCCCTGTTGCTCAATCTAGCACTGGTACCCAAACTGCTATATATAGCAGTGCTATTTTTAGCACTTCTATTTTTATCATTTTTTGTTGCCATTTTCAAAACTCCCTCTCAACAAGAAAGGCATTCAACTCAAACTCGATCATGTACCTTTGGAATGTTCTGCATGCAACACTTCTACCAAGTGTGGTTGCTCCAGCAACTTTAGAAACAAAAAACTCCCTACTGACCTCTATGTTGGGCTAGAAACATACTCTGATGTTGAAGCTCTACCTGCTACTGACAAGCGCTACCTCTCTAACCTCTGAGCTACTACAACACTCCATGCACCTCGCACCGTTGCACACTTCTCTGTGCCATCCTGCACTAGTGCAACACTCCTATACCTCTCGCATTGTTGCAGCCTACTAGCTCTACACAGTCCTGGGACTCCTGCACTGTAGCTCTCTCTGCCGCTCCATCTGCATCTGTCTCTACCCACTCAGCTAGTCCTGCTACTCCTCGTTGGGGCTCCTGTAGTAAAGTCAAATCAAAGAGGTTAAGTACCTCAGGGATTCTGCCCCTATTCCAGCCTCCTTGGGACAATCACTCCACGTTGCCCCACCTCCTACCTGGAGGTATGGATGCATGTGATCCCTCTGCCCACCTAGCTCAAATTTTCCCCCTACTGGAGATCTCTGCATGAGTAGATGTCTCTACTCGATCTCCTCTCAGCTTCCCCTATTGTGGCCGTTCCACAACCTCCTGAAGCTCCTGCACCAATCATGGCTACTCCACAATAGTCTAAGACTTCTTCTGGCACTACATATTGAGAGGTAATTATTCTCCCTCTCAACCACCAAGTATCTAACCTTTTCCTTGCTCCTCAAGGCTTTGCATGCATCTTGTACCTCGAGTGCATACAGATTCTTGGCTAGCACACCAATCTGTTTCATATTTCCCACCATCACGAAATTTTCTGGGAAAAGAGCTAATTTTAAATCAGCGATATCTCCCTCATCCGAACTCCTATTCATTCGATTTTTTTTTATGAATTTGGGTATTTTTCCACAAAGAATCCAGATCTTCTATTTGTTTCTGAAAATTTTGCACAAAAATTTTCAGATCTGCTCTGAAAAATCGCGGCCCAAAACTCAAAACTTCAAAATCTCCTCTAGTATATTGTTCCCCACTTTGATCACCTTTGCTCCGATACCATGTATAAATTCCCACCTGTAGATCACCTGATAATGCAATAGACTAAAGCGAAATACTTGATATACTTCTACAACCAATTTAGTGGAAGCTTAATCGAACATGAGCAACATCAATAAGAACACATATAACTGATATGGAGAAATCAATCACACATAACATAGAAGAATTTACCCAGGGAAAGCCTCAGCCTAAAACCCCAACTCTATATTATCATACAAGTGGAAATATAGCCAGTATTACAAAAAGAGTCAGCTCAAAAGCTAGCCTGATCTCTCTACAATACCTCTGCTGCTCATAGATAGTCAAAGGCCTCTCTCAAACCTCCTGATCTGCCCTCCAAGCCTCCTATTTCTTTGCGCAATTTTCATTGGGGTCCAGTGCAGCCACTTCTGTGAATTGGCCTCTTCACACACTCACTAACCTCTGACCCAACTCCGCAATCCTAAAGGAGATAAATCCTTCTCCATGGATGAGCTTCCTTTATAGGAAAAATCCATCCAACTGATAGTACATTGTCCCTCCTCTGATCTCAACTGGGTCTCTGTCTAAACTGATATGCATGAGTTATTCATGAGAGAATATTCAGTTATTTGAAGTGCAGCAGTTATATGCTAACATGCATTAACTAACTGGACTTGCATTAATTTAAACAAACTGTTTAAATCAATCTAACTGGACTTGACTTAGTTAACTGAGCCAACTAATTACAACTCAAATTAGAACTCATCCTTATCTCTTTAACTGATAGATAAATTCCTCAATTAATAGAGAAATTGTTGCATGTCCTCACAAGACTTCATGTTTGATTTTTCACAACTAATTAACTCATGGTGAATTAATTAATTTATTTTCAAACAGCTGTTAAGTTCAAATTCGAATTTTACTTCCTATTTTAGTCTAGGGACTAACTAAAATAGGAATCCATCTCGAACTGCTAATAATAGCAATGTTATTTTTAGCACTTCCATTTTTCATTCCATGTTGCTCAATCTAGCATTGGTACCCAAACTTCTATTTATAGCAGTGCTATTTTTAGCATTTATTGTTGTCATTTTAAACAAAATGACACAGGGCAAATACCCTGCTATACCCATAGTATGCATATAGTATGCATATTCTCTTTCCCCCAGGAATTCTTATGACCACCTTGGTCAAACCTTCATAAGCTAAGGTTAAGGTCCTTCATTTAATCTTCAAGCAGAAACATTTAATTAGACTTCCCCATAGTCTAACCCTTCATTAGTCTCCCTATCAGAACTTTATAACTTAACTCTTCATTAAACTCAACCCAATCCTTAATCCCTCACATATATAGCCATGGTTAATTATTTCTTAATCCTTATAACTCAATAGAGTATACCTTCAAAACTTTTGACTTGCGATATGAGACACAACCAGACATCAAATAAATTAAAGTTGTGCCTATAACTTTTCGAGTCCACCTTCTCCACAAATCTTTAACACAATCTTTCTCCACCATCGATCTCTATCTCGATTTGACAATTGTACTTCTTCCTGATCAACAAATCAAACCGAGGCTTTATAACTGTTGATCAAGATCCTCTTCATCTGACGACCCACGGCAATGTTGGGTGGACTACTTAGGCAAGGTTTAATGCCTTTTCGGACTCGATGGGAATTATAAACTCTCAACCTATAAAAGTTCGGGTCCACCCTTACGGTTCACGCCCGATCAACTTACAGCCCGATATTCGTTGGATGACGAGGCCTTTTTATCCTACAGTCCAGATCGATTCTCGTCTTTCTCCTTCCACCAATACTTAGATTGAATCTCCACCATCCATTTCTTAGCTCTATCTTATGACTTAATCCTGGCCACTCATCATGAACAAATCTCGTTCGTTGATCTTTTAGATCCAATGGCTACTGTGCATCAACACTTCCATTCTTCGCTCTTCTCTTCACTTGGGTTTCTATGCCAGTTATTTAATGTTTTCAATGCTTTCGCTTCTTCAAGATTCTAGCTCTTCTTTGTTCCGTCACAACTTCTCCCCTTAATTTAACTCCATTCGTACCTTTATTCTCCTCCCCCTTCATTGTAGCACTAAAAGCTTTCTTATGTACTGTCAATGTGTGTACAGAGCCGAAACACAAACTCTATGGTTCTCTCCTCGAACCATTCGCTGACTAACAATTCTACCAAACACTCATTTTTCTAGAATTGTTATCTCTAAGACTATTCTTCCCACAATTGCAACTATGGAGCTGCCTCAACAACTTCTACCCAACCACATCTGGAAGTTTTTCTATCACGCTTCTCTGTATTTCGCCTCTGTTCTACACCTGCAACATAAGTTACGCAAAAACACACTAGCCACACACAAATTATAATTCAATTACACAATACACATTGTACAAACTCTGAATCGAGTTGTTTGTATTAATAAATGAGTATTTACACAAGAGTCTCTCTCTGGCCTGATTTTCTGGTCAATGGCCTTTCTTCTCCTACCCATAGGCTTACAATCCGACTCTTTGACTCACTAGCTACTCTCTAGCTACTTCTCTAACTACTAACTGACTCACTAATTCTGGTTTAGAACCTTAATCTGTTGAACTAACTCCTCAATATTCTCTAAGTCCACTTTTAACTCTTACTTATCCCTAAGAGTCCTCTCTAGCTCCTCAAATCATGAAACCACTTTCTAGTCCAAGACTTTCAATTGATTTCTAACTCTCTCAACATCATTAATCACTCATGTTCTCCTTCATTCGAGAGCATTTACAAATATCCTCACACTTATCTAATTAACCACTCAAAACATTAATAATTACATACATAGGAATCCAACTTCCTTAAAAATACAAGACCCCCTATGTCTACTATAATACAATGATAGTTTCGAGCTAATACTCCTGCATCACACTCCCATGGAATAACCACTTACATCCATCTCCACTTGGAAGGGCTACCACAATTTTGGTAATGTGAGAATTGGTGCTTAGCTAAATTTCTTTTTAAACTTTTCAAACATCTTCCATTGTCCCCTTCCCCACTGGAAACTCTCACAACTCATTTTTATGATGTGGAGTGGTGTGTTGGGTGTGTGTTATATTCTTTCCATGACTATTCGCATGCGCAGGGGGGGTGACAGGGGCAGAAAAATATCACCTTGTTCATTGCACTGGTTGTAGTAGGGGGGTCACAGTGGGGGTGAAAGACCCCCTTGATGGGGGTTTATTGTGGGGCAGTAGACCCCTTGGATGAGGTGTCCTAGGAAATTGTTTTCCCTATATATATGCGAACCCAATGATGGGGGTAGACCCAAACATAGTGGGCAGACCTACCAATGGTTTGTTGCATGGGTTTCGCACATGGTTTTGGGTATGATGGTTTTCTTCCCATGGTATTTTGTAGATATGGTCAAGGTAACTACGGTGATATTCTAATCCAGGGTTAATGGATTGAAGTTTATGAATGTGTCAACATGTATATATATGTATTTTAATATTGAAATGAACATAATGAAAAATCAATCTAGTAGTCCTGGTTTTGGGATCCAGGGGAAAATCTCTGTGTATATTTTTTTTATGTTCTCGCCATTGTATATTTTTTTCAATAATTTGTTTGCAGATAATTTCTGTACAGGGGTAAAACCTGCATGGTGAAGCTACTATTGAAAATGAAGCTATGAATTTCCTCAAGTACTATGTTTCTCCTATCAAACTCCTAACTTCATATACAATCATGGGAATCAACCACTTCATGATGGTATTATCTTTGCGGGATCTATCTTAAGCTTACCTATACCAATCACATAACCTAAATACACCAATGAATGTTGTGAAAAACACATTTCTTGAGATATTCTAATAGTTATTACTTCAAATTCTCTAACACTTGTATCAAGTGTGGGATGTGATCCTCCCATGTAACATTGTAAAATAGTGTATCAACCAAATAAAAAATAACAAATGAATCTAGATAAGGGTGGAGCACCTCATTCATTAATCTCATGATAGACCAAATGGCATGACTAACCACTCATACAAACCTTGTTTGGTTTTAAAGGTGGCCTTCCAAGCATCTTATTCTTTGACTTGAATATAGTTATACTCTAATTATAAATCCAACTTGGTGAAATATTTTGTTTACTACAACTGATCCAAAAAATCATTAATCCTAGGTAAGGGTTACTTGTTCTTGAGTGTATTGTTTAATGCTATATAATCAATGCACATCTACTAAGTTTTATCCTTCTTTGCACATTTATGATGTGTGACCCACAAAGTGAGGTACTTGGTCTAATTACATAGTGCTCCAATAGTTTCTATAATTGATTCTTCACTTCGCTTGCTTCTAGAATGGACTATCTATACATCCCAATATTTGGCAATGGAGAGTTTCTCAATAGTTTCATTGCATGCTCCATCTCCCTCTTGGGTAGTAGTCATTTATGCACTTGGAACACTCCCATGTATCCTTATATAAATTCTTCCATTTACTATTTTTATTCTTAAGTACACCCCTCTAGTGGTGCCTTTTCCCTTATTAACTCCTCACTAGACACATTTTTCCCTTAAAAAAATTAATATATATTTCATGCTAGTGCTGATGAATTTCTTGGTTAATTGGCATTATAAGTGAAATATTGGAATTTCCTTTGTGCGCATTAATGATGAATTGTTTTCCGTCCTTGAAGAGGTGATATTAGTTGGCTTTGTGCATGAATATTGAATCCCACATATGCATGTAGGAATTCCAAAACAAAAATCCACATACATCAAGTGGAATTACATCCAAAAATACTTCATGATTAAAATAAAAAATGATAGAAATTTTTATTCTGCACTCCTTTGTTGCCTTGATTTTTTCCATCCTTATTTACCCATCCTAATGGATATGGGATAGGATGATATCAAACCCAATCCAAGTTTGTTGACTAGATATATTTCTACGGAATTAGGATATGAACCTAAGTCGAATAGGGCATTGATCTTGGTATTCTTCACTTGTATATAAATGTGGAAGAGATTGGTCATCTCCTTCTCTTCCTGATGATGAAGGCTACTCAGCATCACTTCCTTTTGCAATAAGGTGCATACAACCTTCTCATCCATGTCATAGCTTCTTTCCACCTAATTTATCAATTCTTATCTATAAGATTGTTTTTCTTCCCATCCTTCTTTCGGTTCTTTGAGTTCAACATTGGATGTAATTTCTAGCACTTCTCCTCAGTGTGGCCATCAAATGATGGCTAGGATCCTTGCATTGATGTGTAATGACAATAATTTTCTTTTCCTTTCCCCTTTTCCATTTCTTCTTCCCTTCCTTAGAAGCTTCCTAGTGCTCTTTATATTTCAAACGTCTTGTACCCCATAGTTAGCCTATGTTTTCCAAGTATGGTGCCTATGCATAGGCCTCATCCATTGTTCTTTGCTTGAACAATATCACCTACTTTTGTAGTTAGATGTGTAGATCCCCTAGGTAAATGAGGAGTACATCTAGGCTCATGGGAGAGATAGTTACTGTGATGTACATCTTCTTGAATTAAGTGGTCTACCCCTACACACTATTCCCCTACATTTACCCAAAGAAGTGCCATCAAATCCATTGGTCTTATACATACCTAATATAGTAGACTTAAGACTCTATGAGGGATTTAAAATCCTCCAAATTATTTACTAGGGAATCATCCTCCAACCTAAGTGTCTTTGTATGGATTTACCAACAAGTTAGGGCATGATTCTCTAACTTCAATATAGAAAATGATATTTTTTACTCCTCATCTATGTGGTGAATGCTAAAATAGACTTCTAATTTTTGCAACCAATGATTCAATTTTAAGGAATCAGTATCACCTTGATATGCATTGATTTCAACCTTCACTTCCATCTTAAACAAGGAGATGAGAGAATCCATTAGTGAATCAGAGAAATGACCAATTCTTGGAGAAAAAGAGAATGATGATGGAATGACTAGAAGGATGCTAGAGACATCTTCTGAGACTGAAGGATCTCATGTGTTTAATTTTAATTATTTGTGTGAGTTTGTATTTGTAGGTACCAAACTCAATGGAGCTAAACAAATTTCAAAGATAATGGAAAAAGTAGAAGTTCCACAAAGGAAAAAAATTATTTATGGAGACAGCATTGAAAAAAGTCATGGAGAAGTTCAAGATGGAACTCTTCAAGTTAGTGAAAGGAAAATCAAAGGTATAATTAATTGGTTTCATTTTCTTTTGCTAAGTGTATATTTAATAATTTTTAGGGAGTTTGTCAAGTTTTGTAAAAAAATAGAGATTGGGAAGAAACGAGAATACATATGTTTTGCAGAATTGTGAATCAAGAAAATGTGAAGACAGTGAAAGAGGATTTGATCAGAGGAACTTAGCTCAAGTAATTTTAGAAATCTCAAAGAATGTTATAAGGATTTAAAGACGAGAATACAATCAAGAAGATGATGCATCAATGTCTCATACACGTCAGAAGGACAAGAGGATAACTTGTGAGGGTAGTTACGAGGAAGGAAAAATAGACCAAAGTAGTGATAAGAGTGATGTAGAACAGGAAGTTATTCTGCTGAACAATATTGATGATGTTCATTATAGCCAAGAAATTGCAAAATATGGAGAAGGAGCTCATGAGTATGAAGAAACAAGGAACTATATATTTGATTAGAATGATCATAAAAGAGAACGAGACATATTTTAAGATGAGGAAATGATGATTGAAGACAAGAAGCAGTACTTAGAGGAATTGTCTGAGGATTTTAATGAGGGACTAGAATTGCTAGAAAATGTTTCACAATAGCCTGGAATTAAAACTAGAGATATTTTGGTAATGATTTCACTTGTAACAACTTTCATTTTGTTAAATAAAAGTGAATATGTGTTAATAGAAGGTAGAAAAAATATTTTTTTTGAAGGAAACAATAGGCTTCTAAGAGAGGATTATTTCCAAGAGAACAAGTTGGAAACTAAATTTTTAGGATTGGTTGAGTATGAAGAAACACCTAATCAACATAAGGATTTTTTTAAGAAAGGATGGAGTAATCATTTGAAACAAATCAAACAACATATGGATCCTTGTGGTGGATATTTTCAGTAGTTATCTGCCTTGAATATTTGTATAACGAACAGGGACAGAAGTCTTGCAACTCTCACACGTCATATGTTGACAATTGAATGGAACAAATTGCTTCAAGGTGACAATAGGTATAATAATCAGTATGATTTAGGGTTTTACGAAGAACAAAATATTTTATAGGTTGACAAATTTCAAAGAGATAGGTTGAAGATAGAAGGGGAAAAAAGAGAAAAGGTTGAAGATAGGCAAAAGAAATTTGACAGAAATGAAGGCATGGACAAAGTCATTTGTCTTGGAAATGACTTATATTGTAGAAATGTGAGGTGGTTGATAAAGGATTACACCAAGGAAACTATGGAGGAAAATATAACAGTGGAAGGACATGACAATTTTATTGCATAATGTGCATTTCAGCAACATGAACATTCAAAAAAATTGAAGGAGGCGATAAATGCAACGTACAATTTGTTTCTAAATTTTAAAATTTTAATTGTTAATTATATTTTACATAATGTTTTTGGAGATGTATTTACTTGTGCAAATCAAGATAACCCAAGAGTTCTTGAAGATTGAGATAATTTAGAAGATGAGGCTTGGAATGGAATAATAAGAGTTCTTATAACTCTTACATTTGATATTGTTAAAGTAGAGAAAGATTGCTAGAAAGGTAAAGTTGCAATGTGCAGACAAATATTATTCTCGAGTTTATGAGGAACTGAAAGCCAAAGATCTACTTGGGAAAGTGTAACTAGAGATAGGCTAAATGTAATAAACTATTGGCAAATTTTTTAGGTTCAAGAGCAAATTTTCACAACAACGGGGCAACATATGAAATATTTCTTTTATATTTTTTGTTGCGAGGATGAAAGGATTCCACTTGAGACAATGGATATGTGGAGAATGGAAGCAGTGGAGGAGTTTTGTAATATAACCTCTATAAGTCAACAAGACAAGGAAACATGGACCATTACACCAGAGGAATTAAAGGAAGCAATTCGGGAACATTAGATGAAAATGATAGAAGAACCACAAGACAGAACAACTAACAGAGGATACATGGAGAAGGATTTTAAATATTTTGGAATCTTAAAAAAATATTGGTGTAAGTTCTAATTTTTTTTTCAAGGAGAAATGTTTCAAATTCAAATAGGTAGTAGTCAACAACAAGCAAAAGTGAAGGGAGCAGGATCGAGGATAAAGACTCTCAAGTGGATGAGCAACAAAAATAACTACAACTATGGGTAGATGATTGATAATGAAAGTTGGAGCAAAGAGACTGCGCAAAATAAAAATTAGGTTTGGGATCCCAAATGGCTGCAGAGAGCTACAAAACAACAAAGGAATGGAAAAACAAATAGAAAAAACAACATAATATATGGAGTACAGGAGGACTTCATCAACATAAGATTCATGATCATGAGATCATGAAACAATTGTTTCTTAGGAGTCTGATGCAGGAGCATCACCATCGGTAAATAAATTTTGACCATGATGGTCAAAATTCATTTAGTGCAATAAGTTGGTTTCCTGAATTTATTTTAATTATTTGAACTACTTAGGAAAATTATTATCTAGTTAGTGTTGTTATGAATTTGTTAAAAAATAGGAATTTTGGCATAGTTGATTTCCTAGAGGAATTACAATTATTTTTAATACATTAGATATTTTATAGATTTAAGAATCATATCCACAATTAATGAATCTTAAAAAATGTATATCTTTTATATTTAAATAGAACCAGTAACTCAAGAAAGGGGTTCTAGGAGTGTGAGTGCTAAGTGTGGATTAGTGTTTTTTCTGAAGGAAGGTAGTGAATGAATTGAATAATTTTGTCCTCTTATTGTTGGATTTTTGGTGCTTTGTTATGATTCAAATTGATTCCAAATCATGTGCTATAGATGTATTATAAAATCCTTGTTTTAATATTTTTTGGTAAGGTTCATGGAAACTACTATATGCCAATTCATTTAAAACTAATCATTCGATGTCATTGGTCCTTACTGGATCGAATCCTTTGTGGCGTTGTTAAAATTCCTAGCTAAAACTCCTTTGCTATGTATTCATCATGATTTTTGTTTATTTTGTGACTGTAAGAAACCAGGTAAAACATTGTAATAGGTGCTTTCATTTATTTTTTAAAAACGATGGCAAAAAACTCTACAATAGTCGGCAGTCGAGATAAAATTTCACCATAGCTTATAAAAACATTTTGAAGCCCTGACTCACATTAGAGTGGGAATTTTTTTTTGGCAATCATTTTTGAGGTCGACTTTGACTCATAGTCAGAATTTTTCTACTTTGAGGTTTTGTATAAGGAAGTAAAACTCTAACCCCATAAGGCACCTAACCTCCAACTAGTCTACAAGAAGTCGGTCACAACCCCAATTGGGACTTATAACAAATTACTTTGAAGTTCTAACCTATGACCTCATGAATTTGTAAAATGGGTCAGTGATTATGTCGAATAATTAAAATGATAGTGGAAGAGGATCTCGATCTGACCTGCTAAAATTGTTCTGTCGATTTTTCGAGTGTTTAATAAAAGTGAATTTTTAATGGTTTTCTTTGGGCCTTTGAATAGGTGGAGATTTTTATATATAAATAATGGAATTTAATGGGATGTCCCTTTTTAGGCTTTAACTCCAAATGTGACTTTGGTAAGAAATATAAATAATTATTTTTCCTAATAAATTTATGTGTTTGCATCACCTAGCCAAAGTTCTTACTCTTAACCAATAGTATTGGTGCATAAGAAGGATGGATCATGGCATATGTGTCTAGATTATAGACAGCTCAATAAGCTCACTATTAAAGACAAATTTCCCATTCCTATCATTAACTAATTATTGGGTGAATTACATGGATCAATTTACTTCACCGAGCTTTACCTTTGTTCAGGATATCATCAAATTAGAATGAAGAAAAAATCCATTCAAAAAAAAAAATTCAATACTCATGAAGGTCATTATGAATTTTTGGTCATGCCTTTTGGCCTTACTAATGAAACTTCCACATTTCAAGGTTTGATGAATTCCACTTGGAAAACCCTTCCTTATAAAAATTGTGTTGGCATTTTTTGATGATATACTAATCTACAACAAGTCTTGGGAAGATCAGGTTTAACATGTTGACAGGGTACTTAAACTATTGGAGGAGAAATAACTGTATGCAAAACCCTCCAACTATTTCTCTGGGGTACAAGAGGTAGAATATTTGGGTCATATTGTATCTCATGAGGGTGTTAAGGTAGACCCTAAAAAATTAAAGCCATCAAGGAATGGAAAATTCCCACAACCTTAAAGCAACTTTGAGGATTTCTCAAGTTGACAAGGTATCATCACAAGTTTGTTAAAAATTATGGGAAAATAGCATCACCTTTAACAACATTACTAAAGAAAGATGAATTTCCTTGGACTCCATAAGAAACTAAGGCCTTTGAATATCTTAAAGAGGCAATGTGCCAAGATCCGATCTTATCTACACCAGACTTCACAAAACTTTCATTCATATTCTATCTGATGATGGACCCCCTTTTGGGTTTGAAACGTCGGCAGAATGAACTAGAAACTGTGGATAATCTGGATCATGACACTACAAAACATTGGTGTTGTTTTATTGCAAGAAGGAAGACCCATTGCTTTTGAAATTCATCCATTCAAGGGAAATAATTTACACAAACCTATTTGTGAGAAGGAAATTTGGCAATACTACATGCTTTGAAGAAATGGCTCCCTTACTAATAGGATGACACTTCAAGGTAAAAAAAAAAAGCATGACAGTCTTAAATACTTCTTGGAAAAAATAGTATCTTTAGAAGAGCTGTGAAAACGGGTCAGAAACATGTTGGGTTATGACTTTGAAATCATCTACAAAAAAGGGAAGCAAAATGTTGTTGTATATGCACTTTCAAGAAGGGAAGAAGATGTGGAGGCATTTCATTGTGCCATATCTATTATACAACCTAATTGGATAATTGAAGAAAGGGATGAATGGAATAATAATGAAAAAATGCGGATACTTATTGAAAATTTTCAACAAGATCCCAGTGCATCTAATACATTTATCTGGAAAAATGATTCATTGTGGTACAAAGATCACTTATACCTATGTAAGAACTCCAAACTCAAACAAAAGGTTCTTTTGGAATTGCATGCCTCTCCTACAGGAGGGAACTCAATATTTTTAAAAACTTACCATAGGGTTAAGAAGGAAGTTTTTTGGGATGGTCTTAAATTTGATATCCAAAAGTTTGTCGTAAAATTTTTGGTTTTCCAATAAAATAAAGTCGAGACAATTAAGATCCAGGGTCTTTTATAGCCATTAGCCATTCCAAATCAGCGTTTGGAGGAAGTCTCAATGGATTTTATCACAAGTCTATCCATGACTGAAGGAAAGAGTGTCATTATGGTGGTAGTTAATAAAATTACCAAGTATACACACTTTTGTGCACTATCTCATCCTTTCAAACCTAGTATAATCGCACCTACATTTGTGGAAACAATTCAAAAGCTACATGGAAACCAAAAAACTATTGTAAGTGATAGCGATCCCATTTTCACAACAAATTTTTGGACATAATTATTTTCTTGTCTTGGTACTCAATTAGATCATATCTTATCTTATCATCCTCAATTTAATGGGCAAACTGAGATAGTGACCAAATTTTTGGAAATATATCGTCAATGCTTTGTATCCTATAAAATACACAATGGGTCAAGTGGTTACCTCTAGCAGAATTGTGGTATAAAAATTTCTTCAATACCATAGAAGAAAATAACCCATTTATGGTGCTTTATGATATCATCCACCATCCATCACATCGTCTCTAAGAGACAATTCTAAGGTTAGAGCAATGGAAGATCACATTGATCATCAACAACAAGTTCTCCAAGTTTTAAAGGATAATCTGACTATGGCACATAATCGAATGAAACAACAATAAGATCAACATCACAGTGAAAGAAGTTTTAACATGGGAAATCAAGTATTTTTACAGCTACATCCATACAAACAAAGTTCCTCAAGAAAGATAAGAAGGATAATAAACTATCATCCAAGTATTATGGCCTTTACAAGGTGTTGCAAAATATTGGTACTATTGAATACAAATTGGAGTTTCATGCATCTTCATGAGGATACCTAGTTTTCCATGTTTAATGCTTGAAGAAGGTTATAGGCCACAAGCTCCCAATTCAAACTATATTTCCAAAACTTGACAAGGAAGGAAAAATCATATTGGAGCCTAAAGAAATCACTAAAAAAATAATCTAAAAACTACGGAGTCGATAAATTTCAGATTATATCATTAATTTGAAGAACTTACCTGTTGAGGATTCCACATGGAAGGATGAATACTTTAGACAAGAACATTTATAACTACTTAAACAATGAGGACGACACTTTTTTGAAGGAGAGGGGCATATTAGGCCCCTATAATACTATTGTAGCCCCTATATTGTTAATATTGTGCACCATAGAAGCCCACTATTGTTATTTTTGTTGCCTTATATTATTATTGTTATGTAGGCCCTAATTATATTTGGACCCCTGTTGTTGGGAAAAGTATCCAATTCGGAATGCCCCTATCCCACTCTAAGGTGTGATAGTGCCTTAGCAACAAACGAGGTAAACTAATTGAGTATTCTTCTTTATGAAATGTAAATTAGGAAGAAGGATCTAACTAACATGTGTCTTCCGCTAGTTTGTCGATCCAAATCAATCCTCTCTTCAGTAGCTCCCAGCTTCCTGCTCCTTCACCGGCCTAGCTTCACCGAATTCCTGCAAGATCACAAGAGAGAGAAACTACACGAAGATACAGATATACATTCATAAAAAGCTCAAGATCAGATTAAGCTAAACATGTAAGCATAACAAAACATCATTGGTATACAACATGTAGGAGAAACTCAAATAGTTTATTGATATGATAATAAAGTCCAAGAGGAGATACAACCAAGTGAGTTCCGATCCAGCATCTACCTCACAGCAAAGGAATCCCTTCCTCTCCTCCAACAAAGCATAAATCACCCAATGTACTAATCTTAATCTCAAACCAACAGCAATTCTCTGCAAAGTACAAAATTCCAGCCTCCTGAACCTCTGGGTGAGAGATCCATATATAGATGTAAGCAGAGAGGATGAGTCAGCTTATGTTTTGACTTGTGGCTTCTCTCTGTCAGTTCTTGCTTCCACTTGGAGGTTGAGAACCTCTTACTCATCACTAGTCGAATTCATTGAGGCAAGTGTCATTGGAGAAGATTCTGGAAGCTTCCAGGGTCTTTCCACCTCGTTGAATGAGCTTGCCATTTGTCATTTCCCGCTCAGCGCACCCTGGTAGTGCTTCCACCTGCGTTGCAGTGCACCTAGCCAGTGTAACCTCTGCATTTCAACGCAGGCAGCTAGTGGAGCCTCTGAATTGATCCTGAATTGACTATTTCTGAGTGGTTTTTGGTGGAGAACGTCTGGGAGAAGCTGTCATTGGTTGACCTTGTTCTTTTAGGAGCTGTAACAACATCTTTAGGGACTTTGGATCCCTTGAATTATGGACATTTCATGCTTATAGCTGTAAGGCACAAAAATGTCTATAACAGTTGCCCCCTAAAGTATGAGGCCGTTTATTGGGTGAAATGCTTTATTAGGAGGATCCGAAGTTCATTCAATGCTGGGAGGAGACCTGTAATAAGATACAATACAATACATTATTTTTCATACTTTTTTCATGATCTAGTTGAGGCGGGCATTCCCATGCTCAGCTTTATAAATTCATTTTTTATGTACATAGGACAGACAATTGTCTGATGATAGACTGATGATCCTGCTGAAATCATCATCCTTTGGTAGGATGATTGTCTGTGCTGCAATGTTGTACATGTCAATGTCTTTATTTTTCCTGAATATATATTGCAGCCCGGATGGATGAAACTAGATCCGGGGTCTTCAATCTCGTCCGATCTTCACTCTAAGTACAAGTCGATCCATGTGAGAAATGTTCTGAAGTCGAACATGGAAAGACATCGCTTGATTACCGGTCAATGATGTAAACCATTAACAAGCGCGAGAGGAATCACCGATAATGATAATGACCCTCAAGGTACTGCAGTACAATTCACGTGGTGTGAATAAAGGACTTGGCGTTGAACACCACGCAAAATCTTTCGGTCGAAGGTCATTGATGTATACCTGTCGCCGGAAGTGAGAAACTTGCCATTGAGGCATGCAAGCTTTAAAGTACTGAAGGGGGTGTCCCTAGATCAACTTCTTGGATAATGAGCTGATGTCGACAAGAAGCGATCCGTCAAAGGAGGGCCTTAATGTATCCCACATTAGTGACACGGAACGGAGCAAATGATTTTGATGGAGGTGAAAACAATCTGATGATATATGGTTCAGGGTGGCGGTCATGAAAGAATGAAGGATAATGTATGGTAGTGGATGGGACATGGTTGACTTCTCTGTATGACTTCTCTTGAACATATCGGCAACACTTGTGTTATGGATTGGTAGCATTTACCCCAAAGGTGGATGGTATGGCGAGACCATGGCGATGTGACCGGTGAATGAAACAACCCAACCCGACTCAGGCACGGAGTGGAAGTGTCATGTTCAAGAGCAACTTGCTACGAATAAAGTTCTTTGAGTTTCTTCCCAATTTTTCCCCAGTCATTGCTGACCAGTACCTCTTTTTTTTGTCACGCTTGAGGAGGATAACATATGCTTGTTCTATAATTTTCCCTTCGGGCAAACCCATCGCTATGTTTTAACGAGCCTAGCGATAGTGAAACTCGTTCTCGTCTAAAGACAAGTTTGTCGCTATTTAATGTTTTTAACGAGTCTAACGACAAAGATAACTCGGTCCTTTTCATTTTTAGAGAGTCTGAAAAGGTACGTAAAGTCAACTCCGAAAGTCCTTTTTCGTCATCTAATCCCTTAAGTCCGAAAAAGTATAAAACAATACAGAAGGGATGAATTTTCGATAGTTTTAACGAGCCAAACAAAACAAGCGCTCGATCTTTTTGTGCAATAATCCCTCAGGTCCAAAAAGATTAAAATCTAAAGGAGGGATAGCACTTCCAGTTGCTTTAACGAGCTGGAAGGCCAAAACTCGGCAATCTTTTCATATTTTACGAGTCAGATGAAAAGAGCTTAAAGAAGACTCGTCTTTTGAGGAACGAGTGATAAAACGGGTAGCAGCTGATTCCAGGTAAGGGTTGGAATTTTCCAATCACGGCAGTGTCACAAGGATGGCTAGTGAAATCACTCTTCGCAGCTGTTCCTCAAAATGGGTAAACAATCAATATGGAGGTGAATGATCGGCCAATGGAAAAGTGGAGGTGACGGTGCAAACACGACCAAGGCTTTAGTGGCTGATAATGTTACATTCACGGTGGTTATTTACCGGAGGGTAGTTCATTTTTTAACGAGCTTAAACGCGGAAAAACACTGCTCGATCTTATGTTTATTTTTTAACGAGCATGAACTATGTGCTAAAACTGCTCGATCTTATGTTTATTTTTTAACGAGCATGAACTATGTGCTAAAACTGCTCGAGATAAGTTTGCATGCCCCCAGCATAATAATGCAAATCGAGGTGCATGCCCCCCCAAGCTTCATTGCATTCAACTCTGTGGTTGGAATGAAGGTTTACCTTTGAGATTTGAAAAGGGGATTTGTTTCATTTTTTAATGAGGTTGACACAGTAAAAGAACTATCCTCATGACTCCTTGTTTCATTTTTTAACGAGGTTGACACGAGATAAGAACCGTCCTCGGAATCCACCGTATTTACAGTATTTGATAGAAAATCAAAAACTGATGGATGATTAAGGTCGCCGGAATAATCCTCGTGGTGATCCAGAAGATGGGAGCGATGGTGGTAATCTTCCCATGGTGCCTCTCCTATGATCCCTTTGTCTGTAGAATGTACATGCGACCAAGGATTTGTAGAGGTGCCATATTCCTTAGACCTATCTATCCAAACACTCGATGAGCGTTGATTTGGGTTTGCCCCCCAAGCCAAGAAAATTGATTGCTACAATATTTCTATTAGGGCGATGATCCATGCTGACAAAATGTTTAGGAATCTTCCGAATCCATTAGATATAGAAGATTTCATATTGTAGGTTTCCACTGTGGCCACTTCCGCCAGATTACTCGGAGGCGGTAGGGCAAAAGTACCCATTAAGGCAGGGTCTTTTAGGATGCCTACTCCAATATTTTGAAGTGAATGATTTCTTCCATGGATCATTGGAATGCTTCCCGTAACTTGTGAATTGTTGGGGAGAAATGTTTGTTGGTCGACGATTGTAATTCTTCCTTGAAAGGGAAACGCAATCCTCCTGAAATAGGTTGACACAACTGCGGCCATGGAATATATCCAGGGTCTTCCCAGTAGGATGTTGTAATCAAGGTTTCCATCAATTACTTCAACATCAATTTCTACTATTTTGCCCCCCAGTTCAACTTGCAAGTTACTTAAAATCCCGTACGGAGTGTATGATCGTCCATCAAATGCTTTTAATGTCGTTGACGATCTCGACAAGGGTGGTGACCCTAAATTTTTCCAGCAACTCATCGACATAATACATGTAGATGCCCGCTCATCAATAATTGTTCGATGAACGATTTTGTTGAGGGCTTTCACTTGAATAAGGAAAGCTAGTTGAGCTGGTAATTGAGGGTCATATCCTTTATGATCAAAGGCCACAAGATTGGAATCCATTGGGTCAATCCCACCTATTTCTGATAATAAAGCTTGCTCTTGGGAGAGGAAATTTTGCGGTACTTCAAGTGTCGACATAGCGGACGACGATTGGGCCAGGTCCTCTATTATATTATAATTCTGTGCTACTTTTGCACGAGGATTAAATGTCGATTTGTGTACTACTCCCTTTGGCGACTTTATCATTTGTTCAGGAATGATGGGTGGCACAACTTCGGTCAAGGTTGTTGTCGAACTACTAGGTTGTTCATTAGCCTTGTTATTCGACAGCTGCGGATTCCCGTAATCTTTATTCCTTGTCAAAGCATCATTTTTCTGCTTTGTGATAGACAACATAAGCACTTCGGATCGGGAAGCATTTCGATTAGCAACCAGTTTGGTTCCCGGGTTTGGAAACGGATCAGTCAACATAGCTGAGGTTTGCGAACTTTTAAAGAATCTTTTAAGCTCAGCTTTGTATGGACATTCTTTCGCCCAGTGATTCTCATCACATATCTGACACCCTGAGGGGGGTGGTTTCCTATTTCCAGGAGGGTTTGAAGAAGTTTTTCCAAGAGATGACTCACCCTGTTTCTTCTTCTTCCCTTTGCTTTGTCTCTTCTTGCTTCCTGGTTGTTTGGTTTCTTTTCCCTTATCTGTTGATACGGCATTTACTTTCGAAGCAAGAATTTCGTCTTTTGCATTTTGATCTGAAATCTTACGGGCTTTCTTGGACGCAGCCTTTGTCAATTTCGCGTTTGTCGTGCCAATCACGCCATCACCGGCGTGAGAGTCATTGTTTGATTTAGGAGGAGGAGGAATTGAGAATTCCGGTCTAGGGGCGTCAGGTATTTTGTCGTAGAGCGTGCCAGACTGAATATAGACCAAGTCTAGATATTGCGCACGAGCGATAACTTGCTCTTCCGTTACGACTCCCCCCTTTGCCACATCTTCCGTTATAGCAGGAAGTAACGACTTGATAAACCATTCAGCTAATAGCTTATCGGGAACGTACGTTTTTACCATCCTACGACGACGTCGCCACTCATGTATACGATCAGATATGTGAGTGGCCGTTGTCTGTTTGAAGTTTGTTAAGATTTCCGTTCCCATTTCATACCTTATCGGTAATTGAAAATGGGTTAAGAAAGTCGTGGCTAAGGTGCTGAAATTGTCGAACGAAGCTCTAGACAATTCAATATACCATTTTGTCGCTGGACCCGTTAACGTCCTCTAAAAAAGGCGAAGCCTTATCGAATCATCATTTAGGGTGTTTGATGAACACCATAGATGAAATGTCATCACGTGATTCGATGGGTCCTCACCTGGATTTCCATTAAATTTAGGAATATCTGAAGGAAGTTTGTGAGGAATCGTTGGCCACCAAGGGGCGTAAGCAATTGGATCGTTTGTTAACCGGTGTAAATCGGGTAACTCTAAAGTTGCCACGAATGGTAACTGGTTATTCAGGTTAGGTGAAGCATACCCAGGATACGATGGAATTGCCTGAGCAGTTGGCCTTTGCATACCAGCATAATGTAATTGATGCTGGTATGACTGATACGGTTGGTGGACATGACCACCGTAAAGTGGTTGATTTTCACC
Source organism: Pinus tabuliformis (assembly GCA_031772625.1). Classification (NCBI taxonomy): domain Eukaryota; kingdom Viridiplantae; phylum Streptophyta; class Pinopsida; order Pinales; family Pinaceae; genus Pinus; species Pinus tabuliformis. The sequence goes on from CM062813.1 coordinate 202,163,115, forward strand.
GTTTTGAATGTACGGTTGTCCACTGTTCGCAAAGATCTACTGCTCAGAACCTTGGTATACTTGTTGGAATTGTGGTTGTTGATATTGCACCAGCCACGGTTGCGAAGCCATGTTCTGTTACGCTATACTAACCGTTGGACCAAGGTGTGGGGTAATTGTACCCATTTGGACCTGTGTAGCCCCACCAGTAGGCGATTGTGGTTGAGTCACAGGGTCAAGGGGTTGTTGCATTACAACCTGAGAGGTCTGAGGTTGACATACAACAGGCAACATTTGAACTTGCGACACTGTCACAATAGCTGGTGTAGTCGGGATGTTCGACATAGGTACATATTGTTGCATAAAATACACAACCCTTGGTTGTTGGGGTAGTATAGGTACCCAACCACTTGATGTAACTCCAGTATAACCTGAATACTGTTGTGAACTCCTATATGGATATCCTCCCGGAGGGGGTAATGAATGGGCATACTGCCCCCCATACGGTGGCAATCCGGAACTCAAGGGAATTGTCTTCCCTTGGGGACTGGATTGCCCAAATTGACCTCCAAATGGATCAATTTGGCGAGTCTCAACATAAGAGTTTCCGGATATTATTCCAAAGGAACAAACAGGAACGGACCACACTGTCGAAATAGTCCCTGGGTGGACTCCTTCTAGCGGTTGTGAGCTAGTCGGGACAGATGGTATGCCGGCAAACATTGTCGAAGTGACGGCAGGGAGTTCTGCTGTTGCTGTGTCATTTGACACAGTCCTAGATGTTGACGGTTGTTTAGACATTTTGAGTCTATCCAAAAGATTACCTAGCGATTCTACAGGAACTTCCACTGGTGGTAGACTAACTTCTGATGTTGAAGGAAATAGAGTGACCCCGACTCCAAAATGTGTTGGAGTACTTGCTTGCGGATCTTCTACAATTTCCTCTATCGCAATCAAACCAGGTGGAAGGGGAAGACCGTCAGGTCCGTAAAATATTTTTGGTGCCGAAGAAGGGTTTGAATCAACAGCGACAGATGTTTGAGGAACAAGACTCTCTGAACCGGTTACAGATGGAACTGGTTCAGTAACACAAGTGTTTGCTCTCAGACTAGGATCAGTATCACTGTCCCTCTGTGGCTGTTGAACTTCTTCTGTAGAGGCAGGGTTTCCAAAAATGTTTGGAGTAACCGGAATCTCAGATGTTGTTGGAACACTTGTTCTAACTTTGATAGGAGATTTCGAACCGGTTAAACGAGTTCACTTTGTCCGTACTGTTTTCGATTCCGGAGACAAAGACGGTTGACTCGTAAGCCTCCGCGAACGACAGGGTTTCAATTGAATTTCTTCCACGATTGCGGATTACTCGATCAACCAAAATACAAAAAGGGGAAAGTGTGTTTCCGAATTAAATGAATTTTTAGACGCTTTAGACACAACTTGCTTTTTCAATTTTAAAGAGTCGAGAAAAAGCTAAAGATGACTCTAGTCTCCTTCGATGTTTTAACGAGCCCGAAGTGACAAATGCTCAGATGGACTTTTTCCGTTATAGAGTCTGAAAAAGGCCAAAAGGAACTGCTCTGGAGTTCTAGGTAGAGGGTGTGCCAAACTTTTCGTAAAACCGCAGAATACTTTTTAAGGTACGGGCGGTCAATCTTCCCGAATGCTGTGTTCAGTGCATTGCGATGAGTAGGGCGGCCGACATGGCTTCCTAAGGATAAAGGTTTTATGCCTATAGGGGTCTCCCAATATATACTCGACGGTACGTGGGATAACAATCCGTACTGGCGCTATCGTCCCTCAGGAGGAATCACCCAACCATCAGCGAGATCGACAGTCACCAGGTTTTACGATGCCGGAACACGTCTCTAGCCTAGACCTCTATGTTGTGCGTTAAGTTACAAAGCGTTGTTAAGTTCATTTAATTTATTTTAGGTTGATCTTTCTTAGAAGTTTTCCTTTTTGGATCACCACGAGATGTATGATACAATTCCTAAATGCAGTCTAAAGATGATAAGCAAGCTTTTATATCTTTTCAACAATGAAAATCCTAGCTACAAGGGGAAAAGAAAGACACAAACTTTTCTCAAAGAGCATAGAGCACACTGTAATGCACTTTTCCCTAAATCAAAGCATGCAAACTATCAAAATGCAAATGCACATATGCATGTATTTGTTTTCGCTTCCTTAATATTGATGCCTAAAAAGAAAGTTGTTGTACAAATTTGAATTCGATTTCAAGTGAAAACATAAACAAGTTCCTTTTTCGAAATCAAAAGACGATTACGACACCTTATGATTTACTTGTTTCGACACTAGAAATGCATAAATTCAAACCAAATGACAAAAGTAAAAGCTCAATCAACTGTGACCAACAAACAAACTCACTCCTAAGATCAAAACGACACTTACGACAGGTCTAGATCTAAGGGCGACAGTATGACTAGTTTACTTTTGTAATGGGAAACTACAAATGATGTAACAAATACACAAAGAACAAATACAGTTTCTTTATACAACCGAGGCGGAATTGAGGCAAAGAAAAGGGGTTTCAGATAGGTACACTGACTTATAACAGGCTGCAAAAAACAGAGATAAAATTGAGCAAAAAGAAGCAGGGAACCACAGCTGCACAAGGCAAAGGCTGATCAGCACACCCTCAGCACAAAGAATCTGAACTTCAGCGCAGGTATCCTTCACGGGACCTGCGTTGAAATGCAGAACCTCTTCACAAAGTCTGCGCTGAAGCAGAAACGAGAGTTGTTTCTGGGTTCTGGGTTACGGTTTGCAGTTTAATCTACAGTTTTTGGCCGGATCAAAGCTATCAATTAGGTACAATTAGGAGGATGATTTAAAGGAGGACTAAGATCAATCACAAAGGGTTGTTAGAGCACTTGTGGATCAGTTTTTTTAGATCATAAAAACAGGCCCAGTGAGTGGACTAGAGTGGCAGATCTCTACTTTGCATTTGAAAATGGCAAATGCATTTCGATTCATCACTCCTGAGTTTATGAGAAGAACAACAATAGAAACGCAAATAAACTAACAAGATACTCTCCCCAGCGGAGTCGCCAATTTGTTGTTGGGAAAAGTATCCAATTCGGAATGCCCCTATCCCACTCTAAGGTGTGATAGTGCCTTAGCAACAAACGAGGTAAACTAATTGAGTATTCTTCTTTATGAAATGTAAATGAGGAAGAAGGATCTAACTAACCTGTGTCTTCCGCTAGTTTGTCGATCCAAATCACTCCTCTCTTCAGTAGCTCCCAGCTTCCTGCTCCTTCACTGGCCCAGCTTCACCGAATTCCTGCAAGATCACAAGAGAGAGAAACTACATGAAGATACAAATATACATTCATAAAAAGCTTAAGATCAGATTAAGCTAAACATGTAAGCATAACAAAACATCATTGGTATACAACATGTAGGAGAAACTCAAATAGTTTATTGATATGATAATAAAGTCCAAGAGGAGATACAACCAAGTGAGTTCCAATCTAGCATCTACCTCCCAGCAAAGGAATCCCTTCCTCTCCTCCAACAAAGCATAAATCACCCAATGTACTAATCTTAATCTCAAACCAACAGCAATTCTCTGCAAAGTACAAAATTCCAGCCTCCTGAACGTCTGGGTGAGAGATCCATATATAGATGTAAGCAGAGAGGATGAGTCATCTTATGTTTTGACTTGTGGCTTCTCTCTGTCAGTTCTTGCTTCCACTTGGAGGTTGAGAACCTCTTACTCATCACTAGTCGAATTCATTGAGGCAAGTGTCATTGGAGAAGATTCTGGAAGCTTCCAGGGTCTTTCCACCTCGTTGAATGAGCTTGCCATTTGTCATTTCCCGCTCAGCGCACCCTGGTAGTGCTTCCACCTGCGTTGCAGTGCACCTAGCCAGTGTAACCTCTGCATTTCAACGCAGGCAGCTAGTGGAGCCTCTGAATTGATCCTGAATTGACTGTTTCTGAGTGGTTTTTGGTGGAGAACTTCTGGGAGAAGCTGTCATTGGTTGACCTTGTTCTTTTAGGAGCTGTAACAACATCTTTAGGGACTTTGGATCCCTTGAATTATGGACATTTCATGCTTATAGCTGTAAGGCACAAAAATGTCTATAACAGTTGCCCCCTAAAGTATGAGGCCGTTTATTGGGTGAAATGCTTTATTAGGAGGATCCGAAGTTCATTCAATGCTGGGAGGAGACCTGTAATAAGATACAATACAATACATTATTTTTCATACTGTTTTCATGATCTAGCTGAGGCGGGCATTCCCATGCTCAGCTTTATAAATTCATTTTTTATGTACATAGGACAGACAATTGTCTGATGATAGACTGATGATCCTGCTGAAATCATCATCCTTTGGTAGGATGATTGTCTGTGTTGCAATGCTGTACATGTCAATGTCTTTATTTTTCCTGAATATATATCGCAGCCCAGATGGATGAAACTAGATCCGGGGTCTTCAATCTCGTCCGATCTTCACTCTAAGTACAAGTCGATCCATGTGAGAAATGTTCTGAAGTCGAACATGGAAAGACATCGCTTGATTACCAGTCAATGATGTAAACCGTTAACAAGCGCGAGAGGAATCACCGATAATGATAATGACCCTCAAGGTACTGCAGTACAATTCACGTGGTGTGAATAAAGGACTTGGCGTCGAACACCACGCAAAATCTTTCGGTCGAAGGTCATTGATGTATACCTGTCGCCGGAAGTGAGAAACTTACCATTGAGGCATGCAAGCTTTAAAGTACTGAAAGCGGTGTCCCTAGATCAACTTCTTGGATAATGAGCTGATGTCGACAAGAAGCGATTCGTCAAAGGAGGGCCTTAATGTATCCCACATTAGTGACACAGAACGGAGCAAATGATTTTGATGGAGGTGAAAAAAATCTGATGATATATGGTTCAGGGTGGCGGTCATGAAAGAATGAAGGATAATGTATGGTAGTGGATGGGACATGGTTGACTTCTCTAGATGACTTCTCTTGAACATATCGGCGACACTTGTGTGATGGATTGGTAGCATTTACCCCAAAGGTGGATGGTATGGCGAGACCATGGGGATGTGACCGGTGAATGAAACAACCCAACCCGACTCAGGCACGGAGTGGAAGTGTCATGTTCAAGAGCAACTTGCTACGAATAAAGTTCTTTGAGTTTCTTCCCAATTTTTCCCCAGTCATTGCTGACCAGTACCTCTTTTTTTTGTCAAGCTTGAGGAGGATAACATATGCTTGTTCTATAATTTTCCCTTCGGGCAAACCCATCGCTATGTTTTAACGAGCCTAGCGATAGTGAAACTCGTTCTCGTCTAAAGACAAGTTTGTCGCTATTTAATGTTTTTAACGAGTCTAACGACAAAGATAACTCGGTCCTTTTCATTTTTAGAGAGTCTGAAAAGGTACGTAAAGTCAACTCCGAAAGTCCTTTTTTGTCATCTAATACCTTAAGTCCGAAAAAGTATAAAACAATACAGAAGGGATGAATTTTCGATAGTTTTAACAAGCCAAACAAAACAAGCACTCGATCTTTTTGTGCAATAATCCCTCAGGTCCAAAAAGATTAAAATCTAAAGGAGGGATAGCACTTCCAGTTGCTTTAACGAGCTGGAAGGCCAAAACTCGGCAATCTTTTCATATTTTACGAGTCAGATGAAAAGAGCTTAAAGAAGACTCGTCTTTTGAGGAACGAGTGATAAAACGGGTAGCAGCTGATTCCAGGTAAGGGTTGGAATTTTCCAATCACGACAGTGTCACAAGGATGGCTAGTGAAATCACTCTTCGTAGCTGTTCCTCAAAATGGGTAAACAATCAATATGGAGGTGAATGATCGGCCAATGGAAAAGTGGAGGTGACGGTGCAAACACGACCAAGGCTTTAGTGGCTGATAATGTTACATTCACGGTGGTTATTTACCGGAGGGTAGTTCATTTTTTATCGAGCTTAAACGCGGAAAAACACTGCTTGATCTTATGTTTATTTTTTAACGAGCATGAACTATGTGCTAAAACTGCTCGATCTTATGTTTATTTTTTAACGAGCATGAACTATGCGCTAAAACTGCTCGAGATAAGTTTGCATGCCCACAGCATAATAATGCAAATCGAGGTGCATGCCCCCCCAAGCTTCATTGCATTCAACTTTGTGGTTGGAATGAAGGTTTACCTTTCAGATTTGAAAAGGGGATTTGTTTCATTTTTTAATGAGGTTGACACAGTAAAAGAACTATCCTCATGACTCCTTGTTTCATTTTTTAACGAGGTTGACACGAGATAAGAACCGTCCTTGGAATCCACCATATTTACAGTATTTGATAGAAAATCAAAAACTGATGGATGATTAAGGTCGTCGGAATAATCCTCGTGGTGATCCAGAAGATGGGAGCGATGGTGGTAATCTTCCCATGGTGCCTCTCTTATGATCCCTTTGTCTGTAGAATGTACATAAGACCAAGGATTTGTAGAGGTGCCATATTCCTTAGACCTATCTATCCAAACACTCGATGAGCGTTGATTTGGGTTTTCCCCCCAAGCCAAGAAAATTGATTGCTACAATATTTCTATTAGGGCGATGATCCATGCTGACAAAATGTTTAGGAATCTTCCGAATCCATTAGATATAGAAGATTTCATATTGTAGGTTTCCACTATGGCCACTTCCGCCAGATTACTCGGAGGCGGTAGGGCAAAAGTACCCATTAAGGCAGGGTCTTTTAGGATGCCTACTCCAATATTTTGAAGTGAATGATTTCTTCCATGGATCATTGGAATGCTTCCCGTAACTTGTGAACTGTTGGGGAGAAATGTTTGTTGGTCGACGATTGTAATTCTTCCTTGAAAGGGAAATGCAATCCTCCTGAAGTAGGTCGACACAACTACGGCCATGGAATATATCCAGGGTCTTCCCAGTAGGATGTTGTAATCAAGGTTTCCATCAATTACTTCAACATCAATTTCTACTGTTTTGCCCCCCAGTTCAACTTGCAAGTTACTTAAAATCCCGTACGGAGTGTATGATCGTCCATCAAATGCTTTTAATGTCGTTGACGATCTCGACAAGGGTGGTGACCCTAAATTTTTCCAGCAACTCATCGACATAATACATGTAGATTCCCCCTCATCAATAATTGTTCGATGAACGATTTTGTTGAGGGCTTTCACTTGAATAAGGAAAGCTAGTTGAGCTGGTAACTGAGGGTCATATCCTTTATGATCAAAGGCCACAAGATTGGAATCCATTGGGTCAATCCCACCTATTGCTGATAATAAAGCTTGCTCTTGGGAGAGGCAATTTTGCGGTACTTCAAGTGTCGACATAGCGGATGATGATTGGGCCAGGTCCTCTATTATATTATAATTCTGTGCTACTTTTGCACGAGGATTAAATGTCGATTTGTGTACTACTCCCTTTGGTGACTTTATCATTTGTTCAGGAATGATGGGTGGCACAACTTCGGTCAAGGTTGTTGTCGAACTACTAGGTTGTTCATTAGCCTTGTTATTCGACAGCTGCGGATTCCCGTAATCTTTATTCCTTGTCAAAGCATCATTTTGCTGCTTTGAGATAGACAACATAAGAACTTGGGATTGGGAAGCATTTCGATTAGCAACCAGTTTGGTTCCCGGGTTTGGAAACGGATCAGTCAACATAGCTGAGGTTTGCGAACTTTTAAAGAATCTTTTAAGCTCAGCTTTGTATGGACATTCTTTCGTCCAGTGATTCTCATCACATATCTGACACCCTGAGGGGGGTGGTTTCCTATTTCCAGGAGGGTTTGAAGAATTTTTTTCAAGAGATGACTCACCCTGTTTCTTCTTCTTCCCTTTGCTTTGTCTCTTCTTGCTTCCTGGTTGTTTGGTTTCTTTTCCCTTATCTGTTGATACGGCATTTACTTCCGAAGCAAGAATTTCGTCTTTTGCATTTTGATCTGAAATCTTACGGGCTTTCTTGGACGCAGCCTTTGTCGATTTTGCGTTTGTCGTGCCAATCACGCCATCGCCGGCGTGAGAGTCATTGTTTGATTTAGGAGGAGGAGGAATTGAGAATTCCGGTCTAGGGGCGTCATGTATTTTGTCGTAGAGCGTGCCAGACTGAGCATAGACCAAGTCTAGATATTGCGCATGAGCGATAACTTGCTCTTCCGTTACGACTCCCCCCTTTGCCACATCTTCCATTATAGCAAGAAGTAACGACTTGATAAACCATTCAGCTAATAGCTGATCGGGAACGTACGTTTTTACCATCCTACGACGACGTCGCCACTCATGTATACGATCAGATATGTGAGTGGCTGTTGTCTGTTTGAATTTGGTTAAGATTTCCGTTCTCGTTTCATACCTTATCGGTAATTGAAAATGGGTTAAGAAAGTCGTGGCTAAGGTGCTGAAATTGTCGAACGAAGCTCTAGACAATTCAATATACCATTTTGCCGCTGGACCCGTTAACGTCCTCTAAAAAAGGCGAAGCCTTATCGAATCATCGTTTAGGGTGTTTGATGAACACCATAGATGAAATGTAATCACGTGATTCGATGGGTCCTCACCTGGATTTCCATTAAATTTAGGAATATCTGAAGGAAGTTTGTGAGGAATCGTTGGCCACCAAGGGGCGTAAGCAATTGGATCGTTTGTTAACCGGTGTAAATCGGGTAACTCTAAAGTTGCCACGAATGGTAACTGTTGATTCAGGTTAGGTGAAGCATACCCAGGATACGATGGAATTGCCTGAGCAATTGGCCTTTGCATACCAGCATAATGTAATTGATGCTGGTATGACTGATACGGTTGGTGGACATGACCACCGTAAAGTGGTTGATTTTGACCGTTTTGAATGTACAGTTGTCCACTGTTCGCAAAGATCTGCTGCTCAGAACCTTGGTATACTTGTTGGAATTGTGGTTGTTGATATTGCACCAGCCACGGTTGCGAAGCCATGTTCTGTTGCGCTATACTAACCGTTGGACCAAGGTGTGGGGTAATTGTACCCGTTTGGACCTGTGTCGCCCCACCAGTAGGCGATTGTGGTTGAGTCACAGGGTCAAGGGGTTGTTGCATTACAACCTGAGAGGTCTGAGGTTGACATACAACATGCAACATTTGAACTTGCGACACTGTCACAATAGCTGGTGTAGTCGAGATGTTCGACATAGGTACATATTGTTGCACAAAATACACAACCCTTGGTTGTTGGGGTAGTATAGGTACCCAACCACTTGATGTAACTCCAGTATAACCTGAATACTGTTGTGAACTCCTATATGGATATCCTCCCGGAGGGGGTAATGAATGGGCATACTGCCCCCCATACGGTGGCAATCCGGAACTCAAGGGGATTGTCTTCCCTTGGGGACTGGATTGCCCAAATTGACCTCCAAATGGATCAATTTGGCGAGTCTCAACATAAGAGTTTCCGGATATTATTCCGAAGGAACAAACAGGAACGGACCACACTGTCGAAATAGTCCCTGGGTGGACTCCTTCTAGCGGTTGTGAGCTAGTCGGGACAGATGGTATGCCGGCAAACATTGTCGGAGTGACGACAGGGAGTTCTGTTGTCGCTGTGTCATTTGACACAGTCCTAGATGTTGACAGTTGTTCAAACATTTTGAGTCTATCCAAAAGATTACCTAGCGATTCTACAGGAACTTCCACTGGGGGTAGACTAACTTCTGATGTTGAAGGAAATAGAGTGACCCCGACTCCAAAATGTGTTGGAGTACTTGCTTGTGGATCTTCTACAATTTCCTCTATCGCAATCAAACCAGGTGGAAGGGGAAGACCTTCAGGTCCGTAAAATATTTCTGGTGCCGAAGAAGGGGTTGAATCAACAGTGACAGATGTTTGAGGAACAAGACTCTCTGAACCGGTTACAGATGGAACTGGTTCAGTAACACAAGTGTTTGCTCTCAGACTAGGATCAGTATCATTGTCCCTCTGTGGCTGTTGAACTTCTTCTGTAGAGGCAGGGTTTCCAGAAATGTTTGGAGTAACCAGAATCTCAGATGTTGTTGGAACACTTGTTCTAACTTTGATAGGAGATTTCGAACCGGTTAAACGAGTTCGCTTTGTCCGTACTGTTTTCGATTCCGGAGACAAAGACGGTTGACTCGTAAGCCTCCGCGAACGACGGGGTTTCAATTGACTTTCTTCCACGATTGCGGATTACTCGATCAACCAAAATACAAAAAGGGGAAAGTGTGTTTCCGAATTAAATGAATTTTTAGACGCTTTAGACACAACTTGCTTTTTCAATTTTAAAGAGTCGAGAAAAAGCTAAAGATGACTCTAGTCTCCTTCGATGTTTTAACGAGCCCGAAGTGACAAATGCTCAGATGGACTTTTTCCGTTATAGAGTCTGAAAAAGGCCAAAAGGAACTGCTCTGGAGTTCTAGGTAGAGGGTGTGCCAAACTTTTCGCAAAACCGCAGAATACTTTTTAAGGTACGGGCGGTCAATCTTCCCGAATGCTGTGTTCAGTGCATTGCGATGAGTAGGGCGGCCGACATGGCTTCCTAAGGATAAAGGTTTTATGCCTATAGGGGTCTCCCAATATATACTCGAAGGTACGTGGGAGCACAATCCGTACTGGCGCTATCGTCCCTCAGGAGGAATCACCCAACCATCAGCGAGATCGACAGTCACCAGGTTTTACGACGCCGGAACACGTCTCTAGCCTAGACCTCTATGTTGTGCGTTAAGTTACAAAGCGTTGTTAAGTTCATTTAATTTATTTTAGGTTGATCTTTCTTAGAAGTTTGCCTTTTTGGATCACCACGAGATGTATGATACAATTCCTAAATGCAGTCTAAAGATTATAAGCAAGCTTTTATATCTTTTCAACAATGAAAATCCTAGCTACAAGGGGAAAAGAAAGACACAAACTTTTCTCAAAGAGCATAGAGCACACTGTAATGCACTTTTCCCTAAATCAAAGCATGCAAACTATCAAAATGCAAATGCACATATGCATGTATTTGTTTTCGCTTCCTTAATATTGATGCCTAAAAAGAAAGTTGTTGTACAAATTTGAATTCGATTTCAAGTGAAAACATAAACAAGTTCCTTTTTCGAAATCAAAAGACGATTACAACACCTTATGATTTTCTTGTTTCGACACTAGAAATGCATAAATTCAAACCAAACGACAAAAGTAAAAGCTCAATCAACTGTGACCAACAAACAAACTCACTCCTAAGATCAAAACGACACTTACGACAGGTCTAGATCTAAGGGCGACAGTATGACTAGTTTACTTTTGTAATGGGAAACTGCAAATGATGTAACAAATACACAAAGAACAAATACAGTTTCTTTATACAACCGAGGCGGAATTGAGGCAAAGAAAAGGGGTTTCAGATAGGTACACTGACTTATAACAGGCTGCAAAAAACAGAGATAAAACTGAGCAAAAAGAAGCAGGGAACCACAGCTGCATAAGGCAAAGGCTGATCAGCGCACCCTCAGTACAAAGAATCTGAACTTCAGCGCAGGTATCCTTCACGGGACCTGCGTTGAAATGCAGAACCTCTTCACAGAGTCTGCGCTGAAGCAGAAACGAGAGTTGTTTCTGGGTTCTAGGTTACGGTTTGCAGTTTAATCTACAGTTTTTGGCCGGATCAAAGCTATCAATTAGGTACAATTAGGAGGATGATTTAAAGGAGGACTAAGATCAATCACAAAGGGTTGTTAGAGCACTTGTGGATCGGTTTGTTCAGATCATAAAAACAGGCCCAGTGAGTGGACTAGAGTGGCAGATCTCTACTTTGCATTTGAAAATGGCAAATGCATTTCGATTCAGCACTCCTGAGTTTATGAGAAGAAGAACAATAGAAACGCAAATAAACTAACAAGATACTCTCCCCAGCGGAGTCGCCAATTTGTTGTTGGGAAAAGTATCCAATTCGGAATGCCCTATCCCACTCTAAGGTGTGATAGTGCCTTAGCAACAAACGAGGTAAACTAATTGAGTATTCTTCTTTATGAAATGTAAATGAGGAAGAAGGATCTAACTAACCTGTGTCTTCCGCTAGTTTGTCGATCCAAATCACTCCTCTCTTCAGTAGCTCCCAGCTTCCTGCTCCTTCACCGGCCTAGCTTCACCGAATTCCTGCAAGATCACAAGAGAGAGAAACTACACGAAGATACAGATATACATTCATAAAAAGCTCAAGATCAGATTAAGCTAAACATGTAAGCATAACAAAACATCATTGGTATACAACATGTAGGAGAAACTCAAATAGTTTATTGATATGATAATAAAGTCCAAGAGGAGATACAACCAAGTGAGTTCTGATCCAGCATCTACCTCCCAGCAAAGGAATCCCTTCCTCTCCTCCAACAAAGCATAAATCACCCAATGTACTAATCTTAATCTCAAACCAACAGCAATTCTCTGCAAAGTACAAAATTCCAGCCTCCTGAACCTCTGGGTGAGAGATCCATATATAGATGTAAGCAGAGAGGATGAGTCAGCTTATGTTTTGACTTGTGGCTTCTCTCTGTCAGTTCTTGCTTCCACTTGGAGGTTGAGAACCTCTTACTCATCACTAGTCGAATTCATTGAGGCAAGTGTCATTGGAGAAGATTCTGGAAGCTTCCAGGGTCTTTCCACCTCGTTGAATGAGCTTGCCATTTGTCATTTCCCGCTCAGCGCACCCTGGTAGTGCTTCCACCTGCATTGCAGTGCACCTAGCCAGTGTAACCTCTGCATTTCAACGCAGGCAGCTAGTGGAGCCTCTGAATTGATCCTGAATTGACTGTTTCTGAGTGGTTTTTGGTGGAGAACTTCTGGGAGAAGCTGTCATTGGTTGACCTTGTTCTTTTAGGAGCTGTAACAACATCTTTAGGGACTTTGGATCCCTTGAATTATGGACATTTCATGCTTATAGCTGTAAGGCACAAAAATGTCTATAGCAACCCCTTAGACTCCTATGTATACTAAGGAGGTCTTTTCATTTGAATCATCCAAGAATTGTTCATATATGAGACGTAAAGTGAGGTTTCCCTGTCAAAGTGGTTTATTATCAAGTCATTGATCTATCTTTTCTTATGTTTCTGTGTTATTTTGATCTAGATAAATAACATTGTGGCTGATATCCATGACCTTGCTTCCAACTTTGATAACCTCTCTTACATCCAATCATGGTTATTGTGAAAATAATTGTCAGTTATGGTTATGGTTCTATGATTTTTTTTCTTGCAATGCTTCTTGGATCCCCTACAACTTCCAATGATATTTACCAAATAAACTCGTTCCAAAACCAATATTATACATAAACTACCATGGATATTCCATTGGATGGCTTTGTATAAGATATCTAATAAAAGTAGGTTGAACTCTATAATATGAGGGTTAATTTCTTTAGATTCCAAAATTGTTAATTATTATTTTTTTGCTTATGCATGTAATAGATAAAATGAAAAAAATAGAGAACAAGAAATTACAATCACAAACTAATCACAATGAACATGATATATGTTCTAGGAAATCCTTACAAAAGAAAACCCAACTAAAAGGTAAAGCTACTTTGTTCTCTCTTTCTTTGGAATGGAAATATCACAAATACAAAGGAGAAGACACTGTCTATGAAGTCTTCTTAGACTTGTGGCTTGATATGATGCTACAAAACACTAACTCCCTATATTATTCTCTCTCACTCCAAATTACATATTTCTATTATACTATGGAATAAGATACAATCAAAAGGAATGGAATCCCTACTACTCCTAGTTGACCCGTTTTAGCATAGCCTGATAGTGAAATAGGGATCAAAATTAACTCCTTCAAATCTCAACTAGAGCTGCAAATTAAACCCTTATAGAATATTCTTCCAATTCCCCATGTGTTTATCCCATCCTCCATGAGTAACGGGGGTTGAAGTGGCATCCACTCATTCCATCGTGGTTAAACACAATAGGTTAACTCCCATGAGGTATAACATTTTCATGCAAACTTTGATTGATGCGATTATTGCATTGTTGGAAATATATTTGAGTCTAGAACAATATGAGGCACATCGTACTTAGGTGGGAAATTTCTACCCAAAATATGTCATTTAAGCCCTCAACATGGACCTGGAAGGTTTCAAACCCTATTCTCAAAATTGGGTCCTACTAATAAAATTTCTCCTACAAGTTGATTCCTCCACCTTTTCCACTCTAAAAGAATCAAGGTGTATGACAAGTAATACAATGATCAAATTCGGATCATTTCCTACTATGGAGCCTTTGTCTATATAGTTGACACTTTTGCTTAAGGTTTTATTTGGAGTTAGGTCAATATACTTGACACTTCATTATAGTTGAGAGATTTTTGGAATTATTAGTGTAAACTTAGTACCTTGCTTAGTCCCTTTGGTGTATTAAATGTGTGCTTGATGTGTTTATGATCATATTTCAGTGCAATGTTCAATTTGTATTAAATTTTTTTGACAAATAAATTATTGTTATTTTGTTAATATAGATTATTGATTAATGCATTACAAGATTTATTGCATTGCATTATTTATTGTAAAGATGAATGAATTGTGCATTAGATATGATGGTTGTTATTGTTAGTGCACTAGTTATACATGTGCCAACTATGCATGCATATATTTAGTGTGTACACTAATTTTATTACAATGTACACTAGTTATTATAATATTATTATTTATGGTGGATGCATGATGATTGTAGTATAATTAAAAATTATTTGATTATAAATTTGCTCATTTAAATTATTGAATTTCATTCAAGAGAGTTGTTGTCTTTGATAAATGAAAATGTAATTTTCATTCGAACGAAATTTAATTTTAGTAAGATTTGATTTTCATGACCATAACCAATCTATTTTCTTATTAATAAAGTAGATGTTGTGTTTTGAAAGAAATTGGGATAGCTGAAGTGATTATTTTATTATGGATGGCATTCTTAGGCCCTTCTTGAGGAGGCTAAGAATGTAGTAGTAGAGGAAGCACAAATGAGGACCTAAGGGAAAAGAGAAGGGTTGGATAATTTTGGGTGAAAAATATGGGGTTGAAGTGAAGAAGGGTTGGATAATTTTGGGTGAAAAATATGGGGTTGAAGTGAATGAAAACCCTTATAATTAGAAAAAATATGGATTGTTGTTGACACCTAATATTTGGGATTAGGTAAATTGATGTAAATATTTTAAATAGGAAAATAAAGATAATTAGAAGGCCAAGATACATTAGGAGATAAAACCCAATAGTCTCCCTTTCCATCTATATATTCATGTTCCATATTAATGCAAAATACAATTAAATTCTTGAAGTTACCCCTGTCCTAACATGGTATGAGAGCCAACTCCCCAAATTAGTTATTTTAATTGTAACTCCTACCATTTTCTAGGATTATTCTATGTCCTCTACCTCTACATTTGTTTTTAGTTTCTCTGCTCCTATTTTTCTACCACTCATCCGCATTCCTCTATCTAATAATTCCTTCTTTGTTTGTTAAAGATGCTGATCTACATCGAAATCTTTCCTTTTCAGACACCATGCAATTTCATTGTGTGATTGGGCATTCTTGATTCTGTGTAATTTGGTGTTGCGCTGGAGGACGAGATTGGTGTCCGTGTAATTTGTTTCTATGCTGGAGAACGATATCGTTGCCTATGTAATATTTTTTTTTGCATTGGAGGATAATACCACTAATATGGAAAGTTGGATGTTGGTGTATGTTGTGTTTCTTGGGGTCGACATATCACGAATTAGCATGTGGGATGCATGATTCTTCATAAAATTCATTAAATTGACTTGGTGTATGTGAGATGAGCACACTTTTGAAGACCATATGATATGAAATATGTGCATTGAATTTTGTGCATGTCTTTAAAATCGAAGGGTTGAAATCAAAATCTGTCACATGTCATTGTTATGTGTTGAAATTATTTTGAAGGGTTGCATTGGGTTTTGAAGGGTTGCATTGGGTGATCAATGAATTAAAAAAGGAAGGAGTCGATATATATTTTAAACACTGTGTATTATCACAAAAAAAAAGTTTATATATATGGTGAGGCGCTGCAATATAATTGTGGTGTGTTATATTATGTGTTGTAAACCTATTTTAAAACACCAAAAATGATGCTCTCCATATTTGTGTTGGCATTCACTGAGTGGGAAGAGCCCATTTAAATTATATGCTTTGGTTTTTTCAAGAAAGTATGAAGTATGTTGGTATTGTATGGAGTATATGAATGATGTGTGGTGTATATGTGAGTCTTTTCTAAAAGAAGCCATGGTGTATAATAGATAAGAAGCATATATATTTTCAAGGTCGTGGGCATGAATAGTTGGTATGTCACATGAGAGTACGTTCAAATATGTTGAGTTCCTTGGTATGAAAGTATGATGTTATGTATGGTATTTCATATGAAATATAATATGTTGGAGATATATTAATGTATTTTTGAATACATCAACTTTTTCTTGCAACTGTTCAAATTATTTGGGGTCAAATCAAATCATATGATTTATTCACTCATATCCATTATGAGAGTAGTTCTTACTGGAAAGAAGAATTATCCTGAGTGGTCCCAGAAGATAAAACACACTCTCATTTTCAATGAGTTGTGAAAAGGGGTTTGTGAAGGAGAATGAGACAGTGCACCTGAAAATCTCACTTGAGATAAGGAGCTTTCCATTTGGGAAAACAAGAACAGCAAGGCATATTTCTTGATTACAGTGTCAGTAAATGAAGAGGTGAGTCTCCATGTTTCTCCATTTTTAAATTATTTTGAACACTTAAATAAGTTGAAGGAATTGTATGACTCGCACTCTGAACTTGAAGTTGTTCAATTGATTAAGTTGTTCAGTCTTGAGTAAGAAAATGATGGCCCTCTTGCCTTAGCATCAGAAGTAAGAGCGATTATGCATGACATAAAAATCATTGGTGTTGAAATAGATATTCCTCTCATAGCTTATGTCAAGGAACTATATCCCACCTATTCACATTATCTTGATTCATTACAAGCAAGCGACAACATTAAGGAGATTACCTTTGACTCCCTTGAGAAGAAGTTTGCTGAGGGAGAGAAGGCTTTTTGGAAGAAGACAACTCCTCAGTCTACTAAATAAGTTGTATGCCTTGCACAAAAGGAGAACAATCATGCACAAGATTCTTCTAGAGGAAGAGGTGGTCGAAGAGGAAGAGGAAGGAAGAATTTTAGAGGTAGGGGGGGCATACAATTCCAAGGAGAAAAGTATGATCTTCATTGCATATGATGAAATAGAGATGGACATGATGCTTCCACTTGTAAGTTTCCTTGGGACCAAATTGACCAGGAAAGAAATGAGGGGAAAGGTAAAAAACTAACAAAGGGAAAGGTAAAGAAGTTGAATCCGCTCATTATGTTGTGGCACATTGCAATATTAGAGTAATTGAATACATATTCAATGCTTCACTTCATGGAAATATGATTGGTTGCTTGATTTGGGAGAAAATTTCCACATGATTTTTAGGAGAGATTTATTTGAAGAATTCACTGATAATTTTGATGGAGAAGTATACTTTGCAGACAAGTCAAAACTCAAGCCATCATGGATTGGCACCATCAGGCTCAAACTGCCTGGCCTTCCAGAGTTTCTTCTACATGAGGCTTTATACCTACAAGAGCTGAGGAGAAACTTGTTGTCTTTCATCCACATTCTCCAGCAAGGGCACTCCATTCATATATTTTATGGCAAGGTTGAGGTTAGAAAAACATTAGATCACTCACTTGTCATGACAGGGATAGAAGAAAAAAGACTTCTAAAACTGCAAGGAATCTCTACTCATGCACAAAAGTTCTCATATAGTTCTCACTATGATGAAGGTACATTTCCATCAAGTCTTTTATGGCATGCTATATTTGGACACTTGAACTATGAAAACCTTCATTTGTTGAAGAAAAATGGTGTTACTAGTTTGCCTACTATTCCTAGGAAACTTAAGAAATGTGATGCTTGTACTCTAGGATAGCACAAAAAACAGTCTTTTCATGATTCTTTCCTTCTAAAAATGATAATAAATATATGATGGCATTTATTGATGACTACACCAGAATGTGTTGGGCCTATTTATTGAATAACAAATCTGAAGCTTTTGAAACATTCAATAACTTTCATGCATGGATTGAAAATGATGCACAATCTCATATTGTCATTATTCACAGTGATAATGGAAAGGAATACACTTCAAATGAATTTGAAAAATACCTTCACCAGCATGGGATCAAACATCAAACAACTATGCCCTATAATCCCCAACAAAATGGTGTACCTGAAAGAATGAACAGGACAATCTTAAATATGGTATGTTCCATTATGTTTTTCAAGAATGTTAAACTGATGTTTTGGGTTGATGCATTTCTATGTGTTGTGTATATAAAGAATAGGTGTCCATCTAATGCTATCAAGATCATGACTCCCTATGAAATGTGGTATGGCCACATTCCTTCGATGAGGCATCTTAGGATTTTTCGTTCCAACTGCTATGCCTTGATACCTAAGGAAAAGAGAAACAAAATTGGTGCAAGGAGTCACAAATGCATCTTCTTGGGGTAATAAAATACCTCTAAATCATACCGCCTCTATGATGAATTCAATAAGAAGTTTATAATATCTAGAGATGTGAATCTTCCAAGGCTGACAATGTTGTTGAGTAGTAGCTTGATCACTTGGATAGATTCAAACATGCAAAATATTTTCAAGATTTTGATAATGAGATTCCACACCTTGAAGAATGGATTCATATACCGGATAAATCTGTTGAATCTTGTTCTAAAGCACTATCTCCCCCATGTGAAGCTCCATCCACTAATGACACTTTGAGTGATGTGATTGTAGAATTGGGAGACTAAATATTTATTCATCCCCATCTCAGTGAACTGAGCAACCTAAGTCATCTTAGAAAGGTCCTCCAAAATGGTTGACAAAGACACTTGAAAGTGTTCATCCTGATGAGGTTGGAAAGATAGGAACAAGAAGCTCAATTAGACAGAATGGAGGTGATGTAGATAATCCTAATTCACTGGTTGATATGGATTTTTCTAATGATTGTGAACTGAATTTATCTACAAATTTTGAACCAACTTCCTTCAAATAAATCACTTCTCATGATGAATGGAAATAAGCGATGCAAAAAGAATATGCTGCCCTGATAAAGAATGGTTGTAAGTTGGTTGATCATCCATTGGGAACCAAACCAATAGGGTACAAAAGGGTCTTCAAGAACAACTATAAAGTAGATGACTCACTTGAAAATCATATAGCCAAGATTGTGACAAAAAATTTTGCACAGAAGGAAGGCATTGACTATGAGGAGACTTTTTCCCCCACGGTAAAATGGGCTACCATCCTGACACTATTTGCCTTAGAAGCACAGAACGGTTGAAAAGTCCATCAAATAGATGTAAAATTTGCTTTCTTGAATGGATATCTAAAAGAGAATGTTTTTATGTCCCAACTAGAAGGATTTGTTGTGAAGGATAGGAACATAAAGTATGCAAGCTTGTAAAATCCTTGTATGACCTCAAGCAAGTGCTGCGAGCATGGTACGAGAAGTTAACTAAGCATCTTCTAAAAACCAACTTCAAACATTATGATCTTGATGATGCAACTTTGTTTGTCAAGAAAGTTGGCAAAACATTTGCATATCTTGTGGTGTATGTAAATGACCTTTTGATTACATGAAACAATGAGAGTTACATTGCATCCATAAAGAAGGAATTTAGGAAAGATTTTGAAATGACAAATTTGGGCTATGTTCACTACTATCTTGGTATTGAAGTAACTCAACATCCAAAGTTTATATTCATCTCTCAGAAGAAGTACATTGGAGATCTATTGAATAGGTTTGTCATGACTGAGTGCAATCCTTTAACTACTCCAATGGAATAGAACTTAAAGCTCACATCCACTAAAGGAAATTAATTTGAGGATGCAACGAAGTAAAGACAACTCGTAGGAAGTCTCAACTACTTAACTACTACCAAACTAGACATTTCATTTGTTGTCGTAATCCTCTCCAGGTTTATGAAAAATCCTTGTGAGGGTCATTGGTCTGTTTTAAAAAGAATTCTAGAGTACCTGAAGGGAAATCAAGACTATGGAATTAAGTATACACGGGTGGGTAACTTCAGTTACATTGGATACCCTGATTCAGACTTTGATGGAGATAAAGAAACTAGGGTATCTACTTTAGGTTATGTTATGAGTCTCGGATCAGGAGTTGTCTCCTGAAGGTCACGCAAACATTTAATTCTAGCATATTCCACAACTAAGGCAGAATATGTATCAGCAGCTACAAAAACAAAGGAAATTGTGTGGCTCAAGAAAATTATGAAATATTTGCAGGAGAAACAAGTGCATTCAACTCCTCTCTTGATTGACAACACTTCTGCAATAAAGTGGCCAAGAACCCAAAGTTCCATGATAAAACGAAGCACATTAATATAAAATACCATCTAATTCAACATCATGTTGAGGCCAAGACATTCCACCTACGCCATTATTCCACAAATGATCAGATAGCAAACATCTTCACCAAAGTGTTTGGAAGAGAAAAGTTTGAAAGATTTAGAATGATGCTTGGACTCACCAACATCCCTTCAGAGTGGGGGAATTTTGAAACCTAATCTTTGCGATTAGGTAAATCCATGTAAATATTGTAAATAGGAAAGTAAAGAGAATTGGAAGACGAAGAGACATTCGGAGATGAAATCCAATAGTCTTCCTCTCCATCCATATATTCATGTTCCATATTAATGTAAAATACAATTCAAGAGTTACCTCTTGGTATAACAATTGTCAATTTTAAAATTCAAACTTTGCATTATGAAAAAATTGTTGTGATTTTACATGCTAGTGGTTTATGTTGTTTTAGAGCTTTAGAGAGTGATTGGATAATGTTGGGAGAAAATCTAGGCTTGAAGTCAAGGAGGACTTTCGAAAGTGGGAAAATTGTGAAGTAGGAACTTTAAACTTTGCATTATGAGAAAGGTATTGTGATTTTTACATATTGGTGGGTTGTGTTTTTCTAGAGCTTAAGGAACAAAGGGTTAGGAAACTCCCAAATGTCTCCTAGAGATAGGGAGCTAGTGAAGTTATTTCTAGTTAGCTGGAAGGTAAATCTAGTTTTAGAAATCATATTAAAGAGGAGCATATCTATAGGTAGTTGGACTAAATCAAACCAAATATAATAAGAGGTATTTTTCATTTTAATTTAAATTTCCATTAATTGTTAGATCCTATTGTAATTGTGTCACACTAGAAAACTATCTAGAAATGTTTAAATTCTTTTGAAATGAAATTTATGTGCATTTTTATAGTGGTAGGAAAAAAAACAAGGATTTATTTAACAATATATTTCATTTCTCCCTCTAAAAATTTATAAAAGGGAGAGAATTTTGAAATTTGCAACACCCACTTGCACCCTTGAATAGAATTTCTACCTTTAGATTATAGAAATTCAATATTAGGAAGGGTATTACATTAACTACGGTTGGCTTTGGACGAATATGGTTGACTTCGTTGACAATGCTTCACTTTGACGATGTCATTAATCCTGGTTGTCTTTGCTAACTATAGTTGCTTATGATTAAACATGGTTGACTTTAGTTTACTTGGATGATTTAGCTTTAGTTTTATTGAGTTTTTGTTACCTATTATTAACTTAGCTAATTATAGTTGAGCTTCATTGTGGTTGAGTTTGGTTCACTAGTTTCCCCTTGGTGAAAACAGTGGATCGTGATTAACTTTGCTACCTAGGTTGACTATGGTTGAACTTGTTAATTATTGTTGATATTTATTAACTTTTTTCACTGTGGTTTGATGAAATTGAGAATGGTTGACTTCAATTAATAGATTGGTTCACTATGGTTCACCATACAAGTCAAATTTTATAATATTTGATTGACTCTAGTTTCCATGGTATAAAATGGTTGACTATGGTTGACGTTTATTGCCTTTGGTTCACATGGTTGAATGGGTTTGGCCTAGCAAACTATTGTTGATTGTGTTTCACTTTGGGTGTCCTTTGTTCATTATAGTTGGCATGGATGAATGTGGTTGACTTGGATGGTTATTTCTTATCTTTATTTAATGTAGTTGACTTCGTTGACTATTGTTGATTATGGTTAATTATGCTTAACTATGATTGACTTATATGACTAAGGTAGATTTTCATTGTTTTTCATTCGTGTTGGTTTCTTATTGTTGACTTGGCTACACCAAATTGAGTTTTATTATGGTTAACTTTGGGTGCATATGGTTGATTGTAATTGACTGTGGTTGAGTTGGATGACTATAGTTGGACTTGGTTCACTATAATTGACTTTAATTGTAGTTGTTTATGGTTTATTGTGGTTGTGTTGACTAGGAGACTATGTCCTCCTATTTGGAACAAGTGAGTATTGGCCCGATCAGGGACCCAATTAGACCCCTATTCATTTGGTTTGGTTGTATAATCTCTGGAACAAAGGCTCAGTTTCCATTCTACTCTAAAACTAAAGAAATGATAAAATTAAAACTAAATTAGGGAAAATATATGACATAGACTAATATTTACATTTAACTATAAATAAATATAAAAATTGTTGTATGTGTGTGTTTGAAAATAGCTTGAGCAATCCGACAATAGGGGGGATGGGGGAATCACCCAAACACAGTACTTGGATAAATACTATGGATGTTTTACCCTAATTGAAATGTGTCCAGTTAGCCACTTAAAACGATCCTTTGGGCTCTATTTTAAAGAGCTTATGAAAATTTGGATTGTATTTTAATATTTTAATATTGTGTTTGCATGCAATTTACATCATTTAAATAACATAAAGTAAATATATCTTGTAAGCGAGAGAAAACCATTCGATTAAATCTTGAATATCATAAATTAATGTCAATGAATAAAAGATAGATAACATATTTGAAATAATAAACAATTTCAACAATAAAATGTATTGAATCATTTCAAAATAAATAATTACAAGCACATATTCCTATTCTGCAGAAATTGATATATGAATGAGTAAAGAAGACAAACACCAACAATTTCTATTAATTAATTAAATAGATCACAAGATATTAGGCTCATAACTCCAAAAACACATCAAATTTTGAAATGGGCTTCAAAAGCTTGAATATCAAAATATTAATTACAAAATCAAGGTCTTAAGTTTCAAAAAATTCCAACCCTTACACCAATGCAAAGGGTTGTATAAATATGGAAACAAAATAAATTAAGACTTGTGTTTTGCTAAAGATAGGACATCTTAAAGATTTCCTTCAATAAAAACGGCAACAAGAACACAAATTCTATCAGTTCATAACATCTTTTCCTAGAATTGGGTAGGTCATTTTAATCTTCTTCATGGATTTTAGAGGTTGGAGATGATTCAACTCGCATCTTTTTAGGATCGTTTGTTTGGATGTATGCAGACAATTCCAAATATCCTTCAAAAATGTGTTGAAGATGAATTGGTATGAAATTGTCAATATTAAATTAACACCTGGAAAAGAAATTCTCAATATACCTCTTTTTGCAGTTATATTTTTTCAAGAACTTAGATATCAATTTCATTTGTCCAAAAAGAATTCGCATAAAAATTTTGAAAAAAATGTGCATCCCGTGTACCAATTTCTTTAATTTATTTTCATTTGATGATATTTTATCTTCAACTTCTTGTTGATTAGTGTTAATGGCACTCCTTCCCTGAGAGATTTAGGTTGAGGTATATCAAACTCCTCTGTAATATCCAATCCTGAATCCCAAAAAGAATTATAGATATTAAATGCATGTTCAATCCATTATTTAATTACCCTGTAGTATGAATCTCTCTGGTTTAATAAGGCAACCATTAGATTTTTATCCTTCTTATAGAATTTTACGATATCCTCAGGACTTAATTATTTTTCCCAATCAATAATATAACCTAATTTCTTATCTATCATCTTGTATTTTTCCATTATTAATTTGATTTTGATAGTAACGGACAATAACTTTAGGAAAAATCTATAGATTTTATGCATCTGCTTGAAAATTTTGAGCTAAACCTTCTTCAACTGTTGATTTACCTATAAGGCATGTTCTTTCATAAAATTATAACTTGCAACAATTTCTTGACTTTGCCTTAATTGTCGCAACAAGGATTCAGATTCTTTCTTAAAGATTGAAATTTGGTTTTCTTGTGATGTCTTCAAATCTTTAATTTCTTGAGTATGTTAATTATTTAAAACAACCAATTTTATTTTCGATAGTTGTTCTTGATTTGAATTACTTAGATTATACTTTTCCTCACCTGTTGAATATTTAAATAAAACCTCCGCTAAGCACTATAGAATGTCTTTGCCATTGTTCTTCACTGGAAAATATGTTATTTTCTAGTTGTGCTTCAAATTATTTTATCTTATTCAAACTTCTTACATATTCTTCAAATAGATTATCAACTATATGTTGTGCGTAGTTCATGAAAGCTCTAAGGAACCAAGTTGACTTTTTAACTTTATCTTTGTGGTCACCTAAGGCTTTCCAACAATTCTGTAATAGTTTCAATAGAATCATGCTTCCCCTTTCTGGTTCTCTTAACCAATAATCTTAATGACTTGGAAGCTTTAACACACTTGCATCATACTCCCAAGGTAGAAAATTTTCATGACCTCCTGGTCACGTGTCATCAATTTCTGAATCCTCCAGGATCCCAAACCTTGTGTTGTAGTTGTCCTTTCATATTTGAATGTTGTTGTTCTACTGTTAATGTTTCCTTCACTTCTCCAGGCTTCCAAACTCAATGTTATTCTCATCCACTTTCCATATTGATGCAAAGTTGCTCAGTCAGATGTAATTTGTTGTTGGATGTCCTTCTCCTCTTGTTGCACCTTCTCCTAATCATCCTCTTCATCAGTATATTTAAGCTATCAATTTCCTCATCCAATTTTGTCCCTGACTATTGAAACTTGCTATCATCTCTTTCATGTTGTTGTAAATATTCTTTGTGCATAAGAGTTTCAAGACTCTTTCCATACTCAAGTTTATATGCATGCTTTTGCTTCATCATTTTTTTCTTATGCCTTGCAAATTCTCTTCATTATTGTCTTCCAAAACAATTCCCTCTTCTTCCAGGTTCAATTTTACAAGTTGAATATGCACTGTCTGGTTTACTAATTTCTCCTCAAGAAATTTTGACTCTTCACACAAATTAATAAAATTACCTTGAACTAAATTTCTAAACTTATCACTTATGTTCTTTGTTGACCATTCCTCCAAAAAAAAATCTTCTTCCTTGAATTCCACATATCTTTCCTTTGTCATAAAAATTTCTTCCACAATTCCATTAATTGTAATTTCCTCAGTATTTCCTTCATCAGGAAATTGTCCATGATCTACATCTGCATGACTTGCATTCACAAGCATTTCATTAGCTTAAAATAATGAGATCCTTGGATCTCATCAACTCTTTCATCTTCATCTTCACCAAGAATTGGTCCTTGTTGTGGTTCACAAATGCAAACCTCCATCTCTTCTAGCTTGTGCTCTTCTTCCCTTTTTTGAATGCTCAACCTGTGCTTTAGCTTCACCTGCAACTTGTGTCATTTCACTTTCTTTCATAGCACCCATCTTCATCTATGATATTTATCTTCTTGTTGTAGTAACTCCATAAGCACATTCAATTGTGCCTTCATCTCAGTCATCTCTTTCTCAAATTCCTCGTCCCTCATCTTCCTCATTCCAACTTCTTTGGAATTCTCTTTCATCTCCTTGTGAATTCTCCCTAAACCCTTGACATGACTATCAATAGCCACTGTCACTTATTTGTTTCATGAACTCTCCTTGTCCACTTGTCATCTGCAATGTAGCCAACACCTCACCAAGCTATCTCCTCTAAACTTGGCCAATGGTTCACTTCACTTGAACCTTCTTTCTGAGCACTCCTTTCTCTCTTGGTTGTTGCACTTACTAAGAACTTCTATTTGTCCACTTCCTCTTTAGCAAAGTTGATTTGTTGCAAGGGTTCTGTCACAAATTTCTTCATCTGAGAACTTTATATAATCCTTCTCCCTTTGTCATAACTTTAATGTTGTAATGGTTTCTACCTACACATTAATTAATTGTCAATAAAAAAAACACAGGACCAATAAGTTATCAGATCTCAATAGATATTCGCTTCCATCCATTGCATAAGCTTTTATGTTCTATGTTCTTACAAAAAAAACCTTCACACTCAAATCTATGTTGCCCAAAGAACATATCCTTGCTCTAATACCACTTGATGCGGGAAAAATTGACATTCCCTGGTATGTTCACTTCCATAAACATATGCTCAGAGGCATTCATTCTCTCTATCTTCTCTCTATGGCCTGATTTCACATTCATTTGGCCATTAGTTTTCCCCTCATGCTTACAATGATTAAATACAAAGTTACAAGAAAATTAGATTTTAGTAAATCCATAAATCACTCCATGATTTATTCCCTAAAGCTCTCATGATTTATTCCATAAATCTCTCATTCTTTTCAAGGCAACTTTGCTTTTTCCTTATGGAAAATATATATATATATATATATATATATATATATATATATATATCTTATCCATATATTTTCTAAAACTATTCTATAATAATTAAAAGAAACTAAGAATATTTACAATTAAGGAATTAGAATTCCTTTACAATATTGAAACCCCTTTTGTAGCTTTTCTTCAAAAATCTTGATGGCTTGGAAGCTCTAATGCTCCTACATCAAGAAGCCAAGGCTCTCACAAAACTCCCAAGCTTTTGACTCTAAGCCAAAGCCTAAACCAAAAAATTAGCTCCAAATATCCCTTTACGTGAGTTATGAGGGTCTATTTATAACAAGAAGGAGTGACTCTTCCACTCCCCTTTGTGAATTTTGGACTTCCCTCATGACTCTTCCACTTATTTACAAAATAATGTATTACATTACATCCTAACTCTTCACATTCCAATATTGACACTTGGAATTCCACTTACAAATTAATTACAAATAATATTACAATACACTCATACCCATATAAGACAAAATATGGTAGAGCCAACTAGACAGCCTAACAAGACAAAACACTATCATGCTTGAGTTTGGGGAAACTCAAGCTCAACAACTTCCACTTGATGTCTCTCAGTCACGTATCAGTGCCAAGCTTGGTACTGTGTGATGACATCCTCAAACTATATGATGGTGTCTGGATGGAAGCGAACTCTAGCCTCCATGGCATGCAGGTACAATGGTTTGGAACCTATTCAAAATTCCTTCTAGAGCATGAGAAACATTGTTCTTACTTCGACAGGACCACCGATGTAGTACTGCATGTTCTATTTTTTCACCTCTAAATCTTCCTTAGTGTCAATCTGTCTAAGTTGGTCCAATTATTCTTTTATCTCCTTCCTGACTTGGTAATTCAACCTAGGTTTGTCTTCAGTAAGTGAGCCAACAAATGGGATCCTGTGGGACTTCACCGAGAAATCTAGACCGTTGTATAACCATGAATATGAGTCCTGAATGTTACTAATGAATGAGGTGATTTATTTTTTGTTTTGGATCAACATCCACACTCTTTCTTTCTCCAGCTCTACCTGTTGCTTCATTTTCTTGCCCAAGTCAAGCGATGCCCCTTTGTATCACATTGACCATTCATGCATGGAAATGATTGAAGCTTGTACATTCCTGAGAGTTTTGACAAAATATTTACATTGTTGTTGCAATCCATGCATGTGGACAACTACCTTATGCACAATAACAAGCTCGTCATAGAGATTTTACATGGTATCTACAAGTGTCGATACTTCGCCAAGTATCACTGCCTTCATTTCCTCCAAATGGACCTATGTGGAAGTTGTGTTTTGCATTGTTGCACAAATTTTTTCAACCTATTGCCTGGAAGCCTATAATTTCTTTTCTAATTCCTTATTCTCAGTTGTCAAAAACTCAGTATTTGTCTTTTTTGCACCTACGAAGACCAAGTTGGTTGCAGCAATGACATTGGGATGCTTCCTGGTGTTGACCACAATCACTCTTTCTCTCATAAAAGTAGGAGATGTGAGATCATATGGAAAATTCTTCTTATGCAAGTGTACAAACTTCTTCTCATTTCATCATACGAAATATTGTACATGTCCATAACCAGATCATCATCAAGAGGAACAACTTCCCCTTCTCGCTTGGAGATGACTCTGTTGTTCGAGGTGGCGGAGACAGAATGGTGACCTGTAGTGTGTTAGGAATCAAGTCGACATCTTGATTATGAGGCTTTGGTTCCTCCTCCATGTCTATGATCTATATCAACGTTTCAACCTACTAAGCAAGCTCCATGTCCTGCATCTGTCTGCCCTCCTCCTCTGTTGGTTATCGTTTGTGTTCTTTCTCTTGAACTTGTTTTTGTGTTGTTTCTTCTACTATTGCACTTCTCTTTTCTTCTTCTTCTTATTACTTCTGCTTTTCCTCCTCTAGTCTCCTCTACTTTTCCCTCTTCCACTGTTTTTCTCTCTACATCCTCCGTTTTCTCCTTTCCTTTACTACTAAAGTCGATTTCATAATAGATGGATCTTCTTTCATCTTGCAGCTTCGTTCTCCCCTTGGACTATAAGAAACCTTTCTCTTTCCCTTATATTTTGTGAGGTCTCTCCCTTATACTGGCACTGCTTTTGGAGTAGATTCCTTTTACGGAGTCACCTATGAAGTTCCTACAAAATTGACCAACTAGCGGGACTTGGAGGAATTATAACAATTGTTCCATGGATCCTCCTCCTTCCAATGAAATTTCTTGTTCAGCCATTGGAAGCCAATTCTCGCACAATGGTATTTGCAAATACCACAAGGATCATATAGATTAAAGTCCCGAGTACTAAATGCAAACTTCTCTATCGCCTTTCCTTCGGTATCTGCAAATTTTGGGTTCTTGATATCATATAATCCAATTTGCATAGGAATAGTTGTCTAATGTGCTTTCTTCTTCCTATGAAAAGATGTTGAGAACTTGTTGATGCCTCGAAATTTGCCACGAAAACATGGGGGATAACCACCCGGTTGGGGACTTGAATACCGTCCCTTATCCATTTTGGTTGGTGGCTCCGACTGGAATTATGGGACCAGTTTCCCAATTTGAAAGATGGTAGGATGGGGTATGTGTTTGATTATCAAAGTTGATTTGGTAGATGAGGGTGGTTTCAATGGAAAAATCAAACTAGATATATATATATATATATGTATATGTATATGTATATGTATATGTATATGTACATGTACATGTACATGTACATGTACATGTACATGTACATGTACATGTACATGTACATGTACATGTACATATACATATACATATACATATACATATACATATACATATACATATACATATATATATATATATATATATATATATATATATATATATTCCTAGGCTTAAATCATTATTTTTGCGAACTAAACAAATGACTATCTTGAATGATAATGAATATTATTCATACAAGAAGTACAAAAACTTTCATAAAAACAACTATTTCAATTAAATAGTTAATCGAAATGGTTGACTGTAAAATGTATCACATCAAATACTTAACAGAATATTTTTTATCAAAAATGAAGAGAATGACAGCATCAACTATATTTCGAAAGTGAAGGGATAACAGGTTGTCTTAAAACATAATTGATAAACAAATGTACATATAGAAGAAACAACTTAATAGTTCATAAAATAATCACTATGCAATGATAAAAGTACCCGATGCGAGATGATTGATCCATAGAAAATAAAGTTGCAATCCATGCATTTTCTCCAAGATCGATTACAGAAAAACAAAAGTGCAATTCTTAGCAAACTTTCTTAAATAAACTCCATGGACTAGATCTTCAAAATTAAAGAAAGACTTTAAAAAGTACAAAAGTGGATGTTTTTAAAGAGTCTCAAATAAAATTGTCAGACCCCTTTCTAAATACATGAAAGGGGTTTTAATAATAAAAATATTATAAAAATAGCTAAGAACCAAATTTTGAGTGAAACGACTCTCCTTAGAATCAGTGCCAAAAGTGTAAAAATTAAAATTGATTTAAAATTCAAAAATCTGATTTTGACTAGTGTTGGCTTCTAATATGTTTCCTCTTCTCGTAGATATCTATCATTGCCTAAACTCCTGGAGGTTTCCTAATGCTTATCTTCATTTGTCCCGCATAAACTATATCTGATAATGATGGTGTCATATGGATGATAGAATTGCTTAAGCATCGTAGGGTCGTCAATTGGTTGTGTGGTTTCACTAGGTATGACCAATAAGCTTCCCAATTCAAATGTGACGGTTTTTTGATCCATTGTTATTTTGCTACAAGATTTTCGTGCCAACTTGATTGCAAATCCTTGATCTGGGGAAGATTACCTGGTGAACATTTTTGAATAAACCATGCATACCCAATATTATCATTAACAGTTTCTATCATATTGTTAATGTTTCCCTTGGGCTAGAAGCCTCCCTTTCAACCTGTTTTATCTAGATTTCCCAATTAGTAAATAGAATGTCCTTGTTAGATTCTTTGATCTTTATCAATTCTTTTGTTTTTCCCTTTGAATTATCCTACCATGTGATCAAGTTTGAAATATTTTCATCTATTTCCTCAAAGTTTATTTTAACATTTGTGAATTGATTCACTAATGCATCAGCTTCTTGGCACAGTGGGCTAATCTCTACTAATTTCTTACAAATGACTGGTTGTTGCTTTGATAGCAACGAATTGATTTCTAAAGCCTCTTTGATGAATTCACCAACTTTTAGGTAATCCTTCGTTTGATCTACAGTAAATCACAACTGTGTGATTTCAACGTCTTTGGCATTTAATTTTGTTTGGCTTTGAAGTTTTAGGTTCTCAAAACTCCACTGCAATTACTCAAGCTGTGATTTTACCTATTCCTGTGCATTCACTTTTTATCTTGTGATTTGATCCTCCAAATGCCTTATTCTTTCCTCCTTTCCTCCTTTTCTCTGATCAAATTTCTCACGTTTTCTTCTTTGTCAATCGTTGCAGAAGCATAAGCCCCTAAAAATTGAGATAATTTGGTCAAGTTTTCGAATGGATCTATAGGTGTATCTTTCCAGGCAACATCCATTGGCTTGTTTCCTGGAAAAATAACAGTATGATCATTTTTTCTCTTTTTCCTTTGTCTCTTCATGAATGCCTGATGTTTGGGACTATAGAAAATATCTAAAGGAGGAATTTCTTCTTCTTTCAAAACAATTTCTGACGAATGGAAAAGAAGGAATAACTTCAATTTCTTCTTAAGTAGTGAGAATATTTTCCGTATATTTATCGAAAGGCTTTGGCATTTCGAGAAAAGTCTATGTTTGATTTGTACCTCCCTATGGTTCATTGGTTATCTATTCAAATTGTCCCCATTCTTTCTGCATTTTCTCCTGATCAAGTCCCTTCTCGGTATTCTTTTTATTGGAAGGTTCTTCCACCTTGTTCTCTGTAATAGACTCCTCTGGTGGTTCAGCATCTTTGGATGCTTTCTTTGCATCCTTTCCTGAGACATTAGTAGAAACCCTTTCCTCCTAAGACTCCTGCAGGACTATTTGAAGTAGATTTAAAGGCACTTGCATTAACCTTTGATTTTTGTACTCCTTGAATTGTGCTAATTCAATTGGATTCAGTCTTATGGAAACTAAACTCTATACCTATGAAAATTGTTCGGCTGTTTCAAAAATATCATCAAAAAAATCATCCTCATGAATAAATGCCTTGACTTTAATAGACGAGGTGAAATTATACATGGCCTGATTAGGGTCATACTATATTCTCGAAACTCAACAAGATTTAAATTGTAAATGTGTTTGACTTCAACCTATGCATGTTCGAAGTCTTGTAAACAATAAACACCACACCGAAGCAGAAAATTGGGCCAGAGATCTTTTTTAAACTCTTTGAGAGACCTGGTTACACCCTTGCTAATTAGCTGGTATGCAATTTCTCTCGCTAATGATTTATCAGGGACATATCATGGAAGTACATGTGGTGGAGTGGTGCTTCCAAAAACTCTAATATATGTGAATAATTCCTCTCCAAACTATCTTGTCACAAGTTGAATATCGATGGTTTATAACTTTGGATGGCTCTTCATTTTTAGCAGCAAATTTCTCAACAAATGCTTTATCATAAACCCTATGTGGCTGTGGTAAATGACACATCCTCTTGCTATCCTTGGATTTAAAAGATCCGATGACCACTTGTCTTGAGGTTACAAATTCTCTGTCTTCAATGTTCACATTTTCAATAACCCATTTCACCATATCAGTGTAGGGTAATATTTCTAGTCTGGTTACTACCTTATGCAAAACAGAGCTTGCCACCTTAGATTAAGACGCATCTAAGGATTCAATATCATTTATCATCACTTCCTTCTGCCTTCCCTTCTCGAATATATTATAAAAATTCTCCCAGGAGCCAGCACTGCACACTGGTGAACAAGTTGTATCATAAAATAGGAGTGACGATTCTAGTACATCTTCAACTGGGGATTGTGTAACCTTTCCTTTATTCATATTGACCATTAAGCCAAGTAATCAAGTCTCCATTATAGCCCTGTAACCACAAAGAAGATGAGATTGATAGTGTGAAGGATAAAAAATTGAAATATAACGACATGCATATATGAAAACCTTTTTCAAATTAATGAAATTGAAAAACTTAAATGCACCCGTAATGGTGAGAAGACATCAAATTTTTTGAGTTGCGGAGCCATAAATATCCATAACTTGAAATGACAACTATGTAAGATTCGTATTAACTCTCATTAATGCAGTCTATCACAAACGATCTTTTCGAAGCAGATCATTAAAAACTTGTTAAAGTACCATCCTTAGAAATTGAAATGTGATTTTACAATTTAATGACATGTCACGTTGGTGGTCTTGGATTCTCTCACAAATCGGCAATTCACAATGTCATGAAAATAGTTTGATTACCAGTTTTGCAATTTTATGATTTGCGAGATTGCTAGATTGCGATCTGACGGATGTGAAATTTTTTTGATATTATAGTTAATTCGTTTGTCGGATCCATCGTCATATCACAATATGTAAAAGGAAGGTTTTAATATGTTATGTTTCTTTTCTGCGATGCGAAAAGTCTGACAGGATTTGACCTAAAAGGAACATTCCTAGATTCTCTCCATATCCCAAATCGGCGATGTTCAAATGGCAACGTTAAGTGTCATGCAAGAGAATTTGCGAAATGCGATTTCATTTTGGAACAGAGTAAATGATTTTTTATTTTTTTGGATTTTAATGAATTTAAACCAAGTTATTTTCTAAAGGGTCCCCATTTATTATCTAAAGGATTTTCACCGTAAATGGGGGTTGTTGTACAACAAAACAATTGGTGATTTACTGGAAAAACCAGTTATCTTTGAAATTTTTGAAGTTTCTAAAACTTTCAAAGTAAAGATAGTTCAGGAAATAGGAATTGCATGAAATTTTAGATAAGTAACATTTCTCTGAATAATAAAAGCAAACTCACCTAATTATAATTCATTTGATATCCTCTTAAAGATGAAAATTATTTTGCCTATATCATTCCTTAGTTTAAAAGATAAAGTAGGGGGCTTTTGCAGATCAACTTTTTAATGTACTCATTTGTAAGAGGTAGAGCATTTGTTGCCAGCAGGCATTCATAGCCTCGATAGGGTTACCTTTTAACTAGCAATGATTTAGTGTCCCATCCAGATAAGGGTGTAGTTTTTAGAGATAAATCCAAAATCATATATATGTATTTTTAAACATTTTATTTTATTTCAAAAAAAAAATATATATATATATATATATTACTCAAAAGTCATTGTCTTGGTTTGGTGGCCAAATAATGACAATGCCATTCACCGATTGTAATTCAACTGAACAAGTTGGCTCATGATGAGACCCCTTGTCTTAAGATTAAAATAATCTCAAGCCATTACCCTATTTTGGTATACAGTATTGGCAATGTTAGTCTATTATTTTCCTATGAACATGGTAAGCAGTCTATTGATGAGACCTCTTATCTTTTGAGTTTTAGTATATTTTATAATCACACTCTAAAAAGAGAAAATTTTACTGGATGGGGAGAACCATTGACTCCTTAAGAATTTTGGATGACAATTATAGAGTTGAAGATGCTTATCTGCAAACAGTGTTTTCTTTGTCAAAGATACTTTTCTTGAATAATAATAGAACAAAAGTTTTTATAAAGTTGGAGGTTCCTCAAAGAATAAATAATTTTGGTGGATAGAAAATTTCAGAGATTCATGGAACTTAGCTAATTTTCAAATGTTATAATTATTTCCTTAACAATCTCCACTTCTAAAACCAATAAATCAAAATATTTCCAAAAGATTTATTGTGAAGCCAAAAGTAAATGCCATTTAACATTATTTTCCTATAAAGCATAAAAATGCAATAAGATAAATGCGATAATGTTACAATTAGGAGAGGTTATCTCCTAAGAAAATAATTTCCTCAAGATAATCCCATTAAGAGGAAGAGAATCTATTCTTCCTAATAAATCTTGTAATATGAAGGTCGATGGGCCTACTTGCTCAATAATCTGAAATGGTCCAAGCCAAAGTCTTTGGAATTTGGTGTGTTTTCCTTTTTCTTCGGGTGCTTTGTCCCATTTCAAGACAAAATCTCCGATTTGAAATGACTTGGTGGGAACTAAACTTGCATCAAAAGAATTTTTAACTAACTATTGATGACAAACATGTGTGATCTTTGCTTTCTCTCTTTCCTCTTCTAAATTGAGAATTTTATCTTGTCTTAATTGTAATAAAGAAGAAGGATTTTCTTTAATGAATTGCACTAGGGCCAGAGAGGGAATAGCTAGATTTGATGGAATCACAACTTCTTTCCTGTAAACCAAATTAAATGGAGAAGTGCCTATTGAGGCCTTCTTAGTGATTCTATCTGCGCACAGAGCAAATGTTAACGATGTGTGCTAATTCTTTTGGCTTTGGTTGACAGTCCAGTTAATGATACTAATGAGGTTTTTGTTAGTTGATTATGCTAACCCATTCCCTTGAGGATAGTAATTGGTAGAATATTTCAATTTAAAACCTCTTTTTAGTGTGAATTAAGTCGTAGTGTTTCTAGAAAAATAAGATGTGTTGTCGAACATGAGTGCATTAGGTAGGCAAAATTTGGTTATGATAAATTGATCAATGAATTCAATAATTATATCATAATTGACTACTCTTAGTGGAATTGCTTCCACCCACTTGGTAAAATAATCTATAGCAGTAAAAATGTATTTGTGTTGTTTTCAAGAGTTAGGAAATATCTCTCCTATAACATCCAATCCCAATTGTTCAAAAGGTTGTTCAATGTTGACTGGTTGTAAAGGAAGTGACAGTTTCCTTTGTATTCCAGCAACTGTTTGACATACTTTTCATTTTCGCACATACTCATGAGTATCTTTGAACAGTGTTGGCCAATAATAACTAACATGAATAATTTTGTGCATTGTTGTATCTCCTCCAAAATGTCCACCAGTTGGGCCATCATGGAGTTCCTGCAAAACTTTTTCTGCTTCAGATTTTTCGAGGCATCTTAGCAAAATGGAATCATAATTTTTTTGAAATAACACATTATCAATGATTTGATATTGATTAGATTTTAGCCTTAAATCTCTTTTCCTTTTATAACTGAGTTCAGGAGGAGAAAATCCATTTCTCAAATAGAAAATCAAATCAACATATTGGGATTCAGACTCGTTTAGATTTACCTCAAATATTTGCACAGTATTACCTGAATCTTCATCTACTGATATGTTGGAAGCTCCTACTAACATCCTACAAAAACCTTGTCCTTTGATGATTTTAGCTGGTTTAATTTCAATGTCATATTCCTGCAGTGTTGTCACCCAATTTTCCCTTTTCTCTCCTAATTATTTTTGCACTAGTAAATTTCTCATAGATGAGAATGGGACTATTACTTTAGTGTGTGTTTTAAGAAGAATAGGTCTGAAGTGCTTCATAGAATTGAAAACAACAAAAGCTTGTTTTTCAATGTCTGAGTAATTCAATTTAGCGCCTTGCAAATTGGAGCTAAAGAAAGAGATTGGTGCTTCAATTTTCTCATCATTGATTTGTGTCAAAATGGCCACATATGATGTTTCGGAGGCAAAAGTATATAAAATAAAATTATTAGAAATATTTGGGTTTGTTAAAGAAGGAGCATTTATAATTTCCTATTTGATAAGATCAAAAGCTTCTCACTCACTATGTCCCCATTTAAAAACCAAATTTTTCTTAATCATGGATTGCAAGGGTAAAAACATTTGTGAAAATTCAAGGACAAATATTTTAACAAAATTTATCTGACCTAGGAAGGAATGCATGGATTTTTTGTTGTGAGGCAAAGAGATTTCATAAATTTCTTTTATCCTATTAGGATCTATGTGAATTCCATCTTTGGATACAATAAATCCAAGAAGTTTACCTTCGCTTAAAGCAAAGTAAGACTTCTTTGGGTTTAGAGAAATTTTGTACCTTTTACAACGTTCAAAGATCTATTTTAAGTCTTTTAAATGATTAATATGTTTCTTTGAATATAAATTACCACATTTTTATTTACCAGACCTTTGAAAGCTATATCCATGGCTCTCTAAAAAGTCGCACCAGCATTGATTAATCTAAATAGCATCTTTTGAAAGGCGTATGTTCCCTATTTGGTTCTGAATGTGGTTTTCAGTCGATCTTTTGGATGTACGATAATTTGGGTATGAGAATTTGGTTGTAACCTAAAAACACATCCAAAAAAGACATTAATTCTGAACCTGCAACTGACTGTAGTACCTATTCCATAAGAGGTAGTGGAAATTTGTCCTTCTGACAAGCCTTGTTGAGATTGCGAAAGTCTATGCAAATACGAATATCACCATTCTTTTTCCTGACTGGTACTAGGTTAGAAACCCATATTGAAGGTCTAAAAGGAAAAATGGTTTTGGCTTTAAGAAGTTTGTTTAATTCAAATTTGATTTGATTCTCCAAATTTGGATGAATCTTTCTCAACTTCTATTGTATAGGCTTTTCATCAAATATCATAGGAATAGTGTGTTGTATGATAGAAGTATCATACATTTTAAGATCATCATAATTCCAAGAAAAAACATTTTTATATATTCTCAACAAATGAATGAAGGCTAACCTTTCATCAAGTGCAAGACCAAGACCTAGATTAATATTCTGTGGTTTTAGATCAGTTCCAAGATTTACTAATTCAAACCTCAATGTTGAACTTTGAAGTTTTGAATTAGTTGGTTTCTTGAATCTGTCTTTAAGATCATACAGATCTTCCAGCTTAACTACAGATTTGGGTATGGGATTTTCATTTGTCTTTTGTTTAAGCTGACTATCATGTTGGTCTTCATCTATTATTTGGTCATCGTATGAGCCCTCAGATGTCAAGAATTTTATGATATCCTGATTATCATTAAAAACTCACCAATTGGTGATATTATTGGGAATATAAGGTCTAAAAATTACCTCTAGAAAATCGATCAAGACTATAATCCTCTGATGGTATGAGTTTGGAAGAAATGTTAGCTAAGAGATCAACACTTGTGCTGTGAAGTCTTGGTATTGGAGAGATATTAAATGCCAGGAAATGTTAGGTAAGTTCTTGGACTAATGATTGATAATGCTTTAAATATATAAAAAGGAAGTGAATAGTGTTCCTTACCTATTCGATCATAATTTCAAAGTCTCCAAAGACTTGGAAGTATTTGATATCAAGGCCTATGTCTTTGTACAATCCTTGAATCAATGCCTCGTACTTAGTTGTGTTATTAATGCATTCAAATTCAAGTCTACATGCCAACATAGTTTTCTCTCCTTTGGGGCTAACTAGTATATAGCTTGCTCCCGCTCCATCTTTAGATTTAGATCCATCAAAAAATAATTTCCAAAACACATAATTAACTACTGGTTTATCTACAAAATTGGTACATTTGGAAGAATCTGTTTGCAAATCATTTTCAATATGTGAATTAATAGAATTCTCCAGAAAAGGATAATTTTGTGCATTAAAATTGCCCAAAAATGATTCAACAGAATAGTTTCCAATGATATTATTATTGTATGCAATGGGCTCATTTTCTCCTTCCAGTTCAGTCACGGTGTACTTTAAATGCTTCTCACGGTCGACCCTTATTTGATTTGGCTTTCCATTGTAAGGAAGCCACATATGAGACCAGTCTATTGTAAAATAGCCATGAAGCTTTTCGAACCAATCTCTGCTAAGGATTAAGCCGTAAAATTCAGGAATATTAATGACTAATATGTCAATTACTTGACATACTCTCGGATTTGAAAAGAGTGTAATGGTGACCGAATTAATTTTTCTTATGACTTCAACTTGTGTCTGATCTAACTGTACAATGTGAACAATAGACTTTAGGGGTAAAACATTTAATTTAGTGCAGATTGTTTTTGGCATAATGTTGGATGAAGCCCCTTAATAAACTAAAGAATTGTGAAAATTCTTATTAAATATTTCAAAATTAAAAACAAAAGGAGGAGTATGAGAATTAGATCTACCACCAATTAAAATAACATCAGTTGGTTTGACTTTATCCGATGAATTACTGGGAGATGATTTCTTACCGATTGCTTTTTTTTAACAGCAGGAGTTTATGGTTCCTATTTTTTTACTTGACTTCAGTGAATCAGTAGATCTCTTACTTCTAGTGGTAACAGGTAAAGCTTCTTCTTCCTCACTATCTAACAAAGGGAGAATGAAATCCCACATTACATGTACTTCAACTAGCTCTTCATCATTAGTTTCTTCATCAGCTGTTGATACTTCTTCTTCTTCCAAATCTGATTCAGCATTTGATATGGTATTTGGAGGTTTAGGATCAAAGATTGGATTTCTTTTAAAAGGTCTAAAAGGATTTCTAGAAGAAGTTTCGGCTACTTACTTCTTTATCTCAATCATTTCATTGGACATGGTTTTAAGTATTTTTTGCAGACTTTCAAGATTGAAAGGGTCTTTAGGCATTTTCTTCTTAGATTCATCTTTGAAGGTGACCTTTTGGACTTTCTTTCTTCTAATGTATTTTTCTTGTCTAAGGCTAAAATTCGTTTCTCTACAGCTATAGCTTCTTTCACGTTTTCAGCTAGCGTTGTCTTAGCATCTCTATCTACCAAAATAGTTGTATTTGAAGGGAGAGAAAAAATGTACCATTCATTTTGTACTTCGGCACTTGGTATGGATGTAGTTGTGATATTATTTAATAGTTTGTTAAAATGTAAATTAAAATCCTTAATTGGCTCTTTTGATTCAGCTTATAAGTTGGAGAGATCATTAATAAGAGTAATGGTTGAGCAATAATATCCAAATTTGGTTATGAATTGCTCTTGGAACACATTCCAACTATCAACAAAACTAGACGGTAATGAAAAGTACCAAGATCCTACTAATCCTTCAAAAGTATAAGGAAATAAATTTACAACAACATCTTCTTCTACAACTCCATTAAGATTTATAGATAGCATGAAGTTATTTATATGCTCCTTGGCAGGAAGACCATCATCGAGATTAAATCTTGGCAACCATTTTTCTGGATGGGCAGGTAATGGATGTAATGGTCCTGCCATCTGAAAGGCTCCTAGATTTTTCCATGGTATTTGAGCCATTGTGTATATTTGTGTGGAAGAAGATGCACCAGTAGTAGAAGGTGATTGGGTGGAGGAAGATTGTGCTCTTGTACCAGTGTAAATGACTATTTGAGATGGTGAAGTGAATGATTGGATAGAGTGAGTTTGCAATGAAGATGATCGAATAAATGAAGGAGTTTGTGGTGGTGGTGAGAAAATATCACTATAAGTTTCAGACTCAAATTTCTTGGTTTTCCTTCGAGGAGGAGGTAGAGGAAATTCAAATGTAGGTATTCCAAATTTTTCACTCTACGATCTAGTTAATCTTTGAGAGGAAGGAAAAGATGAGGAAACACTGACTTTAGATGACTCAGATACCTCTTGAGATAGAGAAATCCCTTCTAATTTCTGAATTAAATATTGTACTTCAGGAATTTCTGCAGAAGAAGGTTGATCTGATTTCTTTGGGGAAACACTAGTGGATTTTAGAGATTTTTTCACAACTTCACATCTGGGATTTGGAGATCTGGAATGTGACTAGGAAGTTGGAGGTGACAGTGAGCGAGTTTGACTCTTAGAATGGCTTTTCGATTTAGATTTACTTGACATTCATAGCCTAGCCCTCCTTCTAGCACCAAAATGTTTAGGCCTCGAAATTTGCTGTGACAACATGAGGGATAACCACCCGATAAGGGACTTGACTATCGTCCCTTATTCGTTTGGTTTAGTGGCTCCGACTGGAATTATGGGACCAATTTCCCAATTTGAAATATGGTAGGATGGGGTATGTGTTTGATTATCAAAGCTGATTTGGTAGATGAGGGTGGTTTCAATGGAAAAATCAAACTATCTATATATATTACTATTACCCAGGCTTAAATCAATATTTGTGCGATCTAAATAAATGACTATCTTTAATAATAATGAAGATTATTCATATAATAAGTATAAAAAAATTCATAAAAACAACTATTTTGATTAAATAGTTAATCGAAATGGTTGACTGTATAACGTATCGCATCAAATACTTAACAAAATATTGTTTATCAAAAATAAAGAGAATGACAACATCAACTATATTTCAAAAGTGAAGGGATAACAGGTTGTATTAAAACATAATTGATAAACAAATGTAAATATAGAAGAAACAACTTAATAGTTCATAAAATAATCACTACACAATGATAAAAGTACATGATGCTAGATGATTGATCCATAGACAATAAAGCTGCAATCCATGCATTTTCTCCAAGATCGAATACAGAAAAACAAAAGTGCAATTCTTAGCAAACTTTCTTAAATAAACTCCATGGACTAGATCTTCAAAATTAAAGAAAGACTTTAAAAAGTAAAGAAGTGTATGTTTTTAAAGAGTCTCAAATAAAATTGTCAAACCCTTTTCTAAATACATGAAAGGGGTTTAAATAATAAAAATATTACAAAAATAGCTCAGCTCCAAATTCTGAGGAGTGAAACGACTCTCCTTAGAATCAGTGACAAAAATGCAAAAAATAAAAATGATTTAAAATTCAAAAATCTGATTCTGACTAGTGTTAGCTTTTGATATGTTTCATCTTCTCCTAGATATCTATCATTACTTGAACTCCTGGAGGTTGCTTAATGGTTATCTTCATTTGTCCCACATAAACTGTATTTGATAATGATGGCGTCATATGGATGATAGAATTGGTTAAGCATCGTAGGGCCATCAATTGGTTGTGTGGTTTCACTAGGTATGACCAATAAGCTTCCCAATTCAAATGTGACAGTTGTCTGATCCGTTGTTTTTTCGCTGCAAGATTTTCATGCCAACTTGGTTGCAAATCCTTGATCTGGGGAAGATTACCAGGTGAACATTTTTGAATAAACCTTTCATACCGAAGATTATCATTAACAGTTTCTATCATATTGTTTGATGTTTCACTTGCACTAGAAACTACCCTTTCAACTTGTTTTATCTGGATTTCCCAATCATTAAAGAGAATTTCCTTGTGAGATTCTTTGATCTTTGGAAATTCTGTTGTTTTTCCCTTTGAATTATCCTGCCATGTGATCAAGTTTAAAATATTTTCATTTATTTCCTCAGATTTGATTTTAGCATCTATGAATTGATTCACTAATGCATCAACTTCTTGGCACAGTGGGTTAATATCTACTAATTTCTTACAAAAGACTAATTGCTACTTTTATAGCAATGAATTGATTTTTAAAGCCTCTTTGATGAATTCATTAACTTTTGGGTAATCCTTTGTTTGATCTACAGTAAATCATAGTTGTCTGATTTCAACGTCTTTGGCATTTAATTCCATTTGGCTTTGATGTTTTAGGTTCTCAAAACTCTGTTGCAATTGCTCAAGATGTGATTTAACTTGTTATTGACATTCACTTTTCTCTTGTGATTTGATCCTCCAACTGCCTTATTCTTTCCTCCTTTTCTCTAATCAAATTTCTCACTTCTTCTACTTTGTCAATCATTGCAGAAGCATAAGCTCCTACAAACTGAGATAATTTGGTCAAGTTTTCGAATAGATCTATAGGTGTATCTTTCCATACAACATCCATTTGCGTGTTGCCTGGAAAAATAGCAAGATCAATTTTTCTCTTTTTCCTTTGTCTCTTCATGACTACCCATTGTTTGGGACTATAGAAAATACCTAAAGGAGGAATTCCTTCTTCTTTCAAAAAAAATTCTGAAGAAGGAAATGTAAGAATAACTTCGATTTCTTCTGAAGGAGTGAAAGGCTCTTCCGTAGATTTCTCAAGAAGCTTTGGCGTTTCAAGAAAAGTTTGCTTTTGATTCATACTTCCCTAGTGGTTCATTAATTATCTGTTCAAACTGTCCCCATTCTTTCTGCATTTTCTCTTGATCAAGTCCCTTCTCGGTATTCTTTTTATTGGAAGGTTCCTCCACCTTCTTCTCTATAGTAGACTCCTATGGTTTTTTAGCATCTTTGGATGTTTTATTTGCATCCTTTCCTGAGACATTAGTAGAAACCATTTCTTCCTGAGACTCCTGCAGGACTATTTGAAGTAGATTTAAAGGCACTTGCATTAACCATTGATTTGTGTACTCCTTGAATTGTGTTAATTCAGTTGGATTCAGTCTGATGACAGCTAAAATCTATACCTGTGAAAATTGTTTGGCTACTTCAAAAATATCGTCAAAATGATCATCCTCATGAATAAATTCCTTGACTTTAACAGACGAGGTAAAATTATACACGGCCTAATTAGGGTCATACTGCCTTTCTCGAAACTCAACAAGATTTAAATTGTAAATGCATTTGACTTTAATTTGTGCATGTTTGAAGTCTTGTAAACAATAAACACCACACTGAATCAGAAATGTGAGCTAGAGATATTTTTTAAACTCTTTGAGAGACCCGGTTACAACCTTGCTAATTGTCTAGTATACAATTTCTCTGGCTAATCGTTTATCGGGGACATACCATAGAAGTACATGTGGTGGAGTGGTGCTTCCAAAAACTCTAATATATGTGAATAATTCCTCTCCAAACCATATTTCCATAGGTTGAATATCGACCTTGGCTTCTTCAGATAATCTTGGGGCTTTCTTATCAAAGACAACCTGATGAATAGGGATCATAACCCCCTGAAAAATCTGATAGAAGTATTCATTGAAATAATAATTCCAAAGTTCTTTATGATATACATGAATTGATGTGGGATCCTAAGGCGTCCACTTCCATCCCATAATCGGAAAGGGAAATATGAAACTCACTGCGTCCATTATGTAGGCACACATAAAAACGAAGGAATGGTTTTTGTAGTGACAAAATGGTTCTTCCTATATTCTATGATGTGGTGGGCTAAATTATTTAACAATATTGTGGCCCAATCCATTATTATAGAATTAGAAGTAGCATCAATCAGAGGCACCCATTCAACAGAAAACTTGGTAGTGTCTGCATATCCAAATAATCTACATAGCATTGTGGTAATGTATAAATAAGGAGTGGCAAGAGAGGTTACCATATACATACCAGTTTTATCCATCTTGTGCTTCTAGGATTTGACCTCCATTTCTTTATAACTTCGGATGGTTCTTCATTTTCAGCAGCAAATTGCTCAACAAATGCTTTATCATAAACCCTATGTGGTTGTGGTAAATGATACATCCTCCTTATATCCTCGGGTTTAAAAGAATTGATGACCACTTGTCTTGAGGTTACAAATTATTTGTCTTCAATGTTCA
The DNA here is from genome assembly GCA_031772625.1 of Pinus tabuliformis. NCBI lineage: Eukaryota > Viridiplantae > Streptophyta > Pinopsida > Pinales > Pinaceae > Pinus > Pinus tabuliformis. Next base: position 202,206,925 of record CM062813.1, read on the forward strand.
CATTTTCAATAACCATTTCACCATATTGGTGTAGGGTAATATTTTTGGTCTGGCTGCTACCTTATGAAAAACAAAACTTGCAACCGCAAAATAAGAAGCGTCTAAGGATTCAATATCATCTATCACCGCTTCCTTCTATCTTCCCTTCTCGAATATATTATAAGCATTCTCCCAGGAGTCGGCGCTGCACTCTGGTGAACAAGTTATATCAGAAAATAGAGGTGATCGTTCTAGTACATATTCAGCTAGGGACAGTGTAACCTTTCCTTTATTCATCTTGACCATTAAGATGATGAGTCTTTGTTATAGTCCTATAACCACAAAGAAGACGAGAGTGATAGCGCGAAGGATAAAAAATTGAAATATAATGGAATACATATATGAAAGCTTTTTTCAAATTAATGAAATTGAAAAACTTAAATGCACCCATAATGGTGAGAAGACATTGAATTTTTTGAGCTGTGAAGTCATAAATATCCATAACTTGAAAGTATAACAACGTAAGATTCAGATTATCTCTCATTAATGTAGTCTATCGCAAACAATCTTTTCAGAGTAGATCATTAAAAACTTGTTAAAGTACCATCCTTAGAACGTGAAATGTGATTTTATGATTTATTGACGTTTCACATTGGTGGTCTCGGATTCTATCGCAAATCGGAAATTCACAATGTCATGCAGATAGTTTGATTACTAGTTTTGCAATGTTGTGATTCGTGAGATTGCGATCTAACGGATGCGAAAATGTTTTGATATTACAGTTAATTCATTTCTCAGGTCCATAGTCATATCACACTACATAAAAGGAAGGTTTTAATATGTTATGTTCCTTTTCTGTGATGTGAAAATACTCACAGGATTTGACCGAAAAGGAATATTCCTGGATTCTCCACATATCGCAAATCGGCGATGTTCAAATGGTAACGTTAAGTGTTGCGCAAGAGATTTTGTGAAATGCAAAATGCGATTTCACTTTGGAATGGAGTGAATGATTTTTTTTTTAATTTGGAGTTTAATGAATTTAAACCAAGTTGTTTTCTAAAGGGTCCCCATTTATTATCTAAAGTATTTTCACCATAAATGGGGGTTGTTGTACAACACAATAGAACATTGTGGAGAGATGATATGAAACTTCTTGCATGAAAATCTTGTCGGTGGCATACCTTGGAATAAAATGTGAGACTTATGACCGCCAAACACTCTAAGGAAGGTGTCAGCTAGTGAGGCAAACCAATCTGCAATCTCTGATACTACTTCCATTACCCCACATGACATGTAATGTGGTTCTTCCTCAAAGATAATCTTGTAAAGTGGAATAAGGAAGTGGTCAGTTAACCTCTCCATAAATCCTCTATGGCAACAATCCGAGAGAAATCTATAGTGGTTGTGCACAGCAGGGTCTCAAAGTGTCCAAGTCCATTTCATGCCACAGAATGCATTATGTCCAAATATTGCATCCAGCAGATATGCAAACATATAAAATCTCACGTACTCGCCCTTGGGAGGATTCAAGGCATTCTCTACATGGATACTTGATTTTCGAGCCAACAAGTCTAGCCATTTGAATAACTTCCCCTCATTCACAACCAGGTTCAATAAGATTGTCCACCCTTTAGGAAAGGTCTCAGTGCTCTGCTGACTATAGATTCTACAAGCTAGGATGATCAACAACTAATGGGCCCTCTTGAGAGACTCTATCTTGTAAGTGTTTGTGGGTGTCTGTCAAAAATTTGATGGCTCTTTTACCCAACTTTTAATAACGTATTTTGTGCCCACATAGTTGTAGGTGACATAGAAGTATGAATCCATGAGTGTTTCTTATGCGGGAAAATTGTACATAAGATGCTAATTTTCTACCAGAAAAGTAACAAGATTTTGTCCACTAGCACTGCTCAAAGTGATGGTCTTCACATCAATATGTGAAACAATCTAGCCGATAAAATTTGCACATGGGAAGGCTGGATATTTGCATGTAACCTTATGTAGCCTTGATTTATGGACATTAATGTATACGTGTTGGTCCTCCAGATTTTCTTGGAAGCTCTTTGTTGAAAAAGCTTCTTTCACTTTTTGTCATGTAAGATCTGACTCCTTTTCCACATACAATTGAGTGTCTAAATACACTGGAAATTTAATTGTCATGCTCTCAACTACTTCCCCGATATTGCTTTATGTGGTATCTCTTGAAGAAACCCTCTTGGTTGCCCTGATAACAATGACTTCTGGAGATAATTTCTCAACAAATGTGGTACTTGTAAGAGGGAAAAGGCACTCATGGCAAGAATAAATTAACTTTTTCAAATCCACTTTCAAAGCAAGATCAGGCAGTGAACTAGTGAAGTGATGAGAGAGATTGCGCAATTTTCAAGAGAAAGGGAGGGAGATTGGTTGAGATAACTATGCATTGCACGGTCTTAATAGCCAATGATGCAGCCTGAGGCTTGATACTACACAATGCGTAATTCAGCCAAGGCAATGATAGGGGGAGGTTGTGCATTGCACATTCTGAGTGGCTAAGGTGGTAGGACTAAGCCCTGGGACTGTGAAATTCAAAGTTGGGCTCATGTACTTCACATTACACAGTGTCATAGGCCAAGCTCTCATCTTGAGCCTTGGACTTTCACAATGCCTAGTTGGGCAAGGAAGTGCATGGCCAAGTGAAGTGCAAATTTGCCTAGTGAGGGTGTAGGAAACAAGAATATCTAAGAGATAATGCAAGTTAAAGTGCACATCTAACTAAGTATGGATAGATCAATGTGAATCAAGTGCAGAAACTCAACAAATGGAAGGAAAAACAAATATTCAAGGAGAGTCGTTGAAACAGCGATCAATGGTGTGTAAAAACAAGAAAATAGATGCGACAATTATGAAAGGTGAATGAATTAAATCAACACTTGTACAATCTAATATAAGTAAAAATTCCAGCAACCATGAAGAGAAACAAGCAAAACATCACTCGAAGGAGTGAAACGACAAAAGGCTCCAGAAAAAATAGCAAAAGACGACAAAAGAAAAACTCACCCTGAAAAGCAATGCAAACTCCACCGAAGGCTCCTTGATCTCCTTGGGAATGCTATAGATCTAATATCGAATGTAAAAATGAGCTCTATAGGCATCACTTAAATAGATTTGGATGGATTAGGGTTTATGACACACATGCCTAAAATCAAGGAAAAAGCAACACTTGGAAGAAATTTCTAAAAATATGAATTGTGACACCTTCGGGAAACTAATGGTGAATCCCTCTTTTATAGGGATTTCTTTTTCACTTTTATCTTTTTTATCTTTTTTTCTTTTTCGAGAAACTTTCCATGCACATTGACAAGGAAGATTGCGCAATTCTAGGGAACTAGGCAACTTCCTGACTCAGTGCACTTCGCAGTTTCTGAGCTCAAGGAATGGATTATGCATTTTCTTAGCTTCATGTTGGGATGCAATCCATGAATGTGCAATTCTCAAGCTCAAGGTTAAGCTACCATTCTGGATTACGCATTTTCCATCATCAAGGCTAGCTTACCTTCCAGGATTGCGTAGTTTCTAGAGGTAAGCCCAGGACTACTGCAAGGTCAAGTTAGAAGGTTAGATTCTGACTCAAAAGGATCAGATCGGTATGAAAACAAGAAAACACAAGCACAGATGAAAATAATAAGTCTTGATCGAATCGCAAATACTTGACAACAGTAAAAGATAAGATGTTGTGGACAGAAGAGAAGGCTCCAAAATCAAAGCGTAGGCAAAATTTTGGAGGGTGGTTGTAGTAGCTACAATAGGTCCCTATTTTTTTAAACTTAAAAATAGGGGGTTGTTATAGGATTTAGAAAATATGATCAAGCTGGGAATGCCTAATATTTTGAAAATAAGGTAAGCGACTAGTAGATGTATTTGTGACAAAAGTAAAAACCTTTTAAAATAAGAACCCAACGATGAAGTTCCTTAATTAATTTAAACTTAAATTAAATCAACTCTAAACTTTTAATACTGAGTTTTGAATTTTAATACTACCAAAACTATTTATTTCATATTGTCCTCACCTCTCTTAATATTAGCATCGCTCCGCTGCCAATAGGCCTGTTAAGCACCTTGACAAAGATACATTTGTATCATAGAAGAATTGACTTGATGACAACAAGCTTGTTCAGAACTCTGGAGAGTTTTCTAATATCTCTCACATTTTTCATTTTGAAATGCTTTCAACTCTTTGAACATTTACTATCTTTTTGATAATCTATAAATATATTGCTTTTGTAACTTTGGAATATCAAAAGAGTGGGGTGAGAGTTATTTTAATTTATCAAGAATTTTGATATACTAATAATCCTAACTTGGTATGTTATTATTCATTACTAATAAAAATCAGTCTACTTTTAAATGTCAAAGTGACAAAGCTCTTGTTTCAAAAAGTAAGCAATCAGACATTTACCTTCTAATGAAAGCTTTAGTTAAAAATAAAGTAATAACAAGCATAATATATTGTGCATAATTTCATATTACTTCATCCTTAACCTTTGGATTTAGTTGAATAATAATTATTATACTGAAAATAGTATATTTTTTGGAAAATGTAACCCTTGCTGAAACTATACAACAAAAACAAAATAACAATAAATTGTTTTTACCAAAAAAAATAGACAACAAAAATAAGAAAAGAAAATTTTAAGGACGCCCACATCCTTTAGTAAATGGTGGTTTATTTACATATGATTAAATGATTTTTTTATGAAAAGTACATTTTCAAAATCTAGTCATTCAAAGGCATATTTTCAACCTTGCCTTCCAATTTTTGCAGAATGTATATGGAAGGGCCGAGTTTTGAAGAGGTTTGGAAAGGACTAAGCCAAAGGTGTTGGAATTTTGAGTGTCTTCCTTTCTCCTCATGGCTCTTGCCCCATTTAAGCACCCTATCACCAATGGAAAAGTCCCTGTCAGATGTTAAATGTTTATCAATTGTCTATTGATGATTTTTTGATGTTCATGAAACTTAGCTTTAGTCTTTTGCCTTTCTTCCTCCAATTTCAATAATGTGTATATTCTTGCATCCTTATATTTTATGAAATTTCAATTTACTTCTTGAGCCAATTGAATAGATGGAAGAAAAATATTTGGAGGTAGGATATTCTCCTTGCCTTATATAAGGAACTAAGGGTAATTACCCAATGCTCATTTTGGAGGAACTTTTTCAAACCACAAAGCATTGGATAAATGATTATGCTAGTTTATTTGATGGTTTTGAACTATTTTCTTTAATATTTGGATTAATTTTTTATTAGTGGATTCTACCAATCCATTATTGTAAGGGTAATAATTGGCAGTAAACTTAATTTTAATACCCATAACTAAACAAAATATAGACATCTTCAGGGAAGAAAAATAAGAGGTGTTATCGAATATAAAAGACAAATGAACATCAAACTTGGAAATTACATAGCTTTTGAGAAACAATATCACCTGTTCATCATTAACCTTCTTTGATGGGATTTCTTAAGTCTAACTGGTGAAATAATCAGCGGCAATGAGAATATATTTATGTAACTTTGAATAATTTGGATTTATCTCACTAATAATGTCAAGACCCCATTGCTCAAAAGGTCCTTCTACTTCCATAGGTTGAAGAGGAAGAGCTGGTATTTTTTCTTTACCAGAAATATCCTGACATGTTTTACACCTCCTTGAATATGCATATGAATCTCTTGAGAGAGTTGGCCAGTAATAACTTGCTCAAAGAATCTTGTGTGCAGTTGTCTCTCCACCGAAAAGTCCTCCAACTAGTCCATCAAGTCATTCGTTCATTACCTTCTATGCATCATATTTTCTCCAAGAATCTTAGTAAAACATTATCATAATTCTTTCTAAACAATACTCCATTAATCAGCTGATATTTAGCACATTTTAACCTTAAATATTGTTTTTTTTAGTTGTTAAATGGTTAGGTGCAGTTCCATTTGTTACGAAATACCTAATATTGTAATACCAGGTGTATGTTGGCATGGGGACATAAAGAAATTTCTCTTGACTTAATTCAAACTCGTTGTACTAACCTTCTTCTAGATCTAAATGATAACCTTTTGATTCAATTGATAACTTGCACAAACATTGCCTTCTTACAACCTTAGATGGTCGGATTTCAAGGTCATACTCTTGGAGTGTTGTCATGTAGTTTGCTCCTTTTTCTCATAGGTCCTTCTATACCAATAAATTATGCATAGCATAGTGAGGACTCTAACTTTAATATGTAATTTTAATAGAAAAGTCCTAAAGTGTCTCATAGATTTATAAATTGCGTATGTTTTCTTATTTATATCAGGATAATTTAATTCAGCCCCTTGAAATCCAGAACTCATGAATGAAATAGGTATTTCAATATCATCAGCATTCTTCTGAGTAAGGATTCTTGCATAAGAGACATCAGATGCAAAAGTGTACAATAAAACTTCTTTATCAAAATTAGGACTATATAGTGTTAGATCAGTAGCAATAGCCTCTTTAATGTTTTTAAAATACTCTTTTTCTATTGTACCCCATTTAAAAATGTGATCCTTTTTAATCATATATTGCATAGGTCTGACAGTCTCTAGAAATCCATGGATGAATCTCCTAACAAAATTAATCTTCCAATAAAAGATTGGATATTTTTTATTATGAGGAAGAGAAATTTGAATAATTTCTTTAATTCTATTTGGATCAATTACAATCCCAATTTTAGAAACTATAAATCTAAGGAGTTTACCTTCAATGACAAAAAAAATCGTTTTCCTAGGATTTAAAGATATGCAATATTTGCGACATCTATCAAATATTTTCCTCGAATGATCAACATAATGTTCTCTTTTCTTTGAATAAACAAATATATTTTCCAAGTACACAACAATAAAATTGTTAATGTATCCATTGAAAGCAATATCCATTGCTTGTTGGAAAGTTTCTCTTCCATTTATTAGACCAAAAAGAATCTTTTGATAATCAAAATTACCCCATTTATTTTGAAAAGTTATTTTAATTTGATCTTCTAGTGCAACCAAAATTTGGTGGTAAGTAGAAAATCCATCTAACAAGGAAAACATCTTCAAAACAACAAAAAATTGTAAGATTTGCTTCCATAGGAGGAACGGGGTAATCATATTTTTCTAATGATTTATTAAGATTACATAATCAATGCAAATCCTTATGTCCCAATTCTTATTTCGAACTGGAACTAGATTTGAGACCAATTGAGAACGTCAAAGTGGAAAAATGATTCTAGCTTTCAAAATTTTATTCAATTTATCTTTAATTTGACCTTCGATTCTAACATGCATTTTTCTAAGTTTTTGTTGAAATTCTTTAATGTTTGGTTTTATTGAAATTACATGTTGAATTATTCTGGTATCATATACCTTCAAGTCATCATATGTCCATGCAAAAACATCTTTGTATTCTTTAAACAACTTGATAAAAAAAAATCGTTCAATCGGAGTACAATTTGTTCCCAAATTAACATTCTATGTATTTTTGTTAGTTCCTAAATTTACAACTTAATATTGCATCGAGTAAATATTGGTTCTGCAGTAAGTACTTCCTTTGAAATTATTCTGAAAATCATACAAATTTTCGAGCTGAACTATTAATTTTGGGATTGGATTTTGTAATTGAAGTTCAACTAAAAAATTTGAATTCAATTGGAAAACATGTTGATCTTCGTCTATTATGGATCCCTTAAAAGTATCTTCCATAGTTAAGAAATCCCTTATTTGGTCATCATCACAAAAAACTCTCCAATTAGAGATTTTTTCTAGGAAAGATGACCTAAAAAGGATCTTTGTAGAAAATTTATTAGGTGAAAATTTCTCAACTAGAAGAATCCTTTATGTGACATTAGCCAAAAGGTCAGCGTCCATTTTGTGAACAGATATTAAATTTAACTCAAAATTATCAAAGTTTTGGGATAAATCCCACACATCTTGCTTGTAATTCTTTAAATGATTAGAGACACAATGAATGGTTTTATTGCATTGCCTAACTATTATCTCTTAATCACCTAAGACTTTAATTTTCTTAACTTCCATCTCAATAGATTTCTGAAGCCCTTGAAGTAAGGCTTCATACTCTGCAACATTGTTATTACATTGAAAGTTAAGTCTACATGAAAGAAGAAACTTATTACCTTGTGGATCCAGTAAAACAAAACCGACACTAATGCCTTCTATTGATTTGGAACCATCAAAGTATAAAGTCCAAAAATCAATATTTACATCATTAACTAAAATAGAAGGAAAAGAAGCAGAATATGATATTTTCTTTGAATCCAAGAAAGGAACAGTAATGGAATTTAGAATTTCAACTTCTATTTTGGGAATAAAAGATTCCTCATATGCATAATTACCCAAAATGGTTTCAAAATAATAATTACCTAATTAAGCTTGAGAAGACATAATTGGTTCATTGGATTTTTCAAGATCAGTAACCGTATGTTTCATATGTTTCTCTCTTTCCATTTTAATATTATTAGGTCTACCATTTAATGGCAGCCATAAATTCGACCAATCAGTTGAGAAATATCCATTAAGTTTCTTAGCCCAATCTTTTCTAAGTAACAAACTATAAGATTCTAAGATGTTTGTGACAATAATATCAATAACATAAAGAAAATTAGGATTAGAGGAAACTTGTATAACACATCTTTAATTTCTCCAAGTACCTTAACACTTGACATGTCTAGATGCACAAGTTGAGTAGTGGGCTGTATAAGAACAAGATTTAACTTTTCATCCACTGATAAGGGCATAACATTAGATGAGGCCCTTGAGTCCACTAAAAAATTGGGTACATTTCTATTACAAATCTTAAAGGTCAAAAGGAAGAGATGAGTACAAGAAGTTGATCTAACTCTAATTAGAGTTGTGTTTATATTTGATATTCTCTTTGCAGGAGTTTTTTAGGAATTATTTGAATTGGAGGATTGAGTTTTTGGTGGATCAATTCCTAAGACTTTAAGAACTTTGTTCTTTTGTTGATTTAATTTTGATAACTCAAATAGGGAAACATTTTCCCTAGTTTTTTTCATGTCCTCTACCAAATAATACTCAAAATGTTCTATTTGAGGAGCTATATTTGAGGATGAAGGAGATTTATCAAAAGTTCGTGATTTCTTAGGAGGACTAGAAGGATTAGTAGCAGCTAGAGTGGAAGTTTGATTTTGTGTTATGCTCCTAGTCTGCACGGAATTAATAATGATCTAGTTGAAGATGAGGAGGAAGTTAATTCCGTGCAGACTAGGAGCATAACACAAAATCAAAATATTCAATTCCTCAACATTGGTCTGATTAGGACTGGGTGGTTAGTTTCTCTTAAATGGTCTCCATGGTTTCTTGGTTGAAGGTGTTTCTGAAAGAATGGTTTCAAAATCAATTATTTCATTCAACATTTTCTTGATTACCTTCTGAATTGAATCTAAATCAACAACTTATTTATATTTTTTCTCGTCAACAATTTTACTAGTTGTTGGCTTCTTTAAAGTACAAACGGTGTCAATTTTTTCTTAAATTAATGCTTGTTTTGAAGCTATTCGTAAGATTTGCTTTTCAACATTCAAATATTGTTCCATATTTTGAGCTAGCGTTAGTTTATTTTCTCTTATTACTATTAATGCAATTGATGGGGGGTGATCTATAATACAAACTTCAATCAAAATGTCATCACCTGGTCTTGAAACTTATTTAGAAGAGAAATAAATCTCTGATTAGAATCATTAATTGATTCATTGGGATTCATTCTAATACTAAATATGCAATGGATTTATCATCACCATTTTTTTTAACAAAATGATTTTTAAATGCATTCCATCTAGTAATAAAACCATCTGCTAAAGAAAAGTACCAAGACGATGTTTTTCCTTCAAAGGTATAATGGCAAAAGTTTACAAACCACATCTTCATGTTATATTCCCCCTAAATTCAAAGATAGGAAAAAATGTTTAATATGTTCTTCGAGAGAAATAGGTCCATCAAGATTAAACTTTGGGAGAAATATTTCAGGATGTTTAGGTAGATCATGTTGATCTCCAACAATGTTAACTACTCCTACTAATAACTGACCAACCATAGATGGAATCAAAGGAGGAGAAGGTAAAGGTGGTGGAAAAACAAGTTGACTAGTAGAAACTCTAGGAATAGTAGTGGGAATGGTAGAAGTTTGAATAGGGGAAGAGGGACATGTCTAAGTAGGCGAGATTGAGGGATAAACACTTATTGATTGAACTTATTGTAATGACGTTGTTTTACTTTCCCAACCTATGTCCTCAAAAGGAAATAGTGGATTTTTTATCGAGGAAAACTCTAATGATGATTCAAGACTAACTTGTGATGACGAAGCAATTAAAATTTGAACCTCTTCTTTAGATCTTCTCCTTCAAATAGAGTAAATAAAAGGGGAGATAAACCTAAAATCTTACTTTGTGAATGAGTATAGGCCCTGGAGAATTATAATTGAGGATGAACAAGGGCAAAAGAAACTTCAAAAGATTATACTATGAATGGCTCTGCAACATGTGTAACTCTTGAAGAAGTAAATTGTTGTTCAGTTGAATGAACTAATATAGGAGAGATATTGGTATCAAATGATGTAACGGGAATATTTTTTTCACAAGATTTATTAACCATACATTGTTTTTGGCCATCCTTCTAATGCCAAAATTGTTGACAGGAGGAGTATGTCCTCTTGCTTGCAACGAGTGAGTTTTGAACCGATCAAGGTCCCAATTAGACCCCTATTCATTTGGTTTGGTTGTATACTCTCTAGAACAAAGGCCCGATTTCCATTCTAATCTAAAACTAAAGAAATGCCAAAATTAAAACTAAATTAGGGAGAATATATGACATAATAATATTTACAATTAACTATAAAAAAATATACAAATTCCTTTGTGTGTGTGTGCGTGTGTGAAAATAGTTTGAGTAATCTAATAGCAGAGGGGGGAAGGGGAATCACGAAAGCACGATATTTTGATAAATATTGCGGATGTTTGACCTTGGCTAAAATCTGGGTCTAGTCAGCCACTTAAAAGGATTTTTCAGACTCTATTTAAAAGCTCTTATGGAAAGTTGGGCTTTATTTTTATATTTTTATATTTTGTTTGCATGCCATTTTCTGAATTTAAATAACAAAAATTAAATCTATCTCGTAAGTGAGAGAAACCCATTCAAATAAAGCTCGAATATCAAAAATTATTATCTACGAGTGTTATAGACATTTTTGTGCCTTACAGCTCTAAGCATGAAATGTCCATAAACCAAGGGATCCTAAGTCCCTAAAAGTGTTGTTCCGGCCCCTAAAGGAACAAGGTCAACAAATTACAGCTTCTCCCAGAAGTTCTCCACCAGAAACTGCTCAAAATCAGTCAAATCAGGATCATCTCAGCTGCTCCACTAGCTAGCTGCTTTGCATAGCACCCAAGTACACTAGCTAGGTGCGTTGCAACGCACCTAAATGCACTACCAGGGTGCGCTGAGCGGGAAATGACAAATGGAAGTGTCATTCCGCGAGGTGGACGGACAATGGAAGCTTCCAGAATCTTCCCCAATGACACTTTCCTCACTGAGTTCGACCAAGGATGAGTAAGAGGCTCTCAGTCTCCAAGTGGAAGCAAGAACTGACAGAGAGAAGCCACTAGTCAAATCATAAGCTGACTCATCCTCTTTGCATACATCTATATATGGATCCCTCATCCCAGAGATCCGGAGGCTGGAATTTTGTACATTGCAGAGAATTGCTGTTGGTTTTGAGATAGAGATCAGAGTATTGGGTGATTTATGCTTTGTTGGAGGTGAAGAGGGGATTCCTTTGCTGGGGGGTTGATGCTGGATCAGGAATCATCGGTTGTAACTCCTCCTGGACCTTCTTGTTATATCAATAAAACTATTTGAGTTTCTCCTACATGCTTGTGTATCAATGATGTTTTGTTATATTTGCATGTTTAGCTTAAATCTGATCCTAAGCTATTTATGAATATAAATCCATGTCTTTGTGTAGTTTTCTCCTTCTGTGATCTTGCAGGAACTTGGTGAAATCGGGCAAGTAAGGGAGCAGGTAGCTGGAAGTTGTCAAAGAGGAGAGAGATTGGATCAAAGGACTAGCGCAAGACACAGGTTGGTTCATCCTATTCCTCTTTGTTTATAGTTCATAAAGAAGAATACGAAAGTAGTTTTCTCTGTTTGTTTCTAAGGTACTGTCACGCCTTAGTGGGATAGGGGCGTTCTGAGTAGACACTTTTCCCGTTAACAACGAGTAAAAGGCAAATAACATATATGAAATAATAAACAAATTCAACAATAAAAAGTATTGAATTGTCTCAAAAGAAATAATCGCAAGAACGTATTAATATTCTACATAAATTGATATGTGAATGAGTAAATAATACAAATACCAACATTTTATATTAATTAATTAAATAGATCACGATATATTAAGCTTATAACTCCATAAATGCATCAAATTATGAAATGGTCTTCAAAAGCTTGAATATCAAAATACTAATTACAAAGTTAGAGTCCTAAGTTTCAAAAATTTCCAACCCTTTTGCCAATGCAAATGGTTTTATAAATATGAAAACAAAATAATATAAGACTTTCTTTTCACTAAAGATAAAAATTCTTAAAGATTTTCTTCAATAAAAATAGCAATAAGAAAACAAATCTTATCAGTTCATGACATCGTTTCCTAGAGTAGACCAATTTAATCTTCTTCCTGGATTTGAGATGTTAGTGTTGAGGCAAGTGGCATATTTTTAGGAGAATTTGTTTTGATGTATGCAGACCATTCCAAATATCTTTCAGAAATGGGTTGAAGATAAATTAGTATGAAATTGTCAATATTAAATTGACACCTAGACAATAGATTCTAGATATACCTCTTTTTTCTTTTATATTTTGTTGAGAACTTAGATATAAATTTCATTTGTTTGAAAGGAATTTGCAAAAAGTTCTAGAAAACCCATGCATCCCAAGTACCAATTTCTTTAATTTTATATTCATTTGATGATCTTTTTTCTTCAAATTCTTGTTGATTAAAGTCTTGATGGCACTGCTTCCCTAAGGGCTATAGGTTGAGGCATATCTAACTCCTCTGTAATATCTAATCCTAAATCCCAAACAGAATCAGAAAGCTTAAATGCATCTTCAATCCATTCTTTAATTTCCTTGCAGTTTAAATCTCTCTTCTTTAATGGGGCAATCATTAGCTTTCTATCCTTCTTAGAGAATTTTATAATATTGTCAGGACTAAATTGTTTCTTCCAATCAATAATATAGCCAAAATGTTTATATATCATCTTGTCATCTTTCATTTCTAATTCAATTATGTCAGTAAGGGACAATAAATTTAGGAAAAAATTGTAGATTTTATGCATTTTCTTGAAAATTTTGAGTTGAACCTTCTTCAACTCTTGATTTACCTGTAGGGCCTGTTCTTTCAGAAAATTAATACTTGTGGTTATTTCTTGACTTTGCCTTAATTGTTGCTGCAAGGATTCAAATTTTTCTTGAAGATTGAAATTTGGTTCTCTTGAGATGTCTTCAAATCTTTAATTTTTTTAGTATGATGATTATTTCAATCAGCCAATTTTGTTTTCCATAGCTATTCCAAATTTGAATTACTTAGATTATGCTTTTCCTCTATCTATTGAATAGTTAAAGCAAAACCTTAGTTAAGCATTGTAGAATGTTTCTGCTATTGTTCTTCACTAGAAAAATATGTTTTTTTCTAGTTGTGCTTTGAGTTCTTTTATCTTATTCAAACTTTTTACATATTCTTCAAATATATTATCAACTAAATGTTTTGTGTAGCTCACGAAAGCTCCAAGCACCCGCGTTGACTCTTTAGCTTTACCGTTTTTATCACTTGAGGCTTGTTAACTTAATTTTGTAATAACTTTAATAGAATCAAGCTACCTCTTTATGTTTCTCTTAACCACTGATTTGGTTTGAGAATTAAAATAGTAATAACTTAAAGAAGGAACTATTTTAGTAACTAGTTCGACTTTAGATAATGGTCTAAAAATAGAAAAAATAACTGGAATGTTCGTTGAAACGAGAGTCAATGAAATTCATGGAGACCATATCTCATAAATTTCATTGATGATTTTGGAGTTTGTGAAACATCTTGATTTGACTTCTTATGAAATATCTGAGATTCTGGAGTGACATTCATTGCACTTTGTTGAACTTCTTTTTTAATGTCATGGACAATTGTTTGAATAGTTTTTTGGGCTTCAATTTATTTTTTAACTTTTCCTACCTGTGAAAAATCCATGCCTCTGGAACTCTTTGGTTGATATAGCTGGTTAGGTGACTCCACATCAATTATCTTTTTTTGTGTCATAGAAATATTATGTTGTTAGATCCTAACAATGTGATTAATCCAAACTACTTTCTTCTAAAATATTATGTTCTTGAGCTTCTTCCTTCTCTATGATTTGAGACATGTTTTCTTTCTTCTATACACTACTTTCCTTGTCTTTTTCAGTCAAACCAGATGAAACATAAGATTGCAATAAAGAAGTCAAATCAATTGAGATCGAAGATTTTTATACTCCAACATTTTTCTCTTGCATAGATGGGGAATGAAGCTCTTCAAGAATATCAGTAAATCGAAAATTCAAATTCTTAGGCAATTTTAACTTTTCAAGAGGGGTTGAAGTATAGAGAATTATTTGTTTAAAATATAATTCATAAGTGTCATCTCTGAACTTTTTCACCTTAACCCTCTCCTCAACATCCTTGAAATTAGCTCTTCGTGCGACTTGATCAAAAGCATTAGCATGAATAAAAAGATAATCATACAAGGGTTGTTGATGTTTAAAATCTTTTGATAAGCATATTGAGTTGTAATGATTAATGATTAAATTTTTCGGGTCATATCTAAAAAAGGCAAGGAATGAAGTCGAAGTTTCTACAATTTCTCTTCTTCGACTATAAAATTATGTCCCCTATCTTTAAGCACCATCTGACCAACTTTAATAGGAAATCTAGGCCATACTTTCTTTTTCATTTTATGCAACATCCTAGATTGGCCATGAAGTGCAGTATGATTAGTTATTTCTCTGATGGCTAGCCTATCATATATATATCTTGGCAAGACGTGAGGTCCTACATCACTTCCATAAGTCCTAATAAAAGAAAAAAAATCTTCTAAAAACCAATCACCAATTCAAGGCAGGGCTTCCTAAAAATATTTACTGAATCTTTGGGGAGTATCTCCAAAAAAACTTCATGAGGAGGAATCGTGATGTTATTGTATATATCATAAAAGTGTTGTTTGTACTAGTTTTACCATAAGATAGCAGTATAATCCTGAATAACCTGTTGATGATTGAAATAATAACTCCACTCCATTAATGGAAATGGAATTGAAGTTGTAACAACATCCATGAGATAAGCAGACATAAAAAAATCCTTGTTCAAATGTAGGAGGAGAAGCAACAAATACCTTAATGGCTTTTGATAAATTTTGGGATAGAATATCTCCCTAGTTGAATATTCTTGACAATTCATGATTTCCATATATAAGAGGAACCCATTATATTTTACAATGCTCAGTATTCTCTTGTCCATATAGTCTAGAAATCATCTTGAGTATATATCTGAAAGTGGTTTTGAAGATTTCTACTGGGTGATATTTTCATGTTTTCAATTTGCATCCTTTTGGGTCATGGAGCCAGTCATTTATGACTAATTAATAATCCTTATTCTTCTTTTTTAGTACATTGTCATCGAATTCATCCAAAAATTCCTTATTCAGAAGGATTTCAGGAGGATTTAGCTTATAGATGGTACTAAAGACTTCACGATTCACTTGCCCATAAATTCTAGAAATCATCCTGAGTATATATCTGAAAGGGGTTTTGAAAATTGCTACTAGGTAATATTTTCATGTTTTCAATTTGCATCCTTTTGGGTCATGGAGTGAGTCATTTATGACTAAGTAATAATCAGTTTTCTTCCTTTTTAGTACATTGTCATGGAATTCATCCAAAAATTCTTTATTCAAAAGGATTTCAGGAGGATTTAGCTTATAAATGGTACTAAGGACTTCAGGCTTCTAAGACGAAATAATATTTTGATTATGATCATAAATAGAACAAATTGGAACAGGAGCACGCGTCAAAATCTAACTTATCATATCATAATAAGGAAAAATGTTGGGCATGGCTACAATTTTATGCAATTCGGTTTTCCTAATTTCTTCATAGTCCAAAGAAGATTCATCATCTAAATTTTTTTTATTCTACCCATTTTCTTTCTTCAAAGAAAATAAAGGTTCCTTCCCATGAAATCTTACCTGCTTTCTGAGTCCTATGAGTTGTCTTTTATATGAGCGAAGGATTTAAATTGGAATCTTTAGGTCCTAGGGCTTATGTTGCTTTCATTTTCATCTGAATTTTTTCAACTACATGTATGGAAGCTTACATCTTTCCTTTCTTAAATATTTTCAAATAACTTGTAACAAAGAAGAAAGAGTAATAAAAACACAAATTTCCAAAGAGAAAATGGGTAATTTAAAATTAGCAAATAAAAATAGACAGAAAAATAACCATTCAAATGCATAGTTCATAAAAAATAATTGTTATTTTGCAAAAAATCAAGAGTTTTGTGCATAGACAATAAAAGAAGATTTAACGTGGTAAACTCAAATTACATCATTTAACAACTTCTCGAAAGAAGCAACGGTGATTTTTTTGAAAATCATGCAAAGTAAATAAAATCTTGTAAAGCATGTATTGGTTCATTAATGTCGGTTAAACCTGATATGAAAGCCAACCGTTAAACAACTCACAAAACCAGGAAGTACTCGAGTCGTCACAAGGTCGGTGTTTTATTTTGGTTTACCACTAATGAACATTGGTCTCTTGAATTTCCAACTTAAGGTTTTATTCAAAGAAAAGAGCGAAAATTTGAAATAAAGAAAATCATGTGAAAAACACAAAATGGCGACTGCACTAGTCACAAGGTTGGGATAATTGGACAGTCAAGTGTCGGGAATCAGGGTTACAAGAAAGCATGACTCACAAAATCGGAAGATTGGATAGTCAGGAGTGGGGTTAATAAAAAAATTTTAACAATATTCAGACTCTCAACCTCCAACACTAACTATATTTTTTATTTTATTTTTTTATTTTTTTATTTATTTTTTTAATTTTGCAAAACTTAATATATTTTTTGAGGCAATTTTATTAAATGAAACAAAAAAAAAATCAAAAAATTTAAAAGTCTCTATTTTTAAAACTATAAAAATGGGGGGTTGTTGTATGTATAACAATAGGTTGACTATGGTAAACTTGGATGAGGTTGATTGTTCCTAAATCTAGTTACATGTGGTTAAGTTTGAATGTAATTCACTTGGGTTATATATGGTTGAATAGGTTGATTGTGATCAACCATATTTGACTTTGGATAATTATTGTTACCCTAGATCCCCTATAGTTCACTTGGTTAATAATGGTTGACTTGGTCATTTTTGGTTGACTTTAATTAATTTTATAGCCTAATGTTGTTGATTGAAAATTTATGACATAACTTTGCATTATAACATTTCATAAGGGTTATGTTGCAATGTGGTGTTTCATAAAGTAGATATTATTATGTTGGGCATAGTTTACATTGGTTAAGTATGATTGGCCTAGTTAACAATCATTGAATATGGTTGACAATGGTTGACCTAGTTAACAATGATGGGTAGTGGTTGACCATATTGACAATAGTTGACTATGTTGCTTATGTTTCACCATGGTTGACTATTAATGACCATGCCAATTTGATCGTGTTAACAATGGTTGACTGATCTGAAATTAAAAATTGAAGGTTTCTTGAAAAAAATTGCAAGTTAGTTTATGTCTTGTGGGCAATGGATCGAAATTGCAAAAGCACATAAACTTAGAAATTTTAGTTAAGTTTTGTAGATTTAACCAAAGAAAATAGACAACATGCAGCATCACAAAACAAAAATTTGATGACAAAGGTCAACCCTCCTAGGTTACGTCTCCGGGTCCAACTTCCAATGTTGGCCCTTTATATTATATGCTCAAAATGTCATACAATGCTCAAATCACAAAAATTATGTTGCCATTATGTCCAGAATAGCCAAAACCCCTGTGTAGGCTCTTCTTGGGCTCAAAAATGATGAAAAATTGCCAAGTTAGGCCTCCTTCTCCATTTCTCTGTTATTTGTCCTACAAATTCTCAAAACTAGCAAAACCGGTAACATTTTCCTCTTTTGACAAAACCGTTAGGCAACAAACTAGCGTGAATGTGGTAGAAATTTTGCTAAAAATGATGTGTTTTGTCGAATGGTTAGTTTGGCTCGTGCCCCCTAACCACTACCCCTTTTCACGGTCATGTGTTCAGGGGCCCACCGACACTCTGCACTTGGTCATATGTAGTGGGCGATAGGACCATGATCTGGGCGCCATGCGTCGACGCTCTCTGCAAGCCCCGTCAGTGGTCACGGTAGTAAGTATGGGACCAGGGGCTAGGCTAACCGCCTTCCCCCTCCGCGTTCACCATATGCCAAAGTCACGTGGCATAACTTATAACCTGGGGTTAGGGATTCCCACCCTGCCCCTCTTTCCTGGTGCTATGGTTATATGGTGTGTGATATGACACAAAGCTAGGGCCATATGCCCCGGCCCTTCCACCAACTCCACTATCGCTTCAATTTAAATAAAAATTCGCCAAGATGCATGTTAAGAACCACTGCGCAGTGTAACAGTAGGCATGTTGGTTAGCTCACCCAAGGTCATGGGGTCAAACCCTGCTAACTCATTCGGTCGACCCAACAAAATTTTGTACAAATCCCAAGGACCATGTGGCACCCTCCCATTGGGCCATGTGGCACCTCTTGATTGGCCATACCCAAATCAAAGAACTAATAAAATTCTGCCACCCAAACCTATATGATCTGCCACATGTCATTAAGGGATTGGCCCATCTAACCATTGTACCTTCCCATTCAGCCTATTGACATGAGCACCATGTCACCATATGGTCTGCCCAGTTAACCCTGTAAGTTGACTTTTTAGTTGTTTGCATAAAACTTCATAACGTGATAACTTTCACATACAATGTCAAATTGAGGTGATTCAAGCGTGTTGAAATCATAACGATAAGATCTACAATTTGGCATTGGTTTCAGCAGATTTTGATCACTTTGGTTTTTGATCATATTTTTTATCCCCTAGATCATTCCTCCCCATTGGAAGTTTTTGGACCACCAAAATTTTATTTTTCCTCAACAAGGAGGGTATAGCTCCCTCACTTTCCCGATCCCAATCCACCTTGATTTACTTGGTTTAGTACCTTTGAGCCCCACTCAAAGATACTCCACATTGCCTCTACGTGAAGTCCTGATTCTCATATCCATAATTGAGTCTTCTTGCAACTCATCTAAATATTCAGGAGAAAAATCTTCAATAGATGGAATCTGAACATTCTCTTCATGATCATCAATTATAGAGGCTCATAAAATCTCAATTTTTCCACATTCATAATAGAATAAATTTGCATATAAGGTGGACAATCTAATCAGAAATAATTGTTACCAATCTTCTCCAAAATTTTGAAAGGACCATATCTAATTCACTTGAGATTTTTTCCTTCATCTTGAAGTCTTTCCTTGCTGATATACAACCAAACTTGATCTCCCACTTGGAAATCATGATCAACTCAATGCTTTTCATGCCTTTCTTTTTTCAAGCTTCTCTTGTACTCTTTGATGCACTGGGCTAATTTGTTTAATGAAATGCTTGCCTTTGGCCACATCACTATGTCAATCTACTACAATATCTTTACCAAATATGAAATCCAATGGAGACTTTGACAAACCCAAACAAGCTTCAAATGGAGATACTTGCATAGATGAGTGCTTGGCACGATTGTAGGCATGTTGGATGTAATGCAAATGTTCATCCCAAATTTTAGGATTCTTACCACAATATCCACGAAGCAGTTGCACTATTGTTTTGTTCACTACTTCTTCCTTGCCATCGATTTTTGGATGAAATGTTGTGCTCTTCTTCAACTTAGTGTCCATGAGTTACCATAAACTTGACCAAAACTTCCCAAAAAATTGAGAATCTCTATCAGAAATAATAGAAGTGGGAAACCCAAAGTGAACCCATACATTTTGGAAGAACATATTTAAGGTATATTCAATTGTAACCTATTTCGTACGTGGCTCAACACACACATTTTGTTGAAATGATCCACAAAAACATATAGATAATCATGAAATTTTCTTAAAATTGCTAGTCCTCCTAGGAAATCCATAGAAATACTTTCCCAAGGACAAGAAGGAATAATAAGTGGAGTATACAAACCCAAATTCCCATTGCTAAGCATGCTAGTAGCACACATGGAACATCCCTTAGATCTCTTGAATTAGTTTCATTCATGTGAGGCCAATAACAATACCTCTGAATTTGTGAAATTGTTTTGCCTACACCAAAATTACTAGCAATACGAGATGTGTGGGCTTCCCTTAATACATTGACTCTTTGACCCTGTGGAACACATAACTTTCCAAGATGATACAACAACTTGTTATGAACATGATAATCCAACTCTTCAACATGATTTCCTTGAATCAAAGTTGCATAAACATCTTTAAAATCGCCATCTTGAGCATATTGTTCAATATAACTTTCATGCATGATTGAGTTATGATTAAGAATGACATATGCATTAACAATAGGCCTTGATAACATATCAACAACTTTTTTATATATACCTTTCTTGTACCTAATTACCAAATGAAATTGTTGTAGGAATCCCATCCACCTGAAATTTCTAGCTTGTTGTATATTGGTTTGCGATTGTAAATATTGCAAAGGTTGATGGTTAGTATGAATAATCATTTCTTTACCCATCAAATAATGCTTCCATTTCTTCACTCTTTGTACCAAAGCATACAACTCTTTATCATAAGTTGGATAGTTAATTACTGCATTGGTAAAGGTTTCAGAATGATAACAAATAGGCTTACCATGCTGCATCAAAACTGCTCCCATGGCATAATCGCTTGCATCGGTTTGAATCTCAAATGGCTACTTAAGATATGGAAGTGCTAGAACTGGTGTTGTACTAATTTTCTCTTTCAAAGTGTCGAAGGTTGTATGTTTCTTACCTCCCCAATGAAAGACTTGTTTCACACTTGCCAAAGCATGTAATGGTGTCGCAATGAGTGATAAGTTAGCTATAAATTTTCTCCAATATTGGGTTGCTCCCAAAAATCTCCTAACTTTTGTTACATTGTTGGGTTTAGGACAATTCACAATGAATTCAAATTTTGAGGGATCAATCTTCAATTCACCCCCTCCTACAATATGACCCAAATAAACCAAAGAGGTTTTCCCAAATTCACACTTAGACATCTTAAAATACAATTCCTCTTTCTTCAAGACATATAAAACTTGTTTCACATGCTTGACCTGCTCTTCACGAGTCTTAATGAAAAACAAAATATCATCTAGGTAAACTAAGACAAAAATCATCAAGTAATGGTCTCAACACATCATTCATAACTCTCATGAATGTCGTAGGTGCATTGCAAAGTCCAAACGACATAACTAAAAATTGAAACAAACCTTGTTTTGTCTTGAAAGTAATTTACCAAATATCATCTTCAACAATCTTTATTTGATGATAGTCGCTTCTCAAATATAACTTAATAAAGTAAACAACATCCTTTAACTGATCTAGAAAATCATCAATGTGAAGAAGAGGATAGTGATTATTTATGGTGATTTTGTTCAAAGATATAAAATCCACACACATGTGCCATGTACCATGTTTCTTTGTAACCAAAACAATAGGAGACCCACAAGGAGATGTGCTTGGTCTGATGACCCCTTTGTCAAGTAGCTCTTGAATTTGCTTCTTGATCTCTGCATTCTCTAGAACTGACATTCTATACATGTCAATATTTGGAAGATATGCATCATGCTGCAAATGAATCTCGTGTTGGATTCCTCTTTTAGGAGGAAACCCTTCAGGTTCCTGAAACACCTTGTCATAAGTGTTAACAACTTCAACTAAGTCATGCTTGAGTTTAAAATCACGTCATGTGAAAGCTTCAAATTCAACAGTATCCTTGGATTTAATCATCAACACAAAAAAAAAATTCTTACTAACATTAACAAGCCTTTTCATCTGACCAACACTTACAAGAGATAAGTTCATATTCTTGCGATGTTCTCTAACAATATACTCAACTCCATATTTAAAAAGATTATATTTGTTCTCATGATGATAGAATATGTATTTTTGGTCATACAAGTAGGAACTCCCTAAAACAATTTCTTATATGTCAAGTGGTACAACATCCAGCTCTACCTCATCTATAAAGTTTGTAATGACGGCGAATTTGAGTTTACACTTTCTTGTCACTTGTAATTTGGCATCATCACATACCCAACCCAAATGGTAAGGTTTAGTATGAGGTGTAGTTTGTAGATTTAGTTTCTTGGCATTAGCTTCAAAGATAAGATCGACTTAGAATCCACTATCAAATAAGGTACCAACTTTGGTATGTTTTGTAATGACCCTGATATGGAAAAGCTCAATTCTTTCTTTATCACTTTGAGACTCAATAGGCTTACTAGAAGAAACATTACTTACATTAGAAGCTTTACCTTTCATTCCCATGGATGTGATTTTGGTTTCATCACCTGAATCGGATCCTAGATCTTGTTGAGTTGTTGCAACAGTCTTTTGTTTCCCCTTGTTATTAAAATTCTTTGGTCTCATTTCTGGATGTAATTTCCAACAATGGTCTTCATCATGGCCTTCTTTTGAGCAATGTTTATAGGTAAGTTTCTCTCCATCTTTCTTGATTGTATCATTCTTTTTTCCTTTTCCTTTAAACTTACCCTTTCCTTTGTCTCTATATTTGGATGGCTTCTTGATAGTCTCTTGAGGACCATTCTTGCCTCTTGCTTCTAAATGAGTTTCCTGAACACATACTTCATCTAGATTGGTGGGATTAAACATAAGTATGGTATGTCTCAAATAACTATGTAATCCACCTATGTATTTGAGGAGAGTGTCTTGTGAAGGAAAATCAACACCCAAGATTAAAGCTCTTCTTCTAAATTCTTGTGTGTAAATTTGGACACTTTGACCTTTACCTTGTCTAAAAAAATTTCAATCCATAATTTCATTTTGCATATAAGCTAATGGATAAAATTGCCTTCTTAATGCAATTATAAAATCATTCCAAGAAGAGATAAGTTTACCACTTTTATTCAAATCTTCTTGAATTCCTAACCTCCCACCAGATGAGGGTTGCACTTTCCAAATGAAGAGAATCAAGCTGGATCTTTGTAACATCATCCTTAATCTTTTGAATCCTATAATAGAATTCAATTTGACAAACCCAATTATCCAACTTTTCAACATTTACTTCCCCATTGTACATAGGAAATTCAAACTTGACATCAAGCTTAAGCAAAGGAGAATTAGCATGTACTTTTGGAGATTTAGGAGGAGCATAACTAGGTGTTGAATGAGGTGAAGAAGGAGGTGAGAATGGAGGTGAAGATGGAGATGAAGGAGGAGGTGGAGTTGGAGGCTTGTTCCCATCACCACCATTACCTTTTTGTTGATTAGAACTCTCTCCTTGCAACCTTATTGTCCTCTCATTGTACAACACTTTCACCATCTCAGACATATCATAGAA
The DNA here is from genome assembly GCA_031772625.1 of Pinus tabuliformis. Classification (NCBI taxonomy): domain Eukaryota; kingdom Viridiplantae; phylum Streptophyta; class Pinopsida; order Pinales; family Pinaceae; genus Pinus; species Pinus tabuliformis. The sequence continues at coordinate 202,230,622 of CM062813.1, forward strand.
ATCCTTTTTGAAAGCTCTCTCATCCTCATACATAAACTCATGTCCTTCTTCATGTGCCATGATTGGTGGATTTTTTGGAGTTTGTGACCTCCTTGAACCAATTTAAGGGTTTGGTTATTTAAGCACTCCTTCCCCTCTTCTCAACTTGACCTTGTAATCATTCAAAAACACTTGCAAAAATAGTCAAACCTTCAAAACAACCATGCTATGATACCAAACTGATCTGAAATTAAAAATTGAAGGTTTCTTGAAAAAGTTTGCAAGCTAGTTTATGTCTTGTGGGCAATGGATCAAAATTGCAAAAGCACATAAACTTAGAAAATTTAGTTAAGTTTTGCAGATTTAACTAGAGAAAAATAGACAACATGCAGCATCACAAAACAACAATTTGATGACGGAGTTCACCCCTCCTAGGCTATGTCTCTGGGTCCAACTTCCAATGTTGGCCCTTTAAATTATATGCTCAAAATGTCAATTACATCAACATACAATGCTCAAATCACAAAAATAATGTTGCCATTATGTCCAAAACACCTAGAAACACCTATGTAGGCTCTTCTTAGGCTCAAAAAGGTTGAAAAATGGCCAAGTTAGGCCTCCTTCTCCATTTATTTGTTGCATATCCTGCAAATTCACAAAACTGGAAAAACTGGCAACATTTTTCTCCTTTGACAAAACCACCAACTGACAAATCAGCAGGGGCATGGTGGAAATTCTGCTAAAAATGGTGTGTTTTTTCGAATTGTTAGTTTACCTCCTGTGCCCTAACCTCCGCTCCTTTTCACAGTCACATGGCAGTTAGTGTGGCCAGGGGCACGGGCCAGAGGCCATGTGCCCACTAGCACTATGCACCTGGTCATATGCAGTGGGTGATAGGATCATGAGTTGGGTACTAGACGTCGCAATTTAATGAGGGAATTCACCCCTCCTAGGCTACGTCTCTGGGTCCAACTTCCAATGTTTCCCTTTTAAATTATATGCTCAAAATTTCAATTACATCAACATACAATGCTCAAATCACAAAAATAACATCAACATACAATGCTCAAATCACAAAAATAATGTTGCCATTATGTCCAGAACACCTAGAAACCCCTATGTAGGCTCTTCTTAGGCTCAAAAAGGTTGAGAAATGGCCAAGTAAGGCCTCCTTCTCCATTTATTTGTTACATGTCCTGCAAATTCACAAAACTGGAAAAATTGGCAACATTTTTCTCCTTTGACAAAACCACAAAGTGACAAATCAGCGGGGGCGCGGTAGAAAATTTGCCGAAAATGGTGTGTTTTTTTGAATGGTTAGTTTACCTTCTGCACCCTAAGCTCCTCTCCTTTTCACAGTCACATAGCAATTGGTGTGGCTAGGGGCACAGGCCAAAGGCCACGTGCCCACTAGCACTATGCACCTAGTCATATGCAGTGGGTGATAGGATCGTGAGTTGGGCGCTACACGTCGGCACTCTCTGCAAGCCCCATCGGTGGTCACAGTAGTGGGTATGGGATCGAGGGTTGGGCTAAACACTCGCCCCCTCCACCTCCACCATATGCCAAAGTCACGTGGCATAACATATAACAAGAGGTCAGGGCTTCTTTCCCCGCCCCTCTCGCCTAGCACTACACGTCGGCACTCTCTGCAAGCCCCATTAGTGGTCACAGTAGTGGGTATGGGATCGAGGGCTAGGTTAACCACCCACCCCCTCCACCTTTGTCGTATGCCAAAGTCACGTGGCATAACATATAACCCGAGGCTAGGGCTTCTTTCCATGCCCCTCTCGCCTAGCGCTATAGTCGTATGGTGTGTGATATGACCCGGGGTTGGGGCCATGTGCCCCGCGCCTTCTGCTAACTCCACAACCACTTCAATTTAAATATAAATTTTCCACTATGCATGTTAAGAACCATTGTGCGGTGTAACGATAGGCCTATTGGTTAGCTCATTGGAGTTCACAAGGTCGAACCTTGTCAGGTCAGTTGGCCAACCCAACAATATTTTGCACAAATCCTAAGGGCCATATGGCACCCTCCCATTGGGCCACGTGGCGCCTCCTGATTAGTCATACCAAAATCAAACAACCAATAAAATTCTGCCACCAAGGTGTGATCGAGGCTTGTACGACCTGCTATGTGTCATCATAGTATTGACAGTTTGACCATCGTACCTACCCAGTCATCCTGCTGATGTCAATGCCACGTCACCATACGGCCTACCCAGTTAACAGCTCAGTCAACCCTGCAAGTTGACTTTTTAGTTATTTGCCAAAAAAATCATAATGTGATAACTATCACATATGGTGTTGGATTGAGGTGATTCAAGTGTCGTTGGAATCATAATGAAGAGATATATGATTTGACGTTGGTTTCGAGCAATTTTGAGCACTTTGAGTTTTGAGCGTATTTTTTATCCCCTGGTTCATTGACAATGGTTGACTATAGTTGTAAATGATTGACAATGGTTCTTTAGTTGACCAAGTTCACTACTATTGACCATGGTTAACTTTGGTTGACTAAGTTGACTATGATTGGTCGTGTTTAACTAATGTTTTCCATGGTTGAATATAGTTGATTATGACTAACATTAATTGATCAAAGGCCAACATTGTTGATCACTAATGGTGCCAATTAGTGTACATCAACCACCTTTGATTATGTGGTTGTGTTAGTTGGCAATATACCACTTGGATAATGCTAGTAGCTTTGTGAGTTAAAATATCAGTTTAAAAGATATTAAAATATACATGATGTCTATTGTAAAATTAGGATATAGTTAACCATATTGACTATGGTTGACTACATTTATAGTATACTATGACTATGGGTGAGTATATTTAACCTAATTAACTACCACTAAGTATGGTCAACCATAGTTGACTATATTTACCTAGTTTACTATGGGTGATTATGGTTGGCCCTATTGACGATAACTGGCACATGTATTAAAAAATTATATACCCCTTATATGAACTCTCATATTGTTTGTGATCATTCTAAAGTGACCTTATGTTTATTTCTTAGGCCTATCTAGCATATGTAGCTATAACGTGATTTTTTTATCATGATTTGGATAGGAATGTTATGCACTATTACCTATTGATCCATATTTATGAAGGGAACAAAATGAAATACAAATTTATAACAAAAACACAAAGACATAGTAAAAGTTAGCTTCTATTAATAAATGGCATGTGATGAAACTGTAAATAATGTGAAATGAAACAAACTCGCTTGAATGGTGGTAGCTTATCTCTGAGAAGAGATGTGAAAGTTATACACAAATGCCAGAGTGCATTATAATGAGGTTGAAAGGCCCTTTTTAACATAAAGTGACACTGAGAAAACCCTAAACATCTAAAAACTTAGCCCTAGGAGATGAAATTCCAAAATGTTTGTCCCTGTTGGGGTTAATTGGTACATCAACTTCATGGGGTCATAAATTTTGTATACGATCTACATTTGGCGCGCTCAATAGCCCATTGGAAAGGCCTAGTCGAGAAGTACACATTCCAACTAAGCCTAGGCTATAAGCCTATGTTGTTGCCATGTCAAGAAAACATCATTCATGACCTCAAAACGGCCCCAAATGTTCAAGACTTGAAAAATTATAGAAAAATTGCCAAGATGGAGAAATGTGCTTTGAGTCATCGGCATAGGTGGGTGATCACCAATATCCACCTTGATCACCTATAAAGTTAGAGTATCTATACTTACGCACCTATGATCATTTTAGATGATTTTAGATGGGACATTGTTGACATAGAAGAAGTCTTGTATTGATCATAGTAAGCATCATTGTTGTTTCTCCTAAAATCCCTTATTCTTGTTGACTTTTATAAATTAATCTTCGAGGTCACCTTACTCCAAGTGTTGGGTGAGGGGTTGTCTAATATTTCCCATATATATTGCCTAGTGGTATGCATAGACCTCGAAACATTATAAAGAGCAACCCATACACATTATATCTTATGCATAACGTGTTACGAATTTTCAATAATAAACATAAAAATCTAACAATAATTCAGCACGGATTTGGATTATCATTATTACTTTTTAAACATAAAATTAAATTAATAATTAAATAGACAACTACAATCTAGGAACAAAAAATAATTAGAATGCATTCAAATTTAATTCATAATTATTCAAAAAAATTATAAATTAATATATTCTTATTTATTTATTTTTTAATACAAATTTCATTTATATCTAGATAACTAGACCAAGATAAATAATTTATAATAGTATATCTATTTAACTTAAATAATTTAATATTATTTATTTATCTTAATTAGTGTTCCATAAAAATAAAAATAAATAAATAAAATAAATTGACTTATAAGGGTCATATTGGTTATTCTTATAATTATAAACATATAATTGAAAATAAGCTTAGGACATAAACATGTTTCATTTATACCAAGATAATTAATTTATAACTAATTAACATATTTATTTAATATTATTTGACTTGATTATCTCAATATTATTATTTTTTACATTTAATTCATTAATTCATTTGACTGAATTATTATTAAAAATAATATGACTTAAGTGTCAAGTTGGTGTTTATAGGTTTATAATTATACACTATATCTGATTTATTATTTTATTATTAATTATTAACAAATAATAATAATTTGTCCCATTTTTCCTATCCAGTCAAAAATAACCCTTTTTTAGTTGTTTCCCCTATAGCCGTTAAAAATATAGTCATTTTTTAGTTGTTTACCCTATCGCTGTTACATGGTCCTGACTCCTTATTTAACTTGAAGCTATGATCTGATTGTTCATCTTGTCCTGATGATGAACCACACTAGTTGGTCCGAAGCGCGTCGGCCTCATTCTACCAATGTAATTTCTTCCAAAAATGTCTTCAAATAATTAAATTAATTAATAATAGCTTAAAAACTAACATTATAATTAATAATAAAAAGATTAACAATGAATTTCCCAATTTACCATTAAACAACATTATAATTAATAATAAAAAGATTAACAATATAAATATAATGAATTTCCCAATTTACCATTAGCCAAAACCTATGTAAATCTTTCAATCCAACTTTTAAAATTGATTGTTAAACATTTTATTGAATAGGGAAAATAAATAACAAATCATCGCAACAAAATTGGCAAGGATAATTGCAACAAACTATATATGCTAACATTCCTAAGATCCTTGCCAATTTTATTGTTGAACATCATCACAGAAAACATCTATTTTGGAGGCATGACGCTCTTTCAATTTTTCCCTCTAAACTACAAAAGATTGTAGCGACATCACCTGGTACTGTGTTGTTGGGGAAGTCATCCTCCTAGGTGACTTCAATGCTCGCACTAGAGATCTCCAAATCCCTCTCCACGACCGATTAGATGATGTTTTTTGTACTCAGGGGATAGATCCAGATTTAGTAGGGCTTCACCAGATGTTAGATGATGCTTTAGGGCCCATTACAGTTTATGGTAAACATCTATTGCAGTTGGGGGAATCTCAGGAGATGTTGATTCTAAATGGTCTCCCCTGTTTCCTAGACTCTCGCTTTTTCACTTGCCGGCCATATGGCGGGGGTGCGAGCGCAGTTGATTATGTACTTGCTAGCCATAACTTGCTCCCTTTTATACGCCATCTCTCAGTGTCCCCCATCCCCCTTACTGATCATGCACTTATTTCCTTCTCTCTTCGTTTGACCTTCCCCTTCCACCCCATCCCTCCCCTCGGGGCCCACCCCGAACTACCTTTTGATTTTACAAGGGAGACCCTAACATTTTCTCCTCTACCCTACGCAAGATACTCCCATTGAAAACCTAGTTCTCCTTGCTTGACTCTGCTTCCACTAAATACACCTGTCTTTCAGCTGCCATTTGGGAAGTAGCACTCAAATCCTTCCCCCACTCCACTCGTTCCACTTCCATCTCCCCTAAAGTTGGATCTTGCCCCATGAACAAATGGTACGATGATGAATGCAAGACTCTCCATCGAGAACTTCGATATGCTTTCACCCAGTCTCAACCCTCCTACTCCAAACTCAAAGCCTCTTATCGTCATCTTCTTCGTCACAAGAAACAACTCTTTGTCTCCCATAGAAGACAGAAACTTTCCACTCTTCTTGTCCATTCCCCTAAACAATTTTGGCGTACCATCCTTCCCCGACGATCCCCTATTCCACCTGACCTCAACCCTACATCCATGTTCTCTCGCACTTCCAACCTTTATGATATTCCCAGGCAAGCCCAAATTCATGTTACCTCCCCACCCTCTTCCTGTTATCTATTCTTAGACAAAGATATTAAAGAGGCCATTTGGGTGATGAACAACAACGAAGCAACTAATGAGGAAGGCTACCAAGTAGAGTTCTTTAAGCACGATTTCCGTGCTTTGGTTAGCTACTTGGTTGATCTCTTCAACCATGTAGTTCGTGAAGGTTTTCCACCGACATGGGCACACCACATCATCCATCCGATCCACAAATCAGGTTCCAGCTCAAATCCCAATAACTACATAACGATCATGGTGGGTCACACATTCTCAACGTTGTATGCCACTGTTCGACATAGGGAACTCTCCAGTGACCTTGAGCAAAGACAACTTAGAGCTAGGGGACAGGTAGGTTTTCAACCGGATCATCAGACCATTGAACACATTTTCACCCTTCGCACCGTGATTGAGGAGGCACGACACCGCTCTTCGAAAGTCTATTGTTGTTTCATAGATTTTTGGAAAGCTTTTGACTCTATTCTGAGGGAGGCCTTGCTCCAGAGACTCAGAGATATTGGCATTTCTGCAACCTTATTGACCGCTATTATGCGCCTATATGAATCTGTTCTTGGTCATCTTCACGCAGCCCATGGGATGTCTGATTTCATTCAAAGCACTATTGGGGTTAAACAGGGTTGTCCATTGTCCCCTACCCTGTTTGGGATCTATATTGATGAGTTGGAAGCATTTCTACACGAGCATATCCAGGACACTGATGGTTGCCTTCTTCACCAAGTTCTAATATCTATTCTACTCTTTGCTAACAACGTGGTCCTCCTCTCCTCATCCCCAAAAGGATTATAGAGGCAGCTGGATGCCTTAGCTCTATTCTATGACCATCGACAGTTGACAGTCAACCTGGGTAAAACCAAGGTTATGATCTTCAATGGGGTGAAGAAAACCTCAGACCTTCACTTTCTATTCAGAGGGGAGGAGATTGAGATCACCAGCATGTATACTTACTTGGGGGTGCAATTTTCAGGTCCCTGCTTCAGTTTGCGACCAGCACTTCAGCCTCTGATCAACAAAGGATATGGATCCTTAGCCCTTCTCAAGAGATAGTGTTTTCGACATCGCTTCCAGGACATCTCGTCCAAGATGAGCCTCATGGACACCTTGATTCATCCCACTATTCTATATGGCTCAAAGATTTGTGGACCGTCTTTACTTGAGTCACACTGGGCTTCAGCTGAGAGAGTCCAGATTCTTCTTCTCCGCTGCATCATTAGGTGCAAACTAACAGTGCCACAACATATCATCCTCGCAGAGTTTGGAGCTCAGCCCTTTCGGCTTGAGACAGTCTTCAAATTGCTTTCATTCTTGCATCGTGTCCAAGGCTTCGCAGACTCGATAAAGAGTAGGGACCGTTACCCTTCCTTGGCATATTTCTCTTCTGAGACTATTGCCCGTTCTACCTCCTCAGGCCAAGCCAGATGTTGGTTTACAAGAGTTTCAAACCTCTTAGAGTCAGTGGGAATTCAGTTGGATTGTCTCCCTCCTTTCTGATATTCCTTAGATGCTCTCGGTCACCTTTTACCTACTAAACAGGAGCTAAACAAGATCATTAGGGAGGACATCTACAGGCAGTTCGTCCAAGTCATCTGGGTCAATCCTCCAAGAGGGTTGCGCCCAAAGATGGCTTTCTATGTTGAGCACTTCTTGGAGTTGAGAGACGGGCTCATTGTTCGACCCCAGTATACATTTCACCACTGGATGCATGCTCTTCGCATTCCTCTAGGCCAGTTCAGAGTAGGTTCTCATAGACTTCGGGTTGAGACAAACCACTAGGTGGATAGATTAGATAGACTTTGCCAGGTATGTCATTTACAGGAAGTGGAGACCGAGGTGCACTTCATCCTTGGATGCTCTGTCTACTATGAGATCATAGGAAGGTTTCATTGCTTGTTCAGAGATTCTCGGACCTTCGCCGACTTTTTCAGGTACCCTGATCAGAGATGTTTGGCCCTATATGTGCAGGAGGCTCTTAGGTTTCGAGTGCATATTATTGAGCCTCCTATCAGAGCAGACCCCACACAGAGGATCACAACATTTTTCAGGGTACTACCTTCAGACAGGGGCACCAAGAGATTGATTGATAGTAGTATGTATCCATACTCCAGATCAGTGAGGATCCATGGGACCTCACCTTGCTACACGATATCTCATCAGCAGTTCCATCTCAGATATGTTCCTGGGAAACAGAGTAGGTCCTCCAACATTCAGCAGCGTGTGAACCCCCCAGGACATGATTTAGTGGACAGTCTGCACTTGCCATCGGCTCTTCATCGGGCCAACAGGCATTATTGAAATTTCTTCAGCGTTATTCTTTCAGCCTCAGATGTTATGAGAGATGGGTCTAATCCTCAAACCTATTAGGTCCTGGATCTTCTCCGCTAGAGCTAGATGTTGATTTACTTCATGCGTTGTATCTTTGATTTACTTCATGCATTGTATCTTTTTAGGAGACCGTTTGGTTCTCCCGCTTTGTATATACATCACTGTACTCAACAGTTCCTTTGACCTACTTTGTAATCATTAGTTGGACATAATTATCTTATCTTATCTTATCTTATCTAGCCCCTTATTGATTAGACAATAAGTTGAATTTGAATATATTTGCAAGTTGTATGGGATGAACCAAATCCTATAGATGCCTACATTTTGGTTCAAACTTGTTCATTTCATCTGTTACTGGTATGTCCGAATTACAGAGTCTTGAGCACACTAGGCAATAAACTTCATCGGGTTGCAGCATGAGTTGAATGTTTCACAAACCCCACAATACCACTGCCAAAATATGGCAGCGGCATATGCCAAATGGACGCCGAGCAAGACTAAAGACTTGCTGTTTCGACAACCCTTTCTTTTCCGACGGCCTGCCGATAACAGACTTGTTGGAATTGGAATTGGAAAGGACATTGTGGGGGAAGTCACAGGACTTTGTAAGGCGGGGAGACTGAAAGAGGCAGTGGATGTTTTACCTCACCTCAATTACCCAGACTACTCTGTGTACGTTTCTCTCCTGCAGGGCTGCATTCACAACAAAACTCTGCCAGAAGGCAAACTAGTCCATGCCCACATCATTCTCACAGGGTTTAACACCGATGTCTATTTGGGAACCAAACTTCTCATCATGTATGCTAAGTGCAGCAACAGTCCATTGGATGCTCGCCAGGTTTTGGATGGAATGCCTGAACGAAATGTGGTCACATGGACTGTAATGATTTCAGCTTACTCCAAACATGGCCATCACAGGGACGCATTGACTCTCTTCCGCCAAATGCAGCAGCAAACCGATATCCAAAGTGATAAGTTTGTTTTTGCCAGTGTTCTCCCGGCGTGCGCCAATTTGGTAGACCTGCAACATGGCAAGGAGATCCACTATGACGTAGTAAGAAGTGGATTCCGGTGTGATTTGATTGTGGGAACTGCCCTTGTTGATATGTATGTCAAGTGTGGGGTTATAGAGGATGCACGCAGAGTGTTTAATGAAATGCCAGAGAAAGATGTGGTCTTGTGGAATGCAATGATTGCTGGATATGCAAACAGTGGACGAATTGATGAGGCCCTGCAACTTTTTCAGAAAACACCTCTTCGAGATGTGGTGTCATGGAACTCCATGATTGCAGGATATGCTCAGAAAGGCCGATTTGATGAAGCCCTGGAACTCTTTCACCAAATGCCTCAACGAGATGTTGTTTCATGGAATGCAATGATTGGGGGATATGCACAAAATGGGCTAGTTGATGCAGCTCTGGATTTCTTCCTGGAAATGCCCGAACCTGATGTTATCTCATGGAATTCAATGATCGCAGGGTATGTGCAGAATGGGTATGCCGATGAGGGCTTGAAGCTTTTTCATCAGATGCAAATGACAGGGGTGAAGCCAACTTCAATCACCTTTGCTACCCTACTCCCAGCATGTGCAAACTTGGCAGCTCTGGAACAGGGCAAGGCGATTCATGACATCATAAATAGAAGTGAATATTTCGCTGATGCCTTTGTGGGATGCGCCCTTGTAGATATGTATGTCAAATGTGGAAGCATAGAGGATGCACGCAATGTGTTTGACAAAATACCAAGACGTGATGTGGTCCATTGGACTGCAATGATTTTAGGATATGCAATGCATGGGCATGTCAAAGAGGCTCTTCATCTATTTAAACAGATGCAGAGCTCTGGTGTCAGGCCCAACAACGTCACGTTTGTTGGTGTTCTGTCTGCATGCTGCCATGCAGGCCTTGTGGATGAAGGGTTAAACAACTTTGATCTCATGACTCAACATTATCACATTATTCCTGAGAAGGAGCACTATTGCTGCATGGTTGACCTTCTTGGCCGTGCTGGGCAACTGGATAAAGCCCAAAACTTCATTAATGAATTGCCAGTAAAAGCTGATGCTGCTATCTGGGCATCTTTGCTTAGTGCCTGTAGAATTCATAACAACATAAAGCTGGGAGAATCTGTTGCAGAGCACCTTTTAGCCTCAAACACTAAAAATGCTGCCCATTATGTGCTTCTGTCAAATATATATGCAGCAGCAGGCAGGTGGGATGATGTAGAAAAGGTGCGAAAAGTTATGAAAGCCAATCAGGTGACAAAGAGTCCAGGCTGCAGCTGGATCAAGATCAATGACAAGGCCTATTGTTTCCTCGTAGGCGACAGATCAAACCCACATTTGAAGAAAATTTATGTATTTTTGGAGAAATTGTCTGTGCAAATGAAAGAAGCTGGGTATGTGCCTGATACAAACTTTGTTCTGCATGATGTTGAGGATGAACAGAAAGAATACACTATTTACCACCATAGTGAGAAGCTAGCCATTGCATTTGGGCTTCTTTACTCATCCCCCGGGACACCTATCCGGATTGTCAAGAACCTTAGAGTATGTGGTGATTGTCATTCTGCTGCCAAGTTTATCTCCAAGATTGTAGCAAGAGAAATATTTTTAAGGGATGCTAACCGTTACCATCATTTCAAGGATGGAGGGTGTTCTTGTGGGGATTACTGGTGACTTTGAGTCAATCAAAGGATAAATATAAGCTAATCCAAGATTAAGTTTATTTGCGTCATTACCCTTGCCTAATAAGCCAAGGACTGAGTATTATTTTTAAGTTTATAGAAGAGTTTAGCTATTGGTAATCAAGTCTTCTTTTCACCTCGAGGTGACTGAAGCGTTGCATAAACAACACTAGACAGGCAAGTCATGAACCATAGCTATATTTATATACCTGTACCTTTTCATAAGAGAACTGCTGAGATGGCCTCATTATGCCCCGGGACAAGTTCTGCAATCTGAAACAAGACATAGCAATTCTCCTTATGGAAATTGGCAAACAGACAGTGTGCTGAATCCGGTACAGTAGGTTATATACCTCTTCCTAGGCAAGCTACTGGGATAAGCTCATTAAGCTGTCAGGAAATTTCTGTAGTCCGAAGCAAAACGAAATACAGAGCAAAGCCTCTTACTTAAACTCCTAAACCACCGGTCAGCAGGATCAACATACATGAACAAAATTGACCCTTTTAAAAACTGTAATACAGGATGTTAATTCTGGTACGTTGCCTTTCATGGTTAATTCTTTTCTCTCCACTAAACTTACCTCTTTAGCTTTTGCCTGTAAGTAATTTCAAGCTCTTTCCAACAGCATTTAATCTTTACCTCAATCATTGAATCAAAACTTGCCATTAATTTCAATAAAGATAATTAAGTGAATTCCATTATAACTTAATGCATTTAAAAAACAATACAAATAACTAACCTATATTTGACCCTCAAATATGTCAAACTAAGTGTCAAGCATATATATAAATAAATAAAAGAGATAAACCTTAACATTTATTTCTGAAATTAAGCATATAAAAATAAAAATAAAATTCTGCTCAGCTGATTAAATTTGCCATACGCCGTAACAGTTAGGTGATGATACCATTAGAAGGGGAAGGCTGTTCATAATTTGCCTGAAATAAATGCAGTAATCTACATAAGTGGCCCAGGTGTACATAAACAACGGTTTTCATTGTTGTATGGGCTGTGCAAAGAAATCTCCAGATTGTACTATTGTGTTTTAGGAGCATAGCTATTTCCCAATTGTATTCTTGACTTGAAGGACAGCACTGGTTTTATGTTTGTACATTCTTTTATAATATAGAAGAAAACCAACACTGTTTTTATGTTTGTACGTTCTTTTATAATACAAAAGAAAGCAACAATGTGGAAAATGATTTGTCCCAATGAAAGAAAAACTTTTGTTGCTGCATGTCGTTCTTTGCTATGGTTATTCTATTATGTTGAATTTGTTACATATGTTGGATATTCTTATGCTATGGATTCTTCTCCATTCATTGTAGATTATTTTTTAGGTTTAACAATTGGTATCGGTGTGGTTGTTGGTTTCAAGGGGACAACTTTTTTGCCAAGTTAGGGAAACTTGCTTCGTGGAATCTTGGGTTTTTGAGACCCTGTTTTGAAGTCTTAATTGGAAAGTTACATAGATCTAATTGACCAAGTTAAGTAGCTCAAAACATCAAAACATACAGCATTGCTTTGCTGCAGCGGTGATTTTTCTAATGTAGTCAGCTTTAGTGAGAGGCTAGGCAGATATCTGTAGTAGAATAAATGCATCTAGATATTTAGAGATTGAGAAATCCAATGGACAGAAATTCAATATGTGAAAGTTGAATATGGAATAGCTACTTATGAAAAGAGAGTAAAAGGAAGTCATGATGAAGGAGAAGAAATTTGACACTATGAAGCAGGAGGATTGGGACAAGATAAATGATAAGATCACTTCCTTGTTTGGTATTAATATATCTAATTCTATGTTAATGCATGTGTGAATGGAAACTATAGCAAAGAGGTTTTGGGTAAGTTTGGTGTATTATACAAGGCTAAATGCCTCATGAATTTGAGATTCCTGTGCGAGAAGTTGTATGCTCTAAGAATGAATAAAAGTAAGGATAATAATAGGTTAGAGATCAATTCAATGTCTTCAATGCCTTGCTTAATTAGTGCAAGGCTATCAATGATGAAGTAAATAAGAATGAACAATGGTCCTTTAGATTGTTGGGAGAATTCGATAGTTTCCATCAACAAAGCTACAAAGGTATATAATCTCAAGTTGAATGAGATTGTTGGTTAGTTGTTGTAGGAGGAGACAAGGAAAATAAATTTTAGAGGCTTTGATGACTAGGGATAGCCCTAATAAGTGAAATGATGGGAGATCTAATAGGAGGAAATCTAGATGTAGAGGAAGATATGCTAGTAAATGTAGGGAGCACCAAGAGTTTGTTTGCTAGTAGTGCCATGAAAAAGGGCATAAGAAGAGTGAATGCAAAGGTTGATTCTTTAAAGGAGAGAAGCAAATAAGGTTGCTTGATTATCTAATTGTGAGGGAAACATTTATCTTTCTTTGGCATGTTTGTTAACCATTGTCAATGATGCGGCATGGTTGATTTATTTGGGAACTTCTTTCCATATAACTCTTCACGGGGATTGGTTCATGGATTATGAAGAATTACATGGAGGAAAAGTCTCTCTTCAAGATAATTTCAATGATGAAATTGTTGGAGGCAATAGTGTAGAAGTCCAATATAACGATGGATATGTAAAGTGGAAACCCAATGTACAACATCAGCCATGATTAGAACATTACTTACTTTCAGTTAATTGAACCATGATAGAGAAATCTTGGAGCATGAAATTAAAGAGCAAAAGATTTTGGGGTAAAATGATTTCTACATCAAACTATTTGACCAATAGGTCACCTAATTTAGTCTTGGGTGACAAGACATCGAAAGAGGCTTGGCATGGATAGAAGCCATCTCAAGGCTTTCATGTGTGAAGTATACATACATGTACCTAAGGTGAGAAGGAAAAAACTTGACAATAAATTAGTGAAGTGCATCTTTATTAGATATTTTGGAGGAGTGAAAGGTTTATAAGCTATGGATTTCGTCTAAGCATTAGCATACCCATAGTCAAAATGCGATCTTCAAGGAGGAGAAATATTATGAAGATCAACATGAAGAATTGCAACCACCAAAAAATGTGCAACATGTAGTGACTCCATATCCCAGATTTCCAATTTGAAGTTGAAGATCAAATTGTACAACTCTTAGCGGGGTTGGACATTGGTATTCTAGAGGAAGGAGGTGGAAAGCAACCTAAAGAAAATATACCATTAAGACCAAATGCAAATACTCTCAAGCAGAGGGTGTTGATCATGTTGAGACCACCTCTTTAGTGGCCAATATCGTCTATATGAGGTTGTTGTTGGCATTAGCATTGGCTTATGATTTGGAAGTAGAGCAAATGGACATGAAGTCGAATTTTCTTCATAGTGAATTTAAAGAAAAAAATTCACAAAGCAACCAAAAGGATTTGTGATAGAAGGGAGAAAAAGCATGGTTTTCCAACTAAAGAGATCATTTCATTGCTTGAAATAGTCCACAAGACAATGCTAACAATGGTTTGACAATATGTTGTGGGACAAGGGTTCACAAGAAGTGAAGTGGACCTTTGTGTTTTGATTCAAGCAAAAAGATAATAACTTCACTATAATTTTGGTGTTATATGTTGATGACATTATTTTGGTCAATGATTGTAGGCAATGAGTCAAGAAGACTATGTATTAATTGCCCCATAGTTGATGTGAAGGCCTTAGGTTAGTTGCACTATTGTTTGAAATTGAGGTGAAGAGAGACCACCAAAACAAAACATTATATGTTAAGGAAAATAAGCATGTGGAAAACATACTTGAGCTCTTTAAGATGGATAGATGTAAACCAACTTATGCTCCATCTCAAGTGGGATTGTGTTTGTTAACTAACGCGAGTCCTAAGAGCAAACAAGAGGAAGAGGAGATGGCTAGTGTGCCATATGCTAGTGTGGTTTGTAAACTTATGTATTCAATGGTGTGCATAAAACCAAATATTGCACATGTAGTGGGAGTTGTAATTAAGAGCATATCAAATCCAAGAAGAGATCTTTGGATCATTATCAAGAGTATCTTTAGATACTTATAGGGAAACTGCTAGGAAAATGGAAGAAAGAATGTTTGAATTGATGCTAATAGGGAAACTGCTAGGAAAATTGAAGAAACGATGTTTGAATGCATGGGTTTGTTGATGCTAAATGGACAAGTGATGTGGACAACATAAATTCCATGCGACCAAATATTGCACATGCAATGGGAATTGTAATTTGGTACATGGAAAATCGAGGGAGACATCATTGAACAACTATCAAGGTGGTGTTTAGGTACCTACGTTTTAACTATCAAGGAGATGGAAGAAAGAAACTTCAAACAAAAGGGTTTGTTGCTGCTCATTGGGAAAAATATTGCATATGTAGTGGGATTTATAAGTAGGTACATGAAAAATCCAAGGAGATATCGTTGGACTGCTATCGAAAGGATCTTTAGATACTTATAGGGCAATTGCTAGGAAGATGGAAGATAAAATGTTTGAATGCATGGATTTGTTGATGCTAACTAGACAGGTGATGGTAACCCAGTACAGGTGATGGTAATCCACTAGACCAAATATTGTACATGTAGTGGGGATGGTAATCCAGTACAAGGAAAATCGAGGGAGACAACATTGGCCAACTATCAAGAGGATCTTTAGGTACCTACGAGGAAAATATCAAGGAGATGGAAGCAAGAAGCTTCAAACAAAAGGGTTCGTTGATACCCACCAGAAAAATATTACACATGTAGTGGGAGTTGTATGTAGGTACATGGAAAATCCAAGGAGATACCTTTGGACCGCTAACAAGAGGGTCTTTAGATACTTATAGGGAAATTGCTAGGAAGATGGAAGCAAGAATGTTTGAATGCATTGGTTTGTGATGCTAACAAGACAGGTGATGTGGACAATGTAAAGTCCACTTGACCAAATATTGCACATGTTGTGGGAATTGTAAGTACGTACGTGGAAATTTGAGGGAGACATCATTGGACAATGATCAAGAGAATATTTTCGTACCTATGAGGATGCTATGAGGCAACTAGTAAGGAGATGGAGGAAAGAAGCTTCAAATAAAAGGGTTTGTTGATGCTCACTGAGAAAGTGATGTGGACAATGCAAAGTCCATTGGTGCATTATATTTTTTTTGTTTGAAGGAGTCGTTAGATGGAAGAGTAAAAGGAAACAAGTGGTTGCACATTTTAGTGCTAAAGGAAGTACATCACAACTTCAGAGGCTTCCAAGGAAACTATTTGATACAGTAGTTATGTAAAGATATTGGACTTGAACATGGGCCCATCCCTTTTGTTGTGACATTAAATGAGTAATTTCTATGGAAAAGAATCCAAAATTTCACCCATGGACAAAAAATGTCAAAGTGAAATTCTACTATTTTAGAAAGGTGGTTGAGTCTAGTGAGTAGCTATACTCAAGTTTATGACTCAAGATAATATGGAAAATTCTTTAACAAAACAATGGACGGAAGGAAATGTATTTCATGTTGGAAAGAGATGGAGATTCAACCTTGGTCAATGTAGGGTAAAGATGGAGATTCAACCTTAACACAATTTCTTCTAAAAAGTTTTTACAACAAGAAAGATATTTTTAGGATATTGTTAGTTATATAATTTGTGTGTCTAGTGATTTCCATTTAATATGAAATGTGTATAGACATCTCTATTTTGCATTCTAGTGTTTTAGAGACAATTGTATCCCTGATATTAGAGACAAATTATTTATATGCTTTTTCATTCTATATATTCTATGTTTGGAGAGAGAAGAAGAAGGTGGACAATGACTTGTTTCCAGTGAAAGACAAACTTATTTCTCACTGTGTGTTTATTTGCTTCGGTCCTTCTATTATTTTGAATTCTTTGTTTATATTGAATATATTTTTTTTGTAGATTCTTTTCCATTTGCTACAAGTTACTCTCCAGTTTTAACATCCCATGCATTTAAAAAAAATCTATTGACTTTTTGTCTCTTTGTTCTTGAAAACTACAAAATTCGAGGTGTTAATTGGGCATTGAACTTATTCCCTTGTTAAGCGGGGTATAGTCCTAATGCTAAGGCCCCTATATGCATTTTAATCATTGGATTTTTTTATGTGTTATTGTCATTTGACTAATGAAATATATCAACTTGGTTTTGGTTTATTTGTAACTACTTATGTTGTGTATAAATAGAGAGAGATGGGAGAGAGATTGGAGAGAGTTTGTAATTTTTGTTGGAGAGAATAAGAAAAAGCTAATAAACTTTGTCGTAAATATTAATATAACAACAATTTTTCATAATCATAATAATCACAATCTAATTTTAAGGTTACAACTAAGCCAGACACCAAATTGGTGTATGAGACTCTTTGTTTGTGAGACAAGAAATTTGCATTTGTGCAATAATTTCACTGCTAAAGTTTACACAAGTGTACATGCTCTATCCCCTATGAATTTGAAAATTTGATTATATTTTCATATCCAATATCTAATGTCGTTTGAATCCAGTATAACTGGGAAGAGAACAACAAACTTTTCGAGATCTTTGTAACATAGAACATAAGAGAGTTTGCGAATTAATTTGAATTGGTAGTTTAACTAGCGAAACATATGAATTGAATGAGTAGTAAATTTGGATAGTCATCAATCCATGATAAACATAAAAACACTTGCCCATTATACATCTCACATTATCTAGATTAAAAAAAATCATAAAAATTAGCTAAATTGTAACTTGATTTTAAACAATTATTATTATTATTTATAAAAAGAATTAATCTATGAGTTCAACATATATATACATTTTAAAAAGCATTTAACAATATTTTTAACAATGGAGACTCACCCCTACTTTATCATGGAAATTCTTAACTTGTAAATAACTCTTCTTACAATACCATGGCTATCAATACCACATGCCCAATATGACATGTACTGGTATGAAATTTTCCTTAATTAATTAATTTGAGGTAAATTAATTGAAAGACCATAATTAACTTAGATATTAATATTAAACCTTGATTTGTGAATATAATTATGAATATTTCAACATATTCTATGGAGGTCAAATCTCTACCATCCACCCAATAATTACAAATAATTAAATTAAAATTGTGAAAGGCATATTCTAAAATAAACATGCTTATAAACATAACAATCATTGCTATTTAGAAAAAAGTACTAAAAAAATCATGCAATGGACATTAGAGTCCCAAATCACTATCTCTATTTATGTATGCATGTAGATTCAAAGAATTCCATCCATTGACACTTCCTGGCAGATACAATGGAAGAAATATGAAGTTGAACAAAGGGTAAGGTTATAGGAAGATCAATGACCCCTGGTCAGATGAAAGCATTTGGAAGTTTCTCGAATAGAAGCATGTTAGTAAGTAGGTAGGTTAAAGATTCTATTTATATTTTCTCTTTCTTCTTAATGTTATCTATATGTGTGTGTGTGTGTGTGTGTTAAGTTGATTTTATTTCTTCCAAAATTCAGGTTACATCATTGACAGTCATTGTTAAAAAATATCAGCCTCACTCTACCATACTAGAAACTAAATTTACTAGCTAGTATATGATAGTACCAAGTTTATACAAAATACTAAAAATAGAAACTGGACATAAAAAAACTATGAAACCACAAAGTAAACTGCTAAAAAAAATCCACAACATGGTATCCTAATAATGAGTCCAATGATGTCACCAGGGTCAGGTCTTACGAACTTATTTCAGAAGGCATTGCGGGCTTGAACTCACACTTAATGTATTTTTCCATGTGAGCTACTCGAGCTTCCAACCTGTCCAGACTTGCTTGCATTTTCCACTAGTTCCATTGAATGTCATTCACGAAGGATATGATGTTATTCATGTCTTCGTGATTCTCCTTTAGCATTCGTCCCAACAAAGTTTTTAACTGTGATTGGAGAGTAATGACATGTATGTATTGATTCCTCCTTCCCCTAGTGTGGTTGGGGTTAGGGAGCCAGTGAGAAACCTCTTCTATTAATTCTGAATCTAAAAAAACCTATCTATCTTGACGAACATGTCTCCTTATCCTATGAATTCCCTCCCTTGTACTTGGAGAAGTTGCAAAGTTATAGGTTATTGCTGCCTTCTGAGCTTGCATCTTGGACTGGGACCAAATTTACTAGTCATGACCTCGAGCTCCATAACAGCCATGCATGTGTGGACGAGGAATTTTAACCTCCACGAATAGAGAATTACCACAATACTGAAAATAACCAATCCACCAGCACCATGAATACCAAACAAACAATAGTTATTGAAATGTAGCAACAAGAATATTCCAATTTTTAATTTGTCCTTGAATTAAAATTTGAATTTAGTCTCACCAGTTGCTTGAAAAATAATTAATTAATTCATCTTGGATTAATTAGTTGGAGAAATTCAAGCTAAAAGTCTTTGTGAAGTCATGCAACATTGATCCCTTAAATTAAGGAGATTATCCCTTAATTAAGGAGATAAGGATGAGTTATAATTGAGTTGTAATTATTTAGCTCAGTTAATTAGGTTATGTCCAGTTAAATTAGTTCCAAACAGGTTGAGGAACTAATTGTGAGTTCGGCTAGTTAATGCATGCATGCATCAAACTAGTGTACTCCAGATAACTGAATATTCTCTCATAAATAACTCATGCATGTCTATTCAGAGAAAGACCCGGTTGAGATTAAAGACAGGGACAATGTACTATCAGTTGCAAGAATTTTCCTATAAGGAAAACTCTTGCATGCAGAAGGAATTCATTCCTTGAGATTTGCATAGTTTTACAGGGTGTAAGATCAGTGTGAGTGATCAGTGTTACACATGGTAACAATAGGATCACCCAGGAAAAATTGCGCTAGGAAATAGGAGCTTGGAGGGCAGTGTGGAGGACCTAATGAGAAGTCTATTTTGCTTGTGAGCATCTGTGAGGCTTCTACTGAGAGCTGGCTGGCTGTGAGAGCTAAAGCTGTGTGCAATCCTGAGATATTTCCACTTGTATGATAATATAGATAGTGGGGTTTTTAGTTCTTCTGTGTTTCATGTGCATTGATTTTGCTTCTGGTTATATGTGTTCTGCTTGATCTTGCTCAAATCTATTAAGCTTCCACAAGTTTGATTGTAGAAGTAGATTAAAGTATTTTGCTTTATTTATATTACATTATCAGGTTAATCTACAATGATAATTTCTACATGGTATCAGAGAAAAGGTTATCGGAGTTGTGAACAGTATACGAAGAAGAGAATTCGAAGTTTGAAGTTTGGGATTGCAGGTACAAATTGAATTCATCTCATACTTCAGGTTGGTCAATGGTGTTCTATGGCTTGAGACTCGAGTATGCCTTGGAAGGTAGCTTGAATTATATAGCATGGAAAGATAGAATGGAAGCTATATTAGAAGACAATGGTTTGAAGGATTTCATTGATCAAGAAATCCCCAAGCCAGTTGCAGCTAATGCACAAGAATTGGCTAAATGGAAGAAGTGTGTGGCGAAGGCGAGACAGATTCTTCTGGAGGGAGTTCGAGACCATATTGTCTCAAGTCTCCATGGGAAGGATACTCCGTTTTCAATGTGGAAGACATTGAAGGACCTCTATCAGAATAGTAGCAACCAGAGGAAACTGGCGCTCAAGGATAAGCTTCGGAAAATCAAGATGGAGAAGGGCGATACTATTTCTACATATCTGAACAAGCTCACCACCTGTAGAGATGAGCTTGGTAGTGTGGGAATAACTACTGTCGATGATGATATGGTGAGCCTTTCTCTCCTCGGTCTTCCAAAGAGCTGGAATAACTACCAAGACTCTGTAAATGGAAGAGAGAAACTGCCGGATTGGGAACGACTGTGGTCGGATCTCATGCAGGAGGAGATCAGGAGGAGCACTCGAGATGGTTCTTCATCAAAGAATGATGATGAAGAAAATTTGGCCTTAGTGAGTAAGGCAAGGAAAGGGAAAGGGAAGGCTTCCCATTCCAAATCGAATTCTTCTCATGGAGGGAAGAAGGGTGACAAATCTAAAGTGAGATGCTTTAATTGTCACGAGATGGGACATTATGCAACTAATTGCCCATCGAAGAAGTCCAAGAAGGGATCCAAAAAAGGATCAGAAGGTGAGGCATTAGCCTCTCAGTTCGAAATGGACTTTACCCTCATCGCATGTATGGTTTCATCAATGGTGGGTTGTGTTTGGTATCTTGACAGTGGAGCCTCATTCCACATGATCGGCGATAAAAGTTTATTCAGTACCTTGGAGGAGAAAGACCTCAAGATGCGCATAGAGATGGGTGATGATGGAAAGTACAGTGTTTCAGGAGTGGGCATGGTTGCTTTTCAGAGGGAGCATGGAGCTCCTCTCACCTTGATAGATGTGAAGTATGTGCCTGGACTGAAGAAGAACTTGGTATCGGTCATGATGTTGGAGGACAAAGGCTACGATGTTGTCTTCAGTAAAGGAAAGGCGTTCCTAAGACACATAGCCACGGGTCAGACCAAGAGGATTGGGATTCAAGTGAAGAATCTCTATAAACTAGAGGTAGATGACTATGCTTCATTGAGTTCAAAAGCAGAATTGGTGCAAAGCCAAGACATTGGCGAGTTATGGCACAGGCGGTTGGGCCATTTGCATCATGGGGCCTTGAAGATAATGCAACAGATATCTACAGGACTTCCCAAAGGTAAACTTGAGCAAGTTGAAAAATGCAAAGGTTGTACCTTGGGAAAGTACACCAAGTCTTCCTTTCATGATTGAGACAATCGAGTAGAAGCGATCTTAGAATAAGTTCATACTGATTTGTGTGGACCATTCTTGACGGCATCCACAACAAAGCAAAGGTATTATGTGATTTTCATTGATGATTATTCTCATAAATGCTGGATTTATTTCATGCAGAAGAAGGATCAAACCTTCTCAAAGTTTTGTGAGTTCAAAGCTTTGGTTGAGAAAGAATCAGAGAAGAAGATCAAGGCCTTGAGAAGCGACAACGGTGGAGAATATGTCTCTGAAGAGTTTAAGGACTTTTGTGCAGTGGAAGGAATTAAATGGGAGTTGACAACACCTCATAACCCACAGCAGAATGGGGTGGCCGAGAGGAAGAACAGAACGATTATAGGGGTAGCACGGGCGATGTTGCATGACCAAGGCCTACCACTTCATTTGTGGGCTGAGGCATGCAACGCAGTGGTCTATTTGCGGAATAGAAGCCCACATTGCATACTTCGGATGAAAACACCAGAGGAAGATTTCTCTGGTAAGAGACTAGATGTGGGTCACTTCAGGATCTTTGGATCATCGATATATTTCCTTGTGAAAAAGGATACATGGAAGAATCTTGAGCTGACAACTGAGTTGGGGATATTTTTGGGGTACACGGATACACCCCACAACTATCGAGTATACTTGCCTACCAGTTGGAGGACAGTGGTTCACAGAGATCTCAAGTTTGATGAGCAGAAGGCCATGTGAGTTTCCATTGAGAGGGAGCTCCAACTAGAGGATGTGGAAGCTACTGTGTACAGGTAGCTTGTGGGTTCACTGATGTACTTAGTGAACATACGACTAGATTTTTGTTATGTGGTGAACCAACTGAGTCAAGCTATGGTGTAGCCTACCAAGATGTTTTGGAAGGCGGAAAAGCATGTATTGAGATACCTTAGAGGCACATCTCAGTATGGATTATGGTACAAATGGACAGAGGGAGTGAAGATACAGGGCTTCACTGATGCAGATTATGTAGGGAGTCCATCATATCGGAAGAGCACATTAGGTGGAATTTTCAACCTTGGGTCGGTGGCAGTTTCTTGGTACAGCAGGAAACAGAGGTTGGTTGCACTTAGCACAGCAGAGGTCGAATACATGGCTGCAAGTCAGACATCATGTGAGGTCATCTGGATGTGGAAAATTTTAGTTGGTTTGTTTGATCAGAGGATGGATCCAACTATGATCTATTGTGATAATCCGAGTTGTATCAAACTCTCTGAGAATCCAGTGTTTCATGACAGGTCCAAGCACATCGACATTCGGTATCATCATCTTAGAGATTGTGTGGCGAGGAGGATCATGTTGTTCCAATATATTTCGACCAAGGAGCAAGATGCTGACATTTTGACTAAGGCATTGTCAAAGTGTAAATTTGAGTTCCATAGAGACAGGATCGGGGTGGCAAATAATCCATTTCTTGTTGAGAGGGAGTGTTGAAATGTGGCAACAAGAATATTCCAATTTTAATTTGTCCTTGAATTAAAATTGAGAATTAAAATTAGAATTTAGTCTCAACAGCTGCTTGAAAAATAATTAATTAATTCATCTTGGATTAATTAGTTGGAGAAATTCAAGCTAGAAGTCTTTGTGAAGTCATGCAACAATTATCCCTTAGATTAAGGGGATTATCCCTTAATTAAGGAGATAATGATAAGTTATAATTGAGTTGTAATTAGTTAGCTCAGTTGACTGAGTTATGTCCAGTTAAATTAGTTCCAAACAGGTTGAGGAACTAATTGTGAATTCAGTTAGTTAATGCATGCATGCATCAAACTAGTGTACTCCAGATAACTGAAGATTCTCTCATAAATAACTCATGCATGTCTATTCAGAGAAAGACCCAGTTGAGATTAAAGACGGGGACAATGTACTATCAGTTGTAAGAATTTTCCTATAAGGAAAACTCTTGCATGCAGAAGGAATTCATTCCTTGAGATTTGCATAGTTTTACAGGGTGTAAGATCAGTGTGAGTGATCAATGGTACACATGGTAACAATAGGATCACCTAGGAAAAAATGCGCTAGGAAATAGGAGCTTGGAGGGCAGTGTGGAGGACTTAATGAGAAGTCTATTTTGCCTGTGAGCATCTGTGAGGATTGCATTGAGAGATGGCTAGCTGTGGGAGCTAAAGTTGTGTGTAATCCTAAGATATTGCCACTTGTATGATAATACAGATAGTGGGGTTTTCAGTTGAGGCTTTGCCCTGAGTATTCTTCTATGTTTCATGTGCATTGATTTTTCTTCTGGTTACTACTTGATCTTACTTAAATCTATTAAGCTTTAGCAAGTTTGATTGTAGAAGTAGATGGAAGTATTTTACTTTAGTTATATTGCATTATCAGGTTAATCTACAGTGAGAATTTCTATAATAGCTCCTTGGAAGCAAATAGAATAGTCACAAGCTTAATGGAGATTACTCCCCTATCTAAATGCAATAGAATTAATATCCACTAAGATAGACAAATGACCAGGCTGAATAGGGATGAAGGAGGGCATAAGAGCTCATGTCTGAATAGAGTATGGCCTACAGTCCAATCGTATAATTGCAGGCCAACTAGACCAATGCGAACAACCAAGTCCCAGAATAAAAGGTTCGTCATAATCAAATTAAACCAAGTAGTCACCTTCCCCAGCCAATTAACTACCATAGAACTCAAACCAGACCATATAGAAACACGACCCCCAAAACTAACCACATGCAGTGAAGGTATAAATTCTACCTGGAAATATCCACCGAGGGAAACTAATGTTGACTAGGTTGGGATACCACTGTTTGAGATGGTTTTGCAAATGCTTCACCCACCAACTAGACAAACCACCTTACCTCCCATTGCAACCCAACAAGGGCATCAATTGTCTTCACCTCCTTGAGCTTGTTGCCTTCTCTTTCCCTCGACAAAAATAAGGTATTATAACTACAAAATACCATAGATTTCCCATGAATTCCAGTTTGCTTATCTCATTCTCGAAATTTACAACCCACTCCTTAGTTCGTTGGCTACCCAACCTAACCTTTCAGGAATGGTATACTTTGCAAGGAATGTGATAGTCCCAACATCATCAGGAGAATTACATTTTATGGATTCAAAATCCCACTCCATTTCATTGGAACTAGAAGAGAACTCCCTAGAATATGGTAAACCATGAGTGAAATTGACATGCAGTCGTGTGCTTCATGCATGGGGGTGGCAAGTGATGCCACCCCCTATTTAATAACCTGTAAAGATGATGGGGTGGAAGGCACTCCCCCTCCCCCTATTTAATAGCCTGTAAAGACGATGGGGTGGAAGGCACACCCCCTTAGCGCCTCCTTTCCCAACCCCCTCATTGATCCCTTGTGCATCCATGCCCATCGGGGATTTAATATATTAAATTTATTTATATTTTAAATATTAAAATATAATTTATATACCTGAAAATTGCAATTTTAGAAACAACTGTGCAATACATTTTTATAATAATGAAATGTCTAAAATTATAAGTAAAATGTTTAAAATTACACTTTTATTGAAAAGAAAATAGTAAAATGGTTTCTATTTTAAATAATAATACAACGTCTATTTAATAATATTGTTACAAAAGTAATTTTAAATAGTGAATGGAAATGCATTTTTATTTATGATTATATTAAATTGTTGGTAAATGTTGATAAGCATTAATCTATATAATTATCAAAACACACACTTTATCATACATCTCGCTTTTTTAAAATTATGAAAATCATAAAAATAATGAAACGATAACATTATTTAAAATAATAATAATAATAATAATTAATATTTTAGTTAAATATATATACATTTGAAAAGACATGTAACAAGATTCTTAATCATGGAGATTCACCTCCACTTTATCATGGATACTTTTAATATCTAAATAGGTTTTGTTACAATACTATGGGCCCATACCATGACTTATCAATATCATATACAAAAAAAAATCATAATTCATTTCATATGAAACTTGTTCAAATGATGTTTTTTAATTAATGAATTTAATTATAAGGGAAAATATAACATGAATACTTTGGAGATAAATCTTAATCTTTGATTTGTGTATACTACTAAAAATATTCTATGGAAGCTAAATCCCTACCATCCATCTAAAAATTATTAATAATTAAATTAAAATTGTGGAAGCCCTATTCTAAAATAAACATGCATATTGACATAAATATTATATGAGTGAATATAATTTTAAGTGACTATATATATATATATATATATATATATATATATATATATGGTGTCATGAGGTATTTTATATATTATTATGGAGTCATAACAATATATTTAGAAATAATAATATAATATTTACATTAACAAATTAAAAATTAGTAATAACAAAAAAAATTCAAAGTCAACTATAAATAAAATATTTCAATTTCCATTTTTATTTTACATTGACTTTATATAGAGAGATAACATAATTGAAAGTAAAATTTATAATTTAATTTATAATTTCTTTCTACTTTTTAGGGTGAGGGAGCTATGTACTTGTTTCACTCCTTGGTATGGAATTGACATGTGACATTTAAAAATAATATTGATTTTACTAGCCAATATGAAAGAGAAGTGCAATTCATTGTGTTAAAGTGAAATATAGCATTTTATATACAAAAAATATTTTGGTGTTGGCCATAAATAAAATATTTGAATTTCTATATTAAGTAACATAATTTTATAGCCCTAAGGTTAGCTCAATTGGGCGATTTCCCGTCGCTAAAGCACTTCACTAATGGGAGTTCATGGGGTCAATTCTCCTCGACGCCTTTACAATTACTTTCTACTAATAATTGGGTGGATATCAAGTTTATGCATAACATATATATACATATATATATATATATATATATATATATATATATATATATATATTCACTGTGCCATTTATTCAATTCTTAATGTGGAGTTGAATGTGGCATCTAAAAATTAATAAAAACAAAAATTTAATGTAAGTTATAAATAAAGTAGTTGATATATATATATATATATTCTTTCATTGTAAGTGCTTTATAATTCAAGGTATGAGAAAGATTTGTAATTCCTTTAATGATTAAAATGGAGTTTAACATTTTAAAAAATATTAATAACAAAAAAATATTCAATGTGTGTAATTTGTTTAATGGTTAATATGGAGTTGACATGTAACATTTTTAAGGGAATTGCTCTGCGGCTCTTGGTAGCTTTTGATCTCTTGCGAACCCAGGATGCAGCAGGTGGTAGAAAGGAAACCCTTCATCGAAGCGTCCCTGGGCAAGTACAACAGGCCTTGACTCGAATTGTTTCGCCGGGAATGCGAGGATTACAGCATGGGAAAGATGAGGGCGCAGAACTGCCATGAAAGCAGATCGCAGAAGAGCACTGACGACCCCTCCAAGGCGATCACTGATGCGAAATTACTGAATGCGGAGGAAGGGAGGTACCCAAGACAAGATCAAAGTCTTTTCGCAGCTGGGAGAACAGATCTCAGGCCATGGGTAGCGCTAGACATGGGATCTGGAATTAGATCTATATTTTTTGCCATGGATCTCTCTTCTCACTGGTCTTACATGGCCTGGATCTTTAAGGAATGGCTTTCTTGCAGCCTAGTTCAGAGGCTCAAGGCAAAGATCGGCTGCATCAGGTTTTCGAAGACCAGGAATCAGCTCTGAACGAGATCCAAAGGGGTAGCCGGGAAGCATGAAAGTGTCCCAGAGCCAACACTCGGGTGGGAAGGAAAATGGCGTTGTGACTAGGTCTGGTGCCACAGATTTGATACAGATATGATCAAATCGGATTCGGAGAATGGGGTAGACTTGGAATTAAATAACCACTTCCAAGTTTTCGTTAGAACGCCCAAGGGGAACTCAACACTGATATGGGTTTCAGCTACAGATAGTGTGAGAGATTTGAAATACAACATTGCCAAGCAGATCAGTTATCCGGTCGGCAAACGAAACCTATTAACAGAGGGCAGATCTCTTTAGGACTTCTGATCCCTAAAGGATTACAATATTAAGCCTGGATCTACAATCATTCTCAACTTGAGACTACAAGAGGTGCATCATTTGGCAAATCATCAGTAGGAGGCAGCGGATCTAAACCAATCCACATCCCAGATCCTCTCCAGCAACACAGAAATGATGGAACATCTTACAAGCATATTTTACAAGGAGGAAAAGCTTCTCCAACAGATCCGAAACAGGCTGGATCAGAACCAAGCCCATACATAGTGGAGCAACTACAACACACTCCAAAACTAACAATTGAAGCAGCAGAAGAGAAGAAGGTATGTAACAACTATGAAAAACAAGCCATCATCTACCATTTTAATGGTTTTTGGCCCAAACCCTTTGATCTATTTCATTGTATTCTCATGAAATGGTCTCTGGACTGTGAGATCCATCTCTATTCCAAAGGGTTTTTTATAGTCAAATTTCAATCCCCAGAAGTCAGAGATCTCGTGATCCAGGAAGGACCTTGGTTCTAGGGATCTTCCAGTCTTTTCATCACCCCATGGTTCCCAAAATTTGATGTAAACACCTTTGTTGTGTCTAAGATGCCAGTATGGGTTCGCCTTCACAATCTCCCTATCCATTTTTGGGATGAAAAGGTCCTGGCAAGCATAGGCAATGCCATAGGCAGATATATCAAAATGGATACACAAAGAATAGAAGAAAGAATTTTCACTTTTGCACGCATATGCGTGGAAGTGGATCTTAGTAAAGGATTACCGGGAAGTATAAAACTGAAACACAAAGATCGCAGCTGGATGCAGTCTTTAGACTATGAAAATACAGCTTTCAGATGCAGAATATGTCAACAAACCGGACATCTTCAAAATGCTTGTCCAGAATACAAATAGAATAGCCGAAGAAAGAAGAGAACCGACAGTTAACAAAAAGGATGGAAATTCAACCACCTAGATTCAGAAGAGGATGAAGAGGAAGAACCTGGTCAAAACGAAAGCACCCCAGCAGAAACACAACAGACTTCTATACAAGAGACCATGGAATCACAATCTGGAAAAAATTTAAATAAAATGGAAACTAGTGGAACCAAAAGGCAGCATTCATCAGATACCTCAGATTCAGACAAAGAAAATCCTCGACCCGACGAAGAAAATCCACTTCAAATTGTTCCCATAACCCAAGGAGAATGGCGAAAGGTGGAGAAGAAAAAGGGGAGGAAGACTTGATCCTCAAAGTTTGACTCCTCTGTTCTTGCTGTGGTCGTTTCCTTTTGGAAATTTTGCTTTTAAATTTTTGCCCTTTCTTCTCAAAACACTACTCTTATATCTGACAAGCACTGGCTGAAACTCCTCATATGAGGAGGCCGTGATTTTGCTCACTGATCTTCTCTACTTGTTGTTAGCTGGACTGAATATTCATCCAGTGAGCTCTATGACTTGCAAACTATAGAGAAATTTGAATGCTTCGGCATATACTATGTAACTTTTTATCTTGGTAATAAAAAGTTCGCTTTTTTCTTTGGAAAAAAAAATAATGTAACATTTTTAAAAATATTAATAACACAAAAGTATTCAATGTGGGCATGTGCGCGTGTACACAAAGAGAGACTATTATTAATATATGCTTTATACTTCTCAATTAGAGAGGGACGTATACTTAAAAATATAATAATAACAAAAAAAACATTTAATGTGGATAATGTGGTTCATAAATAAAATATTTCAATGCCTGTATTGAGTAAAATATTCCAATATCAGCCATGTATATATTATATAAAATAAATGAAAATAATATATATATATATATATATATATATATATATATATATATATAATGGTTAAAACATTTTATTACTGTGTTGCTTAAAATGAATGAAATTTGTAATTCCTTTCCATAGAGTTTAAAATTTCTTGGGGTGCAAACCTTTCTTCAAGTTTTGGACTTTAAAAGAAGTTTGTACCTCAAGATATTTGATCCCTCTCCACACTTGATAGATTTGATGTTAACATGGATCTATGATGGTAATATAGTTTTATGTGAGTTTATATGTGTGTGTGTGTGTGTTATTTTTAAAGATACTCTCAAACTAAACATCATATTGGTGTATGAAATGCCCTTGTTTGTGAGATAAAGAATCTCTTTACACCTAGTGATTTGATTGTTAAAATCTATAAACATGTATATACTCTACCTCCGATGGATTTGAAATTGTGAAAATATAATTTGATTTTTAAATAATCGATATATATATATATATATATATATATATATATATATATATATATAAGTTTAACTTTGATTATAACTCGGTGATATCAATTTCTTTCATGATGATTATTAGATTTTAATTTGATTATAGTGTGTGAAGTCTTTTATGAAAAGTTAACTATTTAACAAATGATAATTACTAAATTAGAATTTATTATTTAATTCGAATAAAGAAAGAACATGTTATAAAGGGAATGTATTGTTTGAGTAAGATAAATTGTTAATAGCATGTGTTCCCTCCTAGGAGGACACAAGTTCAAATCTAGAGGGGGTTGAGTATGTACACCTTCATAGGCTTTAGACGTTAAATTGTTGTGTGGAACATAAATAAATAAATAAAATTGGTCTTCAATACTATGCAATTGTCAGGTTTAATTTAATGCAGATAACCATAAAGCAACAAAAACAATGCATAAACAACCAATACTTATATGTATCCCAATGCTTTGACAAAGTGCAACTTACTGGTGAAATTTAGTCTTTAGTACTAGGCAATTATTGGGGAAACACACCCTAAGGGTGTCTTGTCTTCTCAACTAATGCCTGACCAAGAACATTGGTGATGTCCCCCTTAAGGGACTCATCTCAATGGGGATTATAAATTGGCACACTCACCTAGGGTCCAACACAACCAATAAAATAAATACGGAGATATAATGCAATAATGGAAATAATGCCCAACTGAGTATAGAATATTATAAAGTGGAGAGGTTTTTAGCATGAGCAACACCTTCGAATAGGGTCCTTATGTGCAAAGAAATCTACCCACTCTATTCGCAATACTACAACACATCTAGCAATGGAGATCTCAAAAACATGCCAAGAACAATGAGAACCATACCTCATACAAGCTATGTTACATCCAAACTTGATCCAGGTGGATATCGATGGTCACCCACCTCTTCCAATGTCTAGGTGGATATCAGTGGCCATCCACCTCTTCCATTGTCTCAACAATTCTCTATCTTCTTGGAATTTTTTCCATTATTTTCGGGTCCCAAACTTTCAAGGCCATTTTGAGGCCAAGAACTTTTTTTTTTGGAAATTCAAGGGGCTAATAATTAAGATAGCACACCCTAGCCTTGATTGAAATTTCTAGTCCTCCAATAGTTTTTTCCAATTAGCCATTATGTGCCCCAAATGGATATTGTGTGCAAAAGTTGCAATCTCGAGAAGTTGATGTACTAATTATCCACATTGGGGCTCACAAAACTTTTGGCATATCATCTTTTAGGATAAGGGTTTGGACCTCTTTATGTGAAATGGCCATTTTTTGGGCTTCTTGTTACAGCTTTTGTGAATGCACGTAGTCACCATCTCTCTCTGTTCAGAGATAGCTACCACCATTCTAGCCAACTTGTGTTCTACAATATTGTACTATTTCATTTAATAATAGAAGTTTTGTTTTCACCATACCACTATGTTTTGTGTTATATTTCTTTGTGTATTTAATTTCTTTTCCTTAATTCCTTTCATTTCATTCCTTGTACAACCCAAACCAGTGGTACCAAAACAACCTTCTCCTTGTTATTTCTTGGTACATGTCCTAAAGGAGGTCAAGATACAAAGAGTTGAGTCTTGAGCTAGTTTCACTTGGGAACAACTTCTCTCATAAACCCAAGTGGCCTCCCATGGTAGAAGAAAAGATAGATGGAGTGGGAGATCCTATAAAGTTGATGTTTGAGGAAACATTCACGTGACAAAGGAATGAAATGACGAATAATTTTTACCATATCCTTTGACGAGTTCCAACAACAGTCGAGGCACCTTAAACCAATGGTGATTTTGGAGGTGTGACATTGTTCAATGTACAAATTAAGTTTAATATAGTTGTATTTGAAGGCCAAACAAATGCAATTTACTTGGAGAACTGGTAAATTTTTTTAGATGGGTGTACCTTTGTCCAAAATGTTTCTAACAATGAAAAGATGACCTCGGTACTCCTAAAATCCTTTCCCCTTGTCAAAGGTTGGTGGAAAGGTTAATGGAAGAGACAAAACGAATATGAATATGTGATATTCAAGGTCCGACTATAATGCCCCTACCCAAACCTACTATCTTATATTGTGTTAATAACCTACCAGTTGAATGATTGTTCTTTGTGCTTGATTATGATGAGTATTGTTAGTATATATACAAGGTATTTGTACGCTAGCTACATACCCACCCCTTGCACAAATACATTAGTATCCTATGAAAAGTATTAAACTTGATTAATAATTAAGCTTGATTAGTGGTTAATTGATTGATTAACCCTTAATCATGATTAATAATTAATAAATAAATAATATTTATTTTATTAAGTTAACAAATAATTAATTAGGATTATCGCGAATAAATAAATAAAAAATAAAAATCCTCATTAATTGAGTAAATAAAAATAATTTCATAGGCCCATTTAAATCGAAGTACTCAAATTCAAATTACTCAAATAACATTTTAAAATTTATGATTTCCTTATGTTTTTATTATTTTAAAAATATATATTGCAAACCTAGGTCACTAGCAAAAATTTCTATAGAATTGAGTGCAAACAAATTTACTTAGCACTTGTGCAGAGTGAGGACATAATTGAATGCAATCACATTTTATAAATTGAGAGAGATTTATAACCACATATATCATTGCATCCATTACAACTATATTAATTATAACTTACAACAACTACAACTAGGTTAATTATTACTATATATATATATATATATATATATATATATAACAACCTTAAATTCACTTTTTTTTATATACACTTATTCATATAAAAAATTATAATGTTTATTAAATCAAATTGATAAATTTTCTTATGTTTAATCAATTTATTATTTAAATTATATTTATAATAAATTTATTATTTAAATTATAATATTGAAAATTTAAATCATATTAAAGGCTAATTTTTAAGTTGCCAAAATATAAATACAAGAATATTACAATTTCAATTGCAAGTGGGATAAAATCCTTTTTCAAATTTATACACCAAATCATTAGAAATGTAATGAGAAATTAATCCACACCATTGTTAATTACCTATTCAAATGTAATTAACAATTAAATTTGTTATTTTTTTCAACTATCCAATACTTAAAATTTTAAAGTTTGCATATCATTATTGATATTTACATAAATTTTAATTTTTCCAGCTTTAAGGCCCGATGGAGCTTTAGGGCTTGATAGAGCCGTAAAGCTCGATTGAGCTCCTAACCTGAGGTTACACTAGAGCTCGATCAATAGTTACTTTTAATGTTTGATCAAGTTGTTTTTTTATCACTCAAGGAGCTCGATTGAGCTGTCGTTTTTTCTACCCAAACGCACCCTCTCTCACCAAAAAGTGTAACCCAACTCCATGCTTTCACCTTAATGTGAGTCTTGAGATGACTGACACACCTAACATGTGGCTTGAGTAGTCGCACCCTAGGGGTATCTAATCTGTCTAAATCACTCGGGGATCGCACTCGGCCTAGGCCACACCAACTCTTAGCATGGGTAATTTTTTGCCCACGAGGTTTCAAACTAGTGACATGTTCACCACAGAGTACCTTAACATAACACCATGTCACCATCTATTCTACGCTCCATGGGAAAATCAATTTTGATTTTATTAGCCTATAAACGTAAATATTATGATTATATTACTACTATAATTTTATTATTTTAATTATTTGTTATCCTTGTGACCTAATAAGGTTTAACGACATCGTGTTAATTCAAGGGTAGGAGGACAAGGGAGTGGCTCAAGGCATTTATGGATGTTGTCATGAAGGGAGTTAGTGGAAGGAATTAGGGGGAGAGTTATGGCAATTATGATGGGTGGTTGGCATTCATGGGGAAGGGAGGCATAAGTGCGGGGGAGTGGGGAGGTCATGGGGATGACTACCTTTTTATTTTGGGCTTGGATTCATGTGAAAGGAAAGCTGAGAGGGAGAACCATGAGAGGAGAGTGATAATTTAGAATTGGTTTGGTTTGGAGTTTGGAGGGTGTTGGATTGATTCCAGGCACACTATGACTGAAGTTGGATTTGGGCTCAGAGGGCTAGGGAATTCATGGAGGTTCTGTCGGCGAGGAAATTAAATAGAATTCCTAGTTGGCAGGTTGTCATACTCAATTAGGTGGTCCCAATGGGAACACTGCAACCAAGCCACGATATCAAGTATTCTTGTTGTTGTTGTTTAAATTATGTAAATTTCCATGAATCAAATTATATACATGTTTTGATGTTTTTAATATGTAGTAACAAATATATACATTAAGTTGTCAAATATATATATTTTTTATGCTATCAAATGGATATATTTTTATGCGATGAAATTATGTGAAAATTTTATTTATAGTGTGAGGAACCGGGATAAGGAAAAATCCACCAGAATAATATTTAAGTTGCGATTTGTCCCCTTTTCCAGCCTACCAGTTATATATAAGCCTCTATATTATCTACAGATATATTTACCTACAAAGACAAAATATCGCAAAAAAAATAGGGAAATAAAAATAAAATTATATATAAATAAAAAACACTTAATGCAATTTGAGATCTAAAGAGGCAAATAATAACTTTGCTATTGCAACTATACAAACCTTACTATGTCTTCATTTAAAACAGCGGAAGGTACCTCCTCTGAAATCAGATAGGAAACAAGACCAAAATCCAATCTAATCACTTTTTGAACAAGGAATAATTTCTCCATATTCTACATGTATCTCTATGTAAAGTGTTTCGAGGGCTCAAGACCAGTTGTTCAAGGCAAGTATTTCTCAATGCCCATGACATAGCTTCATCAAAATCAACTTCGCACATCATCTTACTGGGAAAGAAAATGATGAGTAATTAGTAGAAAACAATGAAAGCCCAATTAATTCTATTTGACAAGTGCAAACATATTCTTTCTGAAGAAAATGTTCGAATTACAGAAAAAGAAATTGTAAAATAGAAATCATCTTCTAAGAAAGTACTAAAGATGCAAACAATAGATAAAATAGGCAGTATCTCATAAGTCCAAATTCAAGTAGATAGAGAAACAATGGGAGATGTTTTTTGTACTCAGATCTCTGACGAAATAAACAACCAAAGTGAACATGTAAATACTATTAAAGATCAACTAAATAATAATGCCTAATTCCTTTGGTTTAGGTTTTGAGTGGTTATGTCTACGAACAAAATTCCAAGAGGACATCAAAATATAGAAGAAAGAATATTATCGTTTGCATGTGTATAGATTCATTATATTTCTTTCTACTCCTCAATATATAAAGGATAAGGATAAGGGGCATACCACTGTGGGTGTTAGCGAATTTTTTGTTGGAACTTTATGGGATGTGTATTTCCTCTTTATAGTAACAGAATACAGAAGCAGCTTGGGTGGTTCCATCCAGTGTATTTCCCTTGTTTTATTTTCAGCAGCATCTTTTAGCAGACTAAAGTAGTTCAGGTCTATTGTTTTGATTCATGTTTATAGTCTTAATCTACCCAGGGTTTACAGTTTAGTTTTTGAGTGAAAAATTACATAACATGGGCTTTTAAATTAAGAGTTGCATGCCCAGAGGCAGTAAAGCAACAACATAGAACAAGCGAGCTTAGGCAATCACAGTTAATATACTGTGTATACTATAGAAATATAAAGTATGTACTTGAAAACAAGCAATCTAGGCCAAAACCCTGGTTTTTTGTTTTCAGATTGTAGTTTTGCATATTTTAAAGAAGGCGCTTCATAGTTCAATCCTTTGTATATAACAACAGAGCCCACTGACCTCCAAATCACCAATTCTCCAGTTCTCATCTTGGCAAAGACACCGTTGATAAAAAATAGCCTGTTCAGCCAAGTGGTGAGGCAGGCTATAAAGATGAAATAGACAAAATATTGGATGGATTGGGTTCATGTTTTACTTATTGGTCAGGTTATGTACCTTTGCCTGTAGATGCAGACTTATTGCCAGTTATAGTTCTTGGCTACAAGCAACCTTTTAGACTTCTTCCTTATAGTATGAGACCAACATTGTGTGGTCTGGAAATGATCAAACTGTGAAAGCTTGCAAGAACAATACTTCCTCACTTTGCATTAGGGATAACCAAGAATCCCTAGGGTTGGGATGCTACAATGGTGAAGCTATGGGAAAGAAGTGTGATTTCCAAAATTGCAGTTAAACAGAGTGTTCTAAATACGAGTAATGAAAGAATGGTTGAATAAATTAAGAGGTCCACACTGTGATGTAGGCTTAAAAAGACGAAAGAGAAGAGTCATCTCCATGACCAGTGTTACTTGGGAGCGGGAGCGGGAGCGGGGAGCGGGAGCGGAAGCGGGAGCGGGAGCGACCATTTTCAGAAGCTCCCGGTTTGGGAGCGAATCGGGGAGCGATTTTTTAAAAATATATATATTTTTTATATTTTTTAATTTTTGATACATATATGTCAACAAAAACATGTAGAATGATGAAATAGACATAAAAAACATAAAAAAACATAAATTGATCATTGAACCATATCACATCAATCATCTAGAAATTATAATCGTCATCAACCTTAGTAAAATAATAAATTAAAATAACATTCAATTCAATAACATTTATCATCATTGATCACCAAAGTAACAAGTTGTACTTGTAAGCCAAGTTTAACCATTACAAGAAGTAATATTGAAGATATTTCTAAGTCCTAACTTCTAACTGTTAACATGATATGAAATGTTAAAAATTTATAAAATGAAACATGAATAATGAGATGAAATGAAACAACTTTAGTCTTTCACAAAGCATCATATTCATAATTCACAATCATTACCAATGAGTTATAATTGCCAAGGCCCAACTTCAAACTTCAAATTTTCATTGTCACAGTCACCAGTGATATAATGTTTACAAAAAATATCATAATGTCATAATGATATGAAAGAGTCAAGAGTCAAGAGTCAAGGACTCAAAACTCAACACTGAACAGTTATGAAAACTAAAGTGACAAGTCACAAGTCTAATAGAAACTAAAAAAGACAAGTAAACTGTAAATCTACAAGTGGCCCTTGCCACGAGAGTCTCCAGGAGTATAAGTAGGTCTTGGCGGTCTTCTAGGAGTCTCCCGCCCAGACCGACGACCAGAACTAGAGCCTCCACGCGAGGGTGTCGATGGAGGTGGCGACAGCAATGGAACAAGACTCGGGCCCCGAGAACTGGATGGTGGAGGTGGAGGTGGCATGGCTGCTGCAGCTGCTTCAGCTTCATCCCGTACAAGCTCATCTTCTAGTTCTTCCATATGTACAATGCCATCTTCCAAATTGTCGTCCTCAGGGTGATTGTCCCAAATTTTATATGTGGGATCTTCATTAGCCCGATCACAGTAATGGCTCAACAACCTCAAATTGTAGTGCACATAAACCAAGCTTTCTGCTCGGTTTTCGTTGAGCCTGTTTCTTTTCACATTATGTATATAACTGTAGGTGCTCCAACACCTCTCTGCAGAAGAAGAATTTACAACCTGTGCAAGAACTTTCAATGCCAATTTTCGCAAAAGTCCGTCGCCGCCATATGTTTCCCACCATGTGAGAGAATCAAATTTATCTTTGTCGTCCATTGCATGGAAGTTACCATACAAACCACTGCCAGTGAAGTATCTGCCTATTTCAAGGCGCACAGCTGCACATTCCTCCCTGTCAGGCACCAACTTTTCTAATGCATCCAGATATCCTTTAGTTACCTCTCGATCTAAATGGGGTTTGGTCCTAACACCACCCCCTGCTGCAGGTTTGCCCAACCAAGAATCTGAGTAGTATTTTGGCGTAAGGATATACGCCAAGCAATGTAGTGGAAGGTTAAGCCTTTTCCACCGTTGACACACACAATCGTGAATCAGATTGTACAAGTCGGGATCTCTGTTATTAACAATGTCTTTTATTTCCCCCAACATGGTATCCATTTGCTCATACACCTCACCAATCACTGGTTTGTCTGTATCTGCAAACCGAATCATGTTATAAATTGGCTTGGTGAAATCCAATACCTGTCTCACAGTTGTCCAAAACTGCCCATCAAGAGCGGCCTCCTCCACCGTTTCAAAACCTGCAATGTCAGCTACATTTGTAGCCCTTTCCTTTAACACCTGCCAATTTGGACTTGATACCATGCTAGCTAAACCCTCTCTTACCTTCAAAAGGCGCCTGAAGGTGAGGTAATAGCTACCAAATCTAGTCCTCGCAATCTTCAGCAACTCCAATCTCGAGTGACTGCGGAAAAGGCCATGGGTATTGCTATGATTTGTAATAAATTTTATGATTTTTTTTCCTTTCTTGTACAAATCACCAATCCATTGGTATTGTTCATTTTTGTTTTTGACAATATCATGCAACAGAAGGTTCAATGTGTGAACCAAACATCCAGACCAAAGTATGTTCGGGTATCTATCCTCAATAATTGCTCCCGCTGCCTTACAATTAGGAGCATTATCAGTGATGACTTGGATGACATTGTATGGGCCAATACGCTCAATTGTTTCAAGCAATGCTTCTGCAATGTTGATAGCGGTCTTGAACTTGTCTGAGTAATCATGTGCAGCTAGAAAAATGGGACCACTTCGGGACACAGCGAGAACACTTATCAATGGCTTGCCTTTTACATTTGTCCATCCATCAGATACAATGGACACCCCATTGTCAGTCCAAGAACTTGTCATTTTATTCAAAGAATGTGATATTTTTGCTTTTTCATGATCAAGGCCAACTGTTCTTGCCTTGTCATACCCAGGGCTCTTGTATCCTTTAGGGGCATCATTTATGGCAGAAACCATTTCGTGCCAATAAGGTGAGCGTAGAACATTGAATGGTATCCCATTTGCATAGAGGAACCTGTAAATTTTTGAATCCACATCATTCCTACACCCCTCATCAAGGAAA
Organism: Pinus tabuliformis; assembly: GCA_031772625.1. Lineage (NCBI taxonomy): Eukaryota > Viridiplantae > Streptophyta > Pinopsida > Pinales > Pinaceae > Pinus > Pinus tabuliformis. Next base: position 202,269,684 of record CM062813.1, read on the forward strand.
TCTGATATGGTTCTACGGCGTAAAGATGATGACCCTGAGCCTCCATGTCCATATCCACTGCCTTGGGAGGATGCTGAAGGAGTTCTTTGTGAGCTTTCAAAGAAACCCCTTGATCTTTTTGCTTTGTATTGGGCGTCCTCCTCTTCCTTTATGTATTTGGCTCTATCTTCTGTTGACACCTTGTCGCAAGTTCTGATTCCTATTTGTTTCTCTCCATCCCATGCCCTTTTCCCGCAAAGGTGTCTTCTCAAACGGGTGTATGAGCCTGTGAAATCAGAATTGCAATGGGGGCAATGAAATTTAGTGGTTCCACCCCCTCTCCCTGCTTCAGGCCTCTGAACATATTTCCACAATGGAGTTTGGTCTTGTTTAGTTTTTTGACCCTCATGTTCACCCTCCTCCACATCCTCCTCACTGGGGTTTTCACCTATTTGACTTTCTCCGGCTTCTTCATCCACCTCTTTAGTTTCAGGCCCCCTCCGTTTCCTACTCTCCACCACCATAATAACCAGAAAAGGGACCAGGAAGAGGAAAATGCCAATAAAAATCCCCAGGTCCATCGTGTTTGATGTTTGTAGGGTTTGAGTCTTGAATCTGCAAATTAATTTAGTTTATTGGGATTAATTCATTTAATTTATTAATTTAATTTAAATTAATGATCTTTAAACTCAAACAGGTAAATTAAACTAACCAAACTAACCACCTAACCAGCGAAACTAACTAAATGATTAAGTTACTTACCTCTGCAAGCTTGCTCCTCGCTCCTTGGCACTTGCTCCTCGCTCCTCAGCTCTGGCTCCTTGCTCCTCAGCTCTTGCTCCTTGCTCCTTTGCTCTCAAACTCAAGCTCAATCTCATTGAAATGATTTTGTTTTGGCCCATTGGGCTTATAAATCCAAAAAAATAAGTTAAATTTTTTGTTTTTTTCGGGTCCGCGGAATTTTTTTCCGCCGAATCGCTCCCGAATTTTTAAAATTCGCTCCCGGAGCGTTTTTTAATGCCCGGGAGCGATCAGGGAGCGATCGCTCCCCGATCGCTCCCGGGCATTAAAAAGCGCTCCGGGAGCGCGGGAGCGATCGCTCCCTGAAGCGCTCCCTCACAGACCAGGGAGCGCAAATTTTTTTACGGGAGCGCGCTCCCGAAAATTGCTCCCGTCCGGGAGCGATTTGGGGAGCGCGCTCCCGACCCGCTCCCGCCCGGAGCGCGCTTTGGGAGCGGGTTCGAAGGGGGGGGGGGGCGCTCCCCCGCATCACTGTCCATGACAAAGGATATGAGGAATTTACCAGCTCCCACCTTCAATATCTCTAAGCTCCTTAAAAGGTTTTACCTATGTGGACTTTCTCTCCATGATCTCGTAGCATTGTCTGTTGGGCACAGGTTGGGGTTCTCTCACTGTTCTTCCTTTGAGAGCAGGGTCCACAACTTCAGCGCTATGCATAACGTTGATCCCACCATGGAGCCACACTTTTCGCAGAAGCTACGAAGGGTCTGCCCATAGCCAATGCCAACCGCAGTGCCGGCTCTTTCCACTGCCACTCACTTTGACAATCCTTATTTCCAAAATCTGGTACCCGGAAAGGGGGTGTTTGCCTCTGAACAGGAATTATTCTTGCAGAACGGTCGAACAAAAACCATTGTGTGAGAATTTTTTTCCCAACTAAAGAAATGAGTCTGGAAATGCATCTGGAGAAGCTCTCCGGTATTCATAATCTTATACGAGATGAAGACTAAACCTTTACATATAACTATTGTACCACTCTCCGACTCCATTGTGTGAGAATTACCTTTCGGAGTGAAGAAGAGGGCAGGTGCCGCACCTAAACCTAAACCCAAATTGAAAGAATTATTTAAATAATCTAAATTTAGTTTATTTATTTAATTGTTTTTGCTATTTATTTAATCATTTTAGTTTAAATTACTTTTTGTATCTTAATATTTATTCTGTTAGATTAAGTTATAAAATTATAAATTGACATGTTTGATTAAGTAGGTATTTATGATTAGATTATATATATTATTAAAGTTAAACTTTATTTATTATTAATTAAATAAAATTAATGTTAATTGAACTAATTAAGGTTGTTTATACATAGAGAATTAATTGATTAATGTTATAAGGTTAATGAAACTATAATTGTAGTATTAATTAAGACTTTCAAAGCGAAAATTAAATGTTATGAAGACGTCAAATGAATGGAAGGGCCTAGTGGTGGTCACTTAAGGGCCTAGTGGCACTCACTTAGTTAGCGATGGAGGAAGATTTAGTAGATCCATGAAGATCTACTCAATATCAGTAACACTCATTTACAAGCATAGTAAAAAGGGAAAGCTTACACTCACTGTTTTGTATATGTGTGTGAGTCAAGTACAAGTTGTGAATTTCATAACCTACGCTAATGAGCCTTGTGTGTCATGTAGATATGTGACTGATTTACAATGGTGAGGATGTATGGGAATCAAGGCCAAGGAGGGTCATCACAAGAGCCACCTCCACTAAAACCACCAATGCCATCACCAGAGTTGGCTCTCATATTGCGCTACCTGGAGGCAATTAATGAGACCTTAAGAGGGCACCATACAACTGAGGTGGAAGTAGAGCACCCTCCATTAGGGCTAGGCAACCACGAAATATCAAGGGACTCTGATAAAGGACCTCCAACCAAGGATATTACTATGGAACTCCAAAATATTAAGCTCCTAGAATTCGTTGGATGTTGTGCCAACAAACGAGCAGAAGTTTGGTTAGAGGGAATGGCAAGATGTTTCGCACTAAGAGAGTATACTTTCATTTTGAAGGCTAAGATAGTGATATTCCCACTCAGAGATACTTCCCTTAATTATTGGGGTAGCTTGGAGTGATACCTACACCTCACTCCTAAAGTAGTTACTTGGGAGTTGTTTGAAGATAGGTTTAGGAAAAACTACCTTCCAACATATTATGAAGAACAATAAGTAGGATCCTTCCGTGCTTTGGTGCTAGGAAACTGCGTAGTAGAAGAATATGAGACTAGATTCATGGAATTGGTTAAGGATGTGTCCTATATGATACAGATTAGTGTTAGGAAGATCACTTTGTTTATTGATTGAACCCTATGATTGGGGCAATGGTTCGAATGTGGAAACCATCCTCAGTTGTATAAGTTATTGAAAATGATCGTTATGTAAAAGAGAACTTGGACTTAAAGGGGGAAACAAAATTGTTTTTCCACAACAACCAAGGTTTATGGGGAAGGCCCCTTAGACTTCTCCAAGGGGAGGAAGTTCAAGGCCACTGTCATATGGAAAAAGGGTTGTACCCAGAATAATAATAGCAAGGATTTCAATGGCTGCCAATGCAACCTCACCAACAACTTCAAGGACTCATGTAAGTTAAGGTCATAAATGTGGAGTTGCAAGCAAAGGTAGGGACCCCGTGGGAAGGGACTCATTCTTGTTCAAATTATACCATGCATCACTTATTGTGGATGTGGGGAATCTCATTACTAGCATAACTATCCTGATTCACAAACTGGTAACAACAGTAAAGAGGTAAAAGCATCAATGGGAGGAGAATGTAACCACAATCAAATTTGTGCAGTGGTGGATAACCACAGAGTTGAACAACAATCCATTGTGGTAGAAACCTCAGGTATGATAAACCATGTAAAAGTTAAAATTTTGTTTGAATATGGTGCTACTAATAGTTTCATTTCACCAGTCACATTAGAAAAATGTGGGTTGGTAGCCTATGAACATGATGACTTTAAACAAGTCAAAATGGATTTTAGATTAAAACAAGTAGTAGGACCTAGCGTTAACTAATATTAGGTAAACCTCAGGGTGTGTATAATTATGTTGAAGGCATACATCACTGCATTGGGAACATATGATGTAATCATCATAATGGATTGGCTAGAAGCTCATTAAGCTCTGGTGTATTGTTTCAAAAATAAGTTAATTTGTTTAGATGATGAAGGTAGGACAATTGTGATTTGTTGTATCCAGAGAGGAGTGTACATATGATCCATCTCAATGATTAAGGTAAAATGTTGTCTCTGAAAAGGCTATAAATTATATGTGGTCAAGGTTGTAAGTGACAAGTAGGGGCCCTCCCTATATCAACATTTGTCAAAATTTGAGGATGTCTTCCCCAAAGAGTTGCTAAGATTACCCCCTTAAGGGAGATCAATTGTAACACCCTCCTCCCACATCTACCCAAGCAACTGGCCAACTGGGGTAACCATGCGATGAGAGGCCACTATGATATGATTCGACCTCTTAAGTCATGTTAAGGAAGTGGAACCGAAAGAAACACACCATATAGACATTCAACATCATCATTAGGACCCTTAGGAACTGATCCAACCTTTCTGCCAATTACCAGCCCCTGGGTCCCATTGAGATTATGGACCACTTGACCTCTAGACGCTCTCATGCTATGGGCATGCCAACATCCAGGGACCTTTGGATGCTCTCATGGCCTGCAAGCCAGCATCCAGGGACTATTTTTCACAGTGTTGTGCCAACATCCCCAAGATTTGAGGCACTTTTTTAGGCCCAGAGCCTAGGTCACTGCCAGAATTGAATGAGATCTCCATAACAGTAAAATAATAGAAAAATGGTAGAAAAATTGCAATTACTTGAATAAGACCTTGACTAGACCCTTACTAGCCATGACAGGAATTTCGTCAAACATATCCTGAATGTGTAATCTACAAGTGTAAATAGAAGATTTGAGCATAGGGGCCTCATACTTAGCTGATAATCGCTAAGAAACGTTGATGCCTCAACACATCAACTTCCATTTCATCCATTAGGTCATAGATACATTGTTCATTCATTTACCAATAAAAACATGATGAGAGCCATACATAGCTACTATCATAAAACATATATATAACCAGCATAATAGCAGCAGAAATACCAATGAAATCACAGCCATATAAACCACATATAACCATTATAATACTCATATAATTACAAGGAGAAATAACCTCATATTGATGATGAAAAATCCAAACCCGAGATGGGACTTCCACATTCCACCTGACCATAGAATGGTTGAGCCAAATCTCTCTTCAGCCATTCACCCCTGTGCCATATTCCAAGCATGAATGTGGGATCTCATAGAACACATCAATCCAAAACCATCCATGGCTTCTAGAGGCCATCCACCTCAATCCATCAAACAATGATTCCACCTCACGGTCGGATATCACAAAACCATCATCAAACTGGTCTCTATCCAAGCCTTCCAAGGTTTCTAGAGTGTTTATCCCACCAAGGCTTCCAAGACTAGTAACTCAACCCACAACTTTTACTGGGCTTCCAAAGTGTTTGTCCAACCAGGGCTTCTAGGACTAGTAATTCAACCCACCAGTGGCTTCCAGAGCGTTTTTCCAACCAGGGCTTCCAAGACTATTATCTCAACCCACCAAGGGCTTCCAAAGCATTTGTCCAACCAAGCCTTCCAGGACTAGTAACTCAACCCAAGCTTTTAAAGGGCTTCGAGAGTGTTAGTCCAACAGGGCTTCCAGGACTAATAAATCAACCCAAGCTAAGGAAACATGAGAACCAACCAAAACAAGACAAGCAAAAAATTCCACAATCACCATGGCTATCCAGGAAATGGAAACGCTAGGCGATCCACTATCAATCCCGACCATCCTCCATGCCAACTAAAGATCACAACCAACAAATCACATGCATATTATGTCATGCATGCCAAAACTAGTGAGGAAAACATACAAGCAACTTGGTACCTACAAGAAAAATCCATTGTAGTTATTGACCTTGATGTCCTCTTGTGCTTTCCTACGCTTCATTTTCCTTCTTGCTCCAAAAATCCAAGTATGCCACACCCTCCAAGAGTGCTCCAAGAAAACTCTAAGTATCCAAGAGTATGAGAGAGAGAGAGAGAGAGAGAATAATGAGAGAGCTCCAAAAATGAACTAACAAAAGGTTACCAACTGATCCTCAGAAGCCTTTTTATGAATGAGGCCTTTATTTTCTTCATTTTCCATTATTTTCCTTCATTTTCCTCCTCACATGCAACCTGTGACTTTTCACCTCCCTTTTGTCCTAATTTCCATTATTTTCATAAATAAATGTGCCAAAAATGCCATTTTTCCTTTCCAATGCCTTAGTCATTACCTTTTCTAATTCCTTAGCCATTAATAACCAAATGAACAACCACACTAGGATGTCTTGCCCAACATTCAGCTTGGAATAAGTGTCCCATCAACCGTGGTAATTATTTTTGCCTTTATTAAATTTTATTACATGGAATTTTCACCAGGGTTGTTACACCAATTTCATAGTAGAATTGAAACCTCGTGCAAAATACAATATTGAAGACACCTACAGGATGATGGCTCTAGAAATTTGTGAATTGCAGATGAAATTAAAAGAGTTATTAGATTTGGGGTTTATTAGACCTAGTATTTCACCTTAGGGTTCACTAGTGATTTTCTTTGAGAAAAAGGATGGTTCCTTGATATTGTGCATAGATTACAAGGACTTGAATCAAGCTATAGTAAAGAATAGGTACCTGATACCCAGAATAGATGATCTCTTTGATCAAATGAAGTGAGAAACAATTTTCTCAAAAAATAATTTATTATTCAGATGGCACCTATTGAGGATCATCGAAGGTGACATCCAAAAAAGTGTCTTTTGAACATCATTTAGACACTATGAATTCATAATAGTGTTGTTTAGTTTGACCAATGCACCAATAGTGTTCACGAGTCTCATGAATGGTGTGTTCCACATGTATTTGGACTTATTTTTACAAGTATCTTGTATTCCAAGAATGAAAAGGAGCATGAAGGGCACTTAAGGGTTGTTTTGACATGTTTGAGTGAAAACAAGTGGTATGGGAAACTATCGATCTTTCTTTCAGAAGAAAATTTATTACCTCAGGCACATCATCTCAATAGAAGGGATTCCATGAGATCTCACATTCATGCTTGGAATATGACGCGGGGTGATTGGATGAAAGAGAGATTTGGTTCAGCTGAATCTATGATTGGGTGGTATGTGGAAGTTCTTGACTTGGTTGGTATTTTCATATGATAATAAGAGTTATTCTTCTACTGTGATTCATGCATGTTTGTAGTGATTATGTTGGCAATATTATGCTTGAACTGCCATGGTTTCTATGCAGGCTATTTTCTAGTTATATGTTGGTTATATGATGTGTATCATTTATGGTTCTTTTCATGAATGGTTTAGTTATTGATTGATTGATGAATGCATGGACTAACAAGTGTTGTTGCAGCTATGTGGACATGGCATAAATCCTTCTTGATGATTCTCTGGTGAGCTTATTGAATTAGTGAATATATATGCATTTATAACCTATCGGTACTATGTACACAAAGTGTTTGTATAAATAAGTAATTTGGACCTCCAACTTCCCGAGGTCATAACTTTGGCATACAATCTCTGTTTAACTATCAGGTTATGGAAGACATGCTTAGAATGTATGTTATGGATAACTAGACTCAATGGGAAAGATACCTACCATTGGTATGATTTAGTTATAATAATAGTTATAAAATTTCAATGGGATACCTCCTTATCAAGCTCTCTATTGGAGGCCATGAAGGACACTATTGAGTTGGGAAAGGTTAGAGGACAGAGTAATAGTAGGGCCAAAATTGGCTTAAGAAATGGAGAAATAGGTAAGGAAGATTCGAGAAAGGTTAAAAGAAACACATGATATATTGAAGAGTTATGTCAATGCACATAGAACTGATCAAAGTTATGAAGTGTCAGACAAAATTTTTCTTCGTATGTGACGCAACAAGAGCACCATTAGGTTTGGGGAAGGGACGAAGTTTTCACCTTGATTTATTGTGCCAAGAGGTGCTCTACAACCCAGTATAGGGTATATGTGTAGGCGTTAGATGTAATGAAAGAAAGAATGTATGTCAACAATTTTAGTGTCGAATATATTATAATAATAATAATAATAATAATAATAATAATAATAATTTAAAAAAACAACACAATCTTCCATGATCAGTTTGAGCCAAGTAATAAAAATAATAAAATTTAATTTGTTATATTTTAATTTTGTTTTTATTAATAAAATTACGAACAAATTTTTAGATAAAATAAAATCATAATACCATGGGCCAATACCATGGTTTATAAATACCATGGGTCATCTAGGATTTTGATTATATGTTATGGATCTAAGCTTTTAATTATTTTGTTACAATACCATGGCTTATCAATACCACATGCCCAAAAACCATAACTTATTTCACAATCAAAATATTTTATTTTAATTTAATTTTATGATATTTTTTAATTAAATCTAAAAGAAAAAAGGTTATAATTACTTTTGAGTATATCTAAACCCTCCATCCCTCCATCCTCATGACTACTAAAAATATTCCCATAGAGATTAAATCGAGGTTTTATAAAATTAAAAAATAGAATACTTTTATATATACATATGTGAAATTTATATAATATAAATAATATTATAAAGAACTAGGATAGATGCATCTTAACCAATGATCCAAGCAAAGAGAGAAATTAAAGTGACTAACAATGATAGAGAAAAGATATTGCATGATTCTTTTATGTTTTTTATTATTGTACTTTCTTTGACATGATTGATCCAAAATCTAGGTTTAATATTCTACAACCAAGTATGTTTTTTTAATTTAGATATTTTCTTAAATACAATACAATGGGATTAGATTTAAGAGATAGACATAGAGTGAGATGGATGGGGAATACAGTGGGGGAGGGAGAGACATAGGTTGGAGAGAGAGGGAGAAAGAGGAATGAAGAGAGAGAGGAGGGGGAGAGAAGGAGAGAGGGAGGGGGAGAGAGATGGATTTGGAGGGGGAACAAGAGGGAGGGAAGAACAAAGACATTGAGAGATAGAGGTGGAGAGAGAGGGAGTGAGAAGGGAGATATGGATATGGAATGAGGGATACAAGAGATGAGGGAAGAAAGAGAAAAGGAGATGTTAAGGATAGGGAAAGAAGGGGAAGAGAGAGAGAGAGAGAGAGAGAGAGAGAGAGAGAGAGAGAGATATGGAGGGGAGAGAGAGAAGGAGATAGGGAGTGAGATAATGATAAAGTTGGAGAGTGGAGAGAGAGAGAGATTGATGGGCAGAGAGAGAGAGGGATGTGGGGACAAAGGGATAGATACGAAGGAAGAGAGAGAAGACTTAAGAGAGAGAAGGAGAGAACTAGAGGGGAAGAGATATGGAGTTGGAGGGGGTGTGAGAGGGAGGGAAGAAGAAAGACATAGAGAGAAAGGTAGAGAGGGAGAGGGAGTGACAAGGGAGAGATGGAGAGATAGTGAGGGAGACAGGAGAATGGGAGGGAAGAGAGAGAGAGAAGGAGAGAGAGAGAGGGATAGAAGGGGAAGAGAGAGGGGGAGAGGAAGAGAGAGGGAGATAGAGATAGATAAGAATTTAGAGAAAGAGTGTATGTTTTGGGGGTGAGAAGGGGAGATAGAGATATAGATGGAGAGGGGAGAGAGGGAATAAGAGAGAGGCAAATAAAGGGAGGGAGAAAGAGAGATATATATGGAGAGATAAGTGGAAGAGAGAGAGAAGGGGATGAGAGAGAGAGAGAGAGAGAGAGAGAGAGAGAGAGTATGTTTGGGGGGCAAGATAGAGAGACAATGGGAGATAGAGATATAGATGGAGGGGGCACAGAGGGAAGAAGAGAGAGACAAAGAGAGGGAGGGAGGAGGAGAGAGAGAGAGAAGTGGAAGAGAGAGAGAGGGAGAGGAAGATGGAGAGATAGATAGATACATATGAAGATAGAGTGTGTATTTTTTTGCGAGCTGATATAGAGAGATAAAGAAGGAGAGATAGAGGGAGATACATATATAATGGATGATCCAAGTGGCTTTAGAAAATCTCAAAAATAAAAATTCTCGCATTTCACCCAAATGAGAACCAGATCGTAGTGCTCATCGTCCTGATCCCAACTTCATGAACAACACTCAAATCTGAGTTCGTATGCTCAAGATATTCGCGGTCAAAGTTCTAGTCAAACTAGGCCAAGTGATAGTCAGTAATGAGGCAACAATTTGGCAAAGGGTCGGCGCACATAATCCAATGGTCGGAATGCCTCTTTAATTTTTCCAATAACCCTTAAAATACGATGAATTATTTTTAACTGTATGGTTTATAAAAATCAAAAAAATATTAAAATGGGGTGGCAAGCTGTCACCCCTACCAGTGCTCATTATTTAAATTTATCATATATGGGTCGGGACCCTCAGCTCTGACCCGGGACCCCTACCCACCATACAACAACCAACCACTATACATTATACGTATTGGGAAACGACCATATCAAATGTGGGACTGACAGGGTTTGAACCTGCACCGGCCAGGTGCTCGACCCACCCAACACTGTGGTCCCATAACCATATACTAAACAACAAAACCATACGAAGTGCCATGTGCAACCACCAACATAACATGCCAACCACCAACAAATTAACGCACCATTATTTATATAAAAAATTTATGATAGGGGGGGACCCGCGGGCTTGACCCTGAGACCTCCGCCCCCCAAAGTTAGCGCTTTGGCAACAACCCAATGGGCCTGACATTAAAAACTCTGCCCATAAAAGAATATTTAAACCGACATTTCTCATTCGACCAACAGAGGAGAGGTAGGCGAAACCGAGAAAGCAGGAACTGAGAGGCATAATTGCAGGTGGAACCAAGAGTGCGCCCAGGCAGGGTACAATTACCGAAGCGAGAATATTTCAGGGGAATATTCCCTCAAATATTCCATGCAAAATCAGTGAAGAATCTAAAAGATTCCCTGGAGGGCAATTTTTCACAGTGACAGAATCATGTCAACTTTATACTCAAATGAACCAAAATTTCACAAGGAATGTGATGGTGTGGTCTGTTTCCTCATCTGAGCAATAGGATTTCAGGCAATCAACAATGAGGAATATTTGCAGAATCTTAAGGAATCTAAAATATTCCCTTAGAGACTGATTTTTTACAAATGTAGAATGATGCCAAATTTATAATCATGTTTCTTAGAATTTCGTAAGGAGCACAGTGGTGTGCTCAAAATTTTCATCCTAGCAGCGTATTTTGGGCCATCTCCAAGAAGGAATCTTTAGGGGAATCTTTGAGATTCTCGAGGGTCTAGATTTTGACGGTGTTAGAAAGGGGTCAAGTTTCGGCGCCATGAATTCAATGGTGATGTATGCTTCTGCAACTGAGCCATGCATTTTCAGGCCATCCCTGAAAGTGGAGGTATATGATGTAGTGATGCCATGTTTTTCTTTTGATTTGCTGAGACGTTGAATTTGTTGTTGAGATCCTTGTTACCATTATGTTGAAGGATACTTGTATGCCATGTCATGTGAGAATTTATTATCTTGTCATGCTAAAGAGGGCCCATATGAGTGAGAGTTCCTATAAGAGAATGTCTTGTGGAGAGACATGCCACTCTAGTTGAGGGGATTTATCTTTTTAATGACAAAGAATGTACCATGTACTCATCATCATCTTGCAACACTTAATGAAGTGACCTCCCCACTCTTGACACCGGGCCCAGAGACATAACCCACACTGGGTGAACTTCGTTATCAATGTGTTTTGTGTTCTTGATTTGATGGTTGTCATTATGTTTACTCTTCTTTAAAGTATGCACATGGGGTTTTTCATACTCTTTCACATGCAATTATCCTAACATCACAGAAGTAAAAGATCTCGATTAATTCTGGTAGCTGAAGAGATTTAAATCAAGTTTGGTATCAGAGTGGTCTTCTTACTGATGTGAATTGTGAGTATGAACGATAACCAGAGATTGAACGTGCACCAAGAGAAGGAAAACAGAGAACAACAAAGATATCTACAAGAACCTCCTAAGGATGGCATGCATGGTAGATTTCATGTATGTAGATTATGAGGAGAAGATGGCAAGAGAGGATTGGGAGAAAGAAAGAGCAGTGGATGATGCTCCATCTCCATCTTCCATTGATTATTTATCTTCTTCATCGTCTTCTCATCATTCAGATGAGGAGATCAATCAGAGCCTTCAAGAAGAGAATGTTGAATTTATGATACTTCTACGAGAAGAAAAATAGGAGAGGCAGAGATTGTAGCTTCAATTACAAGCCACAAAAGAGGCCTTGGAAAAGTTGAAGCACAATGAAGGATTAGCGAAGCCATCATCACCTGCTTCAGAAACGATAGTTGAGGTAAACAATGTTGATTGTTCTTCAGTTTCATTTTCACATGATGTTATTTTTGTTGGAAGCCTTGAGGTACCCATTTGAGGAATCGGCTCGGGAATCCTTACCAAGATGGGATACACTGAAGAAAAGTGCTCGAAGGTAGCAAAAGATTCCAAGGAATTATAAAAACCATCAAGGAAAAAGGATGATTGGATCACATCACAATCCTCCCATGATAGTGCACATTGTAGAGGGAGAGCTAAGGAAAGCTCTCATCGCCAGGATTGCACCAGAAACAACCAGGAGAGGAATAAAAAGTCTTAGTATTCTAAAGTTCATTTTTATTACAAACATGTTAGTGATGAACAAAAGCCATGGCATAGAAAACTATGTAGTTTTTGTGGCTTACATAACAACATAGTTGCTGAGTGTTGGAAGAGAATGGTAACATGAAAAAGGACGAGATGTGAAAGGCCTTCTCCACATCAGGGAAGGAAGAAGGTTAAGCAGGTCCGTAGGAATAATAATTTTTGTAATCATTGCAACAGAGGTCGACATCGAAGAGTCACATGTTGGAGGCTCCATCCATGGCAACATCTCAAGGAAAAAGCGCCCATGGAGGAAACAACTGGTGAAGATGTTCAACAAACCAATCTGCCACAAGGAGATGACCCATTCACTTTGATGAGTGAGAGATGGTTTTACTAAATATAGTAGCTTGTCATGGCCACATTTTATAAATAATGTGTTGCAACATAATTGTAAAAGTGATGATGTGTTTTCCATCACTTATTAAAGCAATGATGATGTTTTGGTCTTTTAATGATAGCTGAGGTAATGGTTTCTATAATGATGTACACTTGACTAAAGAGTGTATAAACTCTTGGAAAGTATGGGGATACTTGGGTCATGATTGGTCATGTAATTGAGCATGTATTTTTCAAATATTGTACTATAGGTTTGCAGTAGATGCAAGTGTCGGTTCATCACTTATGGCTCTAAAGAAAAAGGGTGAAGGAGAAGGAAGTGTTACCTGCCAGGACACTTGTGGTGCAAACAATGTAACATAGCAGTTGCATATTATGTTCATGCTTTTGGAGGAATAAAATCCCTTCAGTGGAGAGGAATGATCGAGGTGACTCTGGAAATGCTCAGAATTCAGGCGTGCCTTTCGAAAAGCTCAAAAATCAAAGTTCTCATATTTCACCCAAAATATGACCAAATCATAGTGCTCATTGTCCTGATTCCAACGACATGAATGACACTCAAATCCGAGTTCATATGATCAATATATTCATGGTAAAGTTCTGGTCAAGCTAGGCCAAGTGGCAGTCACTAACACAACAATAATTTGGCAAAGGGTCAACGCACGAAATCCGACAGTTGGAAGGGGCGCATTTATTGCCTCCTTAATTTTTCCTGTAACCCTTAAAATTCAATGAACGTTTTATAACCACATTGTTTCTAAAAATTAAAAAATATATATTAAAATGGGGTGGTATGCTGCCACCACCACCACCTTTGCCAGTGCTCATTATTTAAATTTATCATATATTGGTCGTGGCCCGTGGCTCTGACTTGGCACCCCTGCCCACCATACAACAACCAAACACTATACGTTATATGTATTGGCCAACATACATATAAAATACATGACCAATGGGCTTTGAACCTGCGTCGGCCGGGTGGCCTGTCCACTCAACGCGATAGTGCCATAACTAGATACCCATAATATATGTGCCATGTGCAACCTCCAAAGGAACATGCCAACCGCCAACACTGGGTGAACTCCATTATCAATGCGTTTTGTGTTCTTGATTTGATGGTTGTCATTATGTTTCCTCTTCTTTAAACTATGCACATGTGGTTTTTCATACTCTTTCACATTCAATTTTGCTAACATCACAGAAGTAAAAGATCTTGTTTAATTTTGGTAGCTGAAGAGAACGAGATCAATGAATGAGACAAGAGGGAAGAAGAGAGAGACAGAGAGAGGGAATGATGAAGATATATAGATATGGAGAGAGTGTTTATGTGTGGCATGTGTTTAGGGGGGTGAGATAGAGAGATAAATAAGGAGAGATGGAGGGAGGTAAAGATATAGATGGTAGGGGGAGAGAGGGAATAAGAGAGAGAGATAGAGAGAGGGACGAAGAGGTGGAGAGATAGAGATGGGGGAGAGCAAGAGGGGGAGAGAGAGAAGTAGAGACAGAGGGAGATAGACACAGAGATAGAAGGTGGAAAGAGAGGGAAGAAAAAAGAGACACATAGAGACAAATACAGACATAAAAGTTGGATATATAAATTCATGAATATTTTGGTTTTTGACTAAAATATATGTATTGATTAGTGTAGTAGTTGATTTCTAATCCTATTTGATTGCTTGCACTAGATGCATTGATTTCAATGTAGATGTCAATTTCTAATCCTATTTGATAGCTTGCACTGGATGCATTGGTTTTAGTGTATATATTGATTTCTAATCCTATTTGATTGTTTGCACTAGATGCATTGATTTCAGTATAGATGTTGATTTCTACTTCAATTTGATTGCTTTGCACTAGATGCATTGGTTTTAATGTATATATTGGTTTCTAATTCTATTTGATTGCTTGCACTAGATGCATTTATTTTAGTATAGATGTTGATTTCTAATCCTATTTGATTGTTTGTACTATATGCATTGATTTCAATGTAGATGTTGATTTCTGATTTGATGCAACTAAATGTATGATGTACATTAATTTCAAAGTAATTAGATTAATATTGTGCATTGATTTCAGTGTAAGAACATAAAATTTATTGATGATGTGCATTGACTTTTGTGTTACAGTAATTCAACCATAAATACAATACTTGAATTTTCATCCTAAATAAAATGTTCACTTACCCGAAATGCTTGCTTCCTAAAACTATAAACTATTTGTAATTGGCTTATTTTTTATTATTCCTATTTTCCATCATTCAACCTTTTTAATAATTTTGCATTCAAATGAGGTAATAGAAAAAAACTATCATTGAAAATTATTTGGGGTTTAACACTCCATAAGTCACAATGATTGACTTTGGAGAAAGCTACTATTAATATTGGAGAGCAAGAGAGACAAGGTATGATGTTTACTACAGTAGCTTGAGTTAAATATTTGAATGATCTATGATTTCAAGTACCCTTTTCATATGTTTGATATGAAAATATTGCAAAACTAATAGGTGTGACAATAAGAATAGTAGAAGAAAATAGTTTGAGATTGAACACAATGAAGATTGTTTGTAATTGACTACATTCTTATTATTCACATTTTCTATCATTCAACATTGTTACATTGTCACTTTGCATTCATTATTTTTATTTCATCATTCAAGTTACTAAGAGTCTCTCTAATCTCAACAAATTGAGGTAATTAAGAAAATTTAAAATTAAATTAACCAAATTAATCTTAGAGATATTTAACATTTTTAAAATGATCAAAATAATTATATTTTCAACAAATCTTGTATGATTGCACACGACTGAAACCATCCTAGATCCATCTTAACCCTGAATCTATCAAGCGTGGAGAGGGATCAAAACTCTCGAGGTGAAAACCTTCCTCAAGTTTTGCACTAAAAAAATAGGTTTTAAACTCGAGAGATTTGATCCCTCTTAACGCTTGATACATACAGGGTTAAGATGGATCTTAGTTAGAATCAAAGAAAAATTAAACCAATTTCCTAGCATCTTATATTACCACCCTACTTGCATAAAGCCCATGATGTTTTCCATGTAGATGTTCTACGAAAGTATGTTTCTTATGAATCTCACCAATTTGATTAGAGAGGCTTTGGACGTGTGAACCGTAATGGTCAAATTGTTACGCATATTGGATTGTAGGGTTCGACAGCTCAAAATTCACTTGGTGGATCGGTTTAAGGTCTAGTGGGACAAGTATAGCCCAGGATTTGCTACCTGAGAGGATGTCGATACTATACATGGCAACTACCCGTCACTTTTTGACCATTTGTGATGCCCATTTTCACCTAGATAGCTACCTATGTTGAGGCCCTATTTGTATTTCATGTTTTTATTTATGAACACTATGTAATATTGATTCATTTCAGTTCACAAATGAACTTAGTTATATAAAACACTTGATGGATTATGTTTTTTTTACTAAATTGTCTGATGTATGACTTTTTGTTTTCCAGGGA
Source organism: Pinus tabuliformis (assembly GCA_031772625.1). Classification (NCBI taxonomy): domain Eukaryota; kingdom Viridiplantae; phylum Streptophyta; class Pinopsida; order Pinales; family Pinaceae; genus Pinus; species Pinus tabuliformis. The sequence continues at coordinate 202,286,048 of CM062813.1, forward strand.
AAAGGACACAATTTTCATTAAATATATTAAGAAAATTACATGTTGTATCATTCAACATGTATGAGATGCATTCATTGTAGAAACAATTCATAAGAGTTGAGAAAATTATATACAGATTACATCATAGTAGCAGAGGGGAATAATAACCGCAGAGATAAACAAAATACATAGTAATGTCCCAAAAGACTAAAAAAAGACATAAAAAAAAAGGAATGATTTGTGTGATCATTCTGAGTGACTTCCATTCATCTCGATGAATGGATAGTGGAAGAACTGATAGAAATCACCCACTCTGAATTCCTAAATTTGCTATTGTCCCCTGTTCAACTGTGCGACCTCTTTGGAAAGACGATCAACAATCTCATTCCTTTCCTTGTATATATGAGAGCATACAATAAAATCAAATTGTGATTTTAAATTAAAGACATCATCCATCATGTCCTTGAGTGTGTGCAAGTGACAATGATATACATCATTTATCCAATTTATAACAAGTTGTGAATCCCCAAAGATCTGAATCTTTTGACAATTTTTTCCCTCGCGAATACAAGAAGGTGTTTTAGACTGTGATGCTCGGAAAAATTATTAGTGCCCCTTTCCAACCCAACTTTGATTCTGTAAGACAAAAGATCATTGATGTGTAGGACAACACCCTCCCCCCCACAACCCTCGACTTGGGCAGAGCCATCAAAATACCCCCACGAAAAACTGGTATCGATACTTTCTAGTGTAATGACCTGAGGTGGTTTGTTGTCTAGGTCTTCTAGAATCAGACTATAAATGGCCACAAAATTGGTATAGGTGGTTAACCAGTTGATCGAAGCATCTTGGAAGATATTTTTGTTCATGTTGATCCATATGCCGCAAGAAACAATCAGGGGCAGATTTCTGATTTTTTGAGAGTGAGCCTCAGACCACCAACAGTGCCATGCATCCCCGATGTTTTGGCTGGACCAATTTGTCTTCAGATTAAGGCAAGAAATTATATAGGACCAAAATTGGGCCATCATCGGGCATGAGAGGAATAGATGGTTCATATCTTCCACATTTGATTTGCAGAAACAACATCTTCAGGGACTGTGCAAGGCCTGATGCACAAGGTTTAACTTAGTTGGGGATTTATTTATGAGTATGCACCACATAAACAACCTATATTTAGGAGGATATTTTAATTTCTAGAGTTGGCTCCACCACCAGCTGATATCACCATTTTCACGGGCTATCATTATGGCTGCATAGCCAGCTTTTGCAGAGTATCTACCATGAGGGACCGTGGCCCAGATGAGCACATCTTCCTTCTAATTTAGCCTGATATTGGCTTCCTCAAGTGCCCCAATGAAATGAGTCCAGTCCTCGACCCATCTATCCAGAATGTTCAAAACCCTGTGATCCATCCAGCACTGAGGCAACCAATGGTCGTAACCAGCCACAACAATGTTGTGGGGAAAAGTATCCGATGCGGATGACCCTATCCCTACTCTAAAGGTGACAGTCTTTAGCAACAACTGAAAGTAAAGTTTTGATGATTTCCTTTATGAAAGTACAGAGAGAATGAAGAAAGATTAACCAACCTAGTGTCTTTCGCTTAGTCGATCCTTATCCTCTCTCTTTGTCTCTTGTTCCCAGCTCCTTGCTCTCTTTGCCGGTCCAGCTACACACAGATCCTGCACAAAACAAGAGAGGAAACTACAAGATAAATGTACTCATAACTGATGCATGGATTAGAGTGAATCAAATATACAAGTAAATACAATACATCAATGCAATACAAGTATATAGGAGAACATGCAAAACTTTATTGATAGAAGTAACAGGGTTCTGAGAAGGTTACAACCAATAATGGCTCCAATCCAGCAGCACCTCCCCAGCAGCAAGAACTCTCCTCTTCACCTCTAGTAAAACAATCACCCAATAGCTCTAACTGTAAACCAACAACACCTCCTTGCTTTACACAAAATTCCAGCCCCCTTAGACCTCATAGAAGAGCTCTATATATAGGAGAGAAGAAGAAAGGATGAGTCAGCTTGAGGCTGGCATAGAGCTGACTAGTGTCCTCTCCTTCTTCAGTTAAACTTCAGTCCTTGAGTCCACTTGGAGATCCTTGCTTACACATGGTGATCAAGTACCTCTTACTCATCACAGGGCGAATCTCATGAACCAAGTGTCAGTTTGGAAGCTTCCTGGGCAGTTGACACCTTGTAGAATGACTGTGCCACTTGGCCAGTCTCGCCCAGCGCAGGTAGCCTTCATTAGATTTGACTTCCAGCGCAGGTACAAGGAGGAGCAGTTGCATTCCAGCGCAGATGCTCAGTGGAGCAGCTGACATGATCCAAAATTAGCCTGTTTTGAAGTGTTTTCAGGTGGAGAACTGATTGGAAGTGCTGTTGTTTGATGACCTTGTTCTTTTAGGGGTAAGAACAACATGTTTAGGGACTGAGGATCCCTGTAATTATTGACATTTCATGCTCTATGTCGCGAGGCACAAAAATGTCTATAACAGTTGCCCCCTAAAGTATGAGGCCGTTTATCGGGTGAAATGCTTTATCTAGAGGGTCCGAAGTTCATTCCAGTGCTGAGGAGGCGCCCTGTAATACAATACAATACAATACATTATTTTTCATTCTATTTTCATGATCTAGCTGAGGCGGGCATTCCCATGCTCAGCTTTTATAAATACATTTTGGTACATATGACAGACGATCGTCTGAAGGTAGACTGATAATTTTCTGCTGAAATTATCATCCTTTGAATAGGATGATCATCTGCTGCAATGATGTACATGGCAAATGCTTTTATATTTCCTAAATATATATCGCAGCCCGGATGGATGAAACTAGATCCGGGGTCTTCAAACTCGTTCGATCTTCACTCTAAGTACAAGTCGATCCATGTGAGAATTTCGCTGAAGTCGAACATGGAAAGACATCGCTTGATTACCGGTCAATAATGAAAACCGTTAACAAGCGCGAGAGGAATCACCAATAATGACGATGACCCTCAAGGTACTGCAGTACAATTCACGTGGCGTGAATAAAGGACTTGGCGTCGAACGCCACGCAAAATCTTCTGGTCGAAGGTCATTGATGTATACCTGTCGCCGGAAGTGAGAAACTTGCCATTGAGGCATGCAAGCTTCAAAGTACTGATGGGGTTGTTCCTAGATCAACTTCTTGGATAATGAGCTGAAGTCAACAAGAAGCGATCCGTCAAAGGAGGGCCTTAATGAATCCCACATCAATGACACGGAACGGAGCTAATGATTTTAGTGGAGGTGAAAACAAACTGTGATATATAATTCAGGGTGGCGATCATGAATGGATGAAGGATAATGTATGGCAGTGGATGGGACACGGTTGACACTTTCAGAATGACCCCTCTTGAACATATAACGACACTGATGCGATGGATCGGTAGCATTACCCCAAATGTGGATGGTTTGGCGAGGACCATGGTGATGAGACCGGTGAATGAAACAACCCAACCCAATGTGGTACGGAGGAAAAGTGTCATGTTCAAGAGTGACTTGCTACCATTAAACTTTGATGTTCTCCCAATTTTTCCCCAGTCATTTCTGACCAGTACCTCTTTATTTTTGTCAAGCTTGAGGAGGATAACATATGCTTGTTCTATAACCTGCCCTTCGGGCAAGCCCATCGCTATGATTTAACGAGCCTAGCGATAGGGAAACTCGTTCTCGTCTAAAGACAAGTTCGTCGCTATTTAATCATTTTAACGAGTCTAACGACAAGGAAAACTCGGTCCTTTTCATTTTTAGAGAGTCTGAAAAGGTACAGAAAGTTAACTCCATAATTCCTTTTTCGTCATCTAATCCCTTAAGTCCGAAAAAGTATAAAACAATACAGAAGGGATGAGTGTTCGGTACTTTTAACGAGCCGAACAAGACAAGCGCTCGATCTTTTTGTGTAATAATCCCTCAGGTCCAAAAAGATTAAAGTCTAAATGAGGGATAGCGTTCCGGTCGTTTAACGAGCTGGAAGGCCAAAACTCGGCAAACTTTTCATATTTTACGAGTCAGTGAAAAGAGCTCAAAGAAGACTCGTCTTTTGAGGAACGAGTGATAAACAGGGATAGCAGCAGATTCCAGGTACAGGTTGGAATTTTCCAATCACGGCAGTGTCACAAGGATGGCTAGGTGAAATCACTCTTCGCAGCTGTTTCTCAAAAGAGGTAAACACACAAATGGAGGTGAATGATCGGCCAAATGAACAGTGGAGGTGATGGATGAAAACACGATCAAGGTTCTTATGGCTGATGAATTTACGATCTCAAAAGGTTATTTACCGGTTCGTTTTTTCTGAATGAGCTTGAACTCTGAAGGAAAGCCTGCTCATAAACTTATGTTTATTTTTTAACGAGCATGAACTATGTGCTAAAACTGCTCGAATCTTGCGCATGCCCCCAGCATCATAATGACGCATGTCAAAGGAGGGTGCCCCCCAAGCTTCATTGCAATCAACTCGGTGGTTGGAATGAAGGTTTACCATTGAGATCTGGAAAGGGGATTGTTTCATTTTTTAATGAGGTTGACATAGTAAAAGAACTATCCTCATGGTTTTTCATTTTTTAACGAGGTTGACCTGAGATAGGAACTATCCTCGAAGCCGACCAAATATCTAGGAATCTTCCGAATCCAACCAGAAGATTGGATTAGATTTCATTTTGTAGGTTTCCACCGTGGCCACTCCCGCCAGATTAATTGGAGGCGGTAGGGCGAAAGTACCCATTAAGGCAGGGTTTTTTAGGAGACCTACTCCGATATTTTGAAACGAATGGTCGCTTCCATGGATAAGAGGAACGCTTCCTGTAACTTGTGAACCATTAGGGAGGAAATTTTGTTGGTCAATGATCGTAATCTCTCCTTGAAAGGGGAATGCGATTTTCCTAAAATAGGTCGACACAACAGCTTCCATGGCATAAATCCATGGTCTTCCCAGTAGGATGTTATAGTCAAGATTGCCATCGATGACTTCAACATCTATTTCTACTGTTTTGCCCCCTAGTTCAACTCTCAAGTTACTAAAAATACCGTAAGGGGTATATGTCCTTCCGTCGAATGCTTTTAATGTTGTTGATGATCGCGTCAAGGTTGGAGATCCTAAAGTTTTCCAGCAACTCATCGACATAATACATGTCGATGCCCCCTCATCAATAATTGTTCGATGAACAGTTTTGTTGAGGGCTTTCACTTGGATGAGGAAAGCTAGTTGAGCTGGTAACTGAGGATCATATCCTTTGTGATCAAAGGATACAAGATTGGAATCTTTAGGATCCACCCCACCAATTGCCGATAACAATGCCTGCCTTTGGGATGGGCAATGTTGTAGTACTTCAAGAGTCGACATAGCAGATGGCGATTGCGCCAAATCTTCCACTATATTATAATGTTGTGCCGCTCTGGCACGAGGATTAAATGTCGACTTGTGTACTACTCCCTTTGGCGGTTTTATTGTTAATTCATGTGTGATGGGGGGTACAACTTCTGCCGAAGTTGTTGTCGAACTGCTAGGTTGATCTTTACCTTTATCGTTCGACACCTGTGGATTCCCGTAATCTTTGTTCCTTGTCAAAATTAAAGCATCATCCTGTTGCTTCGATATCGATAACATAAGCACTTGCGACGGTGAAGCATTTCCACTACCAACCAGATTTTTTCCCCGATCGGGAAACGGATCAGTTAACACAGCTGGAGTTTGCGAACTCTTTAAGAATCTTTTTAGATCAGCTTTGTATGGACATTCTCTCGTCCAGTGATCCTCATCACATATCTGACACCCATAAGGTGGTTTCCTATCTCGAGGAGGGCTTGAAGAAGTTTTTCGAGGAGATGACTCTCCTTGTTTCTTCTTCTTCCCTTTGTTTTGATTCTTCTTGCTTCCTGGTTGATTGGATTTTTTGCCTTTATCCGTAGATACAGCATTTACCTTCGAAGCAAGAATCTCTTGATTTGCTTTTTGATTCGAAGTCTTACAGGCTTTCTTATCTGAATCCCTTGTCGACTTAGCGTTTGCGGTTCCAATCACGCCATCACCGGCATGAGAGTCACTATTTGATCCGGGAGGAGGAGGGATTGAAAATTCCGGTCTGGGGGCGTCAGGTATCTTATCATAGAGCGTGCCCGACTGAGTATATACTAAGTCCAAATATTGAGCACGAGAAATAACCTGCTCCTCTGTTACGACGCCTCCCTTGGCCACATCTTCTGTTATTGCAGGAAGAAGCGACTTTATAAACCACTCAGCTAATAGCTGATCTGGAACATAGGTCTTTACCATTCTGCGACGACGACGCCACTCATGTATATGATCTGATATATGTGTGGCCGTTGTCTGCTTGAAATTGGTCAAGATCTCTGTTCCAGTTTCGTACCTTATAGGTAACTGAAAGTGTGTTAAGAAAGTCGTGGCTAGGGAACTAAAATTGTCGAACGAGGCTCTAGGTAATTCAATATACCATTTAGCCGCCGGACCAGTCAATGTCCTCTGGAAAAGGCGAAGCCTTATCGAATCATCATTCAAGGTATTCGACGAACACCACAGATGGAATGTCATCACATGATTCGATGGGTCTTCGCCAGGATTTCCATTGAATTTAGGAATGTCCGAAGGAAGTTTGTGAGGAATCGCTGGCCACCAATGGGCATAGGCGATTGGATCGTTCGTCAATCGATGTAAATCTGGTAATTCTAAGGTCGCCACGAATGGCAACTGCTGATTCAGGTTTGGCGAGGCATACCCAGGATACGAGGGAATCGCCTGAGCAGTAGGCCTTTGCATACCAGCATAATGCAACTGATGTTGATATGACTGATACGGCTGGTGGGCTTGGCCACTGTAAAGTGGTTGATTTAACCCGTTCTGAATATAGGGTTGCCCACTATTTGCAAAGATCTGTTGCTCAGATCCCTGGTACACCTGTTGAAACTGAGGTTGTTGGTATTGCACCATCCATGGTTGTGAAGCCATGTTTTGTTGTGCGACACTAACCGACGGACCAAGATGCGGGGTTATGGTTCCCGTTTGTATCTGTGTCGTCCCGGCAGTTGGCGATTGTGGTTGTGTTGCAGGGTCAATAGGCTGTTGCATTACAACTTGGGGTTGACATACAACAGGCATCGATTGAACTTGCGACACGGTTACAATTGCTGGCGTCGTCGGGATACTAGACATAGGTACACACTGTTGCATGGAATATACAACTCTTGGTTGTTGGGGTAACATAGGTACCCAACCACTCGTCGTTACTTCAGCTAAACTTGAATGTGGTTGAAAACTGCCGTATGGGTATCCTTCTGGAAGAGGAAGTGAAAGGGCATATTGCCCCCCATACGGTAACAATCCGGAGCTCAAGGGTATAGATGGCCTTTGAGGACTGGATGGCCCAAAATGATTCCCAAAGGGATCAATTTGTCTAGTTTCAACATAAGAATTACCGGGTATTATACCGGAAGAACAAACTGGAACAGACCAAGTTGTCATAATAGTCCCTGGGTGGACTCCTTCTAGCTGATGAGAGCTAGTCGGGACGGCTGGTATGCCGGCAAACATCGTTGGATTGGCAGCAGGAACTTCTGCTGTCGCTGTGTCATTTGGCACAGTTCTAGATGTCGACGGTTGTTCAGACATTTTAAGTCTATCCAATAAACTTCCTAACGATTCTTCAGGAACTTCTGGTGGTGATAGACAAACTTCTGATGCAGAAGGAAAAAGAGGGGTACCTACTCCAAAATGAATTGGGGTATTTGCTTGCTGGTCCTCTACGATTTCCTCTATTGCGATTAGACCAGGAGGAAGAGGAAGACCGTCAGGTCCGTAAAAGATTTCTGGTGCCGAAGAAGGGGTTGCTTCGACAGCGACAGTCGTTTGAACAACAAGACTCTGTGGACCGGTTTCAGATGGAACTGGTTCAGTTATGCAAGTACTTGTCTTCAGACTAGGATCAGTACCACTGTCCTTCTGTTGCTGTTGAACTTCTTCAATAGAGGCAGGGATTCCAGAAATATTGGGAGTGACCAGAATCTCAGATGTTGTTGGAACTTCCGTTCTAACTTTAAAAGGAGATTTTGACCTGGTCAAGCGAGTTCGCTTTGTCCGTACTACTCTCGGTTCCGGAGACAAAGGCGGTTGACTCGCAAGCCTCCCTGAACGACGGGGTTTTAATTGACTTTCCTCCACGGTTGCGGATTACTTGATCAACTAAAATACAAAAAGGGGAATTATGTTTCCGTATTGAATGAATTTTATTAGACGCTTTTAGACACAACTTTGCTTTTTCATGTTTTAAGAGTCGAGAAAAAGTTAAAGATGACTCTAGTCGCCTTCGATGTATTAACGAGCCCGAAGTGACAAATGCTCGGTTGGACCTTTTCAGTTATAGAGTTTGAAAAGGGCTAAAAGAAACTGCTCTGGAGATCTAGGCAGAGGGTGTGCCAAACCTTTCGCGAAACCACAGAATACGTTTTACGGTACGGGTGGTCGATCTTCGTGAATGCTGTGTTCACTGCATCGCGATCAGTAGGGCGGTCGACACGGCTTCCTAAGGATAAAGGATAAAAGCCTATAGGGGTCTCCCAATATACGCGACGGTACGCGGGAGCACAAGTCCGTATTAGTGCTATCGTCCCTCAGGAGGAATCACCCACCTTCGTAGAGATCGACAGTCACTACGTTTAACGACGCCGGAACACGTCTCTACCTAGACCTCTATTGTGAGCGTTATGTTACAATGCGTTTTTAGATTCATTCAATATATTTTAAGTTGATCTTGTTTATCAGTTTGTCTTTCAGGATCACCACGAGATGTATTGGTACAAATTCCTAAATGCAGCTAAAATGATAAGCAAGCTTTCACAATCTTTTTAGCTTTGAAAATCCTAACTACTGAGGGGAGAGAAAAATAATATCTTTCCACACAGAGCACAAAGCACAAACTAATGCACTTTCTCCTGGATCAGACACACAAACTTATCAAAATGCAAATGCAAGATGCATGTATTTCTTTTCTTTTCCTTTAATGTTGATGTAGACAAAAGGAAAACTGTTGTATGACTTTCGAATTCAATTTGAAGCGTAACCAAACAAGCTTTGTCTAAATGAAAAGACGCTTTACAAGTACTTGTTTCAACACTCAAAATATATGAATTCAAACCATAAAGTGAAAAACAAACAAACTCAAACAGCCATGAACAGTAATAAAACTAGCTCATAAGATCACAAAGACACTTTTTCAGTTGAGGATCTAAGAGGTCACAGCTATACTGGTTCGCTTTTCACAATGGGAAACTGTAACTGAAACAAGAAATACTGAAAGAACATTCACAGTTTCATCACACAACTGAGGCGGAATAATGTCAAGGAGAAGTGGTCTACAGCAAGTACACTGACCAGCAAGCAATCAGCAAAAAATCAGTGAAAACAGGGCCAAGACACAATGGGAAAACTGAGCAAGACAATGGCTAACTGGACCAGCGCAGGTTCTAGTCTGCCAGTTTGACTCTCAGCGCAGTTCCCGAAGGGAGTACCTGCGCTGTAATGCAGACTGCCTGTGGACAGCCTGCACTGACTCACGAGAGTTTCGTCTACAAAGTTTTCCGGGTCATAAAAAGCTCAAAAATGCACTGTTTTTGTTGAAATAAAAAACTATAGGTCAAGTACAGGCTAAGGGATGATCAAGAGGATGAAGATCTATCACAAAGAGTAAAGAGTCTTTTGTAGATAAGCTCTTTAAATCTTGAATTTGCTCAGCAAATGAGCAAGAGCAGCAGACCCTCTACTTCGCTTTTGATATAGTCAAAAGCTTTTCGATTTGGTACTCTTTTCTTCAAGAAATGAATAGCAAAATACTACAAACACCAACAAGATACTAGGCTCCCCAGCGGAGTCGCCAGTTTGTTGTGGGGAAAAGTATCCGATGCGGATGACCCTATCCCTACTCTAAAGGTGACAGTCTTTAGCAACAACTGAAAGTAAAGTTTTGATGATTTCCTTTATGAAAGTACAGAGAGAATGAAGAAAGATTAACCAACCTGGTGTCTTTCGCTTAGTCGATCCTTATACTCTCTCTTTGTCTCTTGTTCCCAGCTCCTTGCTCTCTTTGCCGGTCCAGCTACACACAGATCCTGCACAAAACAAGAGAGGAAACTACAAGATACATGTACTCATAATTGATGCATGGATTAGAGTGAATCAAATATACAAGTAAATACAATACATCAATGCAATACAAGTATATAGGAGAACATGCAAAACTTTATTGATAGAAGTAATAGGGTTCTGAGAAGGTTACAACCAATAATGGCTCCAATCCAGCAGCACCTCCCCAGCAGCAAGAACTCTCCTCTTCACCTCTAGTAAAACAATCACCCAATAGCTCTAACTGTAAACCAACAGCACCTCCTTGCTTTACACAAAATTCCAGCCCCCTTAGACCTCATAGAAGAGCTCTATATATAGGAGAGAAGAAGAAAGGATGAGTCAGCTTGAGGCTGGCATAGAGCTGACTAGTGTCCTCTCCTTCTTCAGTTAAACTTCAGTCCTTGAGTCCACTTGGAGATCCTTGCTTACACATGGTGATCAAGTACCTCTTACTCATCACAGGGCGAATCTCATGAACCAAGTGTCAGTTTGGAAGCTTCCTGGGCAGTTGACACCTTGTAGAATGACTGTGCCACTTGGCCAGTCTCGCCCAGCGCAGGTAGCCTTCATTAGATTTGACTTCCAGCGCAGGTACAAGGAGGAGCAGTTGCATTCCAGCGCAGATGCTCAGTGGAGCAGCTGACATGATCCAAAATTAGCCTGTTTTGAAGTGTTTTCAGGTGGAGAACTGATTGGAAGTGCTGTTGTTTGATGACCTTGTTCTTTTAGGGGTAAGAACAACATGTTTAGGGACTGAGGATCCCTGTAATTATTGACATTTCATGCTCTATGTCGCGAGGCACAAAAATGTCTATAACAAACAATCTGGGCGATATTTGTAATTCCTATACTGGTGAGGAAATTATGAAGGTCCCTTGGTAGAATATGTGACATCCTGCACCCGTTCCAGGCATCCGTGCCTAAACACACTTGCTCTCCATTTCCCATTTGCCAAGCTAGCCTGTTCTTGATGATAGAGAAGGATTAGGAGATTGCCTTTCAGATAATGGAAGCACCAACCGAGTTTATATTGGGGTTGCGGATCCAATCCATGATTGAGAGGGGATGTATGTATTTGAAATAAATTACCTCCTGCCAAATGCTTTCGGACTTGACAATATGCCAGCCCATTTTTTCCGCAAGATCCATTGCTAAGTTATGAAGGTTTTTTATACCCCATCCGCCCAGTTTTTTGGGCTTCCCTATCCTGTCCCATCTTACCCATGCAAAAGTCCTCCCCATCATACATGGAGGTGGATTTCCATACATAGGCGGAACCTCCTAAAGATTTGGAGCCTCACCTGCATGATTCGGGGGTGCCGTCCTCACAACTGAACTCTATGACTTCCGCGGTTCCTCTCACCAGAGCTCGAGCCAAAGAATCGGATTTCTTGGATACTCCTTCCCTCCCTCCTCCTTTGTTTTCAAATGAGTGTCTGGTTTCAAATTTTGTTTCTGCATCTATGTCTTTTTCTGGGTTGGTTTCTATGGCTAGCAAGTTGTGTTCCCCTGTTTTCCCTGTTTTATCGGCCCCTCCTCCTTTCCTCTTCACAAATCCCTCTACTATCCCGGTGCCTCCCGATCCAACTCAAGGGGGTATCCTAACCTCCAGTGGATATCAACGCTATTATCTTCACTCACTCCCTACCTTTGAACCCCTGGCTTGTGGGTTGGATGAGGATCCCCTCCCTCCCATCCCCTTAAACCCCCCCCCCCCCCCCCCACTGCAGACAATCCAAACTTTCAAAAGACATTAAGAGGGTTGGTATTCAAGTGGCTTCGGGGGTTCAAACCCCCAATGAATGGGTCCTTATAGCAAAGGGAAACTTGAAAAATGTTCTACCATGAAGTGCCTCTCCTTCAACTGTAGGGGCCTAGCCAGCTCAGACAAAAAACTGGCTCTTAAGAGGTTATGTCTTTCGGAGCGACTTGATGCTATATTTTTGCAAGAAACTTTGGGTGAAGGGAGTCTGGTTAACAATTTTCTACTAAGTTTCCTACCAGACTGGGTTTTCCACTTCGTAGATGTAAGAGGCCACTTAGGATGCTGTGCCATGGGCTTCAATAAAAGAAATATAAATTTACACAATGTTTGGGGGGGTGATGGCTTCCTGGGTGCAGACATTACATCCTTAGACCACAATCGACCTTTCAAGATCGTCAACATTTATGGACCTTGCCATAATAGGGAATTGTTTTGGGGAAAACTTCTAGAAGCCGATTTCATGCAAACTGAAAATTTGATCATAGGGGGAGATTTAAATTTCTCTCTAGGACTAGTGGAATCCTGGGGTAGCCGGGCCCAAAGTGATCACCTCTCGTTTTTTTTGAAAATTTGTTGGACTCACACGAGTTTCTGAACATCATTTCAACCAAGATTATGTCGACCTAGAGGAATAGAAGAACGGGGGAGGAGGCTCTGGCCAAGAGGTTGGACCGTTTTTTGGTAAAGGCCCCTCTCTTATCCAGATTGAATATTTTTTTCCAGTGGGTGGGTTCAAGAGGGATCTTGGACCATTCCCCAATCTTTTTGGAGATCAGGAATGACTAGTACAAACCATAGGCGCCTTTTAAATTCAACTCGACATGGTTATCTGAAGAAGATTTCCACAAATTAGTATATGACTCTTGGATTCACTGTAGGCTGGATGACCTTATCTCCCTGGTTGAGGTTATTTAAAAAAATTTGGCTTGCCTAAAACAAAAACCATTGAATGGGCAAAGGAAAAACGGAGAAAGGATGAGGCCGATCTCCAAAGGATAGAAGTTGACCTCAAAATTTTGGAAGCCTCTAGGCTTGCTTGTCTTGCTTCGACGAATTCAAAGGCTCATTTAATCCACCTAGAATCAGAAAGGATTAGACTATTGAGACAAAAAGAAGAGCACTGGCGACTAAAGATCAGAGCATTATGGCTAAAAGTTGGGGACAAAAATTCTAAGTTTTTTCAACAATATGCCTGGGGGAGAAAGTTAATCAAAACTATATGGCAGTTGCATGACCAAGATGGTAGGGAGGAAAACACCTATGAATAGTTGGCTGATATGGGTGTTCATCATTTTTCTAAAATATATAAGGCCCCAAGGGGTGTTACCCTCCCGAACATCATCCGCATAGCAAAGGCACTGCCTAGATTTGTCGAGCCTGAAGAGGTGGAGGCCTTAAATTAATTGGTCTCAAGGGAGGGACTTGAAGCTGTGCTGAAATGTTTTAAAAAAGACAAAAGCTCAGGCTCGGATGGGTGGTCGGTGGAATTATATAGAACTTTCTTGGAGCTTATTGGGCCTTCTCTCCTTAAGGCTATTAAGGATTGCAGAAGCACAGGCATAATGTATGAGGGTTTTAATCCGAATTTCTTGGCCCTCATCCCCAAAACTGAAAAACCCTCTACTTTTGATGATTACCGACACATCTCCCTCTGCAAAAACATCTACAAAATCATTTCCAAAACTATCACCCTTCATGTTAAACCTATCCTTTCTCGGATGATTTCCAAGGAACAATTTGTTTTCCTCAGTCAGTGCCAGATTCATGAAGCTATAGGGATAGCCCATGAAGCCCTCCATTCAAAATAAAAAGTCCATCATCCTTAAGATTGATCTCTCCAAAGCCTTTGATCGAGCTAATTGGTCTTACCTTTAGCTCATTCTCACTCATATCGGCTTCCCCCACACTTTTATCTCCTGGATTATGTGTTGTTTCTCATTTGCCTCTCTTAGTATTCTTATTAATGGTGCTACCTTTGGCTTTTTTCATGTGGAGCATGATCTAAGACATGGGTGCCCTCTCTCCCCCCTTCTCTTTCTTCTCATCATGCAAGGACTAAGCAGACTGGTTAAAAATGCTCATGAGGTGGGAGACAAGGGGGGTGTCCGGATATTGGATATGAACACCCTCTCTCACCTTTTGTTTGTAGACGATGTACTTATTTTTCTAAATGATTCTTTTCGTGGCTCATATGCTTTCAAGAACATATTATCTCTCTTTTGCAAAGAAACAAGTATGGAACCAAATTATGGGAAATCCATGATCATCTTTGTGACCTGTCTACAAAATGAGGAAAGATATGCGGCCCAAAATTATTTTTTGTTAGACATGATATGGTTGCTACATTAAAATATCTGGGGTTCATACTAAAACCAAATGGATACCAAATTGTCGACTGGGCCTGGCTCATTGCAAAAATTAAAAACACAATTAACATTTGGAAGCAACGTTGGCTCAGGGTGGGCAGGCTCACCCTAATAAAATCGGTTCTCGAGGCCATCCCGATATACTGGATGACTCTGTCTTTGATCCCCAAAGTTATTCTAAATAGGATACAACAAATCTGTTGTTGTTTCCTCAGGCAGGGTCAAAATGTGGGGAGGACTTTTGCATGGGTAAGATGGGACAGGATAGGGAAGCCCAAAAAACTGGGCGGATGGGGTATAAAAAACCTTCCTCAATGTATGACTTATTCAATGTATGTTTTCTCTGATTTAAGGATTTTCTGGTTATTATGTATCTAGCATATGACTTATTGGAGTTATGATTTATCTGATGTATGATTTACTTCTAGCATGTTGATATTATTTGGAATTTTTATGGGTACATGTGATAGCGAAAGTCCATGCTAGTAACTAGGGGATGTTGAGACATCCAATGAGGAATGGTATGATATACATTATTCTATTGTATTTTGTATCTGCATGATAAGCACTAGTATGGCATGGGGTAAAGTGTAGATTGTAGGTGACATGATTGCATGACTAGATTATTTGATGAAAAGTATCAAAGCAACATCATAATGTGGTCCATATTAGGGTGCTAACCCTAGTTCTATGAGGAGGGGTGGAGGAATTTCCCACCATGTAACCTCAAAGCCTAGAATCATGGGAGGCCAATGATGGACATGCCCCCTGAGATGTGTGATGGAAATTACCAATTTCTTGTTGGGGAAGTTTGGTTGATATAGTCAACGCTTCCACCATTTTGGTTCTAGCAATGGTTAGATCAATATAGTGGGTGCCATAGTATATTGCAACGGAGGATGGATAGGATGGGAGTGGAAGTAGATTAGGGAGGATAAGAGGTTATATGATAGTTAGGGAATCTAGATGGAAAGTGTTATCGTCACTTGACTTAATTAATTTTACTAATACATCTTTCTCCCTATTTTGTCATGCCTTATTACCATACTGCTTCTTGACTGCTTGTATCCTCTTGACTCTAACTTCGGGACAAACTTTTCTGAATGTGGAGTGTATGTAATACCCCTACCTAAACCTAGTATCTTATATTTTGTTAATAACCTACCAGTTGAACAATTATTCTCTATGATTTATTTTGATTAATGGTTAATTGATTGATTAACCCTTAGTCTTGATTAATAATTAATTAATAAATAATCATTTATTATTATTAATTTAATATTTAATTAATTAAGATTCTCAAAAATCCATTTTGATTTGATTAGCCCATAAAAGTAAATATTATTATTATATTACTACTATTAATTTATTATTACTATTATTATTTTAATTATTTGTTACCCTTATGACTTGACAAGGTCTAATTACCTTGAGTTAATTTGAGGATACAAGGATAGGGGAGCGGTTTGAGGCTTTTATGGAGGATATCATAAAGGGAGTTAGTTGGAAGACATGGGGAGGAGAGTTCTGGAAATTATGATGTGTGGTTGGAATTCATGGGGAAGGGAGGCATACATGCAAGGGAGTGGGGAGGTCATGGGGATGATTGTTTTTTTATTTTGGTTTTGGAGTCTTGTGGAAGAAAAGGTGAGAGGCAGAACCAAGAGGAGGGTGGAAAATAGGAGAGGAGAGTGAGAACTCAAACTTGGTTTTGTTTTGGATTTTGGAGGGTATTTGAATAATTTTGGGAACACCACAATTGTGATTGGACTTGGGCTTGGAGGGTTAGGGAACTTGTGGAGGTTCCCTGGGCTAGGAAGTAGGATAAAATTTCCTAGTTGGCAAGGTGGCATATTTAGTCAGGTGGTCCGAACATGAGCACCAAAACTAAGCCACTGTATCAGGTATTCTTGTTGTTATGGTTTAATTTATGTAAATTTCCATAAATAAAATTATGTACATGTTTTTAATATGTTGTAACAAATATATACATTAAGTTTTCGATTTTTTTGTTGTGAAATTATGTGAAAATTGTATTTATGGTTTGAGGACCCTAGGATGGGTCCTTACAAGGAGCCACTTGGGAATATTTTCTTGATTCCATTAAAGATGAATTTTACCCTATAAGGAACTATGATCACCAATACACAAGATGGAAAACCTTGCAACATGAGAGAGATAGATGGTGCTAGACCACACTGATATTTTCCATACCTTGCACTCAAAGTTGAGTATCAAAGGCTCTGAGAAACGGTTGGTTATGAAGTACAATAGTGGTATACATAAGTACATCCAAACATAGATGGATTTCTTGGACATATCCTCACCAAGGGCCACTTATTGATATGCTATCAAAATTGAGAAGAAATTGAAGCAAAGAGATAAGTAGGAGTTTAGGTCAACAAATCCATTGCAACAAAAGTGTAGAAAAGGCAACCCAAAATTGAAAAATAAGGGATAGATCAAGGAGATCCAGCCTCAAGGAAACCATCCCATGTCATAGATAAAGAATGGTAATGGGAAGATGAAAAAGGACACTAGAAAGTGGTGTGAGTTCCACAATATACCTTGGCACACCACCAATGAATGTTGCTTGAAACAATCATCATTAACAGGAGCTTAAAAAAAAGGAAACAATTCTGGATTTGATTCTAATTTAGAGTAGGATAAAGGAAAGAGGTTAATTGATGCATAACCTAGCACTACCATCATGACCACAAAGATCCAACCAAAAGAGCTAGAGGAGCCTAAAGAGGGGGAGCACCTCTTCCATTCATAGATGTGTGTGAAGGGGACCCCATTACATTTCATCATTGACAATGGGAGCCAAAATAAGTTGATCTTAGTTTATATCATAAAGAGATTGATGTTGTTTATAGTGCCACACCCCCAACCATACACCATAAATTAGTTGAGACATGGATTGGACATCTGTATCAGCCAACAATGCCACATGTTCTAGGACATCAATCCCTTTAATGATGAGGTAAAATGTGATGTTTCCCCACTTGAAGTTTGTGATGTTATTTAGGTACAACCTTATATTTAGAAACATCATGTTGTTTATGAGTCTTTTCCCTGTAGTTTCATTGTTGCTCTCAGAGGTCATCTCTACCAGGTATTCAATGTATTTCCAAGTACTACGATTTCTGATCCAGGTGGATGTTGGTGGCAACCCACCTATCCCACTTGGATCCCCACAACTGTCTTTTTCAGTTTTTCAATTTCCTTAATTGTAGCACAATTTACTATTTTTAGCCATTTTTCAGGTCGTAAACTTCTGGAGCCGTTTTGAGGCCCTAAACAATGTTTTTTTGGCAATCTACCGCCAGCAATTTTTTCATAAAATTGTCTTTTTCGTTGTAGTCCTTGGAGATATGTTTCCAATGGGGTATCATGCGCGTCAAATGGAGATAATATGACCAAGTCACGACCCCAGGAAGTTGGTTGTCCAACTAACCCCAACAGGGCCCATAAAATATTGGTGTTACATCTCCCCTTGTTCGGGTTTTGGTTGTTTAGGGTTTGCTCTTATTGTTCAATAAAAAAAGGCCCTTGAGCCTCATTGTAATGTAATTCAGAGGCATGTAGCCACCACATCTCTCCTCAGAGATGAGCTACCATCGCCCGAGCTAGTCTCATTTCCACTCTGTTTGTAAGCATATTTCATTATTTGATATTAACCAAAGGAAGTTTTATTTCCACTGCATCTCTGTATTTATGGTTATATCTGTAATATGTTGCATTCCTGTTTAAATTCAAATCAGTGGTATCAGAGGGGTCTACTCTTTCTTTGTTTTTCTTTGCATGTCCCTAATGAGGTCGGGATATAAGGAGCTAGGGCTTGAACTGGTCAAACCTTTGCTAGACCAGCCTCGAAAATCCCGAAGGCCTCCCATGGCGGATGAAAAGAAAGACGAGGGGATAGGAGATCCTATCAAAATCTTGCTCGAAGAAGTCCTCAAGTGATAAAGGAACGCGATGATGAACAACTTTGCCTAGATCCTTTAGGGGCTACCCAGGGGCGACACATCTAATAGCTACTCTATAAACGCCACACCCTTTAAGGTACAAGTTAACTTTGAAATCCCCATATTCGAGGGTCAAATAGATGCAGATATCATAGATAAATGGTTAAATCTGCTAGAAGGGTATTTTTCTGTGCATGCTTTTTCCAGTCGGAGAAAGATTACCTTCGCTCTTCTCAAAGCAGCCCCCCACGTCGAGGACTGGTGGGAAACCTACTACGAGAATAAGGTTGAAAGTGTAAACTCACTGTGTTTAGCCACTCCCACTTGGAATTCATTCCGAGACGCCATCAAGGAGCAGCACTACCTTGTTGACAGCTATGAGGACAAATACATAAAGTGGACCATGCTGCGGTAGGGAAGGGACTGAGATGTGTCGGATTTTACCAATGTTTTTCATACCCCGTGCACGAAGTTGGGAATCAAGGATTCTGAGAAACATTTGGTACTCAAGTACTGCAGTTGCCTACATAGATACATCTAGGATGAGATGGAGTTCCTGGACATCTCCTTGCTCAGCACAATGTACCAATAAGCCATCAAGATTGAGCAAAAGTTTAAATAGAAGAAGCGAGACTTTGGATCTATGAATCCGAAGAACAAAGGACAAAGCCAGCGTGGGGTGACCCAAGACAACCCGTTGAAGCTGCAAGAAAAGAAAAACTCCACGAAGTCAAATAAGGACACAGGAAAGTGGTATGAGTTCCATAAGAGCCCCACTCATAGCATAAGTGAGTGTCGAACCAAGAAGTCGCTAGTGGTTGAGTTAAAGGCTTCGGAATCAGATGCATGTTCTGACCCTAAGTCAGAACACGACAAGAGGAATGACAAAGGGAAACAGATCATTTATGTGGAGCCCAGTGCCACTGTTGCCACCAGTACGATCTAGAAGAATGAGCTCGAAGATCCAGAGGAGGGGGAGCATCTTTTCCACTCACAGATGTGGGTGAAGGCTTCGCCACTTCAATTCATATTTAATAGTGGGAGCCAAAAGAACCTCATTTCAGTAGAGGCCATGAAGCGACTGGGACTACCAACCATACCAAACCTACAACTGTACAACATCGGGTAGCTTCACCAAGGACAAGATCTCCGAGCCCGCCAGCAGTGCTGCCTTCCCTACATCATCAAGCCCTTCATAGGTAAGGTATTATGTGATATTGCACCACTTGATGTTTGTGATGTATTATTAGGCCAACCATACTTGTGGAAGCGACATGTTGTGTATGAGTCAAGTCCTTGCGCTGTTATTATTTCTTTGTGTAATACATTATACAAGACACCGGAGGTAGCCCCACCAACTGCCACTTCTTTGATCTCTGCTAAGAAAGGCAGTAAGATCATCTCCCAAACTAGGAAATTTATTTTCTTTCTGGTTCGCTCTCAAAGTAAGGGGAAGATCATAGCCACATCCATGGCCCCCAGGAAGGGTTCCTCCACGCAGCAGAAGCAGGTGGATACGATCATGAAAGGATATAGGGACATCTTCTCCTCACCAATAGGGGTACCGTTACACTGTCAAGTCAAGCATTCATTCGATCTGACTCCCAAAGCACCTCTACCCAATAGGCCGATATATTGCCGCTCCATTATGGAAAATGCCAAGTACAAGCAGTGACATGATCAACATCAGGTTCCACACAAGTTTCAAGTGGGCGACAAAGTCTGGTTGCATCTGCAGAAAGAACACCTTACAAGAGCCCATCGGAAGCTCAGACCACTCTGATATGGTCCTTAGACCATTACCAAAGCTGTGGGAAACAATTCTTTGGAGAACATCATTCTCCCATTCCTTGGCTTGCACCAAGTGTTCAATGTGGACCGCCCTCGACCATGCTTCCCACCATTACTAGACACATTAGAGATTGCAGAATAGCTCACGAGGGACCAAATTCAACAGAAGTTTCCCCATATCATGGAGGCACTCAACGCAATGTGGACCATTGCTTCCTAAATGGAGAGGAATGATCCAGGTGGATATTGGTGGCCACCCACCTATCCCACTTGGACCCCCACAACTGTCTCTTTCAGTTTTCTAGTTTCCTTAATTGTAGCACAGTTTACTATTTTTAGCAGTTTTTTGGGTCCCAAACTTCCGGAGCCGTTTTGAGGCCTTAAACAACGTTTTTTTGGCAATCTACCACTAACAATTTTATGATAAAATCATCTTTTCCATCATATTCCTCACAAAGATATTTCCAACTGGGTATCATGGGCATCAAACAGAGATAATATGACCAAGTCATGACCTCGAGAAGTTGGTTATCCAACTAACCCCAACAAGGCCCATAAACTCTTGCTGTTACATCTCCTCGGGTTAGGGTTTTTGTTGTTTAGGGTTTGCTCTTATTGTTCAATAATAAAAAGGCCCTTGAGCCTCATTGTAACGCAGTTTAGAGGCATGTAGCCACCACATCTCTCCTTAGAGATAAGCTATCATCGCCTGAGCTAGTCTCATTTCCATTCTGTTTGTAATAGTATTTCATTATTTGATATTAATCAAAGGAAGTGTTATTTCTGCTGCATCTCTATATTTATGGTTATATCAGTAATTTGTTGCGTTCTTGTTTAAATTTGGATCAGTGGTATTAGAGGAGTTTTCTCTTTCTCTGTTTTTCTTTGCATGTCCCGAACGAGGTCGGGATATAACTAGTTAGGGCTTGAACTGGTCGAACCTTTGCAAGACCGACCTCGCAAATCCTGACAGCCTCCCATGGTAGATGGAAAGAAAGATGACGGGTGTTACACAACATTTTGTCACTGTCCATGTACTCCCCATCCATGATCTTGGAGGACCCCAACAATGAACCATACATGCTTTCCCATCATGAAGAAATTCCCATCATGTCCCTCTTCATGAGCAACATAATTCTCCTTTGCATCATTTCCCAAGAATCTTCGTTTTACCCCAGTTTACAAGATCGGCGCTACTGACCAGTTTGCTCCTCATGCCAATTTGCAGAGATTAAAACTAGGAATAGCACCATATGGCACTACTGAGCCTTTTCTCAGTCACGTCGATCCTCTTTTGTCAAGTTTTTGAAATATGGAGTCGAAGCTTCCAGGTCTAGCAGCTTCATAACGGAACTCTGGTAAATGGTTGGGCTGGATGGAGCCGAGGAAGTCAGTTTGGGCTCCTTTCCCCTATTAGGATGGAACCAACCCAAGAGATAAAGCCTTCTCCCATGATAAGAGGAACCATCTCCCCTCTATCCAAGCTATTTAAACCCCTCCTTTTACAAGCTTCACTAGTTTTAGTATTGGTATTTGTTTGGAGCTTGAATAATTAGCAAGACATCTATAGCTTGTAGCTTTCTAGTGTATGTTTAAGGGAGAATAGTGTGTTTGGTTTGATTTGAGACTAAAGGGAAGAGGCCTTAAAAATTCCATTGTTGGGGCTATCCATGAGATGCTAGCAGAAGTGTGGGAACCTGGATACGTCGGAGAAGACCATCAACGTCAAGGCATTGGTTGTAATCTCTTTATGAATTTATATGAATACAACTATTGATTGATTTCCTACATGAAGTGCTATCTTACATCTTTATGGCTTAATGTTCCTTGACCTATTAAGTAGGCTAAATACAATTTATATTCTATCATGTTTGTTGTTGTTGTTTGTTTGATTGTTTCAGGTATTCGAAGGAAGGAAACAAAAGGTCGCTGGAGTGAGGAAGCAGGATCATGACCAGGCAGAATAGCATTCTAAGAGGTAGGCACTCTTATTTGATTCTAGATTAAGGAGATTTTCCATAGCTTGTTTGTTTGTGGCTAGATCTGCTCTCTCAGGCTAGAGGAATTGTTTGTGTCCGCACTGAGAATTTACCTGCACCACAAAATGGCGACCATACTGGGGAGCTAATCCTTCTTTTTGATTGATTGTCATTTAATGGTATTGTGTGAACTTTTCTAGTATCACCATTTCCCTTTAGTGTTCTCTACTTTGCCTGGTTTACTATTCTAAGCCTGAAATTTACAGTGGCAAGTCTAGTTTTAGCCTTCAAAAATTTTTATTGTTTTCCTTGAATCTGTAGTCAGCGCATTTATTTTTCTAACAGTCACACTAATCAATTCGAGTTTCTCAAAAACAGTCGTGATGACCCCCTTATGGTGCTTGTTTTCAGTTAGGCAGTCGCATCGATTCCTGTAGGTGAAGATTAGGGTTTCCCCTAGATCATAACCAGTGTGTCTTGCCCTTATGATTTCCGTCTCTTAGCTTGTTTTGATTGTGTTCTCCCTAACTAGAAAGATCTATTAGCTTGGTTTATATGCTTGTTTGGTTTGATTTTTCTTCACGTGGTTTCTTGATTTCTTGGATGATTTGTAGCCCTAGGGCATCTAAGTCGTCATCCATTCACCTATTTGTGTACTCAGCAAATCAAGTTGATAGTTAGGTTTCTCCTTGCATTTCGTTTGTTAGTCCTTTTGATTGCTTTGATTTCCATTTAACAAGTTTTGAAAAGTTTTGTTTGTTGATTAAGCATCTCTTTTCAGGCATAGATCACATTGCTCATCTTTTTTTTGGTTGAGTCTTTGCATCATTACTTTGAAAGGAATTATCTTTTGTGCTTGCATTTGCTTGAGGTTGATTGATTTGAGCTTTTTTCATTGAAGTGTTTGTGAAAGATTCGTTTTCTCATTTCATTGAAGAATACATAATTCTAGTTTGCTGAATCAATATGTTACATTAGTTAGAATTATTGAAAACTAGAGTTGCATCATCATTTGCATTGGAAAAGAAATGAATTCTCTTTACTAGTGAAAGGACTACTTGAAGTGCATTTGATAGGAAAGATAAGAATTGGAAAGAGTTTTTCATCATTTTGTTTTCAAAAAGCAAAATAGTGAAAAGGTCAGTTTGCTTTCAATTGCTTGTTTATTGCATTGAGTGTGTTTTGTACTCTCATTAGTGTAAACAATTCATCGAATTGAAAGGGTCTTGTTTCATTTAGCTGCATATAGGAGTTTTTCGAGTCACATCGATAAGGAGTGAAAATAGAGACATAATTTCAAGATAAACTCTAAACTGTATTCAATTAACCTAAGGCACATTTGAAACCTAATGATCAAATTTAGAAGGTCTAGGCTAGAGACGTGTTCCGGCGTCTTTAAACCTAGCAGTTGTCATTCGCTTCGTCACTAGACAACGCTAGTATGGGCTTGTGCTCCCCATACCATTGCGTATATAAATGAAGACCCCACTAGGTTGCAATTATTTATCCATAGGAAGTCGAGTCTGCTGCCTTGTAAACGTGATACATCAAACACAACATTCGGGTAGATTGCCTACCTGTACTTCTCGGTTCCCTGGGAGGTATTCTGAAGTTCATGGTTACATGGTAATCCTTTTTGCCTAGATCATCTTGAGTAGTCATTTTGATCATTTTGTCTCCCTAAATATAAAAGATCATCCAAGCGCTTGTCCTTTCAAGCTCGTTTCAAACCGAAAGTGATAGAGTAACATTTGCTTCTTTCTCGACTCTTAAAACATGAAAGAGCACCAATTTGTTTTTGCATCTTAAGAAATTGTTGCCCACGATCATATAACTTTCCTGTTAGTCTTTTTCTAAACCACATCATGAGTATACCTTTAATTACATTTTAAAGCCTTGGAATCATTCTCTCTCTTCTGGTTAATTGAGACAAAATCATCATGGTTGAACCATCAGGTTCACCCAGTTCCTCTTCCTCTCCTCCATTTGAAAGATTGTCTAAGGATCCTTTCACTAAATTTCTGCAGTTGCTTGAGGACCAAGGTGTTGAACCTGGAATTTTTCTGAGCATTCAACCTTTGTCATCTTGTCCTACCCCTCCCTCAAATACTGGGTCACTTTCTGACATTGGCCCAAAATCTCCGGATAATCCTATCCAGACTCCCAAGAGTCCACCGGATTCTGAAGGTTAACTTGGACTGGTTGTTTATCCTCTGAATCCTTTGTTCGATCCTATTGTGATATCACCGCAGCGTCCGTACAGTTTGTACGATCAGTCAGGTATTCCTTTGGAATTATCCCCTTGAACATCTTCAGTAGTCTTTCGTCGCCTGTTTTTGCCCATGGAATCAAGAGGAGAAATCCCAGTCTCCTCTCCAGGTCACTTGGAGGTTTCGACTCCATGCACAGTCGAGGAGCAGGAATATCATTTCCCTCCTGATGGTTTCCCTTACACAGGAAGCATTCCAAGCTACCATGTAATTACGTGACTTTAGCTCAGTTGGTTTTAGGTATGCCTACTGCCTCATCGCTATATCACAACCCTATCTGGGCATTTGGCACTATGCCTGCCTCAGGTTCGTTCATTTAGAACCTGACCTCCCAATCGATGGTGTATTATGCAATTACTTCAGTCCCGGTGCATCCCACCATTCTGAATATTCTTGTTTCATCGGTACAAGTAACCCATTCGGTTCAACCGACGGTCTCGAGTCATGTCTCTGTCACTTCTTCGATCCCTCCAGTAAGTGGACAGGTTGTGCCACCGCCTGGGGGGCAGAGTCTGAATGTTTCTATGACGTCTGGCACAACCAATTTGAGTGGCTCACAAGCTCACATGGTTGGAATGAACTAGCCCACTTCCAGTGCCATTTTCAACCCTATTGGTCCTGCTGGATCAAGTAATGTCTAGTACCAACAGCTGAACCCTGTTGGTCCAACTAGGTCAAGTAACATCCAGTAGCAACATCCCAATATGGCTCAGGTTCAGTAACAAACTCCTTATGTTACATATGGTTCATAAGCGATGGTTAATTCGCCCTACATCCCTTAGCCTGGACCTTATGTCCAGCCTAGTCAGTCTGTCGTGCATGGTGGGTATGGCCAGATATAGTTCAGGAACTTTCAAGGTGTCATTCCACGAACTGTTCGAGTACCCTTGTAGCAACAAGAACAACTTCTGCAGTGACAAGGGAAACCTTCATTACAGTAAGGGCCATCCATGCAGTAGCATGGGCAGATGATGTCGCAGCAAGGACAACTACAACAACTACAAGGGCAACCCTCGCAACTGTTGCAGCAATCCATGTAGCCACAAGTGCAGTATGTGCCGCAATGTACCCAGCCTTTGCCTATGCAAGTTCAACCTATTCAGCCGCAAGTACAGCCTTTATAGCTGCAAGGTCAACCCTTACAGTAACAACGTCAACCTGGGAAGCAGAAACCATTATACTCATATCAACAGGGTAAACCTTACAAGGGAAAGGTCAGGGTCAAGTCCTGTAGCAGTAGGTGTAAAATCCATATGTCCAAGGAAATAGGTTCAACATCCTTTTTTCCAAGGGTAGTAGATCCAAAATCCTTATGTCCAAGGGAAGCAAGTGTAGAATACTTACGTCCAAGGGCAACAGGTCCAAAACCCTTTTGTCCTGGGGCAGTAGGTCCAAAACCCTTATGCTCAAGGGCATTAGGTGCAAAATCCATATGTCCAAGGCTAGTAGGCTCAACAGCCTTTTAACTCATATGTTGCTTATCAACATCCTATGTTTGGACAGTTTCAAGGCTTTCAAGGTCAGAATCCTCCCTACGGGTAAGGTAACCTATAGTGGGGGCAAAATAAAATGTCGTATGGACAAAATCCTCCACTATGGGGACAAAATCCTTACCAGCAGGGATGGGTCCTGCTAGTTGGGTCCCCTTATCGACCTCAAATTCCTTTCAATACCCAATTGTCGTTCTTGGCTACACTGGAATTTCCAGATGTGTCTAGACTCATGAATGACCCGACTCTTCATTCGCCATACTAGCCTCCAGTTCCATCCAATATCCCGAGCGATTGTCCGAAGTTTGAAGGAAGAACGAAAGAGGATCCACAAGCCCACGTGATGACATATCACCTCTGGTGCTTCTCGAATTCCTACATTAATGATTCCAATCATCTTCGGCTTTTCCAACGAACTCTTACAGGAGCTAAAGCTAAATGGTATATCAAGCTACCTCGAAATACCTATCATGACTTTAACACTCTCACCATGGCCTTTCTCACACATTTCTAGTTATCGGTTCGCTATGAAACTAGCACCCATTTGCTAACGTCACTCAAGCAAGACACTGTGAACCACATCTCTGATCACATCCATGAATGGAGATGTAGGTGTTGCCTAATTAAGTTTGAGATTTCTAATCAGTTGTTAACCGAGTGGTTCACCAAATCATTCATCAACAAAATTGTTGAGGACATTTTTATGGGTGGATGCGTTACTAAAGAACAAGTCATCGTGTGTGCCTAGTATCTAGACCTCGTTTATCCACAATCTGGCACGTTATATGATGTGTTAGCCGATGTGCCCAGACCATCATCTGATCTAACGACGTCTAAGTCTCCAGCTACACCTCTTGTTGATGGAGTAATTAGTTCAGTGACTCAGACCCCTGCAAAATCTTCTTCCAAATAGAAGTTGTTCTCCAACACTGCTTCCAATGATTCCTCTCACAATTCATTTGGCCCTGGTAAAACCTCAGAGATTCACATTGTCCAGTATACCGCAGTGGACAAATCCTCTAAAGCTAAGAAGAAAGGCAAAGGCAAGGGTAAATCCGATGCCCCAAAACAGGGCCCTCCTAAGTCATATGATGGTGATGCTTCCCAATGGAAGCCCAAATATTCATGCCTCATCTGTGAGGAGGAATATCACTATACTAAGGATTGTCCTAGATGATCTGAAGTTAGTCATTTTCTCAAAGGGGCCCCAATTGTCCTAAAAGAGCCCTTTCCATCCCAGCATACTGATGAGCCCCAAATTTGGTAACATTTTGGGCTCATTTGGCCTAACTACCCTTGCTCAACCCTTCATTTTTCATAACTTATGCATCATTTTTTAGTATATTTATGTCATTTGTACGAATAAGGGCAGTCACTATTCCTAGGTGGCTAACACGTGCTTATTTCAGGTTTTTTGACATTTAATGGAGCAAAACCACGCAGATGAGGGCTAGGAGACAGCCAAGATGGGGTTGAGGATTCGTAGGAGGGTTATTAAATGGCCTTCCTCGGGATTTTCACCCCCAACTCCGAGCTCTGACAGCCACCACCACCGGATCTAGAAGGCAGCCAAACGGATTTTGAGGAAGCAGCAGTTCACTCCTAGTTTGGTCAGCCAAGTCCCACTGATTTAGGAGGCCAGCTTGGGGCCTCGTGATGTATAAATGATGAGGCTTTAGCCTTCGAAAAGGACTTTTGAAACCTTGTTGCACATTCTGGACTACGAGCTGCTAGCTCAGTTTTGCTCTTTTGTAGCCATTATTGGCATGTTATTTGACTTATGATTATTATCTTTTAATGGAAAGCAGGCAGATTTGAGTTCAGTTCTGAGTTCTTAAAGGAGCCATAGCTCTCGGGGTTGGGCCCAACTTGAGAGCCTAAGGCCTCCTTCTTCTGTATCGTTATCTTTTCTTTCAGCATAATGTTTTTTTTCCTTTACATGCATTCAAACACAGTTTGCTGAGTTAGATTTCTTGGTGTGGTTAAGTAGGACATTGGTAGAAGATAGAGTTGCTTTAGCTGTTTAGAACAAATTGAAGAGATTGGAGTTGATAAAAGTTCCAGAAAAGGGTTGCTTGCACACTCATTTTCACCTCTTTCTAGGGGCTGGAATTGCAGACAGTGCTACCCACCAAAAACATTGGTTTACGTGTTCATGCAATCTTTGATGCAATATTTTTGGTTGTAGAAGTGTCCACGCGTTCAGATCTCTTGGAATGTTTCTTTGTTTCAGTACCATGCATGATTCTCCTTAGAAATAATGTTGTTGTTCATTGGTTTTATTAAACAGTTAGAATAGGTTAATAATACTTCGGTTATGTGCAGGACGTGGATGATTTGTTTCGTTTACACTGTGCAGCGCTACTCCCTCACTCTCTTGCCCTTCTAAGCCGTGCCCAGGCCAACTACTCATCTCCCAATTAGACCCCTTGTCTCTCAACTATTCTATTACCCTCGTTCTTCTACCTTCTTCGGCCTTCCATTCCCTCTGCCCTCTTTAAGACAACCTAGCTTTGTACACCCCCTCTTCATCTCATCTCTCTGTCGCTGAGTCATTACAAACTCCCCTCCTACCTCCCTATCCATCCATGCAGCCTCTTCCACTCACCCACCACCTAAAATCCGATTATAGAACATCCTGTAGGAATTACTGAACTTCCTGTAGAAATTCTGAACGTCCTGTAGAACCCCTGCAAACTTCCTGTAGAAACTCATAAACACGGTTGCTTGGCATCCAAACTTTGTGAAACTCTCTGAAAGGATGTTAGGGACTCCTTAGACCCTCTCTGAGCCTTCCTGACCTCTTCCAAGCATTTCCCCCTTGATCTACCCCTGCATAGTAAAGATCCAGTTAGAAGCACATGCATAATAATTCCAACAACTTGAACAAAAATACAAAAATATGTTCTCTTCAGATCAAAGTAGTCTAGACACATGCATCTCACCTTCCTAGAAGTAATGGCATCTCCTTCAGTAGTTTGCATTCCCACCTTTGCATCAGTAGGACTAGCTGGTAGAATTAGGGTTTGCTAGGGTTCGTGTTTCTTGTTGGCTTTCAGTTCCTTTCTGCTGTAGGTTAATTTCCTTTGAGTTAGCTTTCATTCATCGGTTAAAAAGCTTCTTCTAAGAGCTCATAGAAGTTGGCTTGAGCCCTAGCGGACTTGTGCCAGCTGACCAAGTGACAGTTGCGGCAAGAGCTAGTACTTGTGCATACAGCACCGTCGCTTCCAAGTTTGTTACGAACTACCGGGTTGATAAAATTAGAGAAGGAAGCTCCAGGAGTTGTAACATTATTGCTACAATACTGGAGCCCACCATCTTTTTGGCGCCATTGCCGAGGAAGCGTCAGAGTACTGGTGATTGTTTCTTTTCTTCTACTTTCCTACTCTCGCCTTCTGCTAAGTAGTATTTCATTTCCATTATGCAATTTCCTTTCTGCAAAAGTAGCATAGACATTTCCTGCTTTCATAGATTAACATTTCAATTCCGCAATTTCATTCCTGCAAGCGTAGATTAGCATTTCAATTCTGCAAAGCATAGCTTAGCATTTCATTCCTGCAATTTCATTTGAGCAAAATAGATTAGTTCTTTCATGCTTTCATTTCAATTCCGCATTTCCATTTCAGCAAGATAGTTAGTTGCAGTTCAATCTGTTTCAGTTTTGCAGGTACCAGAAAAAACAAAAGCAATCAGAAGTCTTTTTCATTTCATGCCTCGTAGAAACCGAGATAAAACAGGCAAATTCTTACCCAACACCCCCACCACATCACTAAGTCACCCTTCTCTCTTCTTTGGTGACAGTAATCCAGAAGAACCTATAGGTGAACCTCCTGAGATATACGAAGATCCTATAGCAGAAGAAGAATTAGAGACCACTCCATCTGAAGCTATGGCTGACAATAGGGGAGAAGATGAGAGAATTGAGGGTGCCTTCTGATGAGCCCCAATTTTTGGTACAATTTGGGCTCATTTGGCCTACTTGCTCTGCTCAAACCATTCATTTTTTATTGCTTATGCATTCATTTCTTGGTTTATTCGTGTTGTTTGTAGGAAGAAGGGTAGGCATTCTATCTATGTGACTAATACATGATAATTTTAGGTTTTTGGCATTAAAAGGGAGCAAAGATCACGAAAAAGGAGACAAGGAGACAATGAGGTGGCACTGCTGGTTTTTAGGAGAGGATGTCCACAGTCTTGGGGACCTTCCTCGTGATTCCCACCATAGCTCTGAGCTCCAATCCATCTCCCCACCGAGCTTAGAGGCAGCCAACTATTCTACAGGAACAACAGTTATAACTGTTCTACAGGAACAACAGTTATGACTGTCCTACAGGATCAGCAGTTTAAACTTCAGTTGGACAGCCGAGCTCCACAAATCAAGGACACCTGTTGGATGATCATTTTGCATAAATACTGAGGCCGTAGCCTTGGATAGAAGCTTTTTTTGAACTTTTGTATTGCTCTTGTAATTGGGAAGTACGAGCTACAGCTCGGTTTTTGTTCCTTTTGTAAGCCAGTTTGGCATGACATCAGACTTTCGTTTATGAATAAAGGCAGGCAGATTTTGATCTCATTCTGAGTTTCTAAGGGAGCTATAGCTCTCAGGTTAGGGCCCAACCTGAGAGCAATAGATCTCCTCGGTGTTGTAATGTTGTTTGCATTTCGTTCCAGCACTTTGAGTTTTTACTTTAACATGCAATTCGAATTCACAGTTTGTTAATTTAGTCTTTTTCATGAGCTTAGATAGGATTAGTTTATGGTGAATTTGTTTTCAGTTGCTTAGATTCGATAGGAGGATAGTTATAATTTATTGGAGCTCCAGCAAAAGGTTGTTAAGGCTCACTGCCATCTCTCTTAGGGATTGGGGTGCAGTCCATAACCAACCACCAAAAAGAAACGCAGTTCTTCTCACTTCCATGCAAGTTGCAACATAGATATTTTCGTTGAAGATCCATCCATGCACGTTTGATACTTAATCATACTTCTACATTTCACTTCCATGCACGAGTTTCATTTCTTGGTTTTCCATTGCTGTTCATAGGTTTCATGGCACAATTATCATAGGTTAATGAACTCTCGTTTTTGGTGCATAAGTCATTTGTTTCATTTACGCTGCTTCATATCATTCCACTTTCTTCTTCTTCATCTTGATCTCTCCTCAATCCACTTACTCAGCCTCTGTCCAACTCATTTACCCTCCAACTCATCCATTAATCACTTAGCTCCATTTACTTACACTTTCGTTGATCCCATCCTTCCAACCATCAAACCACTGCATGCACTTTTCCTCCATCTGACTTTTCTGCTCCCGAGCCATCACCAGCTCCATCTCCATCTCACCTATCCTCCCACACCACTCCAACACTTCACCATCTCCCAAAACTTCCACGACCAAACATCCTGTAGAATTGCACAGACTTCCTGTAGAAATCCCTGAGTTTCCTGTAGGATCCCCTGCAGACTTCCTGTAGAAGCCTGCAAACTCGGTTGTTGAGCTTCCGAACATGGTAGACTTCTGTGGATCGATGCTAGAGACCCTCTGGGACCTCCCCTAGCAATCCTGACCTTGCCCATGCTTTCCTTCCATTCCAACAGCTCCTGTACAACCAAACCCTAATCAAAAGCATCATCACAATAAATCCAACCACTTAATGAAAAAACACAAAAACATGTCTTTTCAGATGCAAGTAGCTTAGATGCATGTATTTCAGTTCACTGCAAGTAATGGCATTATTGGTAGTTGTTTCATTCACAGTTTTGCATAGTTAGGGTCTAGCTAGTCAAATTAGGGTTTACTAGGGTTTACATGCTTTGTTGACTTTCAGTTCCTTTCTGCAACTAGATTAGTCTTCTTTAAGTTAGCTTTCGTCCATCATTCATAAAGCTTCTTCTGTGAGCCTATAGAAGTTGGCTTGAGCCCTAGCGGACTTGTGCCAGCTGACCATGTGACAGCTGCGACAAGAGCTAGTACTTGTGCATACAGCACCGTCGCTTCCAAGTTTGTACGAACTACCGGGTTGATAAAATTAGAGATAGGAAGCTCCAAGAGTTGTAGCATTATTGCTACAATACTGGGGCCCACCATCTTTTTGGCGCCGTTGCCGGGGAAGCGTCAGAGTATTAGTAATTGTTTCTTTTCTTCTATTTTCTTACTCTTGCCTTCTGCTAAGTAGTTTACTTCATTTCCATTCTGCAAAAGTAGCATAGATATTTCCTGCTTTCATAGATTAGCATTTCCTTTCTGCAAGCGTAGACTAGCATTTCCATTCTTGCAATTTCATTTAAGCAAAGTAAATTAGTTCTTTCCTGCTTTCAGTTTAATTTTGCATCTTTCATAGTTAGTTGTAGATCAATCTGTCTCAGTTTTGCAGGTACCAAAAGAAAAGCAAAGCAAAAAAAAAAGCAATCAAAAGAAAAAGAAAGTCTTTTCCATTTCATGCCTCGTAGGAACCGAGATAGATTAGGCAAATTCCTACCAAACACCCCCACCACATCACTAAGTCACCCTTCTCGCTTCTTTGGTGACAGTGACCCAGAAGAACCTATAGGTGAACATCCTGAGATATCCAAAGACCCTATAGTAGAAGAAGAGTTAGAGACCACTCCATCTGAAGCTATGGCTGATAATAGGAGAGAAGATGAGAGAATAGAAGGTGCCTTTCCCATCCGAGAGACCAATGGAGAGATGAAAATGAAGAGCATTAGCCCCTCCGCCTTACCTCACTTCCATGGGCTGACCACTGAAGATCCGGATACCTTCCTGTTTGAGTTTGCTGTCCTTTGTAGAACCTATGACTATACTGAAGATGAGCAAAAGTTGAAACTTTTCCCTTCCACTCTTAAGGATGCAACACTACGCTGGTTCATGGGCTTGCCTGGGAATAGCATCACCACTTGGGCTCAGATGCAGCAAGCTTTCAACACCAAGTACCGGGATTACTGTAGGTCCAAGGAAACAAAGGGGGAAATCTTTCGGATGTCCATGGGAAATGATGAGTCCTTAGAGGATTATGAGGAGAGGTTCCAACTAAGCTATAAGCGGGCCAGGTGCACACTTGACCCTGAATCCCTCAAGTTGGTCCTGCTCCGAGGAGTCCGTGAAGACCTCTTAGATACCCTTCACATGTTAGCTGGGGGGGACATTTACCAACTGCCTTATGAGGACATCAAGACTGTGTTTAGAAACCACTCCAGGGCAGCTCAGAAACGAGGTAGAGGAAACCACCTCTCAACTAGTGTCCCTTTCTCCAAACATGAGCTTGCAAATCAATTAGAAGATCTTAAGAGTGAGGTGAGACAGACCATTGCTATGCAGCTTGACACATTCAGGATTCAGCAAAAGAAAGAAGAAGCTGAGAGAGCCTTGGCTGTTTTCTGCCCTAGGTGCACAAGGAGACACCCTAAAAACGAATGTCCATTGCATTCGGTTGAAGTGTGTTTCATTTGTGAGGAGGACCATCCCACAAATCAGTGTCCAACCTTACCTGGGTTTAAAGCCATGTACCAAGGGACAGAAGCTCCCACTGAACCTCTCTATTACCTCAACCAAAGGAGGCCACAGGGATCTAGACCTTATCAGCAGGGGATGCAAGGGGCATCTCAAGCTTATTACAGCCCCAACCAATCGACTCCTATGCCTTCCTGGGGTCCCCCTGCTCATCCTTCATGGTCCATGCCTCCTCCATGGTCTTATCCACCTCAGTACCCCACTCAACCCACTTCTCATTCATATCACTCACATGCCCAGCCACAGCCTCAATGGAATGCACCTCAGTCGGGGTGGAGGCCCCAATACAACACTCCTCCTGCCATCTTACCTCCACCACCAGTTCAACCTCAGCCATTACCTCCTGTTCCTCCAAGGCAACCTCAAATGGCTGCTCAACCGAACCCGAACCCCAACAATAGACAGGCCCAGCAGGTATACACTGGGGAAACCTCATGCCCTACCTATGCTGTGGAGATCCAGGAGAACAATCTTCGATCTGGAAAGACTCTACCAGATCGCTGTAGAGTCCCTACTTTACACCTTATCATCCATCATTACCTACTGTTTTCATCACTTTCCTCTCTCTTTTGCCTCATTTTCCACCCAGATCATTACATTAGTTGTCATTAAACATGATCAAGTGAGCTTTGCTAATGGGTGATTGTTTTGTTTAGTTTTTGACATACTTGCAGGTATTCCGCAGCCATCTACTGATTCCGCAGCCATCTGATGATCCCGCAGCCATTTTGTTGATCTTAAGGTTCCACGTGCTATTTTGCAGAACGAGCCACTTGGGCATGTTGGAATAGACGTGCTCGAGGTTCCTGTGCCATCAGTTCAGCCGGCCACGTCATTTGTACCTCCAGTCAAAGGGGGTCAAGTTACGGTCAAATAAAGGCAGCTTAACGTTGATACGTAAGCTGTTTGATCACGTCGGTGGAAAAGGTGACTTGTCTGTGTTTTGAAAGCCGTGGGGGACATGATCTAATGCTGGATTCATTACCCATATCGACCAGGACCTCCAGCTTGACCACGAAGCCTATGACGTGTTAACTGCACCTTTAATACGCATGACAGTCAGTTTATTTTCTGTTTTTATGTTTACGTATTAGGCCATCTTGCAGATGCCTATATATATTTGCGTCTGCGTACGCTTATGTTAACTTTTTAGATGCTGTAGTGTATGTACTTGTGAGAATTTTGGCACGTTCTTGAACTCTGTTTTTATAAGAGCTGTTCCAGCACTTTTTGACTATGTATTTCTGCATATAAAGTAATGGAAACAGTGTTGTTTTGAAGTTCTAGAGCATCTGAGTTTTCTGTGGATAATATGAATGGAGGGCCCCTGTTCGTATTAGCCTTGTAAAGTATTTCATGTTTATACTTCTGCAATTTCTTCATTTTACACACAAAATTTCCTTTCTTGAGTTATGTACAGCTTGATTTCTTTTCATTGCTGCAGCCTTTATTTTCACTGATCAGATTTGCTTCTTTGCAGGTTTTTACCCGGGATTGAGTGTGTTGTGTTTGCTTTAATATCTAATGGTAGTTGCAGTTGTCTTGTTCATGATGTTGCCCTTTTTACTCTGTTTTCTAGATTAGTTTTAGCTTAGTTTTACAAGTTGGATGCTAACTAATTTATGCTCTCTTTATCATGAATGGCTTATATTTCAAGAGAACAGAACACTAATTAATTGCAGCTTGTCTTTGAGTAGTCTTGGCTTGTGACACTAATACTTTTTCCACTTGTTACACATAATCACATATGTAGGAAGCAGTATGATGGAAAAGGCTTAGTAGTGTTACAATTTGTCAATTAGAGTTTTTATCAATTCTTGGATTTGTCTTCAGCTACCTCCTAATCGTGTTTTACGCAGTACTATGTGGTAGAAGCAGGGAGTTAGGAGGAGATAATCATTATCATCAATCCTTGAAGTGATTTTCTTGTTTCTTTTATTTGCAGCAATATGGATAGAGACTAATGCCATTAGAACGTGGTCATTTACTTTCAAGTCATTTCAATTTATTCATTTCTTTCAAGTTCTTTTCCTTTACAAATTCAGCAAGTAATTAGAATCACCAATCACACACACTTTCACTCATATAGAACTCACTTTTCACACACTTGCACTCATCTGTCTATAATCATCACTCCATCTTAGGAAGAAAAGTTAACCATAAACAACACCCTCAAACGACAAAAAGCTCTAAGAGGTTGCTTAAGTACATATAGTACACCTTCACTTCATCAGCTTACGAGCCCCGGGTTGACAATTAATACTAGCAATTTAGGAATACTAAATTGACTAAACATTTTGGCGCCGTTGCCGGGGAAGTGAAATTAAGTAGCCATACTTAGAAAAAAAACATAAAAAAATTTTCAAGGAAAGAAGTTAATAACCTATCCAAGTATGCTCTCCTCTTGCACTTTAAAGTGATCTGGAGGATCAGAAAGGAGAAAGTTATTGATTTAGTAGTTTCTTGAGTATGCTCTCTTCTTGCACCTAGAGTGAACTGGAAGATCAGAAAAAGAACTATTAACTTGACTTGAAGAAAAATAATAAAAAAATGACATGCATAGAGCTAGAGATTCTAGAGGACGGTTTTTAGCTAGAGCTCGAAGTTCAATTTTTACAAGTCCATCTGCTTCAAGTGATAGACAAGAGACACCCCCCTTATCTCCAACTGAAACTCCTAGTCCTAGAATTCCTGGAATTCAAGAGCCAAGAGTTGACTCTCCTACACCTTCTATTGAGTTTGAACCAGGAAGAGACTCTTCTCTTTCTCCTACAGGAAGACCAATTGTAATTGAGGAATTGGAATCATCTGAAGAAGAAGGAGAAATCTCTTCTCATTCACCTTTTGTAGAGGAACCAGAAGATTTTGAAATCCCTAGGAGAATCATCATGGCAGAGGAAGAAGGAGGAGGTAGAGGTAGAGGTAGAGGAGGAGGAGGAAATAACAATAATAATGGAGGAGGTAGAGGTCCCATTGGAGGAGGAAATAGAGATGGGGATAATTCATTTGGGTTTCCCATTGTTAATGAGGATTCCCGAGCCACTATGAAAAACATATCACCATCTGTCCTCCCTAACTTCCATGGGTTAAGGACTGAGGACCCTGAAACATTCTTGTTTGAGTTTGAAGTGGTGTGCCGAACTTATGACTACCTGGATGACTCTCAGAAACTCAAGTTGTTCCCTTCAACACTGAAGGATCAAGCCTTGAAATGGTTCATGGGGTTACTCACTCAATCCATTAGGACTTGGGATGAGATGAAACAGACATTTTTGGATAGGTATTTAGACTATTGCATGCCTACTAATCACAAGGACGAGGTTTTTAAAATGATACAAAAAGAAGATGAGAGTCTAGAAGATTTACTTGAAAGATTTCAATATAACTTGAAAAGAGCAAAAATGAATACCTTGGATGAAGAGACCTTAAAAGCCCTCTTATTAAAAGCCATCAGGGATGAATGGATAGACATCTTAAACATGATGGGGAAAGGGGATATTTCTCAACTTTCTCTCAATGACATAGCAGAACTTTGTATCCATCTCTCAAGGGGCAAATCAAAAACTCAAAAAGGGCCTAGAGATCCTTCTCTCCTTATGGCGAATAAATCTGCAACAGGATCAGTGAGTAGGGTTGAAATCGGTAGTATGCTTGATGAATTTAAAACTGACATCTTAGGGAGTCTTAGTGAACAACTTGATACCCTTAAGATTCACAATAAACAAAAAGCAGAAG
The DNA here is from genome assembly GCA_031772625.1 of Pinus tabuliformis. Lineage (NCBI taxonomy): Eukaryota > Viridiplantae > Streptophyta > Pinopsida > Pinales > Pinaceae > Pinus > Pinus tabuliformis. Next base: position 202,323,073 of record CM062813.1, read on the forward strand.
CTGAGGCTTTGGCTATCTTTTGCCCGAAATGTAGAAAGAAACATGCTTTAAGGGAATGTCCCTTAGATGCACACGTTGTAGAAACATGTGTAATTTGCTCAGAAACTCATGAGACCAAGGATTGTCCTTCAATCCCTGGCCTCAAAGCAGTCTTTCAAGAGGATCCAGATACACTTGAATCTCTCTGTTTTATTGCAAGGAGACCTTGGCAAGGACAACAGAATCAAGGGTTTAACAACTCTATGAATTCTCAATCCCAACCAAATTGGAATCCTTGGCAACAACCTTGGCCTCAACCTCAAAATGCTTTCCAAGCATGGATGCAAAGCATGCAAAATCCTTATGCAAGACTTGCTCAATTCTATCAATATCCTCCATCATTTCAGAATCAGCAAGCTCCACAACTTCCAAACCAAGGTCAACAACTATCATTGCCATACCCTCAACAACAACAAACTCCTCCACAAAATCAAAATTCTCAACTCACCCAGCAGAAGTCAAATCAACTTCCCTCTCAGCCATTACCAAATCCGAATAATAGGAACCCTCAAAATGCTTATGTGATGGAAGGTCAACCATTCCCTACCTATATGGTTGTTCCTCTCAATGAAGTACAACTTAGATCAGGTAGAATCCTAGATCAACCTTCCACAAGTGTTCAACAACCAAGCATTTCTGAGGAGGAATCTCTCAAAGTCAATAAAGGTTCTGAAGTATCACTTCAAAACCAAAATATCCAAAAAGAAAAAGAAAAAGAATCAATCTCTACAACTCCCATAGTTGAGCAACCTAAACCTTTAGCTACACCTCCCTTTCCTGAAAGATTGCAAATTGATAAAGGGGTGGAAAAGCAGATATGGGTGCCTGACTATAACTTCCTAGATGAATTGAAGAATGTATGTATCAAGATCCCCTTATTACAAGCCATTAAGGAAATTCCCATTCTAGCGAAGACAATAAAGGAGTTGAGTTTGAAGAAAACAGTAAAAAGAACCAGAGATACCAAAAGGATACATCTAGTTGGAAAAATTGCAGATATAATGATGGGTAAGATTACCATGCAAAAGTATGTAGATCCCGGTAGTCCTATTGTCAAAACTCATATTAATGGGGTTGAAATCCCAAATACTCTGATTGACTTAGGAGCCGCGATCAACATCATGAGTAGACAGACCATGGATCAGTTAAAGCTTCCTAACCTTCTCTTTACACCTACTTTGCTGCAACTTGCAGATAGATCAATCATTAAACCTGATGGTGTATTGGAAGATATTCCAGTCTCTCTAGATTCTTGGGAATATCCAGTTGATTTTATGATTTTAACTCCCAAGAACAATCTAGGAGGACATCCTCTTATTTTAGGAAGACCTTGGCTGGCCACAGCTGATGCTTTCATAAGCTGTAGGTCTGGAGACATGTATATATCAGATGGTAATTCCACCAAGAAGTTCAACTTGTATCCCCCAGCAAAAGCTATAACAGAAATAGGAGAAGATGAATGGGTAGAGGATGAAGATACTATACAACTGGTTCTAACCATCTCTGAGATCAGTGAGGATAGTCAAATTCTAAATACATTAGAAAATTTTGAAGTATCTTTAGAATATGACTCTGAACATTTTCAGATAGATGCAGACATTGAATATCTCTCCTCTAGACAAATGTCTCTCTTCTCAATGGAAGAGTTTGGTAGTTCTACAGTTGAAATCCTCCCAGGAAAAACATTGAACATTAACAAAAACTTGGGAAGACCACAACAAGAAGAATTAACTAAACTGTTGCAAAAACATTCCACTGCCTTTGCATGGGAATACACTGACATGAAAGGAATCGATCCTAAGACTTGTATTCATCACATCTACATTGAAGAGAATAGCAGACCTATTAGGCAACCACAAAGAAGGATGAATCCAAATCTTAGGGAGATCGTGAAAGAAGAACTCCAGAAATTGCTCAAGGTAAACTTCATTTACCCTATCTCAGACAGCCAATGGGTTTCTCCCTTGGTTATAGTGCCCAAAAAGAATGGTAAATGGAGAGTTTGCATTGATTATCGAGAATTGAACAAGGCAACCTTAAAGGATCATTTTCCTTTACCTTTTATTGATCAGGTACTAGACACCCTAGCAGGTAAAAAGTATTTCTCATTCTTGGATGGTTTTAGTGGGTACAATCAAATTCAGGTAGCACCTGAAGATCAAGACAAAACCACATTTACTTGTCCTTGGGGAACTTTTGCCTACCGAGTACTCCCTTTTGGATTGTGCAATGCACCTGCTACATTTCAAAGGGCTGTATTAGGAATCTTTTCAGATCTGATTCATGATTGTGTAGAGGTATACATGGACGATTTCACAGTTTATGGTAATACATTTGAAGAAGCTTTGGAAAATTTGGAAAAAGTACTGGTAAGATGTAAGGAAACAAATCTTTCTTTAAGTCATGAAAAGTGTTTTATGATGTTTACTGAAGGGATTGTTTTAGGACATCATATTTCAGGAGATGGGATCAAGGTTGATAAATCCAAAGTTGAAGTCATCTCTAAGTTACCTGTTCCAAATTGCCAGAAGGATGTTAGAAGTTTTCTTGGGTTTACTGGGTATTACAGAAGATTTATTGAAAACTTCACTAGGATAGCATCTCCTCTTTTCAAATTGCTTACCAAAGACTGTGAGTTTAAATGGGATCCTGAGTGTCAATCTGCCTTTGAAGATTTAAAGTCTAGAATATCTGAAGCACCCATCTTAAGGGGGCCAAATTGGAAACTCCCTTTCCACATCTCTACTGATGCTTCAGATACAGCTCTAGGAGCTGTTTTGGGACAAAAGGATTTGATCCCTTATGCCATTTATTACACAAGTAAGAATTTGACTCCTACTGAGTTAAATTATACTGTTACAGAAAAAGAGTTCTTAGCTGTGGTACATGCAATCAACAAGTTTAGACACTACATAACCGGCTATGAAACCTTTGTCCATACTGATCACTCTGCCATAAGATACTTAATGAACAAACCTGTTACTAATGGTAGAGTTACAAGATGGCTTTTACTCTTACAAGAATTCAACATTACTGTGTTAGATAGACCTGGAAAGCAAAACACAGTAGCTGATTTCTTGTCTAGAATCCAAAACACTAATGAGGATTCTCCAGTAGAAGATAAGTTTCCAGATGAATACTTGTTTGCAGTGACTACCAAGATGCCTTGGTATGCAGATATGGCTAATTATCTTGTTACAGGGAAGCTTCCTCTACACTTATTTCCTAATGAGAAAAGGAAAATCATTCGGGAGAGTTCACATTATTCTTGGATTTCTAATGAATTGTTCAAAACAGGGCCAGATTGTATAATCAGAAGGTGTGTTCGGGAAGATGAAATGCCTGACATCCTTAAGGCATGTCATGATGAACCTTGCGGCGGGCACTTTGCTGACAAGAGGACAGCCTATAAAATCCTTTCTCTAGGATATTATTGGCCTTCTCTCTTTAAAGATGCAAAGCAGTATGTTAGAATGTGTGACAGCTGCCAAAGAGTTGGGAAACCAACTCCTTCAAATGAAATGCCTCTACAGCCTCAGGTATGCATCGAACCCTTTGAGAAATGGGCTCTAGATTTCGTTGGACCAATTAATCCACCATCAAAGCAAAAAAAGTATATACTGGTTTGTACTGATTATGTTACTAAGTGGGTAGAAGCAAAAGCATTGCCTTCTGCCACTGAAAATTCAGTTGTTCAATTTCTTTTTGAGGATATTTTCACTCGTTTTGGTGTCCCAAGGGAAATTGTGACAGATCAAGGCAGCCAGTTTACATCTAAATTGATGGAGAAGCTGATGGAGGAATATAAGATCAAGCACAGAACATCTACTCCCTACCATCCGCAATCCAATGGTCAAGTGGAATCTACCAATAAAGTTCTTGAAGGCATTATCACCAAGACTGTTCATCTTCATAGAAGAGATTGGGCGGAAAGGCTCCCTGAAGCCTTATGGGCCTATAGAACCACATGGAAGAACACAACGGGACATTCTCCCTATGAACTTGTTTATGGGAAGGAAGTCCTGCTTCCTATTGAGTTCCAAATCAAGACCTTCAAGATGGCAGTCCAATTGGGAATGAGCCTCTCAGAAGCTCAAAGACACAGAATGGATCAACTGAATGAGCTAGATGAAATGAGACAAGATGCAATTTTAAGGACCGATCTAGTTCAGCATCAAAGATCTAAATGGCATGATCGTCATATCAAAGAAAGAAAGTTTCAGAAAGGAGATTGGGCTCTATTGTTTGATTCAAATTTCAAAGACTTCAAAGGAAAGTTTCAAACTCATTGGCTTGGGCCATATGAGATTGATGAAGTCTTCAGCAATGGAGCAGTTCGAGTAAAAACTATTGATGAATTTCATACTCCTCTTATTGTGAATGGCCATCGCTTGAAGATCTATCAAAAGCCATTTTCAAAAGAAGAGTTTGTCAGATTGTTTAAAGGAGATTCTGCAATCAGGTTGGTGGAGAAGGATTCTTCTCCTCCATCAGCCTAATCTTTGGTTTTTGAAAAAAAAAAAAAAGAGAGAAAAAAAGGAAAAAAAAAAGGAAGAAAAAAGAATAAATGTATGAGCCTAAAAACCAATCTCTGATTGGCAGTCTCATACAGAAAACTTGAGGTGAAAATCAGGGTCACCTGACACCTCATGTTTTCCAAAAAAAAAAAATATCTCTCTTTCTTCCCTTATTTCATCTCATTTCATCATCACCACCATATCATCCACCATTTCATTCATTTTCACTCCACTTCATTTTTCCATTCATCCACCCATCCACTACATTCCATTTCATCAATAAAGTCATTTTTAGATAGTTAAAAGTTGTTTTTGTGCAGTCGGAGGCTACTACTGCAGATTCCACAGTTATCTGAAGATTCTGCAGCCATCTAATGATTCCGCAGCTCTCTGTACCTGCATAAAAAAAAAACACAGTCTGTTTGAAATAATAAATGGAAAATAGTCATGCAAAAATCAGTGAAGGGTTAGTGGCAAGTCATCAAAGGCAAATCTAAGCGGGAATCTGAGGTATGGTTCAAATCCTAAGCTTACAGTTATTTCATTATGCAAAGTTTTCTAGGTTATGTTTCTTGCCACTAAGTGTAATGATTACCAGTCATGCAACCATATACCCACGTATCTCCCACGACTATCAGTCCTTGATTACCACGATTTTGAATTTCACTTGCAGCCGCTTCTTCCATTAAGATCTTGTACTTAGGTGACGTAACCTAATGTACTACGTCTCTACGACATTAACTCACGCAGCCAAGTGTAATTCCGAAACCGAGATCTGAGGACATAGCCATTTTCATTCATTATTCTATAACCCTTCTACCCTCTTACGCTCATATCATTTCACTCCCATTTCCACTCACATGTTTCATTCCATCTACGCTGCTACCATTCACCACACTCTGTTATGCTGTGCTCACCACGCTGCTGCCATTCACCATACTCTGTGTTTTTCCTCTCCGCTAATTCTAAACACCAGTAGAGGTCTGTTACGGCCGTATCCAGAGCTAAAGCCATAATCCACTGTGTTGAGCCGTGAATTCACTGTGTAAGACCCTTGTTGAAGCCATATTCCAAAACAGAGCCGTGAATTTACTGTGTAAAACCCTTGTTGAAGCCGTGTTCTGAAACCAAAGCCGTGAATTGACTGTGTGAAGCCGTTTTGAAGCCGTGTTTCAAATAGAACAGAGCCGTAAAAGCCAATGGGGAAGCTCTTGAGGGCAGAACCGGAAGGTTCAAAGTTTTTGGAGGGTTATCCTCAGGTCAAGGAGGCATTACAAAAGGCAAACTGGTTACAATGCGTACAGAAGTTCAAAGGCTACCATAAGGAGGTGACAAAGGCCTTTGCAAGGTCCTTCAGAGAAAAAGATGGTCACGTGGAGATAGGGGACTTACAATTCACAGTCAATGAAAGCAGCATAGCACAAGCTACCTCACTTCCACAGACCGGAGAAAGGTGGTTCAAGAACCGGTCAGTTCAAGATCAGCAGTGGAAACGAATCCTAAAAAACCCAGGTATGGACACCAGTATCTTTACCAAAGGGATTACTGTTTCTTATGTTAAGGAGGAGTGGACCACTTTACTCTTGTTAGTGCAGAAATTTTTCACTTGTGAAGGAAGATTTGGGGTCTTATATGTTTATCATGCAAAGGTTATGATGCATTTTCTAGGAGATGATATTAACCTCCCTTACTTTCTATTTTCAAGTCTTAAGAAAATGTGTGCAATGGTCCAAAAGAACCCTAGAAATGTTGAAGCACATTTATGTCATCACGGTCTTGTGAAATTGCTGGTTGAGGAACAATTAAAATCAAAAAGAAACACATGGGAGAGGTTTCTCATAAGAAACCATTTTCAAGAATTAGGAGAAACTTCTGGAGGGTCCCCTCAAGTGCCAAAAAGAAGTAGAAGAAAAAGAGGAGAGGGGGTTAACCAAGAAACTACTGCCCAAATAGAAACTATTGTTCCTGATACTACTATGCCTGAAACAACTGCCCAAGAGGAAACTGTTCAAGACCAGTTTGATGAGGAAACTGATATACAACATCCTGAACAGGAAATTGATCCTGGATTTACTGAAGATGATAACCAAGCAGCCCAAGGAATTATCACTGAAACTCTTTCAGAACTTGCTCAAGAAATTGCTCAGAAAAGGAAAGAAGTGAGGAAGAAACGTAAGCAAGATAAAGGTAAATCTGTAGTCCAAGAAACTCACCTCACTCCTGAGGATACTAGTGAGGAAGACACTCAACCCTTAGCTCAAAGAATGGCCAAACTTCACAAAACTGCTCTTTCCAAAAAGGAGGAAAAACCAAAGCAAAAAGTACCAAAAGAAAAACAGAGTACCACCTCTGTAAGAAGGAGCAACAGATTACAAAACAGAAAAGTAGGGGCCACAAAGGGTAAACAGTCATTCTTCATTGACTTAAGCTCACCTCAAAAAGGTGCTACAAGTCCTGACTTGGAGGAAAGTCCTTCACATGCTGAACACATTGAGACTAGTCCTCCACGTGAGGAAAGTCCGTTTGAACATGAACTTGAGCATGAACATGGATCTGAATTTGGTTATGAACCAAGTCCCAAAAAGTCACCTGAAGTGGACCCGGAGCAGCAAAAAGTGTATAATTATCTGGAAACATTGGAGCAAGCAGCCGCTGGCCCAAGTAATGTTCAGCCTCTAGAACAACAAGTCCACTCCTTGAAACAGGAAATTTTTGAGATTGAGGTTCTAAATCGACATATCATGCAAGAAAATGAGAAGTTGAAAGAGCAAGCCAAATTGGATAAAATGATTCATGATAACACCATGTTACATTTGGGCCTGTGGCAAAGAAATAACAAAAAGTTAAGGAAGAGATGCAAAAAGCTAAACAGAGCCTTGATCAACCTAAAGTTCAGATGCCTAGTAAAGAAGCCAAGGGTAAATATGTCTACACAGAGAAAGAAGAGGAGATTGGATGTCTTGGCAGAGGCATCACAGCAGGTTGATTGATCAGTATTTTTGCATGAGGACATGCAATGCCCTCGTAGTGGGGGTATGTAGAGTCCCTACTTTACACCTTATCATCCATCATTACCTACTGTTTTCATCACTTTCCTCTCTCTTTTGCCTCATTTTCCACCCAGATCATTACATTAGTTGTCATTAAACATGATCAAGTGAGCTTTGCTAATGGGTGATTGTTTTGTTTAGTTTTTGACATACTTGCAGGTATTCCGCAGCCATCTGATGATCCCGCAGCCATTTTGTTGATCTTAAGGTTCCACGTGCTATTTTGCAGAACGAGCCACGTGGGCATGTTGGAATATACGTGCTCGAGGTTCCTGTGCCATCAGTTCAGCCGGCCACGTCATTTGTACCTCCGGTCAAAGGGGGTCAAGTTACGGTCAAATAAAGGCAGCTTAACGTTGATACGTAAGCTGTTTGATCACGTCGGTGGAAAAGGTGACTTGTCCGTGTTTTGAAAGCCGTGGGGGACATGATCTAATGCTGGATTCATTACCCATATCGACCAGGACCTCCAGCTTGACCACGAAGCCTATGACGTGTTAACTGCACCTTTAATACGCATGACAGTCAGTTTATTTTCTGTTTTTATGTTTACGTATTAGGCCATCTTGCAGATGCCTATATATATTTGCGTCTGCGTACGCTTATGTTAACTTTTTAGATGTTGTAGTGTATGTACTTGTGAGAATTTTGGCACGTTCTTGAACTCTGTTTTTATAAGAGCTGTTCCAGCACTTTTTGACTATGTATTTCTGCATATAAAGTAATGGAAACAGTGCTGTTTTGAAGTTCTAGAGCATCTGAGTTTTCTGTGGATAATATGAATGGAGGGCCCCTGTTCGTATTAGCCTTGTAAAGTATTTCATGTTTATACTTCTGCAATTTCTTCATTTTACACACAGAATTTCCTTTCTTGAGTTATGTACAGCTTGATTTCTTTTCATTACTGCAGCCTTTATTTTCACTGATCAGATTTGCTTCTTTGCAGGTTTTTACCCGGGATTGAGTGTGTTGTGTTTGCTTTAATATCTAATGGTAGTTGCAGTTGTCTTGTTCATGATGCTGCCCTTTTTACTCTGTTTTCTATATTAGTTTTAGCTTAGTTTTACAAGTTGGATGCTAACTAATTTATGCTCTCTTTATCATGAATGGCTTATATTTCAAGAGAACAGAACACTAATTAATTGCAGCTTGTCTTTGAGTAGTCTTGGCTTGTGACACTAATACTTTTTCCACTTGTTACACATAATCACATATGTAGGAAGCAGTATGATGGAAAAGGCTTAGTAGTGTTACAATTTGTCAATTAGAGTTTTTATCAATTCTTGGATTTGTCTTCAGCTACCTCCTAATCGTGTTTTACGCAGTACTATGTGGTAGAAGCAGGGAGTTAGGATGAGATAATCATTATCATCAATCCTTGAAGTGATTTTCTTGTTTCTTTTATTTGCAGCAATATGGATAGAGACTAATGCCATTAGAACGTGGTCATTTACTTTCAAGTCATTTCAATTTATTCATTTCTTTCAAGTTCTTTTCCTTTACAAATTCAGCAAGTAATTAGAATCACCAATCACACACACTTTCACTCATATAGAACTCACTTTTCACACACTTGCACTCATCTGTCTATAATCATCACTCCATCTTAGGAAGAAAAGTTAACCATAAACAACACCCTCAAACGACAAAAAGCTCTAAGAGGTTGCTTAAGTACATATAGTACACCTTCACTTCATCAGCTTACGAGCCCCGGGTTGACAATTAATACTAGCAATTTAGGAATACTAAATTGACTAAACAATCGCCAACCTCCTCCCCCATAGGATGAGGAAGATAAACAGGAAAGTGAACCAAAGGCTATTCCACCCTTTCCTGAGAGACTAACAGCCACCACACAACCCAACTCAGAAGAGGATGAGCTTCTGGGTGAGCTCAAGCAGTTGTGTGTAAAAATACCACTTCTCCAAGCCATCAAGGATGTACCAATATACAACAAGCTGGTTAAGCAGAAGTGTTTCAAACACCCAGGCAGACGGAAGAAAGATGCCTCAACTATCAATGTCATAGGACAACTGTCTGACCTTATGTTAGGACAAGTCATCTGCCCAAAGTACCTAGATCCTGGAAGTCCTGTAGTAGATGTTCACATCAATGGCACCATTATACCTCACACCTTGATTGATCTGGGGGCCGCCATTAATGTGATGACCAGGGATACCATGCTTAAGCTTAATCTTTAGGGTTCCTTGAGGAAGACCTCGACAGTATTGCAATTAGCAGATCGCTCCACCGTGACTCCTGAAGGGATTGTGGAGGATGTCTTGGTCTCTATTGACTCTTGGGAATACCTTGCAGACTTCCTGGTTCTGCAACCAAAGGCCAAGCTTACTGGATATCCTCTCATTTTGGGAAGGCCTTGGTTAGCTACTGCAGATGCTTACATAAGTTGTCGTGCAGGAAACATGACCATCAAAAATGGTCCCATGTCCAAGCAGCTAGTCCTATACCCTCCTGCCCAACCCTCCTTAGAGCATGACTTACCACTCTGGTTGGAAGAAGGAGAGGAAGACGAGGTGTACTCAGCACCTCTGTGCACCTTAGATACCACTAGAAGAGACCCCCCAACCGAGGATGACTTGATCGAGACCTTGATCCAGAATCCACCTTCCAGTGCACTACCCTTAGAGAAATTGGTGGAGGATGCCCAAACCAGCACCTTAATGGATCTTTGTACAACCAACCCTGTTACTCCCAGAGTCAAGAATGTGGAGTTCGGCCCTGAGAAAGCATTAAATATCAGCTCCTCCCTATCTCCTTCCCAGGAAAAGGAGCTGTGTAGCCTGTTGGCCAACCACCTAGATGCTTTTGCTTGGAGCTATAAGGAAATGAAAGGAGTCCATCCTTCGGTTTGTACCCATCATATATACATCAAAGAGGATTGTAAACCGGTTAGGCAACCTCAGAGGAGAATGAATCCAGCCCTTAAGGACATTGTCAAGGAAGAATTGCAAAAACTGTTGGATGCCGGATTCATCTACCCCATCTCAGATAGTGAATGGGTGTCCCCTCTAGTATTGGTTCCCAAGAAAAATGGGAAATGGAGAATCTGTGTGGACTACCGAGAGTTGAACAAAGCTACCAAGAAGGACCATTTCCCTCTACCTTTCATAGATCAAGTGTTGGATGGACTAGCAGGAAAGAAGTTCTTCTCTTTCCTGGATGGGTTTAGCGGGTACAACCAAATCCAAATTAGCCCGGAAGACCAAGATAAGACCACCTTCACTTGTCCTTGGGGTACCTTTGCCTATCGAGTCCTTCCCTTTGGGCTATGCAATGCTCCTGCTACCTTTCAGAGAGCTGTCTTGAGCATCTTCTCGGAGCTGGTCCATGATGCAGTGGAAATCTATATGGATGACTTTACTCCTTATGGGGCCAACTTCCAGGAAGCATTGTCCAACCTGGGAAAAGTCCTAACCAAATGCACCGAGATGAACTTGTCCCTTAGTCCTGAAAAATGTGAATTCCTAATGACTGAAGGGACCGTGCTAGGCCATACCATTTCTTGCCAAGGATTGCAGGTGGATCCTAACAAAATTGCTCTCATCAAGAGGGTTCCACCTCCTCAAAAGGTCAGGGATGTCCGGAGTTTCTTGGGATTAGCAGGATACTACCGGAGATTCATTAAAGATTTCAGCAAGCTAGCCTCGCCATTGTTTGGCCTGTTGGCAAAAGATGTGGAGTTTAATTGGACTGACGATTGTCAGAGGGCTTTAAATGAATTAAAGGACAAGTTGGTGTCAGCCCCAATCCTGAGAGGTCCAAACTGGGCCCTACCTTTCCACATCCACACTGATGCCTCGAACAAAGCCATAGGTGCAGCTTTAGGACAAGTTGAGCAAAAACTTCCATATGCCATTTACTTTGTTAGCAAAAACTTGTCCAAAGCTGAGCTGAATTACACTGTAACCGAGAAAGAATTCTTGGTTGTGGTCCATGCACTGAACAAGTTCCGACATTATATGACTGGTTACCAGACCTTTGTACATACTGACCATGCTGCTATTAGATATTTAATGAATAAACCAGATGTGAATGCTCATATTATTAGATGGTTACTTTTATTGCAGCAGTTTGATTTGACCATTGTTGACAAACCAGGTAGAGAAAATGTTGTTGCTGACTTTTTATCTAGATTGGATTTGTCTGCAGATGAGGATGGAACAGTGGATGACCAGATGCCCGATGAACATCTGTTTGCTATTTCAGTACTCTCTCCATGGTTTGCTGATATAGCAAACTATCTTGTTTCAGCTCAGTTCCCTCCACACCTATCTTCTAGAGAGAAGAGCAGAATCATCAGAAAAAGTGCCTCATTTACTTGGATCGGGGGCAATCTGTTCAAGCTTGGCCCCGATCAGATCTTAAGGCGTTGTGTAAGGGAGGAGGAAGTCTTTGATATCCTCCTCACTTGTCATGATGGGCCTTGTGGAGGACATTTTGCAGCAAAGAGAACTGCCTTCAAAATCCTGCAGGCAGGCTACTATTGGCCCACACTTCATCAAGATGTCAGAAGATATGTCAGTCAGTGTGACCAATGCCAAAGAATGGGGAAACCGACCCAAAGGGATGAGATGCCTCTCCAACCTCAAGTGACTCTTGAGCCATTTGAGAAGTGGGGCATGGACTTTGTGGGCCCAATCAACCCCTCTTCGAGGCAAAGGACTTACATCATTGTGTGTACTGACTATTTGACAAAGTGGGCAGAGACCAAAGCAATCAAAGCAGCAACAGAAGAAAAGGTGGCTGAGTTCCTAAGAGAGAACATCTTTTATAAGTTTGGCTATCCAAGAGAGCTGGTCACCGATCAAGGGAGCCAGTTCACCTCCAACCTAGTTGAAGATCTCCTAGCTCATCACAAGATCAAGCATAGGACTTCCACTCCTTATCACCCTCAAGCAAATGGGCAGGTGGAAGTCACCAATAGAGCATTAGAAGGGATCTTGACTAAGGTGGTGAGCAGCAGCAGAAAGGACTGGGCAAATCGCCTGGTTGAAGCCACATGGGCTTACAACACCACTTGGAAGACCACCACCGGCTTCACACCGTATGAGCTGGTCTATGGGAAGAAAGCTCTGTTGTCCATTGAGTTTGAATACAACACTTTGAGGATGGCAGCTCAGCTGGACCTAGATCTCAGCCATGCACAACAAGAAAGGCTACTGCAGCTGAATGGCCTGGATGAACACCGAATGCAGGCCCTCCTTCACTCAGAAGTGGTTCAACTTCAGAGAAAGGTGTGGCATGACCAACATCTCCATGACAAGCAATTTCAGCCGGGAGATTGGGCCTTGTTGTATGACTCCAGATACAAAGATTTCAAGGGGAAGTTGAGAACCAGATGGCTAGGACCATATGTAGTGGAGAAATGCCATGACAATGGATCTGTCCTCATTCGAACCATTGATGAAGAAGCCATTCCCATGCTTGTCAATGGGCATCGATTGAAGATCTACAAGAGACCTCTCTCAAGACAAGAGTTCATCAAAACTGTGGAGAAATCTGTATTGGTCATAGAGAAGGGTTCTGCCTCTGCTTTTGGCATACCCTGAGGGATATGAAAAAAAAAAAAAAAAAAAAAAAAAAAGAGAAAAAATAATAAAGATCCTTGGGTGAAAACCTCTCTGAGGCGCCCAAGGCAGGTAGTAGGGGTGAAAACCTCATTGAGGCGCCCCTATTGTCTTTCAAAAAAAAAAAAAAAAAGAGAAAAGGTGAAAAAGATCCTTGAGTGAAAACCTCTCTGAGGCACTCAGGGCAGATGGCACGGGTGAAAACCTCTTTGAGGTGCCCCTGTTATCTTTCAAAAAAAAAGAGAAAAAAAAAAAACGAAAAAAGAAAAGAAAAACAATAAGCAAAATATGGTAAAATTGCATGCAGGTTGCAGATGTTCTATGGAGGAGAGGAAGCCTTCAACTCAAAGCCAAGGGTCCTTATCATGCTGTCAAGGAACCTCACCAGCACCTCCTCCAAGGGTACACATGTTTTTTCAAGGTATGTGCAATTTTATCATGGTTTGAATCCTCTACAGGAATATGATGTCTTTCTACAGGAAGATGCAGTCTTTCTACAGGAAGGCGCGGATTTTCTACAGGAAAGTACAGAATTTCTACAGGAAGGCCGAACTTTCTACAGGAAGCTCTGTGTTCTACAGGAAACTTCCTGTAGGAGTCTTGGATGGCCAGAATTCATCTTAAAAGGAGATTTAGCGACTATGGATTGGTTTGGATGCATGCAAGTCTCTGTTGGCACCCTTGCACATTGCTGTCACCTTGCTCCACCATCCTTGTCGACAGGCGACCAAGTTCCCTGCACCAACAAAGAAGATCGATGAGTTCTCATGGGAAAAGCCATTTTCAAAGTTAAACAAATGCTGGGATCTCATACCGCAGGCATCAAGAGCTCCGGGAACGTGATTGAAAGGCCAGCACCTCCGTCGTGCAGCATGCACCCAAGGAGAAAGGACTATTACGAGACACCTCGCGGGAATCCTGTAACAGTTCAACCTGCTCGAGTGGATACCATTCACAGCACCGCCATCTGAAATGAAACGCGGGCGCATGCAAGCAAAAAATCCACTCCATCGTTGGCAGCCTGTAACCACAAGCCTCTGGGTCTGTGTAAGTCGCATGCAGCAGGTAGATCCACTCACCATCGTCCAAGAACTGGAAAAATCGTGTGCAGCCACGCAGGTAAGTGTCTCAACCCTTCCTTCCATCAAATCGCATGAATTTTACTTTGAAATTGTTTGCATAGTGTAAAATTGAATGGTTGAGCGGCCGTATGGCCAGTCGACTGGCCACGTCGGCTAGTTAAAGTGTAATTGGATGTTTGGGTGGTGGCCACGACAAAGAGAATGAACGGCACGCACGTGAGAACACTCTCGTCAGAAGCATGAGTTTAACAGGAAAAGGCGGCGGCAAATCTGTGGGAATGGATGCGGCAGCAAGTGAATACGCAGGCGAATGATGGATGACGTCGCCCAACGGTCCAGCGGGGACAGCTCATCCCCCGCGCCACGGATTGCGCCGATTCAAAATCTAATCGGCTAGATCATGCGCATGCATTTATCATCCAACACTTCAAACTCGGGTGGCTATTCTGATCTCCTCTGCACTTTGATACGCCGAGCTGTTGGCTACCAGAACGCCGGTGAAGCACACCTTGAGCGCGGGCCAACTACAGTCCTCCCCGAGAATTGCACACTGCTTCTACAGGAACGCAGTTCTACAGGAACGCAGTCTACAGGAACGCAGTCTTCTACAGGGAAGCGGGTGCCTCGCGAAAAAAGGTGGCCAATTAAAGAGGTAACCCTGAACTCTTCATGCAACTGGTTAGTAAAAGTGGCAAGACTATCGTCCACAGTCGGGTCATAAAGATATTGGTGGAATTGTTGTTTGCTGTGCCTATGCTGTCGTTCTACAGGATGTCAGTATAAGTAGACTGTGTTGAATTTTGTGGATTATGTGCATGCTCTGTCTTAATAGACCAAATCTCTTTTGCATTTGCCACCTTTAATTAAAACGACCGTGTTCATCATGCCGGGTGGGTTTATAAGACGGGAACCCACTGATTCAACCAAATTAAGGGAAAACCCGGCAGTGGTAGAGCTCTTCACCAGAGCACAATGGATGCCTTTTTGTGATAAGCTGCAGGGTTACGATGATGAAGTGGTCGAAGAATTCTTGCAGGCTCTGAAGCCTAAATCCCAGACACTGGCCACAGTGAACTTCAGAGGTCTAAGCCTCAAGCTCACCCCAGAACATATCAGTCGGATCACGGAACTTCCTATGGGTTTGCCGTGGGATAAGGAAGAAAGAAAGCTGAGCCAGCAGGCAAAGAGAGAATTCTTTCCACCTGAGGAAGAATTCTCGGAGGACAAAAACGGGGTGCGAAGAATGAGCCTGTTGCCACCTTGGAATGAAGTCAGTTTGCAAATCATGAAATATATTACTTGTGAAGGCCGTTTCAGCATTGTGTATGCATATCACTTTCGGCTGCTCACTGAGTTGAGGCACCGAATTGACCTTCCTGTAGAACAAAAACTGAGCATCCCTTATTACCTCCTGCAGTCTCTAATGGAGTGTGCTACAAAGCTGAAAGAGGGAATACTAGATTAGATATCCCACCATGGGTTGATCAAGCTTCTTGTGGAGGATGCATTGCATTCATATAAGGTTCCCCTCTCATGGGAATCCTTCCGGAATTTGACAAAAGATGGGGACATTAAAATGTTGATCGAAGAAACGGGTTCCTCCAGCAGTGAGGAACACGAAGTAGTGGCCGAGGAACAGAGAGAAGAAGGCCAAGAGATCCCGAAAACAGTACAAAAGAGAGAAAAAAGGAAGAAGCATGAGGAAAAGGAGGACAAAGAAAAAGGTGGCACACCAATCTTGTCAGCAAGAGAAAAGAGGATGAAGAGCAGAATGGACAAAGCTGAGGTGGTCCACGTCAGCCCAAGTACCTCAACAGCACCTGCAACCAAAGCAAAAAGCAAAACTCAGGCAGGCAAGCAAGCGGAGGTGGAGACACCTGTGTCTACAGGAAAGCAAAAACAGGCTTCTACAGGAAGCCCAAAAACAAAAACAAAGGCTTCTACAGGAAGCCCGAAGATCATTGAGAAGCAGGCTTCTACAGGAAGCCCAAAAGCAAAGACCAAGGCTTCTACAGGAAGCCCAAAAATCATTGAGAAACAGGCTTCTACAGGAAGCCCGAAAACAGAGACAAAGGCTTCTACAGGAAGCCCGAAATTGCAGAAACAGGCTTCTACAGGAAGCCCCGAAAAGGTGAAACCCAAGGAGAGAAAGGTGGATATTATAGCACGGGAGGCAGCAGCTGTATTAGCTGGCCTCAGTACGCCACCTAAGCCAAAAGGAAAGAGGAAGAGGGAGACCCCTCTATACTTTAAGGCTCGAAGAAGTGTTAGGATAAAGACGAGCAAGCCACAGGCCCAATCCAGCAGCCCGATCGTCATCGAAGATACACCTGCTTCTCCCAAAGAAAAGTCACCCTCCAGGATCACAGTCACCTACGAGAAGGGGAGTCCAAAGAAAAAAACGTGGCAAGAAAGGTTAGACTTGTTGACTGAACAAACGCGGCTACAGGAAGCCGAAAATGTTCTACAGGATACTCTGGCCCGGCTACAGGAAACAGAAAAGAAGGAAGGGGAAGGACCCTCATCACCACCAAGGGAGGGTGAGGTAGAACTGCCTGAAGAAATAGAAAGAGAACATATACCAGAACCTAGCCCTTCACCTAATCTGAATTCATACTACACCTTTTTAGAAGCGGGCAAAATCATACCGCAGAAATTTACTGTGCCTCTATTTTTTGAACTAGAGAAAGAAAGAGTCCGTTCCCACACATGGATGCAGATCGCCAAATCAAAGGGTGTGGCGGACATAGGCCCTTTACAAGAGCAACTCAGGGAGGTCAAGAGTGAATTCACCATGGCTAAACATGTGGCTAATTGCCAACGTGTGCTTCTACAGGAAGAAAATCAGAAGCTGAGATTGCAGCTACAGGAACTAAAGGCAGGGGCAGGAACATCCTCCAAGGACATCACAAATGAACAACAAAGCAAAAAGGAGCTGACCACCAGCCTTGAAGGACCAATGACACTTCTACAGGAAGCAGAACAGCAAACAAAAATTGAAGTGCAAGCCCTAAGAGAACAGTTGCAACAAAAGGAAGCACAATTGGCCTGCATGGCCAGTTGGGCCATGGAGGCAATTCAGTGCAGAACACCTTCAAAATCCTATGGATTGTTCTTAAAAGATCAATGGCTGCAGTTCCAAATAAACACCTTGGCACAAAGAGGTATTTCACATATCCAAGACCCACAACAATTTTCTGAATTGTGCAGCACTAGTTCGTCTGAGGACAAAGCCAAATTAGCAGAGTTTTACCTCCACAATTTGGCTTTGCCTAATGAAGTCTCCTGGGATCCCAATGTTGCCTTGGGTGATATGCAATTGATGGCGTTCGCCTCATGGTTAAACCATGAGGATCAGAGAGCAGCTGAAGTAAAATCGGTCCTGAACCGAGAAGTGAGTGAACCACTGTTCATTCGACCAGAACTAGAGGATCCGGTGGCACTCATCTCAGCCCACCAACAGTTGGCTACAGATCCCACAGCTTCCTTGAGATTTATGGACCAACAGGCCCAAGCCATAGCCCACTTTGAATACATGGAAAGGTTGTTGGGAGAAAGTGCTGCCCAAGCATGTGCACACAGATGGAATACCCTGGCACACAACTTGAAAATCAGAGAGTACCATACCCCCATTCGGATGAGGGAAGCTTTGGCAAGGGTTGAACTTTACAAGAAATCGATGCAAAGCCTCCAGGCCAGCTGGATTGGCCTTAAACTCAGCCCACCACTACTGCTAGGACTGACTGAAGGCAATACAGAGGAAGATGACAGTCAACAATGGGAAGAGGTGAACAGGAAAGCAGGGTTTCATATCCACAGAGAAGACACTACCACAGAGCCTTGGGATGCAAGGGAAGCAGTGAAAGCAATGAAGGATGAAGATTTGGACTAAGTTGCTCAAGGATGAGCAAATAGTTTAGCTGGGGGGTGATGATGAGACCCAATTTTTGGTACAATTTGGGCTCATTTGGCCTACTTGCTCTGCTCAAACCATTCATTTTTTATTGCTTATGCATTCATTTCTTGGTTTATTCGTGTTGTTTGTAGGAAGAAGGGTAGGCATTCTATCTACGTGACTAATACATGATAATTTCAGGTTTTTGGCATTAAAAGGGAGCAAAGATCACGAAAAAGGAGACAAGGAGACAATGAGGTGGCACTGCTGGTTTTTAGGAGAGGATGTCCACAGTCTTGGGGACCTTCCTCGTGATTCCCACCATAGCTCCGAGCTCCAATCCATCTCCCCACCGAGCTTAGAGGCAGCCAACTGTTCTACAGGAACAACAGTTATAACTGTTCTACAGGAACAACAGTTATGACTGTCCTACAGGATCAGCAGTTTAAACTTCAGTTGGACAGCCGAGCTCCACAAATCAAGGACACCTGTTGGATGATCATTTTGCATAAATACTGAGGCCGTAGCCTTGGATAGAAGCTTTTTTTGAACTTTTGTATTGCTCTTGTAATTGGGAAGTACGAGCTACAGCTCGGTTTTTGTTCCTTTTGTAAGCCAGTTTGGCATGACATCAGACTTTCGTTTATGAATAAAGGCAGGCAGATTTTGATCTCATTCTGAGTTTCTAAGGGAGCTATAGCTCTCAGGTTAGGGCCCAACCTGAGAGCAATAGATCTCCTCGGTGTTGTAATGTTGTTTGCATTTCGTTCCAGCACTTTGAGTTTTTACTTTAACATGCAATTCGAATTCACAGTTTGTTAATTTAGTCTTTTTCATGAGCTTAGATAGGATTAGTTTATGGTGAATTTGTTTTCAGTTGCTTAGATTCGATAGGAGGATAGTTATAATTTATTGGAGCTCCAGCAAAAGGTTGTTAAGGCTCACTGCCATCTCTCTTAGGGATTGGGGTGCAGTCCATAACCAACCACCAAAAAGAAACGCAGTTCTTCTCACTTCCATGCAAGCTGCAACATAGATATTTTCGTTGAAGATCCATCCATGCACGTTTGATACTTAATCATACTTCTACATTTCACTTCCATGCACGAGTTTCATTTCTTGGTTTTCCATTGCTATTCATAGGTTTCATGGCACAGTTATCATAGGTTAATGAACTCTCGTTTTTGGTGCATAAGTCATTTGTTTCATTTACGTTGCTTCATATCATTCCACTTTCTTCTTCTTCATCTTGATCTCTCCTCAATCCACTTACTCAGCCTCTGTCCAACTCATTTACCCTCCAACTCATCCATTAATCACTTAGCTCCATTTACTTACACTTTCGTTGATCCCATCCTTCCAACCATCAAACCACTGCATGCACTTTTCCTCCATCTGACTTTTCTACTCCCGAGCCATCACCAGCTCCATCTCCATCTCACCTATCCTCCCACACCACTCCAACACTTCACCATCTCCCAAAACTTCCACGACCAAACATCCTGTAGAATTGCACAGACTTCCTGTAGAAATCCCTGAGTTTCCTGTAGGATCCCCTGCAGACTTCCTGTAGAAGCCTGCAAACTCAGTTGCTGAGCTTCCGAACGTGGTAGACTTCTGTGGATTGATGCTAGAGACCCTCTGGGACCTCCCCTAGCAATCCTGACCTTGCCCATGCTTTCCTTCCATTCTAACCGCTCCTGCACAACCAAACCCTAATCAAAAGCATCATCACAATAAATCCAACCACTTAATGAAAAAACACAAAAACATGTCTTTTTAGATGCAAGTAGCTTAGATGCATGTATTTTAGTTCACTGCAAGTAATGGCATTATTGGTAGTTGTTTCATTCACAGTTTTGCATAGTTAGGGTCTAGCTAGTCAAATTAGGGTTTACTAGGGTTACATGCTTTGTTGACTTTCAGTTCCTTTCTGCAACTAGATTAGTCTTCTTTAAGTTAGCTTTCGTCCATCATTCATAAAGCTTCTTCTGTGAGCCTATAGAAGTTGGCTTGAGCCCTA
Organism: Pinus tabuliformis; assembly: GCA_031772625.1. Lineage (NCBI taxonomy): Eukaryota > Viridiplantae > Streptophyta > Pinopsida > Pinales > Pinaceae > Pinus > Pinus tabuliformis. The sequence goes on from CM062813.1 coordinate 202,343,267, forward strand.
GCGGACTTGTGCCAGCTGACCATGTGACAGCTGCGACAAGAGCTAGTACTTGTGCATACAGCACCGTCGCTTACAAGTTTGTACGAACTACCGGGTTGATAAAATTAGAGATAGGAAGCTCCAGGAGTTGTAGAATTATTGCTACAATACTGGGGCCCACCACCTTCCCCATCCGAGAGACCAATGGGGACATGAAAATGAAGAACATCAGCCCCTCCGCTTTACCTCACTTCCATGGACTGACTACTGAAGACCCTGATACCTTCCTATTTGAGTTTGCTGTCCTTTGTCGAACCTATGACTATACTGAAGATGAGCAGAAACTGAAACTCTTCCCCTCAACCCTTAAGGATGCAGCACTACGCTGGTTCATGGGCTTACCTAGGAACAGTATCACCACTTGGGCTCAGATGCAGCAAGCTTTCAATACCAAGTACCGGGACTACTGTAGGTCCAAGGAAACCAAGGGAGAAATCTTTCGGATGACCATGGGGAATGATGAGTCTTTAGAAGATTACGAGGAAAGGTTCCAACTCAGCTATAAACGGGCTAGGTGCACATTTGACCCCGAATCCCTCAAGTTGGTCCTGCTCCGAGGAGTCCCTGAAGACCTCTTAGATACCCTTCACATGCTAGCTGGAGGAGATATTTACCAACTTCCTTATGAGGACATAAAGACTGTGTTTAGAAACCACTCTAGGGAAGCCCGGAAAAGAGGTAGAGAAAACATCCTCTCAGCTGGTATTCCTTTCTCCAAACATGAGTTTGCAAATCAGTTAGAGGATCTCAAGAGTGAGGTGAGACAGACCATCGCCATGCAACTTGATACATTCCGAATCCAGTAGAAGAAAGAGGAAGCTGAGAGGGCTTTGGCTATTTTCTGCCCTAGGTGTACAAGGAAACACCCTAAGAACGAGTGCCCATTACATTCAGTTGAGGTATGTTTTGTCTGTGAGGAGGACCACCCCACAAACCAATGTCCAACTTTACCTGGGCTTAAAGCCATGTATCAAGGGATAGAAGCACCCACTGAACCTCTCTATTTCCTCAACCAAAGAAGGCCACATGGACCTAGACCTTACCAACAAGGGATGCAAGGGACAACCCAAGCTTATTACAGCCCCAACCAATCCGCTCCTATGCCTTCCTGGGGACCCCCTGTTCATTCTCCCTGGTCTATACCTCCTCCATGGTCTTACCCACCTCAGTACCATACTCAGCCCACTACTCATTCGTTTCACTCACATGCCCAGCCACAGCCTCAGTGGAATGCACCTCAACCGGGGTGGAGGCCCCAGTACAATACTCCTCCTGCCATTTTGCCTCCACCACCGGCTCAACCACAACCATTACCTCCTGCTCCTCCAAGGCAACCCCAAATGCCTGCTCAACCGAACCCGAACCCCAACAACAGACAGGCCCAGCAGGTATATACTGGGGAAACATCATGCCCTACCTATGCTATGGAGATCCAGGAGATCAATCTGTGATCCGGAAAGACTCTTCCGGATCACCAACCTCCTCCCCCAGAGGACGAGGAAGATAAACAGGAAAGTGAACCAAAGGCCATTCCACCCTTTCCTGAGAGACTAACGGCCACCACACAACCCAACCCAGAGGAGGATGAGCTTCTGGGGGAACTCAAACAGTTGTGTGTGAGAATACCACTTCTCCAAGCCATTAAAGATGTACCGATATACAACAAGCTGGTTAAGCAAAAGTGTTTCAGACACCCAGGCAGGCGAAAAAGAGATGCTTCAACCATCAATGTCATAGGACAACTGTCTGATCTTCTGTTAGGGCAGGACATCTGCCCAAAGTATCTGGATCCTGGGAGTCCTGTAGTGAATGTCCACATCAATGGCACCATCATACCTCACACATTGATTGATTTGGGGGCTGCCATTAATGTGATGACCAGGGACACCATGCTCAAACTCAACCTTCAGGGTTCCCTGAGAAAGACCTCAACAATCCTACAACTAGCAGATCACTCCACTGTGACTCCCGAAGGGATCGTAGAGGATGTCTTGGTCTCGGTTGACTCTTGGGAGTACCCTACAGACTTCTTGGTTCTGCAACCAAAGGCAAAGCTTACTGGATACCCTCTCATTTTGGGAAGGCCTTGGTTAGCCACTGCAGATGCTTACATAAGCTGCCGTGCAGGAAACATGACCATCAAAAATGGTCCTATGTCCAAGCAGCTAGTCCTGTACCCTCCTGCCCAACCCTTATTAGAGCATGACCTACCACTTTGGTTGGAGGAAGGAGAAGAGGATGAGGTGTACTCAACACCTTTGTGCACCCTAGACACCACTAGGGGAGGCCTCCCAACCGAGGATGATTTGATTGAGACCTTGATCCAGACTCCACCTCCCAGTGCATTGTCCTTAGAGGAATTGGTGGAGGATGCCCAAGCCAGCACCTTAGTGGACCTTTGTGCGACCAACCCTGTCACTCCCAGAGTAAAAAATGTGGAGTTCGGCCCTGAGAGAACGTTAAAGATCAGCTCCTCCCTATCTCCTTCCCAGGAAAAGGAGTTGTGTAGTCTGTTGGCCAGTCATCTAGATGCTTTTGCTTGGAGCTATAAGGAGATGAAAGGAGTCCATCCTTCGGTCTGTACCCATCACATCTACATCAAAGAAGACTGTAAACCGGTTAGGCAACCCCAAAGGAGAATGAATCCAGCCCTTAAGGACATCGTCAAGGAGGAATTACAAAAACTGTTGGATGCCGGATTCATTTACCCCATCTCGGATAGCGAATGGGTGTCCCCTTTGGTGTTGGTTCCCAAGAAAAACGGGAAGTGGAGAATCTGTGTGGACTACCGAGAACTGAACAAGGCCACCAAGAAAGACCATTTTCCTCTACCTTTCATAGATCAAGTGTTGGATGGACTGGTAGGAAAGAAGTTTTTCTCTTTCCTGGATGGGTTTAGCGGGTATAACCAGATCCAAATCAGCCCGGAAGACCAAGATAAGACCACCTTCACTTGTCCTTGGGGTACCTTTGCTTACCGAGTTCTTCCCTTTGAACTATGCAATGCTCCTGCCACCTTCCAGAGAGCCGTCTTGAGCATCATTTCTGAGCTGGTCCATGATTCGGTGGAAATCTATATGGATGACTTCACTCCTTATGGGTCCAACTTCCAGGAAGCATTGTCCAATCTGGGAAAAGTCCTAACCAAGTGCATTGAGATGAACCTGTCCCTTAGTCCTGAAAAGTGTGAATTCCTGATGACTGAAGGGACCGTGCTAGGCCATACCATTTCTTGCCAAGGGTTACAAGTGGATCCTAACAAAATTGCTCTCATCAAGAAGGTTCCACCCCCTCAGAAGGTAAGAGATGTTCGAAGTTTCTTAGGATTAGCAGGGTATTATAGGAGATTCATTAAAGACTTCAGCAAGCTAGCCTCGCCATTGTTTAGCCTCTTGGCAAAGGATGTTGAGTTTAAATGGACTGACGATTGTCAGAAGGCTCTGAATGAATTAAAGGACAAGTTGGTGTCTGCCCCAATCTTGAGAGGTCCAAACTGGGCCCTACCTTTCCACATCCATACTGATGCCTCGAACAAAGCTATAGGGGCAGCCTTAGGACAAGTTGAACAAAAACTTCCATATGCCATCTACTTTGCCAGCAAAAACTTATCCAAGGCATAACTGAATTACACTGTAACTGAGAAAGAATTCTTGGCCGTGGTCCATGCACTGAACAAGTTTCGACATTATATCACTGGCTATCAAACATTTGTACATACTGATCATGCTGCAATTAGATATTTAATGAATAAACTAGATGTGAATGCTCGTATTATTAGATGGTTACTTTTGTTGCAGCAGTTTGATTTGACTATCGTTGACAAACCAGGTAAAGAGAATGTTGTTGCTGACTTTTTGTCTAGATTGCATTTACCTACAGATGAGGATGGAACAGTGGATGACCAGATGCCCGATGAACATCTGTTTGCTATTTCAGTACTCTCTCCATGGTTTGCTGATACAGCAAACTACCTTGTTTCAGTACAGTTCCCTCCGCACTTATCCTCAAGAGAAAAGAGCAGAATCGTCAGAAAGAGTGCCTCATTCACTTGGATCGGGGGCAACCTGTTCAAGCTTGGCCCTGATCAGATCTTAAGGCGTTGTGTAAGGGAGGAGGAAGTCTTTGATATCCTCCTCACCTGTCATGACGGGCCTTGTGGAGGACATTTTGCAGCAAAGAGGACTGCCTTCAAAATCTTACAGGCAGGCTACTATTGGCCCACGCTTCATCAAGATGTCAGAAGATGTATCAGTCAATGTGACCGATGCCAAAGGATGGGGAAACCGACTCCAAGGGATGAAATGCCTCTCCAACCTCAAGTGACTCTTGAGCCATTTGAGAAGTGGGGTATGGATTTTGTGGGTCCGATCAATCCTCCTTCGAGGCAAAGGTTTTACATCATTGTGTGCACAGACTACCTGACAAAGTGGGAAGAAACCAAGGAAATCAAGGTAGCGACAGAAGAAAAGGTGGCCGAGTTCTTAAGAGAAAACATCTTCTACAAATTTGGCTACCCAAGAGAGCTAGTCACCGATCAAGGAAGCCAGTTCACCTCCAACTTAATTGAAGACCTACTAGCTCATCACAAAATCAAGCATAGGACTTCCACCCCCTATCATCCTCAAGCAAATGGGTAGGTGGAAGTCACCAATAGAGCATTGGAAGGGATCTTGACTAAGGTGGTGAGCAGCAGTAGAAAAGATTGGGCAGATCGCCTGGTTGAGGCCACATGGGCTTACAACACCACCTGGAAGACCACAACCGGCTTCACACCTTATGAGCTGGTCTATGGGAAGAAAGCTTTGCTGTCAATTGAGTTTGAATACAACACCTTAGGGATGGCAGCTCAGCTGGACCTGGATCTTAGCCATGCCCAACAAGAAAGGCTATTGCAGCTGAATGGATTGGACGAGCACCGAATGCAGGCCCTTCTTCACTCAGAAGTGGTTCAACTTCAGAGGAAGGTGTGGCATGACCAACACCTCAATGACAAGAAATTTCAGCCGGGAGATTGGGCACTATTGTATGACTCCAGGCATAAAGATTTCAAGGGGAAGCTGAGAACCAGATGGCTGGGACCATATGCAGTGGAAAAATGTAATGACAATGGATCTGTTCTTATTCGGACCATTGATGAGGAGGCCATCCCTATGCTTGTCAATGGGCATCGACTAAAGATCTACAGGAAACCTCTCTCAAGACAAGAATTCATCAAAACTGTGGAAAAATCAGTGCTGGTCATAGATCAGGGTTCTGCCTCTGTTTTGGGCATACCTTGAAGATTTAAATATATATATATAAAATAAAGATCCTTGGGTGAAAACCTTTCTGAGGCTCCCAAGGCAGATGGTAGGGGTGAAAACCTCATTGAGGCGTCCCTACTATCTTTCTGAAAATGTTTGAAAAAGACCCTTGAGTGAAAACCTCTTTGAGGCGCTCAAGGCAGATGGTAAGGGTGAAAACCTCATGGAGGCGCCCCTGCTGTCTTTCAAAAAAAAAAAAAAAAAAAAAAAAAAAAAAAAAAAACAGGGAAAGCAAGTTCACAATGTGGCAATGCATGCAGGTTGCAGGTATTCTATGAAGGAAAAGAGGCCCTCAACTCAAAGACAAGGGTCCCTACTATGCTACCAGGTGACCTCACTAGCACTCCCTCCGGAAACACTCATCTTCTCCAAGGTCTGGGCACGATTTGATCACAGTTTAGTCTTCTACAGGAAGCTACAGGACTTTCTACAGGAAGTTCTGTATTTCTACAGGAAACTTCCTGTAGGAGTTTTGGACGGCCCAGAACTAATTGTGTGGGGAGATCTAACGCCCGAGGTCCAACACGGAGGCATGCAAGTTAATATTTTCTCCATCACGCACTGCTGTCACCTCCTTCTACCACCCCAGTTGCCATGCAATGGAAATACCTGCACAGTCAAATCAGAACACTGAATTATCAGAGGAAGCGATTCTCAAATGGGAAAAAGATGCAGAGATACCATGCAATACTTATCAAAGCCATCTGAGGGCCCTGCGATCATGACCGTGATGCCACCGTCTCCACCGTTCAGCATGCACCCGAGGAGGAAAAACTGCTACAGGACATCCTACAGGAATCCCGTAGCAGTTCAGCCAGCTAGAGTGTACACCATCAAGACGCCTGCAACACATAGAGTGGGCACATGCACCATCCGCAGCCAGGTAATAAGTGTCGTAACCATCAGCAGCCTGCGAAGAGGAACCCCCGTGCCTGTGCATGAAGCAGCAACGAGCAAACCTAATCACCATCGTCCTGAAACCTGAAAATCATGTCGCGGCCACACAGGTAAGTGCCTCACCCTTTTTTCGTCAAATTACATGAATAATACTCTGAAATGTTTGCAAGTATGGAAATGAACGGGTTGAGCAGTCGAATGGCCATTCAACTGGCCACGACGACCAGTCAGATGGTCTAGTCGGATTTGGAAAGTGGTGGTCGTGGCAAGCAAAACGGGTAATAGACACGTGAGGAATGTCCAGTCGGGGAGAAGCGGCGATTGAACGGAAATGGCGGCGGCAGAGCTGCAGGGAATGATGTGGCAGTCAGGGAGACTTGCAGTGAAATGAGTAGGTGACGTCGTCCAACGGTCCGGCAGGGACAGCTCACCCCCGCGCCACGAATTCCGCAGGGATTCAAATCCACCGGCTAGATCGCCACTCCACTCATTTATCATCAGCCGTTTTGAAGTTGAGTGAGCGTCCGAATTTCTCTGAAGCTCGTTACTCCAAGTCTTCGGCTTGTTCGAACATCTGGTAGCAGCACAAAAGGCGCAGCACCATTGCCGTGCTCTCCAGAACCCGCGCGCTACTTCTATAGGAAAGCTACGCTACAGGAAGCTCACTGCCACGAGGAAAATTGGTCCCTTCACGTCAAAGGTGGCGAATTGGAAAAGGTAAGCCTGAACCTGTTCCTCCCATGCAATTGGTTTAAAGGGTGGCGAAGTCGACGTCTTCAAAAATGTAAAACTACAGTCTGAGCATAAAATTGCAAGCGTCGTCTTCCTTTTGCATGAATTGTCGTCGAAGTATATGTGGGGTTTTCTACAGGATGTGATTTATAATTGAGCCCCTGTCAAGGCTCATCTGTAGATAATCTTCACGAATTGTGTGCGTGACAGAGGCGTAGTTCTACGCTCTGTCCCAAAGAAATCTGAAAGGCCATCTTTTGATACGCACCCGCCACCTCCGGCCAACATAGCAGGTTTTCACCATGCCGGGTGGATTCATCAGAAAGGAACCGACAGACTCAAAGAAACTAAGGGAGAACCCTGAGGTGGTGGAACTGTTCACTCGTGCGCGATGGATGTCGTTCTGTGACAAACTTCAAGGTTATGATGATGAGGTGGCAGAGGAGTTCTTGCGAGCTCTGAAGCCAAAATCAAAAACGCTGGCCACTGTCAATTTCAGGGGTTTGAGTCTCAGACTCACCCCACAGTTCATCAGCAGAGTCACTGAGCTCCCAATGGGGGTACCGTGGGACAAGGAGGAGAGGAAATTAGGCCAAAAGGCTAAAAAGGAGTTCTTCCCACCAGAGGAGCAATTCTCAGAGGATAAGAACGGGGTTCGCAGAGCTAGCTTACAGCCACTTTGGAGCGAGGTCAGCCTCCAAATTATGAAATACATCACATGCGAAGGACGGTTCAGCATTGTCTATGGGTACCATTTCCGGCTACTCACAGAATTGAGGCATCAGATGGACCTACCTGCAGAAAGCAAACTAAGTATTCCCTACTTCCTCCTGCAGTCTATGACTGAATGTGCCACCAAATTACGAGAGGGCACGCCAGACCAGGTAGCTCATCATGGGCTCATTAAGCTCCTCGTGGAGGATGCACTCCACACATACAAAGTCCCTCTCTCATGGGAAGCCTTCCGGAATCTGACTAAGGATGGCGATATCAAAATGTTGACCGAGGAGCTCACCTCCTCCAGCAGCGAGGAAAAGGAGTCAGTACGCACAGAGAAGAAAGGGAAAGGCCAAGAACCCACGGCCAAAGCACCGAAGAAAGAGCAAAAAGGGAAACAAGAGAAAAAGGTTTCCGAAGAGAAGGATGACAAATCCACATTGACACCCAGGGAGAAAAGGTTTCAAAGTAGGGTGGACAAGACTGAGCAGGTCCACGTCAGTAAAGGCACCTCGACAGCAGCCCCAACCAAGTCAAAAAGTAAAGCACCCGCAGTCAAACAAGCTAAAACGGTGCCACTTGTTTCTACAGGAAAACCAAAAACGGCTTCTACAGGAAGCCAGAAATCAGCTGATACAGGGCCTTCTATAGGAAGCCCTGAGAAAGGAAAACCAAAGGAAAAGAGAGCCGAAATTCTTGCAAGGGAGGCAGCAGCCGTGCTGGCCGCCCTTAGTACACCTCCTAAGCCGAAGGAAAAGCGAAAGAGGGAGATCCCTCTGTATTTTAAAGCCCAGAGAAGTGTGAGAATCAAAACAGGTAGGCCACAACATCCATCCAGCAGCCCAATTACTATAGAGGATGCCCCTACTTCGCCCAGGGAGAGGTCCCCCTCAAAAATATCAGTCACTTATGAGCGGGGGAGCCCAAAGACAACTACTTGGAAAGAGAGAATGGACAGGTTGGCTGCGAAAGACCGGCTACAGGATGCTGAGGCCGCTCTACAGGAAACCTTGGCCCGACTTAAGGAGATAGAGAGGATGGAGGGAGAGGCACCCTCGTCACCACCTAGGGAAGATGAAGTAGAGCCACCAAGAGAAGAAGAGAAAGAGCATATTCCAGAGCCTAGTCCCCAGCCAAGTTTGAGCTCATATTATAACTTCTTAGAAGCTGGAAAAATTATACCACAGAAATTCACTGTGCCACTTTTCTTCGCGTTGGAGGAAGAAAGGGTGAGAACTCACACGTGGATGAAAATAGCTAAATCAAAAGGAGTGGCTGATATAGGCCCCTTGGAGGAACAACTCAAGGAGGCACGAAAAGAATTAGCTATGGCCAAACACGTGGCAAACTGCCAGCGGGTGTTCCTACAGGAAGAGAATGAGAAATTGAAACTGCAGCTACAGGAGCTGAAGAAGGAAAAGGGCACATCCTCAGGGGACACTACAGTAGAACATCAAGGTAGAGAAGGACTGCAAGTTGGTCTTGGGAAGCCAACCTCGCATCTACAGGAAGGGGAACTGCAAGCACAAATCGAGATACAAGCTCTCAAACAGCAGTTGCAGCAAAAAGAGGCACAACTGGCTTGCATGGCCAGTTGGGCCATGGATGCTTTACAATGCAGACAACCGGCCAAATCTTATGGCCTGTACCTACGAGACCAGTGGCTGCAATATCAGATAAATGCATTGGCACAAAGGGGTATCTCCCAACTCCAAGACCCCCAGCAGTTCATAGTGTTATGTAATAGCAGCTCATCAGAGGATAAGGCTAAACTCTTGGAGTTCTATCTCCATAATTTGGCCCTTCCTGACGTGACTACATGAGATCCCAACACAGTTGTAGGGGATATGCAATTGATGGCATTTGCCTCATGGTTGAACCATGAAGAAAAGAGGGCAGCAGAAGTCAAGGAGGTCATGGACCGAGAATTACATGAGCCACTGCTGATCAGAGCAGAGCCAGGGGATCCCACTGCGTTGATATCGGCCCACCAACACTTTGCCACCAACCCTCAAACTTTATTGAAATACATGGATCAACAGGCACAGGCCATAGCACATTTTGAGGATATGGAGCGACTATTAGGGGAAAACTGTGTTCATGCTTGCACCCGCCGATGGAACTCATTGTCCCACAGCCTTAAAATCAGAGAATACCATACTCCAACTCGAATGAGGGAAGCTCTAGCATGGGTGCCCCTCTACAAAAAGTCCATACAGAACCTTCAAGCCAGCTGGATTGGCCTCAAGCTAAGCCCACCTCTGCTGTTAGGATTGATGGAAGGCAGCACAGAAAAAGAAGAGAAAAAGCAGTGGGAAGAGGTGGAAAGGAAGGCTGGGTTCCATGACAGTGAGGAAGAGACCACTTCAGAGGCCTGGGATGTGAGGGTGGCGGTGAAAGCAATGAAGGACGAGGAGCTGGATTAGTTGCTCAGGGATGAGCAATCATTTTAGCTGGGGGGTGATGATGAGCCCCAAATTTGGTAACATTTTGGGCTCATTTGGCCTAACTACCCTTGCTCAACCCTTCATTTTTCATAACTTATGCATCATTTTTTAGTATATTTATGTCATTTGTACGAATAAGGGCAGTCACTATTCCTAGGTGGCTAACACGTGCTTATTTCAGGTTTTTTGACATTTAATGGAGCAAAACCACGCAGATGAGGGCTAGGAGACAACCAATATGGGGTTGAGGATTCGTAGGAGGGTTATTAAATGGCCTTCCTCAAGATTTTCACCCCCAACTCCGAGCTCTGACAGCCACCACAACCGGATCTAGAAGGCAGCCAAACGAATTTTGAGGAAGCAGCAGTTCACTCCTAGTTTGGTCAGCCAAGTCCCACTGATTTAGGAGGCCAGCTTGGGGCTTCGTGATGTATAAATGATGAGGCTTTAGCCTTCGAAAAGGACTTTTGAAACCTGGTTGCACATTCTGGACTACGAGCTGCTAGCTCTGTTTTGCTCTTTTGTAGCCATTATTGGCATGTTATTTGACTTATGATTATTATCTTTTAATGGAAAGCAGGCAGAATTGAGTTCAGTTCTGAGTTCTTAAAGGAGCCATAGCTCTCGGGGTTGGGCCCAACCTGAGAGCCTAAGTCCTCCTTCTTCTGTATCGTTATCTTTTCTTTCAGCATAATGTTTTTTTTCCTTTACATGCATTCAAACACAGTTTGCTGAGTTAGATTTCTTGGTGTGGTTAAGTAGGACATTGGTAGAAGATAGAGTTGCTTTAGCTGTTTAGAACAAATTGAAGAGATTGGAGTTGATAAAAGTTCTAGAAAAGGGTTGCTTGCACACTCATTTTCACCTCTTTCTAGGGGCTGGAATTGCAGACAGTGCTACCCACCAAAAACATTGGTTTACGTGTTCATGCAATCTTTGATGCAATATTTTTGGTTGTAGAAGTGTCCATGCGTTCAGATCTCTTGGAATGTTTATTTGTTTTAGTACCATGCATGATTCTCCTTAGAAATAACGTTGTTGTTCATTGGTTTTATTAAACAGTTAGAATAGGTTAATAATACTTCGGTTATGTGCAGGACGTGGATGATTTGTTTCGTTTACACTGTGCAGCGCTACTCCCTCACTCTCTTGCCCTTCTAAGCCATGCCCAGGCCAACTACTCATCTCCCAATTAGACCCCTTGTCTCTCAACTATTCTATTACCCTCGTTCTTCTACCTTCTTCGACCTTCCATTCCCTCTGCCCTCTTTAAGACAACCTAGCTTTGTACACCCCCTCTTCATCTCATCTCTTTGTCGCTGAGTCATTACAAACTCCCCTCCTACCTCCCTATCCATCCATGCAGCCTCTTCCACTCACCCACCACCTAAAATCCGATTATAGAACATCCTGTAGGAATTACTGAACTTCCTGTAGAAATTCTGAACATCCTGTAGAACCCCTGCAGACTTCCTGTAGAAGCTCATAAACACGGTTGCTTGGCATCCAAACTTTGTGAAACTCTCTGAAAGGATGTTAGGGACTCCTTAGACCCTCTCTGAGCCTTCCTGACCTCTTCCAAGCATTTCCCCCCTTGATCTACCCCTGCACAGTAAAGATCCAGTTAGAAGCACATGCATAATAATTCCAACAACTTGAACAAAAATACAAAAATATGTTCTCTTCAGATCAAAGTAGTCTAGACACATGCATCTCACCTTCCTAGAAGTAATGGAATCTCTTTCAGTAGTTTTCATTCCCACCTTTGCATCAGTAGGACTAGCTGGTAGAATTAGGGTTTGCTAGGGTTCGTGTTTCTTGTTGGCTTTCAGTTCCTTTCTATCGTAGGTTAATTTCCTTTGAGTTAGCTTTCGTTCATCGGTTAAAAAAGCTTCTTCTAAGAGCTCATAGAAGTTGGCTTGAGCCCTAGCGGACTTGTGCCAGCTGACCAAGTGACAGCTATGGCAGGAGCTAGTACTTGTGCATACAACACCGTCGCTTCCAAGTTTCTTACGAACTACCGGGTTGATAAAATTAGAGAAGGAAGCTCCAGGAGTTGTAGCATTATTGCTACAATACTGGAGCCCACTACATACCAAAATGGTAGACCAGCCTCAGTGATCCGATTCCTCAGCTTCACAAGTATTCATGATGAATACACCGATTAACGTGGCTACCAGGTCAAAAGATTATCAAAATCCTACCCCGACAGCAGGGAAATAGAAAGAAGGTACCCCTTCTTCTTTTGCCCCATCCAGTTTTGGTCCTATCCATATAGAGCGACCTAATCCTGATTCCTCCATTCGACCACCTTCTTGAGGTGTGCTACGAAATTCCTCATACAATCCAAACGCTTGAGCCACTCAACATTATAACATTGTTGAAGATTTGGCTCAAGCACCATTAGCTATGTTTTCTCTCGAGGTCCTTCAAAGTTGTCCTTCTTAGAAAAAATCATTACTGTCGACTATTGGGGGTATTGATGCAACTAGCTCTAATCTCATTTGTTTTGACCTGAAAAACCACATTCTACATTTACCTCATCAGATTTCCTTTCTCATTCAGGTAATCATAAATGAGAAAAAAATTCATAGAATCATCATCGATGAAGATGCTTCTACCTACATCATGTCTGTCACTTGTTAGAAGGCAATTGGTTCTCCTACTCTGAACCAGTCCCCTAAGACTTTGGAAGCTTTTGATGGACGCAATTCGCGACCATTCGGTGTCCTTCCCAACCTTGCCATTACTTTGGAGGGAAAGACAGTACATGTTGAAGTAGATATCGTTGATGCTAATCTTAACTATAATCTTCTACTCGGGCGGAGTTGGACCCATGCCATGCATGTTGTAGTCTCCTCCCTTTTCTGTGTGATTCGTTTTCCTAATCAAGGGAAGATAGTCACAGTCGACCAACTGTCCTTTTTTGCCTCTTCCTCCTTGGATGGAAATGTTTCGTATGTCAAGCACATTGGTGTTCCTTATGAGAGTGTGGGGGTAGGACTCTTTAAATATCCTACCTTAATGGGTATTTTTCTGCTCCCACCTCCTCATGTTGCCTCTATCAACATGATTTCGGTCAAGTCTAATCCTTGGGTCATTCCCTCACCAAATCTTGTTGATACATGGGGCGCGGTCCTGCGTTAAGTCTTACTAAAATTAATTATGTCGATATTGTTTTGGCTTCGCCTTTGGTATCCTATGATCATCCTGTTTTGAGTGCATCTCTCAATAAGTATTCTCAATCCCCATGGCTTCGTTCTTCGAAATCTCTCAATCCCTTAGTCGAGATTTTTCTTTCTGTCAAGAGTGTCGTGGAAAAAATGTTTTGAGAGGAAGTACCTTGGAACAACACTCATCATAATTCCGTGTTCTTGCCTGGCCCGGTGGTCAAGACTATGTATTTTGAGAAGTTCTCTTCTCCATTGCCTATTGACATGTCAATTTCTCTTAATATTTTCAAGATATTTCAAGTGGGGGCACCTTTATCTCTTCATAGATTCAGGTTTTTTCTCCCTCCTTGAGTTTTTGCTGATTTCCCCTTATTGCAATGGGGTTGTCATCTTATGACTCATAACTCTCCCTCGCCCAGGGGGCATAGGGGCACAACCTTATATGAGTTCTACTCTATTATTTGGCCGAGTCGAGGCTTACTCGTCATGTCAACGGTAAAACTCCAGTTTTCATCTTTGTTGATTGATTACCTGAGTCTGAGCATGGACTCCATCAAAAAGTACTATGCTTAGGTCATCTTGCATGGCTACTTTTTTACAATAGTGTGTTATTAATTTTTGTGTAGTGTGGTTTGGTGTGTTGTTTTACAAGTAGATTTCTTGCTTATTATGTTTTTACTTGCTTTGCAGTTGTTTATGTCTCCTCACATCGGTTTCGCTGATGGTGCTTGCCGTAGTACCCGGAATCTATCATCCGTGGCATGGGCCATTTAAGACCCCCATGGTGAGTTGATTGATCTTCAAGGTATTTGTCTAGGTTGAACAACTAATAACATTGCTCTGTATAGCGTAGTTATCGAATTGTTGTTGGAAGCTATTGCTCTTGGCATCCAAGAATTGGTTGTCAACCTTGATTCACAACTTGTTGTTCTTCAACTCAACAGGCAATATTCCGTCAGAAACCCTCAGATATTGAGAATGTATCTACGTATTCGTCTATTGGAGAGAAATTTTGATTACATTACATATCATCATATTCCTAGGCATATGAATACATTGACAAATGCATTAGCTAATTATGTGTTGGATAGACATTTGTGAAACATGTAAAAATAAAAAACAAAGCATTTGTACCATAGTAAGCAAGGAAATATAGCATATATATCTATATCTATATATATATATATATATATATATATATATATATATATATATATATATATATATATATATATATATATATCGATAATGTTTGTCATACATCAAAACCCCAAAAAATAATATGTGTGTTCAAATACATTTGTGGCTTGCAGGCCTTATACATCCATGGCTTGTAGGCCTAAAAAATGTGGAATGATAGACCTATGAACTAATCGGCATGATGCTCATGGTAGCATGTAACTACTTGTACTACACGAGTCAGCAGTCGGCGGATCTGGTCTGATACCCCCACTGTGTGCCTCTGATACTGGCATGGGATGTCACCCACCCGGGCATACTTTGGGATACCGTGGGTCAATCCCTCAAGGTTTCATGCGATCTCCTCCTCATTATCGATTCCTTCCTGATAAGAAGCAATATCGAACTGGCGAGAAACGCGCCTGACAATCGGGGACATCTTGACATGATGCTCTAGTCCCACATCTGCATTTATAAAATCAAAATGTCATGAATGCATATATTTCAAAAACAATAAAAAATAAAAAATTAATTTTGTTTGTTTTTACCTCCATCATCATAATCCTCTCCCTTTGGGAGCGGTATATCTGGATCATCGCGGAAGTCGGTACCGCTATAGGGCCAATCCTCTACTAGGATCAGTTATCGTCGTAGCCACAAGAAGAAGGCGGGCTTATACACATTTGTTAGCCCCCGGTAATCCTAGGCATCAATGCACTCCAACGGACCATCCGTGGGTCTCGTGGCAATGGCAGTTCCACCTCAGCAAGCTGATAGTGAAATAGCAGACCCGCTCCAGAAAGAAGGTCACTAGAACAGAAAAATAACAAAATTTTTTCAGGTTTCCCACCTTGGCTTTTGATAGTTGGCGCTTCATGTTTACCTTCATGGCTTCCCCCCAATTGAAGATAGTCGGTGCCATACAGTCTATAGCATATTGAAACTTGGATTTTTTTGTTTCATGTTGTGCTCGAGCCCCAGCCACTTTGTTTATGGTCAACAACAACACTCTCAGCACAAGATCTCGAACAATCATGATCTCTATCTTGCCGCTCTTTAATTTTAGTGCTTCCGGGCAGTGTTCTGCAAGTAACATGGTCACACTTGCCCCAATAGGCCTAGACCCATACAGATTGACTGCTTCCCTCTTCGGGATAGTCCTGTGATGAAATAAATGTCGGAAGTTTCCAACTCCAATTCTTGGTCCTGGATCATAAAAAATTCTCGATTGACATCCCAGAGACTAATAAGATACCATAGTAATTTGGGTTGAGCTCGCAGACCTGGTGTGAGGAAGAATTTGAGGAGTTCGCAGTTCCTTAGGGCATTCAAGAAATTTGGGTCTGCCATTTCTTGTGTATCAATGTCATCATGCTAACGTTCCTTCCAATCAACCATTTTTTGTGATGTTTTCCCTACAAAAACCATAAAATCACATCAATAATCATTCTTGGCTAGAAAATTTTGGATTAAATCGAAGAAATTTGGGAAAAGATTGGAAATTTTATGTTCACGGGTTCGGTCATTTGACATTGTTCATAACCCCCGATCGACATGATTCCGTGCTCAGAAATCGTGCAGACCGAGGGCAATTTTTTTTGCTAAAACCTCCTCAAGAAATCCAAAAAAGGTTAAAATAGGCAAAACAAGCATGGAAATGGAGCTAAAGGTCTTGGCTCTTACTTGCAACTGAAGGATCATTGAATGGCCTCCAGGATCTCCCGCAATCTACTCCTAAAAAACTAGGGCACAAATGGGTGAAAAGTTCTTCACACAAGGTAAAATGGTAAAATGGTGAAAAATAATTACTTTTTCCTCCTTTTATTCATTTTTCATGAAATGTTAGGTTTTTTAAATGTATTTTTTGACCTATTTTCCTCAGAAATTGGATAATGCATTTACCTTTTGTGCAGTGACAGGTGACATATTATTGATGATGGTATTGGAGTCACGTTTAAGCTCTTTTCTCAACTCGTAAAACTCAAATGAAAAGATCGCCAAGTATTTTTCCATTTTTGACTCGTAAAAGAGAATAAAAATGGGGGGTCTGCTTTCAAGCTCTTTTCGACTCTTTAAACATGAAAAGATTGTTGAGCCCTTATCATTTTGAACTCGTTAAAGGTTGTGAAACGTCATTTACCTAGTATACATTTACCCCTTTTCTGAGCTAGGATAAACTATTTACGAAAAAGGTACTCCTTGACTGAAATGGTCAAGCAGTTCTCTGAAGTATTGTTTTCTACCATTTCGGGCTCGAGAGACACAAATGTATGAAAAGGGACCATGTGGAGTTTTCTTTTCCGTGCCTTTTTCAAACTCTCTAAACATGAAAAAGATACCGAGTTACACCTTTTTCGGACTCGTTAAAACATTAAACGACATTGGATTCATCACCGTGAAGGACGTGAGCTTCTCCTTCCTAGGGCTCATTAAACTTACTAGGTCGGATTCGTCCGAAGGATGAACTTATAGTGAAATCACATGCTATCCCCTTCAAGCTTGCGATAAAAAATAATTGGGGTACCTGCCATAAATGGTGGGGGGAAATTGGAAATTCTATCAATTGCATTGGTAGCTCACTCTTGAACATGACACTTTCTGCTTCATGTCGGGTTGGGATATCCTCCTTTTCATCATTGACCTTCCTGGGTTGGGTCGTTCATTTTTTCCTTTCATTTGATCTTTGCCACATCATCATGACCACCGATCCTATGGATCCAAAATATGCCAAACTCCGAAGTCGTGTCACCAATATGTTCAAGAGTTAGTCCTTATGCAGTTACACTTACTCCAAATTCTCTGTATCATTTGAAATTATTTTCATCCTTTTGTCTCATGTCAATGATGTGGGATACATCATGGCCCTCCTTCAAAATGGTCACTTCCTGTCGACTTCAACTCATTATCTAGGAAGTTGGTCGAGAGACTCCCTTCTAGTACCTCAGAGCTTGCATACCCTAATGGCAAGTTCTTCACACTTGATGACAAGTTCACATCATTGGCTTTCGATCCGGTGATTTCATAGGTGTTCAACTTTAGTTCCTTTATTCACATTTAGTGAATTGTACTACTAGTACCTTGAGAGCCATTGTAATTATTGGTGGTTTCTCTCGCACTTGTTAACGATTCACATCATTGACCGGTAATCAAGCGATTTTCTAGCGTGTTCGAATTCAACACATTCATTCACATGTTAGGATTTGTACTTTGATTGGGTCGTGTTGGAGCGCAAGACCCTGGGCTCAAAGTACACAAGTCTAGGTTGCAAGGCGATATGACATGATCATGTTGATGTACATGTCTCTTTCAGATGGATGGTTACGACCATACCATGAGTTGTTATATATGATCCTCCTCATTATCGGATGGATGCGACCATACCTTGATTTCGTTATGATCCTCTCTATTGGATGGTTGCATCCATGTCTTGGATCCATTTACATGATTATTTTCTAGATGGTTGCGTCCATATGACAAATCATGTACCATTTGTCAGAGTTTTCTGTGATGTATATGTATCTAAGCTTGCTTGCAAGTTTTTTGACGACAGACTCCGGTTCCCTGCATCCACTTGTAAAGCATTTCACCCCTCACTTGTTATGCTCTTAACCTGAAAAAAGATACCCAAATATAGAATATGCGAAGAAAGATACCCAGAACATAGAATAGTGAGAGACAACAACAAATATTTTATTATTCAGAAAGCAATGTTCACTGGCCTCTTCGAGGGGGCAACCTCCAATAGAGCAGAGCTCGATACAAAAATAAGACACGATGCTCCTCGCAAGGAGTCTCTATCTTTTATATATGACTCATACATGCAATACCATGGATCAATACATTGGGTTTTATTAATACCATCTATCTAATACCATGGCCCATTTGCAACTAACTGTGGTCTCGTCATTGATTGCGGGTTAACCACTTACAATTATTAATATGGACTTTATTGACTCTTTACTATGACTCGATTCCACTACATAAATAAGGGGGTTAGGGTGGGACCCTAACATGCCCTCCCCCTTAAGAATAACCTTGTCCTCAAGGCTGAAGCTGCGGAAACTGCTAAAGAATAGTGGTTGGTTCCCAAGTTGCATCTTCTGGAGAGGTGTCTTTCCACTTGATGAGAACTTCCCTAATCATGCGGCCACGCAGGTGCATTTCTCGTGTGTCTAGGACCTGTTCAGGTTGGAGCCACATTGATCCTTCCTCGTCCAATTCAGGTAGACTGGTTTGAATTCTGTAATTGTTCCCAATCACTTTCTTGAGGCATGAGACATGGAAAACTGGATGGATTTTTGCAGTAGGCGGCAAGCCAGCTTGTAGGCTACTTCTCCAATGCGCTGAAGTACTTGATATGGTCCGTAGAATTTTGGAGATAGTTTCTGACAATCGTTGTCTTTGAGTGACGTTTGCTTATATGGTTGTAGCCTCAAAAAGACCTGATCCCCTTCTTGAAATTGGCGCTCTGAGCGATGCTGGTCTACCTGTTGCTTCATGCGGTTTTGAGCTTGATGAAGATTCTCTCTAAGATGGGCGAGCATGGTTGCGCGGTTTTGTAGGAGTTGATCCACTGCTTGTACCTTTGAGAACCCATTGATATAAGAAGTAGGAGAAGGAGGGAGTTGACCATATACTGCTTCATAGGGAGTCATTTTGGTGGTGGCATGATAGTTGGTGTTATACCACCATTCAACCAGAGGTAACCACTGTACCCAAAGATGTTGCTTTTCTGAAGTGAAACACCTAAGGTAGGTTTCCAGACATTTGTTGACGGCTTCAGTTTGACCATCTGTTTGTGGATGATAAGAAGTACTGAGTTTTAGTTGGGTGCCTTGTAGCCTGAAGAGTTCCTGCCAAAAATTACTAGTGAAGATCGGGTCGCAATCGGACACAATAGAAGTGGGCATGCCATGCAATTTGAAGATCTGATCCATGAAAGGTTGAGCGACCAAAGTTGGTGTAAATAGGTGGGGTATGGTGCAGAAATGAGAATACTTCGAAAGTCTGTCCACAACCACCATGATGACTGACTTGTTTCCTAACTTTGGAAGACCTGTAATGAAATCCATATAAACCTCTGTCCATATTGCTTCCGGGATAGGCAACGGTTGTAATGTGCTGGTGCTTTGACGGTCTCCCCTTTGTGGCATTGATAGACATCGTATTTTGCTACAAAAGTAAGGATGTCCTTTTTCATGCCTGTCCAAAAAAATGATCTTCTGGTGCGAGCATACGTCTTCTGAAAGCCTGAATGTCCTGCAATGGGGGATGAGTGCAATTCTGCCAAAATGTGACTTTTGAGGGTGGATGCTGGTGATATTACGACTCTGTCCCTGTAGCGAAGAATCTCATCTGCCACGAGTAGCCCTTGGTGGAATTTGGATCTGCCTGCAATTGAGAAATGAGTTGGGAGAGCCCGAGATGTGAAAACCATTCCCTGCGAGCCTCTTCAATCCGTTCTAGAATGGGAAGGGAAATTGCTAACAGGGTACTTCCCTCCTCAAATTGGCAAGATAATGCATCTGCTACACTATTTGCTTGTCCTTTCTTGTAAATGATCTCATAATCATATCCCAGCATTTTGGCGAGCCATTTATTTTTTTGTGGGAGGATAGGTGTTGCTCCAAAAAATATTTAAGATTGTGATGGTCTGTGTGGATTTGGAAACGTCACCCCAATAAGTAAGGTCGCCAGGTCTCTACTGCATGTAAAATGGCCATCATTTCCTTCTCATAGGTAGATTGGCCCAGATTCTTCCCACTTAGTTGTTGGCTTGTGAAGGCCAAAGGTCGCCCTTCCTGCATTAAGACCACCCCAATACCCATACCTGAAGCATCACATTCAATGACAAAAGATTTGGTGAAGTCAAGGAGTGCTAAGACTAGAGTGGAACACATGGCATTTTTGAGAGCTGTAAATGCCTGTTGTGCGTCCTCATTCCAGAAGAATGAATTTTTCTTCAGGAGTTGAGTGAGGGGCTTCGCTATGCGACCATAATTGTGGACAAATTTGCGATAATAGCCTGTGAGACCCAAAAATCCTCTCAGGCTCTTCAAGATCTTAGGTTGAGGCCAATCCGGCATTGCCTGGATCTTTTTGGGGTCCACCTTGACACCTTCACACCCCACAATGTGGCCCAAATACTCAACTTCTTCCATGCCAAACGAACACTTGGACATCTTAACAAATAATTTATGCTTGCGGAGCAGTTGCAAGAGTAGATCTACATGCTGAAGATGTGCAGCCCAAGTGCAACTATAGATGAGGATGTCATCGAAGAAGATAAGGACAAATTTCCTGAGATATGGTTTGAGAAGGTGGTTCATAAGGCTTTGAAAGGTAGATGGGGCATTACAAAGACTGAATGGCATGACCAGGAACTCATAATGGCCTTCATGAGTTCGGAAAGAAGTCTTTGGAATGTCGACTTCCTTCATGCGAATTTGGTGGTAGCTTGAGCGAAGATCCAGCTTAGTGAAGAATTGAGCCCCATTGAGTTCATCCAGCAAATCATCAACCACCGGGATGGGAAATTTATCTTTGATTGTCAACTTATTGAGGGCCCTGAAGTCTGGACACATCTGCCACTCCCCATCTTTCTTGAGCACCATGACCACCGGTGATGAATAAGGACTAATGCTGGGACGAATGACACCTGCTTCCAAAAGTTCCTTGATTATTTTTTCTATTTCATTCTTTTGGGTGAACGGATATCTGTATGGGCGCAAATTTGGGGGTTGGGCCCCTGGAACCAAGGTGATGCTATAATCATGTTCCCCTCTCGAGGGTGGAAGCTCATGAGGCTTGTCAAAGACCGGCAGATGGTTATTTAAAATCTGTTGCATCTCAGGATGAATCGGAAGACTTGGTTTCGATTGCCTGGATGGCATTAAATTGAGCTATAACTCCATGATGGCCCTCTTTTAGCAATTTTTCCATCCTATGTGACCTGATGATAGAGGGAGCTCCCGCCTGGAGTCCACGGAGGGTATGTGTGGATTTGTTCTGCTTAAAACTCATATATAACTCTTGGAAATCCATTGTGATTGGCCGAAGGGTGCGAATCCATTCAGCACCGAGGACAATGTCGCACCCTCCCATGTGTATGGCAAACATGTGGGTCTTCAACTGATAATCCACCATTTGAAGTTTGACATTTTCACAGCGGCCTTCACATTTCATTGTGCCCCCATCCGCAATTTGGACTTGGAAGTTAGAAACTGCTCGTACAAAACAATGCATTGCTTCCGCGACTTTTTGATGGATGAAATTATGTGTACTTCCACTATCAATCAAGACTACTACTAGGTGATGTTTAATAAAACCTCTAATTTTGAGAGTTTGAGGTGAAGAAATCCTAGCCAAAGCATGCAGCGAAATAACGGGTTCGTCAGGGAAATTGTCCTTTTGGTTGTCCTCTTCTATTGCCTCATGTTCCTCCAGTGGTGGATCTTCCTCTGATGAGCTATAATCAGTGGCATCAATTTGAAAAAATTTGGGCTCCTTGCATTTATGACCTGGGGAGTATTTTTCATCACAATAGTAACATAATCCTTGCTTTCTTCTTTCGGCCTTTTCTGCAGGTGACACCTTTTGAACCTTAAGTGTTTGAGTCGTGCTGTGAGCCTGTGGGGGGCGACCCTTAGCTGTGAAATTTGGGCAACTGTATTGGGCTACTAATGCACATTCCACATTACGAGCTACCTTGCAAGCCTCCGTCCATGTGGGAGGGTGGTGCAGTAGGACGTGGGCTTTTATGGCTTCTTTAAGACCGCTGATAAAACATTCCGTGTAGAACACATCTGAGAGACCCCTAGTGCGGAAGGCTAAGGCTTCAAAGGCTGTAACATATTCATCCACTGTGCCAGTCTGTCAGAGCTTAGTAAGACGACCCAGAAAAGAAGATTCCTGGTCAAAGTGGTCTGTAAGAGCTTTTTTGAAGGTGGTCCAAGTCACAAAAGGTCCATTGCAACGTTGATGCCATTCCCACCATTGCCACCTTTCAGTGTCCAAGTACATGCTCCCCACCATAAGCTGAGTCTCATTATCTAAGATGTTATTCAGATTGAAATACTGATCCATTTGTGCTATCCATGCTGCCGGGTGAGAACTGTCAAATTTATGCATCTCCAACTTGGGAGGTCGCAGACGGGATTGTTGGTGGGGGCCCCATAGGTGAAGAGAGTGGCTAGACTCACCCTCACTACGTCCGTTGCCAATATACGCCTCCTCTTGGGCTTCCTCCTTGCCCTTCGGGATTATGCTAGTTAGTCTGTCAAGTTGAAGTTGGAGGGATTGCAAGGTTTGTTCTAGTTTGTCCATCCTCTCATTGGCCATAGCTTGAGCTCTAGTTTCTACCATGCACCGACCTGATATTCTTGAAATTTTGGACCGCCCAAATTTTTTTTCACTAAGAATTGAATGGTACCACTGTGCTCAGCTCGTCGTCCTGATTCTGATGGGCTAGATCACTAATAAGTGCCCTGGAATGGCTGATCGGAATTGCGGGACTGATGTCTGCTGCTGCTGCACCCCTTTGCGTGAGGGGATCTGGCAGAGATGATGCGTGATCCCAAGATAAAAAAGGGAACTATGGTCTCGAGGAGTGTCAGGTGCTACAGATTGCAATATACATAAGGGTCTGATAGTAGTACTCGGCCCAATGTTTCAGGGCTCTAACTAAGGAGGATCAACCGTACCCTTAGCTGTACAACCTGACTACCCTATCATATGGGCGAGTAATCTCTCCAAGTGCTGTTCTTGGTGTACTATAGCAGCAAGACGGCCGACGGTTTATCTATGGTGAGGTTACAGAGGAGCTAAGGGGCTTCCGATATACCCAGAAGGTACTTGGAAGACAGTCCGTACGCGGTTCTGTCTAATGCGCTACTACTCGAAGGGGTACCCACAGGGGTTACAAGGGAGTCCAACAAGCGTGACCACATCTTGTATTTCCTGTGTGCATGCCTCCCCAAATCCACAGGTTTATGCGCTCAACGATAGATCCCGTGGTTTAAAGACGCCGAAACACGTCTCTAGCCAATTTTTTTTTTGCTAAGAAATGGAGATCCCACCGGCCCTGGAAAGTGCTCTGATACCACTTGTTATGCTCTTAACCTGCAAAAAGATACCCAAATATAGAATATGCGAAGAAAGATACCTAGAACATAGAATAGTGAGAGACAATAGCAAATATTTTATTATTCAGAAAGCAATGTTCACTGGCCTCTTCGAGGGGGCAACCTCCAATAGAGCAGAGCTCGATACAAAAATAAGACACGATGCTCCTCGCAGGGAGTCTCTATCCTTTATATATGACTCATACATGCAATACCCTGGATCAATACCATGGGTTTTATTAATACCATCTATCTAATACCATGGCCCATTTGCAACTAACTGTGGTCCCGTCATTAATTGCGGGTTAACCACTTACAATTATTAATATGGGCTTTATTGACTTTTTACTATGACTCGATCCCACTACATAAATAAGGGGGTTAGGGTGGGACCCTAACATCACTCTAGTTTGGCCTTCATGCTTTAGGGGGCATCTGTTACACAACATTTTGTCACTGTCCCTGTACTCCCTGTCCACGATCTTGGAGGACCCCTACAGTGAACCCTACATGCTTTCTCATCATCAAGAAACTCCCATCATGTCCCTCTTCATGAGTAGCATAATTCCCCTTTGCATCATTTCCCAAGAATGTTCCTTTTACCCTAGTTTACAAGACCGACGCTACTGACCAGTTTCCTCCTCGCACCAATTTGCAAAGATTAAAACCAGGACTAGCACTGTATGGTGCTACTGAGCCTTTTCTTAGTCGTGCCGATCCTCTTTTGGAAAATTTTTTAAATATGGATTCGAAGCTTCTAGGTCTAGAAGCTTCATAATGGAAGTCTAGTAAATGGTTGGGATGGATGGAGTCGAGGAAGTCAGTTTGGGCTCCTTTCCCCTATTAGGATGGAACCAACCCAATAGATAAATCCTTCTCCCATGATAAGAGGAACCATCTCCCCTCTATCCAAGCTATATAAACCCCTCCTTTTACAAGCTTCACTAGTTTCAGTATTGGTATTTTTTTGAACTTGAATAATCAACAAGACATCTATGGCTTGTAGCTTTCTAGTGTATGTTTGAGGGAGAATAGTGTGTTTGGCTTGGTTTGAGACTAAAGGGAAGAGGCCTTAAAAATTCCATTGTTGGGGCTATCCATGAGATGCTAGCCAAAGTGTGGAACCCGGATACATCAGAGGAGACCAACAACGTTAAGGCATTGGTTGTAATCTCTTTCTAAATTTATATGTATACAACTATTGATTGATTTACTACATGAAGTGTTATCTTACATCTTCATGGCTTAATGTTCCTTGACCTGTTAAGTAGGTTGAATACAATTTGTATGCTATCAAGTTTGTTTTTGTTGTTTGTTTGATTGTTTCAAGTATTCGAAGGAAGGAAACGAAAGGTAGCTGGAGTGAGGAAGCAGGATCATCACCAAGCGGAATAGTGTTCTAAGAGGTATTTCCCTCTTATTTGATTCTAGCTTAAGGAGATTTTCCATAGATTGTTTGTTTTTGCTAGACCCGCTCTCTCGGGCTAGAGGAATTGTTTGTGTTCACACTAAGAATTTACCTGCACCACAAGGGGGCAAGAGGTCCTATCAAAATCTTGCTTGAAGAAGCCCTCAAGCGACAAGGGAACGCAATGATGGACAAATTTTTCGAGATCCTTCAGCGGCTACCCAGGGGCAACACATCTAATAGCTACTCTGGAAACACCACACCCTTTAAGGTACAAGTTAACTTTGAAATCCCCGTACTCGAGGGTCAGATAGATGCAGATGTCATAGATAAATGGTTAAATCTTCTAGAAGGGTATTTTTTTGTGAATGACTTTTCCGGCTAGGAAAAGATTACTTTCACTCTTCTCAAAGTAGCCCCCACGTCAAGGACTGGTGGGAAACTGACTGCGACTAGAAGGTTGAAAGTACGAACTCACTGTTTTCAGTCGCTCCCACTTGGAATTCATTTTGGGACGCCATCAAGGAGCAGTACTACCCTGTCGGTAGCTATGAGGACAAATACATAAAGTGGACCACATTGCGGTAGGGAAGGGACCAAGATGTGCCATATTTTACCAATGTTTTTCATACCCTACACACTAATTTGGGAATCAAGGATTCTGAGAAACATTTGGTACTCAAGTACCGCAGCTGCCTACATAGATACATCCAGGACAAGATGGAGTTCCTGGACATCTCCTCGCTCAACACAACATATCGATATGCCTCTAAGATCAAGAAAAAGTTTAAACAGAAGAAGCAAGACTTTGGATTTGTGAATCTGAAGAACAAAGGACAAAGCCAAGGCGGAGTGACCTAAGACAACCTGTCGAAGCCACAAGAAAAGAACAACACCACGAAGTCAAAGAAGGACACAGGAAAGTGGTGTGAGTTCCACAAGAGCCCCACTCACATCACAAGTGAGTGTCAAACCAAGCAGTCGCTGGTGGCCAAGTTGAAGGCTTCAGAATCATATGCATGTTCTAACCCCGAGTTAGAACCCGACAAGAGGAATGACAACACCATTGTTGCCACTGATATGATCTAGAAGAATGAGCCCGAAGATCCAGAGAAGGGGGAGCATCTTTTCCACTCACAAATGTGGGTGAAGGTTTCACCGCCGCAATTCATTGTTGACAGTGGGAGCCAAAAGAACCTCATTTCAGCATAGGTCGTGAAGTGGCTGGGACTACCAGCCATACCACATCCGCAACTGTACAACATTGGGTGGCTTCACCAAGGACGAGAACTCTGAGTCCGCCAGTAGTGTTTCCTTCTCTACAGCATCAAACCCTTCACAGATGAGGTATTGTGTGATATTGCATCGCATGATGTTTGTGATATATCATTAGGCTAACCATACTTGTGGAAGCGACATGTTGTGTATGAGTCAAGGCCTCACATTGTTATTATTTCTTTGTGTAATACATTATACATGATACTGGAGGTAGCCCCACCTACCGCCACTTCTTTGATCTCTGCTAAGAAAGGCAGTAAGATCATCTCCCAGACTAGGAAATTTATTTTCTTTCTAGTTCACTCTCAAAGTAAGGGGAAGATCATAGCCACATCCATGGCCCCCGGGAAGGGTTCCTCCACACAGTAGAAGCAGGTGGATACGATCATGAAAGGATACAGGGACATCTTCTCCTCACCAACATGGGTATTGTTACACTGTTAGGTCAAGCATTCGTTCGATTTGATTCTCGGAGCTCCTCTACCCAATGGGTTGATATATCACCAATCCCTTTTGGAAAATGCTAAGTACAAGCAACGATATGATCAACATTAGGTGCCACACAAGTTTCAAGTGGGCAACAAAGTCTGGTTGCATCTGCAGAAAGAACGCCTTATAAGAGCCCATCAGAGGCTCATACCACTTCGATATGGTCCTTACACCATTACTAAGAATGTGGGAAACAATGCTTTGGAGCACACCACTCCCCCATTCCTTGGCTTGAACCAGGTGTTCAATGTGGACTGCCCTCGAGCATGCCTCCCACCATTACTGGACACATCAGAGATTTCAAAACAACTCACCAGGGACCAAGTTCAGCATAAGTTTCCCTATCTCATGGAGGCACTCAACACAATGGGGACCATTGCTTCCTAAGGGGGGAGGAATGATCCAGGTGGATGTTGAGGCCCTAAATGACGTCTTTTTTGGCAATCTACTACTAGCAAAATTTTTGAAAAAATCTTCTTTTCTATTGTAGTCCTCAGAGATATCTTTCCAACGGGGTATCATGTGTGTCAAACAGAGATAATATGACCAAGTCGTGACCCCGAGAAGTTGGTTGTCCAACTAACCCCAACAGGGCCCATAAACTCTTGGTGTTACATCTCCTCGAGTTAGGTTTTTGGTTCTTTAGGGTTTGCTCTTATTGTGCAATAATAAAAAGGCCCTTGAGCCTCATTGTAACGTAGTTCAGAGGGATGTAGCCACCACATCTCTCCTTAGAGATAAGCTACCATCACTCGAGCTAGTCTCATTTCCATTCTATTTGTAAGAATATTTCATTATTTGATATTAATCAAAGGAAGTGTTATTTTTGCTACATCTTTGTATTTATGGTTATATCTATAATTTGTTGCATTCCTGTTTAAATTCGGATCAATTTCATTGATGATCTCAACAAAACAGTGCCAAAATGTAATTTCTTGACTCCAAAGTTTTTCCCCTTCATGGTTGAGCCATAATGTTAAAGGAAGGTCATTGCAACCACCACACCCTTAGGATAAGGCCTCTCTGCATAATAGAAATGAGTCGATAAGATTATAGAGACATATCGCTCCACCTATGGGGGTTCCTATACACTGCCAAGTCAAACACCTAATTGACTTGATACCTAGTGATCCTTTACCTAATGGCCCAATATATAGATGTTATCTCTTGGAGAATTAGGAAATAAAACTTCAAATTCATGAGCTCATCCGAAAGGACCATATTTTACTGAGATCCTCAACTTACAAGAGTCAAATTATGTTGGTGTAGAAGAAGGATGGGACATGGAGAATTTGCATTGATTATAGAGTATTGGATTTCCTTTTACACCAAGGATTAGCAAAAGGATCTAATCTATAGGTTGCAAATAGTCCAATAAGAATATTGTGAGGATTTATGATCAAACCTGAGGATGGTCACACATTCATATGATTAATTGTAAATATGTAGAAAATAACGATGAATAAAATCATAAAATAAAAGACAATATAATGTATGGAAAACTCCACTTAACCAAGGAAAGGACTTTATTAGTATAATATCACCTATAACAAGCTTAAAATGAACCATGGTTTTGAGGACCTCTGCCTTGGGAGGGTTTGTAGGCAATTTTGTTTGCAAAAAATGGCTCCCTTTCTCCAAAGGGAAATCCCAAATCCATTTGTAGAATATTCCATGAGAGCTAAGTCATCATTGGATCGGGTGTACTAAGGAACATAAACAAAAATTGAAAGAGTTGTTGCAGGCATACATGGGTATGTTCTAGGAGTTAAAGGGCTATTACATAAGAAGGAAGTGGACCACAAGATCCAACTATTTTGAACTCTTTGTTGCCAAAAATTGAGTTTTACATATAGTTTATTATAGAAGCAAGTAAGGTAAAGAAGCAGTTATAACAACTAGTGGAACGGGTTGTCATTTAACTAAGTACCTCACCATGTGGGTCACCCATCATCATAGTTCTAAAGAAATATGGAACTCGGTAGATGTGTATTGATTACAGCACGTTAAAAAAATTATGCTAAAGAATAGGTACCCCCTTCCAAGGATAGATGATAAGTTGGATTAGTTGCAGAAATCCAAATACTGGACTTAAAGTCAATGTATCGCCAGGTTCAAGTTAGAGAAGAGGATACTTGGAAGATTTCCTTCAAAAGAAAACACGGTTTGTATGAGTGGTTAGTTATGTTGTTTGGCCTATGCAATGTACCAGCTACATTCATGATGTTAATGAATGATATAGGTTCATTTGTTATTGTTTATTTGGATGATATACTAGCATACAATGCTACTTGGTAGGAGCACATATCACATTTTATGCAGGTGATAAATACATTAATGAAGCACCTACTGCTACAAAATATTAATAAGTGTGAGTTTTCACAATAGTATTTAGTGTATCTGGGATATGTAATAGGTAGGGGAGAGATAAATATAGATCCTACCAAGATGGAGGGAATCATGAAGTGGTTGGTGCCTATTAATATTTCTAAGGTTAAGAGTTCTATTGGGGTAGCACAATACCTAAGGAAATTCATATCCTCATTTTAGTAGTAGAATCACCACTCCATTCCATAGCATCAAGTGTCAAAAGTTTCCATTGGGAAAAGGGTTAGAAAAGGGCCTTTCAAGAGTTAAAGAAGAAAAATAATCAAGCACTAGTTTTGGCATTACCAAAATTTCAATATCCCTTGAATTTGGAGACAAATGTGAGTGGGTTTTCTATGGGAATAGACTTGATGGAAGGAGGAAGGCTTGTATGCTACCATTTTGAATTATTTCATGGGGCAGCCCTCAACTACCCTATCTATGACAAGGAGTTCTATGCCCTAGTGCAATTTGTGCAGAAGTGGAAATATTATTTGATGGGAAAGGAGATAGTAATCTACACATATCACCAACCACTATAGTACTTGCAGGCCCATAGTAAGATACAACATACAAGTAATTACACATGGATAGATTTTTTACAACAATTTAATTTTGTGATAAAGTACAAGAAGGGTAGTACAAGCAAGTTGGTCGACTTGCTTTCAAGGCCACTCACATCAATGCTCATAGCTTTGGGAACACTTATGTACATGGATACTTTTACTCATGATACATATAAAGAGGAATATACAAAGGATGAAGACTTCAATGAGGTGTTTCAAAAATTGCAAAACTAAATCCATGTGCACAATGATGACAACACAATTGACTACCATCTCCAAAATGGGTTACTCTACAAGTTAGATAATTTATGCTTTCCCAAAGGGAGGAATTGCAATAGATTAGAGAAGCTTACACCTCCAATGTTGCAAGTAATTATTGTGTAGGAAAGATAGTGGCCAGCTTGTAGAGGTATGCATACTAGCCTAGGATTCAAGAAGAGGTAGCTAGATTCATAAGAGGATGCATGATTTATTTTACCAACAAGCCCAATAATAAAAAATAACGTCTATATCATTCCTTACTAGTACATGTTTCTGGGATGCTTACCAACAACTAGGAAGGGGTGTGACTATGTTTTGTGGTACTTCACTGGTTCAACATGATGTGTGTTTTAATGCCCTATAAAAGTACCATCAAGAAGAAATAAGTAGTGAAATTTTTCTTCAAACAGGTCTAGGTACACTTTGGGATAACAAGGAGCATCATTTCAGACAAGGACACAATATTTTTCAGTGGATTTTGGACTACATTGTGCGAGAAGATGGACATGAAGTTGAAGAGGTCTACAACATTCCATTCACAGACATATGGGCAAACAAAAGTAGTCAACAAGAATTTGGTGAAACTTTTGACGTTTTACAATTAGAAGCATTCAATGACTTGGTATGAAATATATATATAACTCTTATAACAAATTAGTCCACACTTCTACTAGTAAGTCCACATTTGAAACATATTTTGGAAACAAAGAGGGGTGAGGGAGGATCTCACCAGGGATGGATTAAGGGCAATTTCTTTTTTTAGAAGACTAGGAAAGTCCATCTACAGGTACATGAGATGCTACAAAATTCGCAAGAAAAATAAAAGGATAAGAATGATCAACACATAACAAAGAAATCATTCAAGGTGGGAAATGGTTACAATTGAACAATAAGAGGCTATAGGGTCCTGGTAAGAAAATAAAGGCTCCACGATATGGTCCCTTTAAGATACTAGAGAAGGTGGGAGATAACACTTATAAATTCAATTTACCCCCATTCATGTGCATGTACTTAGTGGTGAATGTAGAAAAATTGAAACTCTATGAACCTTCCATGCTCATTCAAGAAGAGGAATAGGAATAGGTTCTACCTTCTATAGAGGATTTCGCACTAGAAACTCAAGAAAATATGACAGAGGATATAATTTTTTATAAGAGGTTCAAAAATACAAGACATGGGAAACATGATATTTGGCATATTGGGTTGAAAGGACAAATTCCAAGGAAGGCTAAATGGTACTCCAGGGAGAAGGTAGAGAAAAAATTTCTCCACCTTGTTCAATAAAATATTTTGGTTACTAGAATCCTCCCAAAATGGTAAGGTATGATCTGGATTGGACCAATATATTATTTTTAATTTATATTAATGCTTAAAAGTGGAAAAAGTGAAGGAATAAACTCATATGCCCATTTTTAATTGGCAGATCCCAGTTTGGAAAATTGAGGTATGAAATATTCCTAAACAATCTTAGGCATTATATGGTTTTTTTGTAGGATGGAACCTTTACAATTAAGAACCACAGCTCCTAGAACTATTATGCACACATATACCTTTCCAATGATGCAAGAATTGCCTCAATCAGAGTATGTATACAAAAGTTATGAAACCTGGAAGTTGACCTTCCTATTTTGACCACAATGATTTGAGAGGATGCCACGTTGACCCCCATTATTCATGGAAAAGGGGTTAGCCACTTGATCATGATAAACAATACCCTCGAAGAGTCAATATTGTAAATCTAGTTAAGAGTTGAAGGAGTCAAATTTAACCTCTCGTACGCTGTCGAGCTATGTTATAATTAGGCCACTGGGACGAAAAGGGGTTACATTCTATTCAAGTGCATTTTGTTCCATAAATAAGCATAGTATCTGAGAGTCGATAGAGATAGATAAAACAAAGAGGTTTTGTGTACTATAGCAACCCACAAGCCACATGTCTCGCTTCTTTGTACTTGCATCCATTTCCATTCAAAGAAAGAGACAGAAAAACAACCTCACCTTCCAGTTGGATTTTCTCCTGTAAGGGTTTCCTAGGTCATATCTTATATTATTATGGTTGTTAATGATTGTATTTGTGTCTATTATCTATTTTCATATTTCATACATTGCATGCATAAGCATAACACAACAATTAATGAATCCATAAGTCTAAGGAAAAATTAAGTGTCATAATGTGGATTTTGTATTTTCATTATAGCTTTGTAGATCTATTGTGACGAACTATCTAGTGGAATATCCATGGCATTTTATGGATCATCCATAGAATACTTACATGGATGATTCATGATGTCCTTCGACTAACATGATTTTGTGGCATGTAAAGTGCACTAAAAAACCATATCCTCTATTATTTTGTGGAATTGATGAATTATTTGGTTTCCCAATGACATCAATATTATATACCTTGCAAGGTTTCAAATGAAGGGTCCCTTTGAATTTTCCATTTCATGGTGCAAAAGAATATTTAGAATGGAGTACTGTGAACTCCCCAAAATCTACACATGAATAATGTGGACCACTCTAACATTTCTAGAGTAAAAAAGAACTTTTGTATTCAAAGTGAGATCCCCAAAATGAATAATAGGCATCCACATGCTTCAATATCTGCTACCCTTCTGAAAAGGTTGGGACTTTGCTTCACATATGTAAAGTGTTGGGACTTATGGTTCCAATCAAGATAATACACCTTTCCTTATATCGCACAACTATAAGTGTTATTCACTTGACCTGCGAAGAATATTAGAATTCCATAAATACTAGAACAATATTGCCAAAAACAAAGAAATAACACATGAATTGAGACAAGATGCAAATATATTATATTATTCATAAGCATAATGCAATGTTCACTGCCTCTTCGAGGGGGAAACCTCCAGCAGAGTGGAGCTCAATTGCAATAAAATTTGAGGAGACTTCCCTTTTCTATCTAAGAATACATATAGCTTGATGCCATACAAAACCCTAACTACTCGTGGTCCCTTGCACAATATGGGTTAGCCACCTTATTTATTAAATATGGCTCGTTTATAACTAATTATGGTCCCTTTTCTATAATGTGGGTCAACCACTTATAATCATTATTAATGTAGATAAATTCTTGCGGGCTTTATTGATTCAACTAACTAATTATCTTTAATGAGGCCCCTTGGGCATATTACATAAATAAAGGGGCTAGGGTTGGACCCAGCTAACACGCCCTCCCCCTTCAAAAGCAACCTTTTCCTCAAGGCTGAAGCTGCAAAAACTGTTGAAGAATAGAGGTTGGCTCCCATGTCACATGCTCTAGAAAGGTTGATTTCCACTTGATGATGACTTCCTTGATCAAGAGACTGCGGAGATGTCTTTCTCGAGCACAGAGGACCTATTCGAGTTTAAGCCAAAGTGAACCTTCCTCGTCCAATTTCGGCAAAATTGTCTAATCCTTGAAAATTTTCCCCATGACTTTCTTGAGGTAGGATACATGAAAAACTGGGTGGATTTTTGAAGTGGTAAGTAGTGCCAGTTTTTAAGCAACTGTGTCGGTACACTGAAGTACCTGATAAGGCCCATAAAATTTTGGGGCTAATTTATGGCATCCCTTTTCTTTGAGAGAGGTTTTATTATAAGGCTGGAGTCGCAGAAACACTTGGTCACCCGCTTGAAATCATCTCTTTGAATGGTGTTGGTTAGCCTGTTACTTCATCTGGTTTTGATCTTGATGGAGATTATCTTTGAGATGAGAAATCATGGTGGCACAATTTTGGAGCTTATCAATTGCCTTCACTTTGGAAGATCCTGGGAGATAAGAAGCTAGTGAAGGTGGAAGTTGGCCATACACTACCTCATACGGTGTCATCTTAGTGGCTTCATGATAGTTACTATTATACCACCATTCAGCTAAAGGTAGCCATTATACCCATTGATGTTGCTTGTCTAAAGTGAAGCACCGCAGATAGGTCTCCAAACATTTGCTGACTATTTTTGTTTGGCCATCTATCTGGGGATGATAAGCGGTACTCATTTGGAGTTGTGTACCTGTAGCTTTAATAGTTCTTACCAAAAGTTGCTGGTGAAAGTGGGATCTCAAGAAGACACAATGGAAGTCGTCATGCCTTGTAGTTTGAATATTTGATCCATGAAAACTTGAGACACCAATATTGGGGTAAATGGGTGCGATAAAGCACAAAAATGAGCATATTTGAAATTTTTTTCAACAACCACCATGATGACTGATTTGTTTCTTGACTTTGGGAGACTTGTAATGAAATCCATGGAGACATCTATCTAGATGGAAGCAGGTAGCGACAAGGGTTCTAAGGTGTCCGGTAGCTTGATCGTTTCCCCTTTTTTGCACTAGCAGAGTTCACATTCAACTACAAAAGTGAGAAAGTCTAATTTCATTCTGGTCCAAAAGAAAGAGTAGTGTGTGCATGCATAAGTATTTTGAAATCCTGAATGTCTTGCGATGGGCAAGAAGTGAAACATTTCCAAGATGCGGGTTTTGAGGGTGGAGTTTGAGGAGAGCATTAGACAATCCTTATAGCGAAGAATATCATACTTCCAAGAATAACCTTATGAGGAATTAGGGGCTACTCGCAACCTATTGATGAGTTGGGATAGATAGGGGTGGGAGAACCATTCATGATGGGCCTCTTCAATCCAAGATGGTATGGGAAGAGAGAGGGATAAAAGGGTGCCATATTCCTCAAATTGGTGAGATAAGGCATCGACCATGACATTATCACATCCCTTCTTATATACTATCTCATAATCATAGTCCAACATTTTTGTGAGCCCTTTATTTTGTTATGGCAACGATATACATTGCTCAAAGAAATACTTTAGGATATTATGGTCAGTGAAGATTTGGAAAAGTCTCCCCAATAAGTATGGTCACCAAGTGTCTACTACATGTAAGATGGCCATGATTTCTTTCTCATACATAGATTGACCCAAATGCCTGCCACTGAATTGTTGACTAGTGAAAGCCAATGGTCGACCTTCCTGCATTAATACTGCTCTAATGCCTGAACTTGAAGCATCACATTCAATCACAATTTTTTTTGTGAAGTATGGTAGGGACAATACTGGTGTGGATCACATGGCCTGTTTGAGGGCCAAGATGGCCTGCTAAGTTGCATTAGTCCAATACTGGTGTGGAGCACATGGCCTATTAAGTTGCATTAGTCTAGAGAAATGCATTTTTCTTGAGAAGATTGGTGAGGGGCTTAGCAATGTGTCCATGATTGCTAACAAATTTGCAATAGTAGCCCATGAGACCCAAGAATCCCCTCAAGCTCTTCAAAGTTTTTGGTTGGGCCCAATATTGCATTTCCTTAATCGTTTTACGATCAATCGTTACTCCATCGCAACCCACAATGTGTCCCAAATACTCCACTTCTTCCATGCCAAAAGAACACTTGGATAATTTGACAAATAATTTGTGATCCTGCAGAAGTTGCAATACCTTGTCAACATGTTGAAGATGTGTGTCCCATGTTATGTTGTAGATGAGGATGTCATCAAAAAATACTAGGACAAACATTTTGAGATATGGTTTTAGAAGGTGGTTCATGAGGCTTTGAAAAATGGATGGGGCATTACAAAGATCAAATGGCATTACCAAGAATTCATAATGGCCTTCATGGGTTATGAAGGCTACCTTGGGAATTTCAACTTCCTTCATCTATATTTGGTGATAGCCCGAGTGAAGGTTCAACTTGGTAAAAAAATTAGCACCATGTAGTTCATCAAGTAGATCATCAACTATTGGGATAGGAAATTTGTCCTTGATGGTGAGCTTATTGAGGGCTCAAAATTCAGGATACATGTTCCATTCACCATATTTCTTTAAAACCATGACTACTGGGGATGAATAAGGGTTGGTGTTGGGACAAATAACACCTGCTTCGAGGAGTTCCTTGATAATTTTTTCAATCTCATTATTTTGTACAAAATGATATCTATAGAGGGGGACATTGGGCAGTTGGATACTTTAAAGCAAAGGGATGATATGATTATGTTCACCCCTAGAGGGTGGAAACTCCTTGGGTTTGTTAAAAACTCACTGATGATGATCTAATACCTATTGCATATCTAGATGAATGTTAGCAAGAGTGGATTCAATGGCGTGGATGACATTGAATTGTGCTACTCTCCCATGGTGGCCATTTTTTAAAAGCTTCTCCATTCGATTCGAGCTGATGATGGTAGTAGCACCTTCCTGGAGTCCCCACAATGTATGAGTGTGGTCATTTTGCTTAAAGCTCATATTTAGCTCCTGGAAGTCCATGGTGATAGGGTTGTTTCTAGGAAATTAGTGTCTTGTTGAATGACTAACCCTTTAGGTTTGGTAGCTAACCTAGAAACAACAGTCAAAGCAATTCAATATCTTTTCTATGAGTGATAGATAAGAAAGAGATTATGAAAGACCAACCTGTAACTTTCGCTTGATCTCCCTCTCCTTTGGCTGATCTCATAACTCCTCCCCGTACTTAACACGCTTGGAGAGTACCTGCACGGCTACAAAAACAAAGACCTGTCAAAGCATAATGATCCATCACAACATAAACATCCTAGAATAAAAAATATGATAAACAAATGAATGCATTTACAGTTAACGCAATCAATTGGGAAAAATCTTGAAGAACTTTATTGATATCAAGGAGAATTACAACCCATAAGAAGTCTGATCCAGCACCATCCTCCCAGCTTCAAGCCTTCTTCACCTCATGAATCAGCAAGAACACACCAAAAATGACACAATACTCTCACCTCAATACTAAAACTAGTAGCACTTCCTTACAACTCAGAATAATTCAGCCCTATGATATCTTGGATGGGAGCTCCTTTTATAGATGATTGCAAGAGGGTGAGTCATCAATGGGGATGTTGAATGCCATTCCATTTGTTGAAATTAGTTCCACAAGAGAGGGGAATTGGAGATGGTTTCCTAGTTCCCTTCGTCATCCTTGGGCGAATTCCGAGAGGCAAGCGGCACAGGAGAAGTTTCTAGAAGATTCCATAAGCAACCAACTCACAAATTGTCCCGGAATTTTGTCCAACCTCACCCATTGCACTTACTAAAGGGCCAAATTGCGATGCATCTCACTTTAGACAGTGTAGCAGGTGAGATGCATCTCACCCTAACACAGGGCTTTCAGATATGGTTCAGTTTAGGCACTTTCTCGATGATTTATGAGATGGAAATTTTGGGGAATGAGGCATTCAGATGACTAAGCTTCTTTAGGGTATAAAACAACTCTTTTATGGGTTGATGAGCCCTAATATCATCAACATATGAGTTTGGGGTTGATGTGCCCAAATATGTCTATAACAATTGCCCCCTAAAGCATGAGGGCGTAAATGTTCATGTCGGGTGAAATGCTTTACCATGAGGATCATAAGTTTCGAACTGGAAGATGACCTACATAAATTACAATACAATACATCATGATAATATGATTTTTCATGAACTAGCTAAGGGAGGCATTCCCATGCTTAGCTTTATAAATTTTCATTTCATGTACATAGATTAGATAGTCATCTACAGATACAGACTTGTGATTCTACAGATATCGAGTCGCAATCCATGATTAGGATGACCATCTAGCCTGTGTACATTTGGCATTTTTGTATCCCTGAATATATCTCAGCTCAAATGGATGAAACTAGATCCGGGGTCTTCAAACTCCTTCAATCTTTGCTCGATGTACAAGTCAAACCATGTGAAGAGATGTTCTGAGGTCGAACATGGAAAGACATCGCCTAATTACTAGCCAATGATGTGCGCTGTTAACAGATGCGAGAGGGATCACCGATAATGATAATGATCCTCAAGGTACTACAGTACATTTCACGTGGTGTGAATACATGATATGATGTCGAACACCAAGCAAAATCTTTCGATCTAAGGCCATTGATGTCAAGCTGTTGCTAGAAAAGAGAAACTTGCCATTGATGTAAAAAAGCTTCAAAGCACTGGAAGGGTGTTTCTAAGTCAACTTCTTGGATAATGAGCTGATGTCGACAAGAAGTGACTCGTCGTACGAGAACCTTGATGTATCCCACATCTACAACACGAAACGAAGCAAATGATTTCTAGAGGTGAAACAAACTGACAACACAAGGTCCATGAATGGCGGTCATGAAAAATGAAGGTTGGAGGTATTGTAGTGTATGAGACATTAACTGGATGACTTCTCTTGAACATATCAGTGACATTGAGATGAATTGGTAGCGTTAACCCCAAAATATGGATGGTATGAAATACCAATGGTATGATGACTGGTGAACGGAATAACCCAACCCAACTCAATCACGGAGATGAAGTGAAAGTGTCATGTTCAAGAGCGACTTGATACCATAAATTCTTCAAGATTTTTCCCTTTTTTCCCAGTCATTGCTAACCAGTACCTTTTTATTTTTGTCAAGCTTGAGGAGGATAACATATGCTTGTTCTATAATTCGCCCTTCGGGAAAACCCATCACTATTTGATGTTTTAACGAGTCTAGCGACAGTGAAACTCAGTCTTGTCTAGATGGATAAGTTTGTCACTATTATTTTAATGAGTTTAAAAACAAAGATAACTCGGTCCTTTTCATGTTTAGAGAGTTTGAAAAGGGACGGAAAGAAAACTCCATAAGTTCTTTTTCATAAAGTAATCCCTCAGGTTCGAAAAATGATAAAATAATACAAGAGGGATGACGTTTCCAATACTTTAATGAGCCGGAAAAGACAAGTGCTCGACAATCTTTTCACATTTAGAGAGTCTGAAAAGGGTTTAAAGAGGACTCTATTTTGAGGAACAAGTGGTGTCTAAGGTAGTAACTGGTTCTGGTGATGTTGGAACTTCTCAAAACATATTGATTGATGTGAAGAGGCTGGCTAATAAGACCACTCATTGCAACTATTCCTCAAAAGGGGTAAAACAACCAAGTGAAAGCGTATGATTGGCCAAAGAGATGGTGGTGATGGAATGAAACAACCAAGGCTCATCTGATGAAAGAGGCTAATAAAATGGAAATCACAAAGGTTAAAATGGAAATGGGTTCATTTTTATGCAAGATTGAACCATGGGGAACTATGGTTGGATTCAGTATCATGTTTACGCAAGCTTGAAATGAAAAATTATGCTTGAATTGGTTTACATTCCCCCAGCATGACGAAAAGGAGAGTCTCCGGTAACCAGATGGAAGTTGCTGCGGTGAAGCAGGACAGTTATCCAACACCTTTTGGCTTCATCCAGGTAGACAAAGGTGAATAGGGTGATTCCCTTCACATAACCTATAGAGAAACTTAACTTTACCATAAGGTGCATGCCCCCCAAGCTTCATTACATTCACCTAAGTAGACTGCTCATGGCTATCAAGTGTATGGAATGAAGGTTATTTTACGAGATCAAGTGAGAGACTTGACTTGGATTTTATGAGATCTAATCAAAGACTCGACTTGGAACTTTGCTCCAGGGGACCTTGTCTCATTTTTTAATGAGCTTGACACAAGACAATAAAATCCGCTCAAAATCCTTGTTTCATTTTTTAACGAGGTTGACATGGTAAAATAACTATCCTCATAGCCTTTGTTTCATTTTTTAACGAGGTTGACACAGAATCACGAACTATCCTCATACTCCTTGTTTCATTTTTTTAACGAGGTTGACATAAGACAACGAACTATCCTCATGGGTCTGTTTCATTTCTCAACGAGGTTGACACAAGACAACGAACTATCCTTGGATTCAATCACAACTCATAAGAGGTCAGGAAAGAGAGATCTGGTTCTAATGCCTGCAGTACATGATGCACAACATCACTAAATTGATCGTCAATTGATGTAGGTATGGAACATGTTGCCACATAATTAACCCGTGGCAGGGATGATACCATTGGTATAAATGGACCATTTAAGGACGATGGTTGACTAGGAGCTATATTTGGACTGGGAAATGAAAGCTGGTCAATGGTGACAATCTTGCCTTCATGTGGGAAACAAATCACTTGGAAGAGTGTTGAAACAATAGCTCCCATGTCATAAACATAGTCAAGCCCAAGAAGTAAATTGTAATCTAATGGGCCTGGGACTACCATCATGTTCAGATAAACGGTTTTTCCTCCCAAAGTAATAGGTAACTAAGGGAGGATCCCTAACGGTCAACTGGTTCCTCTGTTAAATCCCAACAGATTCTGTGTAACTGGCACAAGCGGTGGCGAACCAAGCGCTTGCCAAGCAGTTGAGGAAAGGATACTCACTGATGCGCCTTCATCTATAATAGTGCCAGATACAATCATTTTACAAACTTGTACTATGATCTGGAAAGGCACATAAGAAGGAAGGCAAGATCTTGCCATTCGATTCCAATCAAAGGAAGTGACTAGACTACTTAGAGGGGGTGTCGTAGAAACGAGAGAATTAACCCCTTGAGTTACGAGAGTGGGAGGATTTTCTTCCAATCTTGATGGAACAGGTGGATTGCCCCCAAGCTCATTTGAATATGAAGAAACAAAAAGAACTTGAGTGATATGGTGTTCACTAAAGGTACGATTTACCAAAGGTGAAATCGGGTCAACTGTTACCTCGACCTGTTGATTTTGGTCGGGTATAGACTCAAAGGATTCACTTTCAGAAAGAGTGGGCTCGACCGACGGTTGATTTTGGTCAGTCAGTTCATCAACTAGTGAAGGATTTAGGGAGAGTTTCCTGTAACCAGATGGAAGTCGCTGAGGTGAAGCAGGACGATTATCCAACACTTTCTTAGCTTCATCCAGATATGGACAAAGGTGAATGGGATGATTCCCTTCACATAACCTACATGGAAACTTGACTTTTCCCTTCTGTCAATGAACTTTACTATCACTAGTTGATAGTATGTCACCAACATGATCTCTAGAGGTTAATGACCCGGGATGATGTGAATGGGAAGACCATTCTTCTAAGATCTGAGGAATATCAGGACAACTTCAAAGAAGATGGTTTCCGGCACAAAGTTTGCATGGATATCTAACTTTATGAGGCTTAACGGGCGGTTTCTCATCAGATTTTGCATTCAATGCAATGATTGCTTGGTTTCCCCTCTGCTGAATTTGCTTTGTCTTCTTCTTCTTCCCTTTCTTCTTCTTCTTAGCCAGCTGGTTACTAGTACCAACACTTTCACCAAGCGAAGAGGAAGAAGGGGAGGAAGAAACAAACGAGGAAGAATGCAAAGGGTCAACTTTAGGATTAACTGGAGGTTGATTTTGTCCAGTTGGAGGTGTACTCGATTGCGGAGAAATCATGACATTTTGAACCAAAGAGGTTGAAAACAACCATACTAGCAAGCCAATGCTAAATCCCAGAAGGGACAATGTAGCCATATATGGAGCACCAATATTTCCGAAAGAAGGAAAAGGACTAGGATTTCCATCAAAAGTAATTCCTTGATCGGTGGACTCTGGATTTGTCGTCATATGTTTCAACCTAAGATCAACTAAGGAAAAGGGATGTTATTCGTGGTCAATTTATTTTAACGACACTTTGGACACAACTTTTCTTTTTCAGTTTTAAAGAGTCGAGAAAAAGCTAAAGATGACTCTAGTCGCTTTCAATTTTTAATGAGCCTCAAAGGACAAGTGCTCAGATGGACCTTTTCTTTTAGAGAGTTGAAAAGGAACGAAAGTGACTACTCTGGAGAATCTAGACAAAAAGGTTTACCAGACCAATCGCAAAACTACAATATACACCTTGGTGATAAATTAAAGAGAAATTACCAAGGACTTGACATACACAATCAATCTTCCCGAATGTTGTGTTCAGTGCATTGCGATCGATAAGGCGGTAGACTCGGTTTCCTATGGATAAAGGATTTAAGCTTATTGTGGTGTCCCAATATATAAATGAAGGTACAGGGAGCACAAGTCCATGCTAGCACTTGTCATATCAAAGAGGAGGAATCATCCAACCTTCAATGAAAATGATAGCCACTAGGTTTAACGATGCCAGAACACGTCTCTAGCCTAGACCTCTAAATGTGTTGCGTAAATTCCAAAGCATTGTTAAGTTAATTGAGGTTCATTTTAAGTTGATCTTGCTTAAAAATTTTCCTTTGAAGGTTCACCACATGATGTATGTTCGCAATTCCTAAAATTCAACCATCATGATAAACAAACTTTTGATTTAGTTTGAACGATGAAAACCTTAGCTACTAAAGGATAGAGCAATCAGATCTTTGACAAAGAGCAAAGAACAATCTAATGAAATTTCCCTAGCTATTCCTATTAAGCATTTACAAACCAAAATACTAAATGCAAATGCATGTATTTTTTTCAGCTCTCCTTAATGTGAATGATTCAAAAAGGAAAACTAAATGCAACAATGACTCAAAATGTTTCACTCAAAATGACAATTTTCGACAATTTTTCTTCAAAGAGGGAAAGGAAGACTCAAAACGACACTTTCAAACTTGAAGAAATATCTTTTCGACACTTTGAAAAAACTCAAATCAAATCAAATGCATCAAAATAGTTTAATCGATAAGCTATGAAGGAGGATTTTGCGACACTTCACTTTTTCGACGAAAATGGAAGACTTTACGACACTTTTCTATCGAAAACGAAAAATCGATTAACACTACTTTTGACAATGGATTGTAAATGAAAAAAAAATACACAAAAACATTCACTAATCCTAATCTAAATTGAGACTGATCTAAGTGATGTAAGTTGGATTCAATGATGAGGTATTGTTCAAATTCAGCAAGCAACCAAGCAGGAATGAAAACTAGTCAAGAACCCTCAACTCCTAGATTGGAAATTGAGTTCAGTCAATCATCGCACCTAGCCTCTATAGATAGTTAGATACATCACACTTTTCTCACTCGGGAAGTGAGATGCATATCAAGTCACAATGGAAGACAGTGCAATGGTCAGGGAGCACTTTTGAAAATGGTTTTGGCTCAAATTTGCAGTTGTTTTCAATGGATCAGGCTTGGTTTCGATGAAAAATGATAAGCAAAGTATGATGGAATGTACTA
The DNA here is from genome assembly GCA_031772625.1 of Pinus tabuliformis. Lineage (NCBI taxonomy): Eukaryota > Viridiplantae > Streptophyta > Pinopsida > Pinales > Pinaceae > Pinus > Pinus tabuliformis. Next base: position 202,386,230 of record CM062813.1, read on the forward strand.
AGAGGTTACTGAGCTACCAAAAGGGCATCTAGATGTGTTTGCAAGTCAAATGTTTAATTCATAAACTAAACCAAAGATTGACTAAAGTAGCATTTATCTACTACATAATTGCATAACAAGAGCGGTTCGAAAGCTTCCCGGCTAGCTTCAGACTCTGTCTATAGTTTATATAATTTAACATAGAACAACAAATAGCAACAAACAATCATCTGAGGTCCCCAGTGGAGTCGCCAATTTGTTTCTGGGGAAATTATTGTCTTGTCGAATGACTAACCCTCTAGGTTTGGTAGCTAACCTAGAAACAACAGTCAAAGCAATCCAATATCTTTCCTATGAGTGACGGATAAGAAAGAGATTATGAAAGACCAATCTGTAACTTTTGCTTGAATCCTTGCTTGATCTCCCTCTCCTTTGGCTAATCTCGTAACTCCTCCCTGTACTTAACATGCTTGGAGAGTACCTGCACAGATACAGAAAAAAAGACCTGTCAAAGCATAATGATCCATCACAGCATAAACATCATATAATCAGAAATATGATAAACAAATGAATGCATTTACAGTTAACACAATCAATTAGGAAAAATCTTGAAGAAATTTATTGATATCAAGGAGAATTACAACCCATAAGAAGTCTGATCTAGTGCCATCCTCCCAGCTTCAAGCCTTCTTCACCTCATGAATCAGCAAGAACACACCAACAATGACACAATGCTCTCACCTCAATACTAAAACTAGCAACACTTCCTTACAACTCAGAATAATTCAGCCCTCTGATCTCTTGGATGGGAGATCCTTTTATAGATGATTGCAAGAGAGTGAGTCATCAATGGGGATTATGAATGTCATTCCATTTGTTAAAATTAGTTCCACAAGAGAGGGGAATTGGAGATAGTTTCCTAGTTCCCTTAGTCTTCCTTGGGCGAATTCCGAGAGGCAAGCGACACAGGAGAAGTTTCTAGAAGATTCCATAAGCAACCAACTCACAAATTGTCCCGGAATTTTGTCCAACCTCCCCCATTGCACTTACTAAAGGGCCAAATTGCGATGCATCTCACTTTAGACAGTGTAGCAGGTGAGATGCATCTCACCCTAACACAGGGCTTTCAGATATGGTTCAGTTTAGGCACTTTCTAGATGATTTCTGAGATGGAAATTTTGGGGAATGAGGCATTTAGATGACTAAGCTTCTTTAGGGTATAAAACAACTCTTTTAGGGGTTGATGAGCCCTAATATCATCGACATATGAGTTTGGGGTTGATGTGCCCAAATATGTCTATAACAAGGGCCCAGTGTGCGGAGCCATTCAACACCAAGAACAATGTCACAACCACCCATTTCAATGGAAAACATGTGGGTTTTAAGGTGATAATCCCCCATATGAAGCTTAACATTTTCATAATGTCCTTCACATTTCATGGTCCCCCCATCGGTGATAAGGACTTGGAAATTAGATACCACCCTCACAAAATAATGAGCGGCCTCTGCTACCCTCTTATGGACAAAGTTATGTGTGTTTCCACTATCAATAACCACCCCCACTAGCCATCTTTAATAAAACCTCTGATTTTGAGTGTTTATGGAGAAGAAATGCTCACTAAGGCATGACATGAAATAACCAACTCATTTGTTTTAGTTGTAGTATCTGTGATAATGTCCATGGTTGTTTGAGGTGTGCCCTCTTCCTCCTCATTCAATTCAGTTGGTAAAACCTCACCGACAAAGCTGTTTTCAATACCATCGATTTGGAAGAATTTTGGTTCCTTGCTTTTATGTCCTAGGGAATATTTGTTATCATAGTAGTAGCATAGTCCTTATTTCCTTATTTCAGCCATTTATGTCAGTGACACCTTTTGAACCTTAAGTGTTTGGGTGGGACTCGTGGTAGGGGTGGGGTGTGCCTATGAGTCAAAAGTTGGACGATTTGATTGGGAATTTAACGCAACTTTTGCATCTAAGGGCTTGCATCATGCTTCCAACCAAGTAGCAACTTGACGCATTTAGACATGGGCTTAAATGGCTTCCTTTAGGCCATTGATGAAACATTCCATGTAAAAGGCATCTCTTAGGCCCTCGGTCTAGATGGCCAATTGTTCAAAGGCTATAATGTAGTCCCATACTGTACATGTGTCTCTGAGCTTAGTGCGACGAGCCAAAAAGTGAGATTCCGTATCAAAACGGGCACATATGACTTTCGAGAACATGGTCCAAGTTGGCCTCCCTAGATATCATTTTTGATGCCACTGCCAGCATTTCCATTGCTCTTGGTCCAAGTAAAGATCTCCCACACAGCAACCCAAATCAATGGCTGATTATCTAAAGACAGATTTTGAGGTATTGGCAAAGGATATCCATCCTATTGACCAAATTGAGTTACATAAGCAAATTGGTGAAATGGTCTACTCCACTTTGACCAACAAAGCAATTGCAGCCCACCAACTTCGGAATTCGCTGAATAATATATCAACACAATTCCAGTTGGATAAGGCCTCTTCTCAAGCCAAAGACAATAGAATAAAGTCCTTAGAGGCCTTGGTCATTGAACTGGGACATGATCCCAAGGATGTGAAAGCCGCAGAGAAGCTCATCAAGAAGAAAAATGACGAGATAGCTACACTAAAGAAGCAGCTTAAAATTCCTCCTCTACATCATCCTCAAACAGCTGAAGTGTTGGAAACACAGAAGGAGGAAGAACTTATGGACCTAGTCCTTAAGATGAATGAACAATTGAAGGAAAATGAAAAAGAATTAGACAATTTAATACAGTCCAAATAGAGTGAGTTGGCCACCACTCCTCAGACTGTAATACCCATAGTTTCCACAGCAGTGCCCTCCACCTTGGCTGTTGCCTTGGCACCCACACTTCCACCAGCAACAGCTTTGCCAGTAACAGGTACTTTAGCATGCACAGGTACATCGACAAGCATAGGGAGACCAAAAGAACAGACTGCTGAGTTGATCAAGGCCATGCAAGAAATGAGTATCTAGGCCACTGAGCTTAAGAAACTTAGAGAAAAGTCCTTGAAAAGGACTTAACACTGCAAGAGCCATTGGGAGATATGAAAGAAATTCTTTGGGTTAACGTCATTTATTCCATCAATGATGTTTGGCCTTCTATTCAGATTATTTTTTAACAAACTGAATTAGTTAAAGTAGCCACATAAGCAATCTACAAGACAATGGAGGAATTGGGAAATAAACCTGAAGAAACCAATCAATTGATCACATTTTTGAAAAACAAAAACATATATCAGCTGGATAAACTGGAAATAGAAGACAAAACAACAACAATCATAGAAATCAAAAAGGTTCCCACCAAGAGGAACCTTATGCTCAATCTGGAGAAAAGATGTCAGAGCATCCAAGCAGACATTGACAATTTTATGACAAAGTATGGCATCTTAAGAGAAAGAGGACTTCCCAGTCCTCTGGTAATAAATGATATGTTTATGACCCAGGAAGATTACATTGAATGATTAAACAAACTGGCTAGAAGCCAAGCTAGTACTTCATGGGTGAAATCTTTGCCCACTGGAAAGGTACTTTATGATGGTCTTGAGAATCTATTCTACATAGAGCATGAAGTCAAGCACTTGTTCACAAGCAAACCAAATTTTTCCAAGTACACAGAAGCTGATGAGATTTATAGGAAAATGATAAGGATGAAATTACCTGATAGTGAATGGTGGACACAACTCACAGATTTACTATAAAAATTACTGCAATAAATCTACATGGTAAAACATCGCTGCCAGGTAAAATAGGTAAGACAGGATCAAAGTAGAACAGGTAAAGAGTATCAGTAGGTAGAAGATAGAAAGTGATTCCAGCACATATACTACAAGGAAACTGAAAGAGCCAAATCCGAAGTACAACAATGTTGACACCTAATCTTCATGATTGGGGAATTTGTAAATAAATAAATCAGGAATGTGAACAGTCATCGGGAGATGAACTGAACAATCGCTCCTAATGTATATAACAATAACCTACCTATGGAATAACCAGACGAATCAGTTTTACTGCCTTTGGAGAGTTACTGCCTGGCCTGACATGGTATCAAAGCCAGTTCTAAAAATAGTTGTAACTCCCTTAATTTTTGCTACTGTGGGTTGTACGCAGGCCTGAGCTCTGTCCTCAAACGCCTCTGTCGTTCTGTGCAATGAGTGCTGCTCTGCCTCCATTGCATTGCATTCACCTGATTACTCTGTCCTATCTGACTATTCTGGTCTCTGACATACTGCGACTGACATGGTAGCTACGACTGTTCGACCTGCCGGATTTTGGTGAGCTGGTTCCGTTGCAAAGTCACCTCTGTCCATAATGCGCTGCCTTTGCTGCAAACTCATCTACTATCCATTTCCTGTTGAATGCTCATTGGAATATTTGTGGTGAAAGAGTCTGTTGGCTTTGCAGCTAACGAAGACATCGCGGAGGGCGCTCTGGAGAGAAGCCAAGGGCGTAGAATGTTTTCCATGGAATTTTATCAAGGGAAAATTGGTCGTCTTCTCGGCCTCCTCGGTGTTCTTTTCATCTGATTTTTGGTTTACAGCAGATATAGCAAGCCTTCTATGCTTTGAACGTAGAGGAGGGTGCCCGATCCTATTGCAATTCCAGATAGGCAAGCCACCCCTCAATGTCGTTGCGGCACCAAAGCTCTCAACAGCCATTGTCTTGATCCAATCTCTGTCTATTGTTCTTCCCCCGTTGTAATTGCAATTTAAACAAGATCCAAGACCAAATTCTACCTTATTTTCCGAAACAGAAAACAAGGCCTTCGAAGCTCGGCCCCCGCCCTTGGCTCCTCTCCAGAACGCCGCATAGTGGCAATGATCCCCATCGAAGGTGTGCTCGGCACAGATTGCCCCGCTCTCCAAAAGAATCCGGGTTGCGTCCACTCGCCAGCTACGATTTATTCTGCCTCCAGTCACACTTCTGCAACAGTTTGCTGTCTCACTTTCATTCGTTGCTGCGCTCATCTCTGATTTGTGGATAGTGATAATCTACTCTAAATACGTGGTATATGTGCTTTGAGTACTGTTATACTTCCTTGTGGATCAAACAACTATTTATTAGCACAGTTCATATGGATCTACTTTGAGAACATTGGGCAGTGATCGTATAACTATATTCATAGCATGATACCAATGTTCTGGTTGGTTATAATACTTCACTTTCAATATATGACGGCAAATGCATCTTGAAGGTTGGCTTATTCATGGTATTTTTTAGCATTGTAGACTTTTTCATGGTATGTTGATGCTTTTATCTAACATTAGAGGGATTTGAAGAAAATATAATGCATAAAGTTGTAGCGTAAGGAAGAGATTTGAAATCCTTTGAGAATGCCTTTTTGAGTGCAATTTCACTGTTATCAGCAAAAGTTTTTTTTATCAGCAGAAGTATTTTTTTACAGAATGCATTTAATCATCTCTATGGTAGGAATAGTTCTCACTGGCAAGGAGAACTATCCTGAATGGTCCCGGATGATAAAACACACCCTCATCTTCAATGAGTTGTGGAAAGGAGTGTGTGTCGGAGAAGGAGATAATGACCCAGTGTAGCCTACATCAGACAAAGAGCTCGTCATTTGGGAAAACAAGAACAACAAAGCCTATGCATTAATCGCAACATCTGTAAATGAAGAAGTAAGTCGCCATATTTCATCATATTCAACTGCCTTTGAAGCTTTACAAAAGCTAAAAGAACTCTATGACTCACATTCTGCACTTGAAGTTGTTCAACTCATGATTAAACTCTTCACTCTTGAACTGAAAAATAATGATCCTCTTGCTCTTGCATCTGAAGTAAAGTCTATAATGAATGATATCAAATCCACTAAGGTTGAGCTAGATATCCCTCTTATTGCTTTTCTCAAGGCACTCTATCCTACTTACTCCAATTATCTTGAGTCTTTACAAGCAAATGGAAATCTTAAAGATATAACCTTTGACTCTCTTGTGAAAAAGTTTGCTGAAAGAGAGAGAGCCTTTGGAAAGAAGACAGCCCCTGAAACTTCTGAAGAGACTGTGTGCCTTGCTCATAAAGAAAAGCATCCTGCTCAAGATTCTACAAGAGGAAGAGGTGGACGAAGAGGAAGAGGAAGATACTTCAGAGGCAGGAGGGGCAGACATTCTCAAGGAGAAAAGGCAGATCTGCATTGCATTCACTGCAAACGAAATGGATCACATGATGTTTCTAGATGCAAGCTACCATGGGACAAAATTGAGCGGAAAAGAAACCGGCAGAAAGGTAAAACTGATGATACAGACAAAGGTAAAGCACCTGAATCCGCTCACTATATTGAGGCACAATGTAACATTGGAGTAAATGAAGATTTGTTTAATGCTTCACTTGATTCTTCGAAAAATGATTGGTTGCTTGATTCAGGAGAAACCTGTCATATGACTCATAGAAAAGATTTTTTTGAAGATTTCATTGACAATGTTGATGGAGCAGTATACTTTGCAGATCAGTCAAAAATCAAGCCATTAGGGCTTGGCACAATCAGGCTTAAACTGCCTGGTCTTCCAGACTTTCTTCTGGATCATGTTCTATATCTCCCACAGCTCAAGAGAAACTTGTTGTCCTTGGTCCACATCCGCCAACAAGGTCACTCCATTCATATGTTTGATGGCAAGCTTGAGGTAAGAAAAGCATCTGACCACTCACTTGTCATGAGGGGAATAGAAGAAGAAAGACTTCTCAAACTGCAAGGAACCTCTGCTCATGCACAACATTTCTCATATATTTCTCATCATGAAGAAGGTACACTTCCATCAAGTTTATTATGGCATGCTAGATTTTGACATTTAAACTATGACAGTCTCCGCTTATTGAAGAAAAATGGTGTTGCTAGTTTGCCTACAATTCCTAGGAAACATAAGCAATGTGATGCTTGCATTCTAGGAAAGCATAGCAAACAGTCTTTTCATGATTCACATTCAAGAGCACATAGGAAGCTTGAACTCATTCATTCAGATTTATGTGGTCCAATGCCTGTTCCTTCTGCAAATGGAAATAAATATATCATGAAATTTATTGATGATTACACTAGAATGTGTTGGGTTTATTTATTGAAGAACAAATCTGATGCCTTTCAAACATTCAAGAATTTTCATAAATGGATTGAAAATGATGCACAATCTCATATTGGGTCTATTCGCACTGATAATGGAAAAGAATATACATCAAATGAATTTGAAAACTATCTTCGCCAACATGGGATCAAACATCAAACGACTATGCCTTATAATCCCCAACAGAATGGTGTAGCTGAAAGAATCAATAGAACAAACTTGAATATGGTACGATCCATGCTTTTCTTCAAAAATGTAAAGATAATGTTTTGGGCTGATGCTGTTCTATGTGCTACATATATAAAGAATAGATGTCCATCTAATGCTATAAGAAACAAGACTCCTTATGAATTGTGGTATGGACATGTTCCTTCGGTAAAACATCTCGGGGTCTTTGGTTCCACCTGTTATGCTTTGATACCAAAGGTACATAGAAACAAACTTGGTGCTAGAAGTCGTAAGTGTATCTTCCTGGGGTATTCAAACACCTCCAAAGCATATCGCCTCTATGATGAAGTAAATAAAAAGTTTGTTGTATCCAGAGATGTAATTTTTCTTGAATCATCCAAATCTGACAATGTTGTTGAGCGGAAACTTGATCGCTTGGATAGATTCGCAAAAACGAAATCATTTCAGGAATTTGATAATCAGATTCCACATCTTGAAGGGGGGATTCCTATACTAGATCAACATGTGGAATCTTCTTCTGAAGAACAATCTCCTCTGCATGAAACTCCAACAACGGATGATGCTTTAAGTGATGTAATTAATAGAATTGGGAGACTCAATCTTGATTCAGTCCCAACTCAATCAACAGAGCAGCTTGGCCCATCTCAGAAAGGTCCCCCGAAGTGGCTGACAAAGACACTTGAAAGTGTTCACCCTGATGAAATTGGAAAAACAGGAACCAGAAATTCAAACCGACAAAATGGAGGTGATGTAGATGACTCTAATTCACCTGTTGATATGGATGTTACTTATGATTGTGAATTGAACTTGTCTACAGATTTTGAACCAACTTCCTTCAAAGAAGCTGCTTCTCATGATGAATGGAAAGAAGCGATGCAAAAGGAGTATGATGCTCTCATAAAGAATGGCACTTGGAAGTTGGTTGATCCTCCATTTGGAACCAAACCAATTGGCTACAATTGGGTCTACAAGAACAAGTACAACGCTGATGGCTCACTTGACAAGCACAAAGCTAGGCTTGTGGCAAAAGGTTTTGCACAGAAGGAAGGGGTCGATTATGAGGAAACTTTTGCCCCCACAGCAAAATGGGCCACCATCCGGACACTCTTTGCACTAGCAGCTCAGAACGGTTGGAAAGTCCATCAAATGGATGTAAAAACTACATTCTTGAATGGAGATCTAAAAGAGAATGTTTTTATGTCCCAGCCTGAAGGATTTGCTGTGAAAGGACATGAACATAAAGTATGCAAACTTGTGAAGTCCTTGTATGGCCTCAAACAAGCACCACGAGCCTGGTATGAAAAACTAACTGAGCATCTTCTGAAACTCAACTTCAATCATTTTGATCTTGATGATGCAACTTTATTTGTCAAGAAAGTTGGAAAAACAGTTGTGTATCTTGTGGTATATGTAGATGATCTTTTAATGACTGGGAACAATGAAAGCTACATTGCATCCATAAAGAAGGAATTGGGGAAAAGTTTTGAAATGACTGATTTGGGCTATGTTCATTACTATCTTGGCATTGAAGTAACCCAACAACCAAAATCCATATTTCTTTCTCAAAAGAAATACATTAGAGATTTGTTAAACAGATTTGGCATGACAGAGTGCAATCCTCTTTCTACTCCAATGGAACAAAACTTAAAGCTCACATCTGTTGAAGGAAAGGAATTTGAGGATGCAACAAAGTATAGACAGCTTGTAGGAAGTCTCATCTACCTCACTACTACCAGACCAGACATTTCATTTACTGTTGGAATCCTCTCCAGGTTCATGCAAAAGCCTTGTGAGGGACATTGGTCTGCTGCAAAAAGAGTTCTAAGGTACTTGAAGGGAACTCAAGACCTTGGAATCAAGTATACACAGGTGGACGACTTCAGCTTGATTGGATACTCTGATTCAGACTTCGATGGAGACAAAGAAACTGGGGTATCTACTTCAAGATATGCTATGAGTTTTGGATCAGGAGCTATCTCCTGGAGATCATGCAAACAATCAGTTCCAGCAGATTCCACAACATAAGCAGAATACGTGGCAGCAGCTGAAGCAACGAAAGAAATTGTGTGGCTCAGGAAAATTCTTGAAGATTTGCAGGTAAAACAAGTACAATCAACTCCACTCATGATTGATAACACCTCTGTAATAAAGTTGGCCAAGAATCCAAAGTTCCATGATCGAACAAAGCATATCAATACTAAATATCATCTGATTCGACATCATGTTGAGGCCAAAACAATCCATCTCCGTCATTGTTCCACAAATGAGCAAATTGCAGACATCTTCACCAAAGCACTTGGAAAGGAAAAGCTTGAACGATTCAGAATGATGCTTGGACTCACCAACATCCCTTCAGATTAAGGGGGGGAATGTTGACACCTAATCTTCATGATTGGGGAATTTGTAAATAAATAAATCAGGAATGTGAACAGTCATCGGGAGATGAACTGAACAATCTCCTAATGTATATAACAATAACCTACCTATGGAATAATCAGACGAATCAGTTTTACTACCTTTGGAGAGTTACTGCCTGGCCTGACAAACAACCAGCACAGTCACAATAAAAGGGACAGCTAGAAGACAGTTCTCCATCTGTCTCTATCTTCGTGTTGAAGGTATTTTTTGTTTCTTGGATTAAAATACATTTCTGTAGACATTTTATTTTTGAGCCAAGGAGCTATTGTACTCAAGACTAGACTGGTTTTGCTGGAAATGAAATAAAGCTATCGACATTTCACTGGATTCTTGTGCACAATTGGAACAAATAAGTATTATCTCTTCGTGTTTAAATATTGTTTTCTCTTCATGTTTAAATATTCATATGTGTCTCTTACTAAATCTGAAAAGTAAACAAGGAATAATATCTCAGAATAAGCTTAAATGCTCTCTGTTTTAACTGTTTGCTTTCTATATGTTTTCTACAAAGCTATCTTGGTCTGGGAATTCTTAATTGCTCCCTTACTTCCGTAGTTTACCGCCCCTTTGGTCCATAGTAAAGGATTCTTCATTGCCTTTTGCTACTAATCATCCTTGCTTTCTTCATCTTAATCCCGGTTAAAGATTCTTCATTGCCCTTTGCCCTGGTTAGGACTACTTCATCCATTTAAACCTTCAGATTTTCTTTCGTAGTGCTAGCCTGCTTTGTGGACTCTTACCTTAGTGATAGATTAGATCCAGTTAAGCCTTTCTTGATTGACTCCATAGCCCAATGGCCTAAATACTTTCTTTTCCCAACTATTTTCTTAATTCCACCACCCAATCAAAACAAAACAATCCTGAACACTAAAGAACTAGCCTGAAATCTTATTCAAAACAAAGTTAAATCATAAAGAGAGAGCCCTCTCTGGACTTAGGTTGGCTAGAACCTGATTCTAAAAGATTAGGTTTGTCGTTACCTCGGACTATTCCTTCTTTGATAACTTCTAAGGATAAAATCTGAGTGATAACATAGTGGCGACTCCACTGGGGAAATCAAAACCCTCAGTCTTAATAAACCGTTGAGAAATTAAAATTTTTATTTTTAAGCCTCTTAAAGGGTTATTAGAAGTTATTTCGAAAAAGTTCATAAAAAAGAAAAATAATCATAAAAAAACTCAAACTTTGGCTTCAGGGAGAACTCACTATACCAAGGCCAACCCTGATCCAAATCCTCCCCCTATATTTGACAATCCCAACCTTATTCCGAGAATAATCAGAAGACAAGAAAGTTCAGTAAGCCCTAGACCTGTTTTTAGATCCAATTCATGCCCTGCTGAGTGGTTATTCATTAAATACATTCCTTTTGACGAGTATTTTGACCTCTCTCTGTTTAGAACCAAGTCTGAGAGTGAACTTGAAGACACAGTCCTAAATCCAGAATTCACAAGAGAACTTGAGGTCCAACGAGCCAACTTTTCTATTCATCAATACCTTCTAAACTCCCCGTAGTCATACCTTACCACTGATAGACTCCCTGAATTTTTTGAAACAGCTTCAACATCTTTTAGCTCACCATCATTTCCCCATACCTCTGAAGATCATCCCTCATCTCCATTCATACCTTCACTTCCCCATCAGCCTATCACTACCCTTCAAACACTCATTACCCCTGTTACCCCAACTTCCCTTGTTGTCCCAAATCTTCCAATTACCCCAACTCTTGTTCTCAACCCTGTCCAACTCAGAGTTATGGCACTCAGATATGCTCCCCTTGTGATGCCTGCTCCTCAAGGTGCCTTACCAGTAGATTATCAGAGTAATTACGTTATTCAATGGCACTGGAACTTACACAACACAACAGCACACTAAGAAAATGACATATTATTTTGAACTACATGAGATTGACATAGGAGATGTCCAAATGAGAATCTTTGTCCAAACTCTAACTGGAGAAGTGAGAACATGGATTACATCTTTGCCTCTTCAGAGTATAGATAGTCTAGAAGTTATTTACCAAAAATTTTTAAATAGGTGGGAGAAGAAAAAGAACCCCCTTCAAATTCTTTTTGAATATGAAAACCTTAAAAGGGGACCAAATGAAATTGTTCAGAACTATTGTACTAGGTTTAACAATGTATATAATGAAATCCCACTTGACCTTAGACCTCCACCTGTCTTAGCCTTGATTAAGTTTCCAGACGGATTTGACACAGATATGGCTTTTCAACTTAGAGAAATGAATCCCCCTACACTTGAAGATATGAAAAGTGTAGTAGTTAGTGTAGAAGCTCATTTGCTATCCAAAAGGGCTAGGGTTAGAAACGAGAGAATAACACCTCTGAAAGATGAAACTTCACCCTTTGATCAAAAAATGGATGCTTTAGCCAAAGGAATGGAAAGGTTGATGGATATAATAGAAGTCATTGAAAGGAAACCTCACTCGGATAACCAACAAGCAAATCCAGTATGGAATCCAAACTTCAAAAAGAACCAGAACTAAAACACTGGTAAAAATGGGCAGATTAGAACATTAGACCACCTTTCCAAGAAAATTAAGCTGAAACTTCGCACCAAGAAGACCCTGAGATAGACACCCAAATCAATCTAATGGGATTAGATGATGAAGAAACTGTTTTTCTAACTTTGGATGATCAAGAATTATATATGCTTCAACAGTTACAGACTCAAACTGGAGAATCTTTCGACTATAAGCAAGGGTATGGCTCTACTATTTTCGAAGTACATAAACAGTACAATTTGATAAGTAAAAAGAACCCTAATGTTCCTGATCAAAATAAAAAAGCAGTACCTAACCAGCCTAAGAAAGTAAAAGCTGCAAATCAGAATCCTCAAGGTACAAAAACCTTGCAAATCCTTTCTAGACCACATCAAAACCCTCTCGGTCCCACCATTGAAGATGTAACCAATGATCAACCTTCTGACAAGCAACCTTCCACTTCAATCCTCCTCAAGGGAACAATAGAAAAGCCTCCAGAAAATATATTAGAAAATCCAATTAAAAACACTCCAAACAATGAAAAAGAAGAACAAACTACTCAGAGCCCTGGTGCTAAGGTTTCAATGTTCAAACAAACAAATCCCCTCTACCTTTCAATTTGGGGGCAAAGGTGGCCAAACTCAAAATTGTAGAAATTTTGAATAATTTAACACATATTCAATAGAGATTATCCTGATCATGTACTATTGCGGAATACATACACAATACATAAGCTCCTCTACATTGACCATCAATATAGCAGCATCAATAACAATAAAACATCAAGAGCATTCACACATTAACACAGTATGTATCCCGGGGAAAGCATCTCGCTAAAAACCCCAACTATCTGTATATTAATGATTGAGTCATGTAACATTACACAACATAATACTTCTCACAAGTATCTCCACCTCTGTTACACACAATACAGCTCAGATCTAATCTCCAAATCTCTTCCACTGCTTGCCTGCCTCCACTGCTCAATACCTACTCAAGAACTGATGAGAATGGCTCACCAAACTTGTTTTTCACCTGCAAAATAGTCACTCACTCTTTGTTTGACGTGAGCACAAGCTATAATGTGGGCAAATACATGAGCAAACTCATTGGCATACTCAATCCCTTGATTGTGCAAGATCTGGTGCACAACTATAGTCACAACTGATAGCAATCTGATTCTCTACCACCTGTCCCTGTTGAACTGAACATGCACTGACATGAAACTGAGTTAACTGATGTATTCATTAGTTGTATTATGAGTTCATAATTAGTTTAACAACTCATCATTAGTCTATTTGCAGTTAGACTAACTACAACTAGTTTAACTAAGTCAAACTGAACACAACTCCATCAACTCCACAATCAACTCCACCAAACTCAACTGATTGAGTTCTAACTGAAGTCATGCATGCAACAACTCAACTGACTCATAAGAAAAGCGTATTTCCTTCTGACAGTTGCATGTGCCACCTCTGTAGCTCAAACTGAAGTGCTCCAAGAGAATAAGATTAAGTTTATAGTCCAAATATTATTGTGAGATAATAATATTTGACTTTTCTATTTTTGACAGCCAGTCTAAAAATAGACTTTGATCACTCACACTTTCATCAAAAATAGAAGTCCATCTATTTTTTCCCAACTTGATCAATCATCCATAAACAACAACCTGCAATCCATAGACATGATCCATATGTCTAAAAATAGACATAGTCTAAAAATAGACTTGCGCCAAAATAGCCTGCGGGCCCACTTAGTGAAGGCGACTCTTTTCACTAAGCTCCATCATCTTGTTGCAATCTCAACACTCCCTCTCGACAAGATATGGATTATCAGCAACCCCTATCCTGCCTCGGTGGTACTCGAATTTGCTCCTGGTGAGAGCCTTCGTCAGAATATCAGCATCCTGATCCTCCGTTGGAATGTACGAAAGTAACATGATCCTCCGCTGCACACAATCTCTGATATGATGGTACCTGATGTCAATATGTTTAGATCTATCATGAAATAAAGGATTAGCCGAGAGTTTAATGCAACTCTGGTTATCATAGCAAATCACAGTATGATCCAAATGAGAACCGAACAAACCAACTAGGATCTTCCTCATCCATATAGCCTCGCATGCAGCCAAACTTGCTGCCATATACTCGGCCTCCGCTGAACTGAGTGCCACGGATCTCTGTTTCCTGCTGTACCAAGAAACTGCTGTTGATCCAATACTGAAGACCCCTCTTGATGTGCTCTTTCTGTCTGTTGGGCTCCCTGCCCAATCTGCATCCGTGAAGCCACATAGCTTCACCTCATCCTCCTGTCTGTACCACAAACCATATCCCGATGTGCCTCTCAAGTAGCGCAATACATGCTTGCCCGCCTTCCAGAAGAGCTTGGTAGGCTTAACCATAGCTTGTGAAAGTTGGTTAACTGCATAGCATATATCAGGTCGTGTATTAACCAAATACATCAGCGACCCCACCAACTGTCGATAAACAGTGGCATCCACTTCTTCTCCCGAAGTGGCACCCTCCTTCCTCCAACCTCCAGGAAGAGGAGTATCAACAGGCTTGCAGCCATGCATGTTGAACTTCTCCAGTATCTCCCGAGCATACTTGCCCTGAGAAACAAACAGTCCACCACTGTGCTGCCATATTTCCAATCCCAGGAAATAGTGAAGGAGGCCCAAATCCTTCATCTCAAACTCTGTAGCAAGATCCTTCTTGCATGACAGTATCAACAGCTCATCACCCGTTAGAATCAAATCATCAACATACAGTACAATGATAAGCAACTTACCCTCCACCACAATCTGGTATAGGTTAGGATCCACCTCGCTCTTGGAGAATCCAAGTCCTGTGAAATAGTTGTCTATCCGTGTGTACCAAGCACGTGGTGCTTGCTTCAACCCATACAACGCTCTCTTGAGCCTGCACACACGCGACTCGCTGCTGAAGACTTCAAAGCCTTCGGGTTGCTCAATGTACACCTCCTCCTCAATGACTCTGTTGAGGAACGCAGTCTTCACATCCATCTGATGAATGTGCCATCCCATCTGTGCTGAGAGAGCAAGAATCATCCGTATGGAAGAATACCTTGCGACAGGTGCAAAGGTCTCCTCATAATCGATCCCCTCAATCTGTGAAAAGCCTCGGGCAACAAATCTTGCCTTGTACTTCTCCACACTCCCGTCAGCTGCCTGCTTAACTTTGTAGATCCATCTCGAACCCACCACTGATTTCCCTTCCGGTCTAGGAACAATCTCCCATGCACTGTTTCTGACAATAGAATCATACTCTTCCACCATGGCGTCTACCCATGCGGGATCCTCCACAGCTTCCTCGAAAGAGGATGGCTTAGTCACAACACACTTGCTCATAAGAGCCATGTATCCAGTGTACCGATCAGGTGACTGTCTCTGCCTGCGTTGGGCTTTAGGTGGTCCTACAACTTTCTTTGCATCTTGAGCCAGTTGCTCAGCTTCTGTCAAGCGCTTTCGCCCTTTGATGGTTGGCGCTGCATGAGTGGTCTCTTCCACTCCATGAACCTCGTCCTGTGGCTGATCCACGTCCTGAAGTTCATCCTTAGGAACTAATAGCTCCTCATCTGCATGCAAGTGTAGCTCCCTCTCAAGCGAACACTTCATGGCTTTCTCCTCCTGAAATTTTATATCCCGTCGCACAACAGTTTTACCACTGTCTAGCAAATACACACGATAGTTGTGGGGCGTATCAGTGTACCCCACAAATATCCCAACCTCTGCGGTCGGCTCCAACTTCTTCCTGGCATCCTTCGTCACATGCATGTAAACGTTAGCACCAAAAATCCTCAAATGAGAAAGATCAGGCTTCTTACCAGAATAAGTCTCCTCAGTTGTACTCATGCCAAGTATCCTATGAGGACAACAGTTCTGCACATAAACTGTTGTATTGCATGCTTCCGCCCACAAGTGAAGGGTTAGGCCCTGATCATGCAACATTTCCCGTGCAACACCCACAATCGTTCTGTTCTTCTGCTCAGCTACCTCGTTCTGCTGTGGGTTATGGGGAGCTATGAGCTCTCTACGAATCCCTTCTGTCTTGCAAAAATCCTTGAACTCGTCCGAGATGTATTCACCACCATTATCGCTCCTAAGAGCCTTCACCTTCTTCCCCGACTCCTTCTCGACCAGTGCTTTGAATTCACAGAACTTTGAATATGTCTCGCTCTTCTTCTGCATGAAGAAGATATAGCACTTACGAGAGAAATCATCAACAAAAATCACATAATACCTGTGTTTTGCTGTCGAAGCAACTGAGAAAGGTCCACACACGTCTGTGTGAATTCTCTCAAGGATCGTTGTGGCGCGACTATCCTTCTCGTGAAAGGTGGCTTTCACAAACTTCCCCAAAGTACACCCCTTGCACTGATCTGACTGCACAAGTGTGCCTTTAGGAAGCCCTGTAGTGATCTGCTGCAGTATCTTCAAGGCTCCATGGTGAAGGTGACCCAATCTCCTGTGCCACAACTCGCCATCATCCCGGCTCACCAATCCTTCTGCCTTGCCGGCCATTGCTGCGCATCCATCTACATGCAACTGATAAAGGTTCCTCACTCGAACCCCTATCTTCCGGGTCTCACCAGTTGTCTTGCTGCGCAGGAAGGCCTTTCCCTCGCTGAAAACAACATCATACCCCTTGTCTTCTAACATTGCCACTTAGATGAGATTCTTCTTCAATCTTGGAACATGCATGACTTCCTTCAATACAAAGGGTTTACCAGACTCCCTCTCAAAGGAAATGGTACCGATACCGGTCGCACTGTATCTACCATCATCGCCCATCTCGATGTGCACTCCAAGATCTTTGTCCTCTAGATCAGAGAACAAATCTCTATCTCCCGTCATGTGAAAAGATGCACCACTGTCCAAGAACCACACTGATCCCATCACACTTGAAACCAAGCATGCGATCAATGAAAAATCAAGCTCAAACTGAGAAGCTAAGGCCTCTCCCCCTGCAGATCCAGCAGCTTGCTTGTTCTTCTTCTTCTGCGGACAATTTGTGGGATAGTGTCCGTGCTGGTTACAGTGAAAACACTTCACCTTGGACATATCCTACTTCTTGCCTTTCGCACCAAACTGAGAAGCTTTCTTGCTCTTCCCTTTCTTTGCTTTGGCAGCCAAAGCACAATTCTCTTCATCAGCTCCCTTTGACGAAGATCCGTCCCTGGTACTCCGCCTGATCTCCTCCTGCACAAGATCTGACCATAGTCTTTCCCATCCTGGCAACTTCTCCCGACCATTGACAGAGTCCTGATAGGAATGCCAACTCTTCGGAAGACCAAGGAGAGCCAAGCTCACCAAGTCCTCATCATCGACAGTAACCCCCACACTTCCCAGCTCATCTCGACACTGAGTGAACTTCGTGAGATACTTGGGAATACTGTCACCCTTCTCGCATTTGATGTTTCTAAGTTTATCTTTGAGCGCCAGCTTCCTCTGATCGCTCTTGCTTTGGAATAATTCTGTTAATGATTTCCACATCAAATATGGAGTAGCCTTTCCATGGAGGCTGGACACAATGTGATCCTTCACGCCCTCCAACAGAATCCTTCGACATTTTGCGGTCTTCTTTTGCCAAACTTTCGCCTCAGCAGCATCAGTAGGCTTTGGGATATCCGTATCTATGAACTCCTTCAGCCCGTTATCATCCAATATTGCCTCCATCCTGTCCTTCCATGCAATATAGTTTGAGCTGCCCTCAAGGGCATACTCCAATCGCAATCCGTTGAAAGACATTGCTGCGTTGTCACCAAGAAAACACTGTTGCAAATTCGAATTCCACCAGCAACCAACTCAACTACTTCCGATCTAGAATTCGTGAGAACAAAATATTTCTCGTACAGAGATTGACTGTATGGTCTTTTACCGGATATTTCACCTTCCAAAGGAAGGATGAATCCAGAGGCTACCTGGCCCGATTACAGGCTCTGCCTAGAGAAATAGAATGTAAACACTTCCTGAATAGTAGATCTGATGATCAACAGCTCTGATACCATGTAGAAATTTTGAATAATTTAACACATATTCAACAGAGATTATCCTGATCATGTACTATTGCGGAGTACATACACAATACATAAGCTCCTCTACATTGACCATCAATATAGCAGCATCAATAACAATAAAGCATCAAGAGCATTCACACATTAACACAGTATGTATCCCAGGGAAAGCATCTCGCTAAAAACCCCAACTATCTGTATATTAATGATTGAGTCATGTAACATTACACAGCATAATACTTCTCACAAGTATCTCCACCTCTGTTACACACAATACAGCTCAGATCTGATCTCCAAATCTCTTCCACTGCTTGCCTGCCTCCACTGCTCAATACCTGCTCAAGAACTGATGAGAATGGCTCACCAAACTCGTTTTTCACCTGCAAAATAGTCACTCACTCTTTGTTGGACGTGAGCACAAGCTATAATGTGGGCAAATACGTGAGCAAACTCATTGGCATACTCAATCCCTTGATTGTGCAAGATCTGGTGCACAACTATAGTCACAATTGATAGCAATCTGATTCTCTACCACCTGTCCCTGTTGAACTGAACATGCACTGACATGAAACTGAGTTAACTGATGTATTCATTAGTTGTATTATGAGTTAATAATTAGTTTAACAACTCATCATTAGTCTATTTGCATTTAGACTAACTACAACTAGTTTAACTAAGTCAAACTGAACACAACTCCATCAACTCCACAATCAACTCCACCAAACTCAACTGATTGAGTTTTAACTGAAGTCATGCATGCAACAACTCAACTGACTCATAAGAAAAGCGTATTTCCTTCTGACAGCTGCATGTGCCACCTCTGTAGCTCAAACTGAAGTGCTCCAAGAGAATAAGATTAAGTTTATAGTCCAAATATTATTGTGAGATAATAATATTTGACTTTTCTATTTTTGACAGCCAGTCTAAAAATAGACTTTGATCACTCACACTGTGATCACTCACACTTTCATCAAAAATAGAAGTCCATCTATTTTTTCCCAACTTGATCAATCATCCATAAACATCAACCTGCAATCCATAGACATGATCCATATGTCTAAAAATAGACATAGTCTAAAAATAGACTTGCGCCAAAAATAGCCTGCGGGCCCACTTAGTGAAGGCGACTCTTTTCACTAAGCTCCATCATCTTGTTGCAATCTCAACAAAAATTTCAGTTCCTCTGACAGAATTGGTTAAACATGAAACTTACAGATCTCAAATAAGTAAATATCTAAACTTCGTTGAAAATGAAGACTCTGTGAATTTGATGATCAACTTGAGTTAATTTTCAGACCTGATGTTAATGGAAAGCCAGTGGAAGGAGGGATACCACCCTTCTACATTAGCCTTAACATCCACGATAAAATCCTACATAATGCCATGCTTGACTCTGGGGCTTCACATAACCTTACGCCTAAGTCTATTATGGAGAAGCTAAACTTAGATATCACTAGACCTTACAAGGATTTGTTTTCCTTTGATTCAAGCCAAATTAAGTGCTCAGGGCTTATAAAATATTTGTGTGTTTCCCTAGTACAGTACCCTGCGAAAACCATACTTAAGGACATAGTTGTTTTTGATATACCACCTAAGTATGGAATGTTGTTGTCTATATCTTGGGGTTCCAAACTCCAGGGATCTCTGCAACTAGACATGTCGTATGCTACCATATCAGTTTTTGGACATCCTAAGAAATTGTTTAGAGAAACTCTGATGAAGTATGTAGTGAGTACCCAGGAGAGGCCTCAAAACTTTCCTATATATTCAATGCATTCTGATATTGATTCTTTCATACTTCATAATGTTGAATCTAATCAAGAAGACACTTCAAACATTATAAATTCAGAACCAAAAGAAATTGCAGTATTAAAAGAAAACCAAAGTGTCCAAATTCAAGAAATGTAAGATAACAAAGATGACCAAAATATAGTAGTCAAAGAAGATTTTGTACCTCCAGACAGCAAGAATTATTAGCATGAAATTCTTTGGCATCTTAAATTTGATGGTTCAGTAAAGAAACTAGGTGCTGGAGTAGGTGTATGGATTTACAACTTAGAAAATGATCATTCATAAGGTCATGCCTACATATTAAACTTTAAAGGTACAAACAACGTGGCCAAATATGAAGCACTTCTGTTAGGTCTAAAACTGGTCAAAAGGTTAGGAGCCATAAGAGTCTCTATTATGGGAGATTCTAAGTTGGTAATTAAACAAATTAAGGCTGTTTATATGACAAGAGATCCTAGGTTAGGATTATATATAGGAACAATTGTAGAAATACTGAATACTTTTTTAGAAACTAATATTGATGTTATCCCAAGAAATCATAACATGCAAGCTCACAGCTTAGCCATGTTTGCTAGTACTTGCAAGTTTCCATTCTAGCCCAACCATCAGTACACTACTGAGGTTAGGCATAGACCTGCTATTCCTAAAAACTTAAAGAACTGGCAAGTATTTGAGAATGATCAACAAATTAATAATTTTTTGACTTTAGATGAGGAATTTGTAAATAGCAACATAGACACAGACATAGTATTAGATTTTGATTACACTGATGAAGTAGAAATTAGCAAACTAGAAGATGATCAGATCAATAGATTGCACCCCACAAAGTTTACAAAATCAGATATTCGAAATCTAAAACAAATGGAAATTGATGAAGCGATTGATGAAGAATGTGAAGTTATTAACCTTAAAGACAATTTTTTGCCCAAAGGATTAACTCCTTTGGAGGACTTATTTAATTCAAACAATATTCCTAAAAAGCCTAAAATGGAACCCTTGAAATCAGACATTGAGGAATGTAATATAGGCTTTGAAGAACATCCCAAACTGAAAAATTTTTCTAAATCATTACCTCCCAATGAAAAATTGAAATATATGGAACTGCTGAAAGAATTCCAAGATGTTTTTGCCTGGAATTATGAGGACCTGAAATCCTATGATACCAGCATAATACAACACACTATTCCCTTAAAAGAAAATCAAAAGCCTTTTAGATAGAAGCTTAGAAGGATTAACCCTGTTCTATTACCTTCTATCAAAAAGGAGATCAAAAGAATGTATGAAGCTAAGACTATTGCACCAATCAGGTTCTCAGACCGGGTTTCTAATTTGGTACCTACAAGAAAGAAAACTAGTGAAATTAGACTGTGGGTTGACCTTAGAAATTCGAATAAAATTTCACTTAAGGATAACTATCCCCTTCCCAAAATAGATCACATATTAAAGAGGATAGTAGGTTCCACCAGAATCTCACTGCTAGATGGGTTCTCTGGTTACAACTAAATCCTAGTCCACCCTGATGATCAGGCCAAGACTGCTTTCACTACACCATGGGGCACTTTCATGTATGTAAAAATGCCTTTTGGGTTAAAAAATGCAGGGGCGACATTTCAAAGAGTAATGGACACAGCCTTTGCTAAGGAAATCCATGACTTCCTGATAATTTACCTAGATGATATTACAGTGTTCTCTAAATCAGATCAACAACACTTGGATCATCTTAGGCAAGTCTTCACCAAGTGCAGGAAATATGGAATTTCTCTTAATCCTAAAAAATCATTATTTGGGCTAGAAGAAGGGAAGTTACTAGGCCACATTATCTCCAAATATGGTATCAGGATTGACCCAACAAGAATTGAAGCCATTTTGTAGATAACACACCCCAGGAACATCAAACAACTTCAAGCATTTTTAGGCAAAATAAACTTTTTGAGGAGATTTATCTCTAACTTAGCTGAATTGATTAGATTACTAAACAATATGTTAAAGAAAGATTTGATTGTTAAATGGACTCTACAGGCTAAAAATTCATTTGAAGATATAAAGTTAGCCTTAACACAAACTCCAATCCTCATCAATCCAATGTTTGATAGGGATTTCATCATTTTTTCTTTTTCCTTAAAACATACAATTGTTGCAGTCCTACTGCAAAAAAATGATCAGGGTTTTGAAAAACCAATAGCCTTCTTTAGTAAAGCCCTTAGAGATGCACCTTTAAAGTATAACATAATGGAAAAGCAAGCTTTTGCTTTAGTTAAAGCTATTAAAGATTTCAAAGTCTATATCTTGTACTCTCATTTAGTAGCTTATGTTCCCAATGCTGTAGTAAAAGACATTCCAACATAGGATGGACCAGATGGAAAAAGAGGGAAGTGGATAGCTACCATATTAGAGTATGATTTATAAATTAAACCTACTAAATTGATCAAAGTCCAAGGTTTAGCCAAACTCATGGTTGAATCAAACTGTCAGGCCCTAGACATAAAATTCATTACAGAACTGGATAACGAAGAGGAGATGGCGACTCCACAGATCAGCCAAGCCTTTACCGATTCACCATGGTATGTTGACATTATATACATTCTACAAAATATTCAAGCTCCTCCAGAGTTGTCCAGAACTAAAAGTAGGTTCTTAAAAATGAAATCTTTAAAGTTTTGCATAATTGACAATGCTTTATTTTGGAAAAATCATGAAGGCATCCTTTTGAATTGTTTGTTAAAGGAAGAATATGACAAAATCTTGCAAGAGTTTCATGTAGGTGACTGTGGGGGACATCTTTATTGGAAGAAAACAACTGATAAGATCTTAAGGGCTGGTTTTTACTGGCCCACTCTGTTTGTTGATGTAAAGAAGTTTGTAACCTCATGCCACAAATGTCAGATCTTTGAAGGAAAAAGAAAACTATTGCCATTACCTTTGAAACCTATATCTACTGAAACACCATTTCAACAGTGGGGTCTTGACTTCATTGGTGAAATTCATCCCCCTTCCTTTGCCCAACATAGAGGGATCTTAACTGCCACAGACTATTTTACAAAGTGGATAGAAGCCGTATCCTCAAGACAAGCCGCTGATACTGTCATAATAGGTTTTCTTGAGGCCAAAATTCTGTCTAGATTCAGTTTCCCCACCAAAATCATCACAAACAATGCAACAAACTTTAAATAAAAAAGGATGATTGATTTCTAAAGAAAATATAACATAACCCTTGGTCACTCCACAACCTACTATCCCCAAGGAAATGGACTTGCAGAGTCTTCCAATAAAAGCTTAATGAATATCATCAAAAAATTGTTGGAAGACAATAAGAAAACTTGGAACAAGAAACTATTAAATTCTTTGTGGGCAGATAGACTAACCACAAAGAAATCTATTGGTACCAGTCCCTATCAGCTAGTCTATGGAATGGAGGTTGTTTTCCCATCTTCTTTGGGAATTCCAATGATAAAACTACTCCAAGAAGCACAGGTTGAGTGAAATAATATTCAAAGGAGGATCAACCAGACAATTCACTTGCAGCAAACCAGGGAGGAAGTGTACATCAGATCCCAAGTTGTGTAGGAGAGAATCAACAAAGCTTTTGACAAAAGAACCAAGGCAGAAGATTTCTATCTAGGAGATAAAGTCTTGAAATGAGACTCAAGAAGGGAAGATAAAGGGAAACATGGGAAGTTTGACTTCCTATGGAAAGGTCCTTACATTATTTATTCTTTCAGAGGTAATAATGCTTATTTCCTCGAAGAATTGGATGGTGCAGAAGTAGAAGGAGGACTAGTCAATGGTCGAATGCTTAAGCACTATATAGATCCCAGTCACTGATTTCACTAATCACTTGTACATATTATATCCTTCACAAATTTTAGTGTGGATTGGATGGTAAATTTTGGAGTTGAAGCCCGAAGAGAAGGCCCTAAGCTTCAAAAGTTTCACTATCAATAAATATTAATAAAGCAACAAAGTAAAAGGGAAAGTTGTAGAGTAAAACCACAATAATTCAGAAGGCCATTGATCTACTAGTTCTTGAAATTTCACTAGGAAATACTATCCCCATGTGGAGCCACTGTTATGTTCCTATACCAATAGGTGTCATAAATTCTGAATGGTTGAAGTCAAATCTGTAATATGTACATACCTTTGCTTTCAGCAAATGTTTTCCATATTCAAGAAATGAAAAAATTAAAAAAAGTAAAGAGGGTTATGTCCTAAAAGAAAAATCAAAGGACAAGAAAAGTAAAAAGGTAAAAAAAGATGAAAAATGAACCCCAAGGAAAAAACAAAAAGACCAGGAAAGTGTGCAAGTCCAAATGGCACTGTTATTTTACTTTCTGTACTATAAATATTGTGTGCAATTTGTTATTTAGGCCACAATCTATGGTAACCAAATAGTTTAATCTTGGTTATTCCATGTTTTGAATTTCATGCTTAGAGATAGAGAATAAAATCTGACCAAACTATTTAATCTTGGCAGATAAGTAGATAGGCAGAGGAAATAAAAAGAGCTCAACAGTTTAATCTGAGCCTTTGGATGTAATAAAGATAGACTTAGACAGATTTTTATTGTAAAAGAAAGAAAAATGTTTGATAAGGGTTTGCCAGCTTAAGTGCACCCTAATAAAGAGTATAAAAATGGTAGGATGAGTAGATGGGTAAGTAGTTGCATGGTTGCAGAATTATGATGAATGATTAGCTAAGATCATATCATTTACTTTCATCATCAAGTTGCTATTGTATGGATGATAATTGAGCAGTTACATAAAGTCAAGTGATTAATTTCCCCATTCGTTTTACCCTTAAGTTTACTAATTTCCCATAAGCAAAGGCAAAAGTACCTAAAACCTAAGTCAATGGGGCTTAGAGCATTTCTCTGACTTCTGGAGGGACTGGACCCTCGGTGCAATAACTTATAAGGTCTAAGTACTAAAGCCCCCTCACCAACATTCACCCCCTCCATAATTCATTCATTTCATATAAAAAATCCCTTTTCCTAAGGTGAAATCACCATTTGCCTAGGGGAAGTAATTACCCCCATATAAAACCCCTTTTTTCCACAAAAACCCATAAAAATACGTTTAGACTAAGTTATAATGTTTAATTAGCCTAAGTTGTAATGTTTAAATGCGAAAGTGTGAATAAATTTCAAATGCATTATACTTAGCGCAAAATCCATGGTTCCACTTCATTTCATATCAACTTCTAATTTTAATTATATTTATTAAATCCCAAAAACACCCCTTTTTCGTATATTTTTATTAAAACTCATATGTTAATATCCCACCCCAAGGTGAAATATAAACCTTATTAATAAACTTATTAAAGGGATTAATTAAGCCGATCAACAGCTAATTAATAACCCTGACCCACTGCCGAGTTAAAGAGATTAATTAATCAATCAGTGATTAATTAATAATTTGTCCTCGCCAATCAAATCACTCCCGACGTCATTAAGCCTCCCTAATCTGCAGTTAATTAATCCTTCTGCTCATTAAAACCCCGTTGGGCCCCTCCATTAAATCTCCGATCAAATCATCGCCCTGATCACCATGCGATTTGACCCCTTCAGATCCAACGGTCGACACTCATATCGAGCGGCCTCCGAAGGCCAACCTTTACCCGCCCGATGTAAGTTGTTTTACTATTCACCTCGCCGCTACGTGGCGCCCGATGAATGGCATGGGCGACCTCTCCCCAAAACCCCTTTATCCCAAAAGCGGTGTGATAGATTCCGCTTACCACCTCTGCTACATGCCAAAACGTCACATCCCCCATTGGTGCCAACTGTCCTTTTCCCAATGTACCCGCTAAAGTCATTAACTTTACGAATAAAATCGAAAAACTTATAGTTTTTTTGTTTTATCGTGAAAAAGAACATTCTGACCTCCATGCAAGCAAAAAAGTACGTGCAACTGTCAACCTGCTACCAACCATCAACTTACTAAACCTGCTGAAATTCTTGACCACCTTTCAACTACGTGCGCTTCCTGTAAATAGCGCACGGTCACCATTACTCCGTTCAAAAGATGAAACCAGGTATTTGCCCAATTTCACCGAGAAACCCTATTTTCTTGCCAAACCTGAACTAAATTGCTTTAAATACTAAGTAATTTAGTAAGATAAGCTTCCTGGTGGTTCTAAAATACTCCGAAATAGACCAATTTTTCCCAATCTCACTAAAACCATTTGCTCCCATCCTTGAATCCACAAGAACCAAGGATAGATGCCCCAATAGCACTAAATGTAATGCCAATTACGACTCCTCACAGGGATTTAGACCATCTCCCACTTGCAGACAAAAATTTCTAGATTAAAGATACTTCCGTCCGAAAATCCCCTTTGAAACTATTTTGCAAGTATAGAGACCAGTACCTAAACCATGCAAACTCCATTGGACTTTGGGAATCAGGTTTACCCAAGTACCAGTTCCCCAGAGTTCATATCTTCCCAGAGATTGTACATTACTACCACATGAACTATGATCCCATCCAAAGGACAGTAAGAACACTTGACCGGTCTGTTCTGTTCACCATCATTGCTAAATCTATTAACGAAATGCTACAATTACAACCAAGCCAAAGCCTGACTCCTCTTTCCATTGGAGATATGCTGAATATATACCCTACACTCACCTCAATCAGACTTGCTCAGTTATACCAAACCTTCATTAGAGAAGAACAATACACCCCAAAGGACTCTCCCCCTTACCTGTGGACTATATTCTCCAACCTTGGTCGAGATATCATAGACATGATATCCAATGTGCTAGGCTACACCACAAGTGAATTTGTTGATGAAATCATAATATCCTTTATGTCCATCTACTGTCCTGGGAAACCACCAGCCATCATGTTTGATTATGCTAAGTTCATTGCTGTTAAAATGCATGATCAATTCACGAGACTGGAAAATGAAAGAGTGTTTAAATATTCCTCAGTCCTATATCATTTATTCTTGTATTATCAAGCTGATAGATTTCCAATCACCCTCCAAAAGCTTGATACTAGAGGCAACCCTAGATCAGTGATCTTCTGGACTTCATTAATCCATCAATTTGACTCTTAATATTCTTATACTGATTTCATAGATCTCTTTGTGTACCCTGTGATACCTATGCCACTAGGAATCCCTCCCCCCAGAATTAGTGCAGACATCAGGAGGGTCCTACAGTTGTCAAAGCAATATAAAGTGGGGGATTGGTACTTGTACCAAACCACACTGAAATCAGAATCTATGGATGTGAGCTGGCTCCCTACAAACTGCCTAGATACCTCCCTATGAGATTGTTTGCTCTAGAGTACTACAGGCAAATGATCAATTCAGATGAGGTGCATTTTGTGAAAGCCAAGAAGAAAGATCAACTTAGGATAAAGGATCAACTTGGCCCATTTATATGTAATAGTAGGGAGGCAGGGAAGGAAGCAAATGAAATCCTCCAAAGATTGAGATTGAAACAAAGTTTTATATGGAATTATGACCCTTTATATTTCATTTGTAATAGGAGATAGAAGAATAATTTATCTCCTTACATCCACCATATAATCGCTAAAATTGAACAATATGCTAATCATTTTGATTGGGTGGAAAACACTTTGATAGATCGAGATAGCATAGAGGTTGTTTTTGACAATGTATTGATAGATTTAGATAGGAAACTTGATGAGAATTAATTTGTACAGGTTCCAGGAGAGTCTTAGCCTTAGAGGCAATCACAGGGACATAGTGGGTAGATAGCAGAAGCAGGACCATCAAAGCAACTAGGTCCATCAGGGCAATCAGAGCAGCCAGAGGAATTAGAACAGCCTGAAATTTCAGAGGAACTTGCTCAACTAGAACAAATCATGAGCAAACCTCCTATTTTACAGACTCCGTTAAATGAAGAGAGGAACCTCAAAAGAGATAGAGAGGAGGCCACTCCTTCCAGCGGAACTGTTGCCCAAACCTATGCTAAGAGGCAAATGTTGAATCCATTTTTAGAGCAAGAATATACTGAGGAGACAATAGGAACTTTAGGAGCAGTAAGGACAGAAAGCATGCATACCACTCCTTCAATAAAGACACAAGAACCTTCCACCTCACGGGCTCAAATGTTGGAAAGGCAATAGAGCGTGGAAGTATCCTCCTTCAAGGCTCCTACTGGACAGAGCCAAGATATCAAAGACAAGTATAAAGAAATCATGGCAAGGAATGAAAGACTGAAGGTACAAAGTTATGCACATTACCTGAAAATGGCTCCAACAAACCAAAGAAGGCTAATGTCATCCTTTGACATAAAAGAAGGTAAAATGCAAATGAGTTTTTGAATCCAACCACACAACAACCCAAATCAATGGCTGATTATCTAAAAACAGATTTTTGAGGTATTGGAAAAGGATATCCATCCTATTGACCAAATTGAGTTACATAAGCAAACTGGTGAAATGGTCTACTCCACTTTGAACAACAAAGCAATTGCAACCCACCAACTCCAGAATTCACTAAATAATATATCAGCACAATTCCAGTTTGAGAAGGCCTCTTCTCAAGCCAAAGACACTAGAATAAAGTCCTTAGAGGACTTGGTCATTGAACTGGGACATGATCCCAAGGATGTGAAAGCTACAGAGAAGCTCATCAAGAAGAAAAATGACGACATAGCTGCACTGAAGAAGCAACTTAAAATTCCTCCTCTACATCATCCTCAAACAGATGAAGTGTTGGAAACACAGAAGGAGGAAAAGCTTATGGACTTAGTCGTTAAGCTGAATGAACAATTGAAGGAAATTGAAAAAGAATTAGACAATTTAATACAATCCAAATAGAGAGAGTTGGCCACCACTCCTCAAACTGTAATACCCACAGTTTCCACAGTAGTTCCCTCCACCTTGGCTGCTACCTTGGCATCCACACTTCCACCAGCAATAACTTTGCCAGTAACAAGTACTTCAGCATGCATAGGTACATCGACAAGCACAGGGACACCAAAGGAACAGACTGCTGAGTTGATCAAGGTCATGGAAGAAATGAGTATCCAGGCTTGAGATTAAGAAACTTAGAGAACAAGCGTCAATTTTGGAAACCAATTGTAAACTTACACAAATACAGCAGAAAGAGGAAGCTTAGAAGAACCAAAGGATGGTAGAAAGGATAAAAGTCCTTGAAAAGGACTTAACACTACAAGAGCCATTGGGAGATATGAAAGAAATTCTTTGGGCTAACATCATTGATTCCATCAATGATGTTTGGCCTTCTATTCAGATTATTTTTGAACAAACTGAATTAGTTAAAGTAGCCACAGAAGTAATCCACAAGACAATGGAGGAATTGGGAAATAAACTTGAAGAAGCCAATCAGTTGATCACATTTTTTAACAGCAAAAACAGATATCAACTGGATGAACTGGGAATAGAAGACAAAATAGCAACAATCATAGAAATAAAAAAGTTTCTCACCAAGAGGAACCTTATGCTCAATCTGGAGAAAAGATGTTAGAGCATCCAATCAAACATTGATAGTTTTATGACAAAGTATGGCATCTTAAGAGAAAAAGGACTTTCCAGTCCTCTGGTAATAAATGATAAGTTGATGACCCAAGAAGATTACATTGAAAGATTAAACAAATTGGCTAGAAGCCAAGCTAGTACTTCAGGGGTGAAATCTTTGCCCACTGGAAAGGTACTTTATGATGGTCTTGAGAATCTATTCTACATAGAGCATGAAGTCAAGCACTTGTTCACAAGCAAACCAAATTTTTCCAAGTACACAGAAGCTGATGAGATTTACAGGAAAATGATAAGGATGAAATTACCTGACAGTGAATGGTGGACACAACTGACAGATTTACTATAAAATTACTGCAGTAAATCTACATGGTAAAACATAGCTGCCAGGTAAAACAAGTAAGACAGGATCAAAGTAGAACAGGTAAAGAGTATCAGTAGGTAGAAGATAGAAAGTGATTCCAGCACATAACTACAAAGCAACTGAAAGAGCCAAATCCAAATTACAACAACTAGCACAGTCACAATAAAAGGGACAACTAGAAGACAGTTCTCCATCTGTCTCTATCTTCGTGTTGAAGATATTTTTTGTTTCCTGTAATAATTCTCATATGGTTATGAGATATTTTGTATCAATTTTTGTATAAATACTTCACAAATTGAAGTAATTAGGGTGGATTAAAATACATTTATGTAGACATTTTATTTTTGATCCAAGGAGCTATTGTACTCAAGACTGGACTGGTTTTGCTGGAAATGAAATAAAGCTATCGACATTTCACTGGATTCTTGTGCACAATTGGAACAAATAAGTATTATCTCTTCGTGTTTAAATATTGTTTTCTCTTCATGTTTAAATATTCATATGTGTCTCTTACTAAATCTGAAAAGTAAACAAGGAATAATATCTCAGAATAAGCTTAAATGCTCTCTGTTTTAACAGTTTGCTTTCTATATGTTTTCTACAAAGCTATCTTGGTCTGGGAATTCTTAATAGCTCCCTTACTTCCATAGTTTACCCCCCCTTGGTCCATAGTAAAGGATTCTTCAATGTCGTTTGCTATTGATCATCCTTCCTTTCTTCATCTTAATCCCGATTAAGGATTCTTCATTGCCCTTTGCCCTGGTTAGGACTACTTCATCCATTTAAACTTGCATATTTGCTTTCGCTGTGCTAGCTTGCCTTGTGGACTCTTACCTTAGTGATAGATCAGATCCAGTTAAGCCTTTCTTGATTAACTCCATAGCCCAATAGCCTAAATACTTGCTCTTCCCATCTGTTTTCTTAATTCCACCACCCAGTCAAAATAAAACAATCCTGAACGCTAAAGAACTAGCCTGAAATCTTATTCAAAACAAATTTAAATCATAAAGAGAGAGCCCTCTCTGGACTTAGGTTGGCTAGAACCTGAGTCTAAAAGATTAGGTTTGTGGTTACCTCAGACTATTCCTTCTTTGATAACTTCTAAGGAAAAAATCTGAGTGATAACATCTTCAAGGGACTTCTTGAAGTCTTTGAATTCTTTCTCTAAGTTTTCCATTTTATCCAGAGTGTTAGCCATAGTTTGAGCTTGGGTATCGACTATACACTAGCCCTGGTCAAAATTTAAGCTTACTTAAGAGTAGAATGGTTGGAAAGAGGGCGAGCTTAGGATTCTATTGATGTGGGTCACTTGAAGTCATTCCTAGAAAGAAATTGGGACTGTGTGAATATTGGGAGGCTTACATGCGAATGGTACCACTACGATCAAATCGTCATGCTAAATCTTGTGGGCTAAGTCTCGTGCAAGTGCCAATGGTGAGCTCGATTTTTTTTTTCCTTAAATGACGAAAGGATTTTTACTCCTAGCTGATCAATATCCTAGTAGCCGAAATCCAAAATGCGCGATATTGCAAAATGTCTTGCGAAAAATTAGGTTGTAGTAGTAGAAACCCCAAATTCTCGGTACTGCAAAATGCTCCTGTGACAATCTAATCTAGACTGTCGACTAAAACCTTAATTGCACAAAGAATATGATTTGCACTGTGGTGACAAAAACCCCAATTATTGGATCTTATTTAGACGACAATGGAAAATCCCCAACAACTGGGCACTAAGAAACATAGGAGGGAAATTGTCAGATAACCGACGGAGCTATGGTTACAAAGGAGTATCAGGTGCTACAAAATGTGACATACACAGGGGTTCAACAATAGTACTTGATCGAATCTTTCAGAGCACTAAGTAAGGAGGATCGACCATACCCTTAGCCGTACTACTTGATTACCCTTTGTACGTGCTAATAATCTCCCTGAGTGTTGTTCTTATTGTACTATAGCAACAAGATGATCAACGAATTTCTAGGGTTGGGTTTCAGGTTAACCTAGGGAGGGATTCTGATATACCCAAACATACATGGAAGTGTAGTTTGTGCACAGTTCTGGCTAATGTGCTACTACTCGAAGGGTACCACAAGGGTTACATGGGAGTCCAACAAGCATGACCACTTCTTGTAGTTCTTGCATGCATGCTTCCCCACATTTGCAGGTTTATGAGTTCAATGACATATCCTATGATTTAAAGACATTAGAACACGTCTCTAGCCTAAAAAAATTTCTGCTAAAATTGGAGGTGCAGCTGGGCCAGGAAAGCGCTCAGATACCACTTGTTATGCACTTGACCTGCAAAGAATATCATAATGCTAGAAATACAAGAACAATATTGCCAGAAACACAAAAATAACACATGAATTGGGACAAGATACAAAGATATTATATTATTTAGAAGCATAATGCAATGTTCACTTTCCTCTTCGAGGTGGCAACCTCTAGCAGAGCAAAATTCAATTATAATAAATCTCGACGAGACTTCCCTAACTACTCATGGTCCCTTACGCAATACGCGTTAACCACCTTATTTATTAACTATGGATCGTTTATAAATAATTGTAGTCCCTTTTCTATATTGTAGGTCAACCACTTACAATCATTATTAATGCAGATAACTGCTTATGGATTTGATTGAATCAACTAACTAATTATGACTTTGACGAGGCCCCTTGGGCTTATTACATAAATAAAGGGGTTAGGGTTGGGCCCTAACAATAATCATCCCTTATATGATATATTTTCAAAGAAAATGACTTGCTTTATTTCAAAAGGAGTGTTGTTTCGAGCAACAACATAATCAAAAGGACCATGAGAAGGATACCAAGAAGAACCATTAAGCATGTCTAGAGGAACCAAGTAGAGAGCATTGTAGATATAGAGGATGATATTGTAGATATAGAAGCCTCTACCAAAAAGAATAGAAGGAGATGATCAACATATGACCAAACTCTTCCATACCAAGATATGAGTCAAGAATACCATTGTGGATCCTCTATTTGACTATGGTTCACCAATCAACCTCATATCACATAACATGGTAAGTAAGTTTGGATTGAGAATTTAAGATCATCCTCACCCATATCCAATAGGATGGGTGACTAAATATGTAGAAATCAAGGCACTAAGCAATATAAGATCGATTTTTTTTTTTCTAGCCAAGCAGTGTCATAATCTGAACGTTTCTCTAATTTTAGCCAAATGCTTCTATAAATTGATTAATATAGACATACTTTATTTATGTTAACTATTTGATTAACCATCCAACCATGCCCAACACATAATCAAACACCAAAGGTTATTTTATATTGGGTTTCAACCAACAACACCTATGAACATTACTTATATAGAACCTACTATGATAAACATTTTTGTCTCTACCCATAAAGAAATCAACAAAGCCACAAACTTCATCAAGCACATTTTGAATTCTTAACATCAAGTTAAAGATATTCTACGACACACTTCAACGAAGAATAAATGATGGCATAAGAAACACTATGGCCCACACAACCTTCATAGTTGAGGATAAAGTATGGATTCACATTAAAAGAGATGGCCTAAAAGGTCTACATCAAAAATATTAGGGCAATATGATATGGTATGTGCACCATCTTTGAGTATTGTATGCAATAACACATTCAAGCTTGATTTGCCTGCATACCTCAACCTACATCAAATTTTCTATGTTGAGCTCATATGACCTTACAATCCACCTCACCTTAAGCATAACACAACACATCTAGATCCCCTAGTTGAAATTGATCCTAAGTTCAACAACCAACAAGTTCCTTTAACTAAATTATTGACTAAAAAATTTATAGTTGCAACAAGGCTATACAACTCTATTGTATTATCCAAGCATATTAGTTTCCTACATAAATAAAGTGCTTCACACTTGAGTAAGTGCCAAAAAGTTTTCTAAGTAGATAACACTAAGTTTTTATATTACAACATCGATTCTGCTACTTTAAATATCAACAATTCCACCTTTAAAATAATGGGGGGCCATCACCCTCCCCAGTCTGTGCCTTAAAACCATACTAACATGTAACATTCCCTTCTCAACCTTTAGTGTGATCATAAATATACGTTTAAGAATTATCACGATACTTTGAATCCTATCCCTCAATGCATTCACACCCATTGGTGCAACTATCATACATTAATATATGATCCTTAGTACTTACAACACTTCTTAGATATCAACACTCACCCAAAAGTGCCTCGTCAACTTCAAATGGTAAGACATGTCAACACAATCTTACCATTTAGGATCCCAATGCACCCTCCATTCAAAATGATCTACAAAGTTAACTAAATATTCACTAATTTCAATTATTAACTTACTAACTTTACAATTCTTCATTAAACAACATTCTTATCTACTAACTTATATTTGTAAATTGGAATCTTATCCCATTGTATATCCATTAACATTATAGAGAGAAATCATCACATTGTGTAACCATTTGGACATTGTAATCATCCAAGACATCCAAGGTTTGAGGATTGTGTTCACAATTTCTATGCCACAAGCCTTTCTCACATCTCTTTGATCTGCTAAATTGCACTATTGAACTAATCTTTTGATTGCGATTTTTTTATTTTTATTTTTTATTTTTTCTATTTTCAGATGTTTTTCCTTAGTTGCATAAGAGTTAATTTCACGGAAGCAAATTGCTTTTGCTCTGCTCGTACTCCCACTGTATGCATCTCGACACCTTTGTTTAAGCACAATCCAACTTCCTGCCAGTGTCCTGAGACCTTGGTGTCGGTTGCGAGGTAATTTCGAATGGGTTTAATTAAAATTTGCACAAGCAACATGTTACTTTACCCACTACAGCGTTCAAAACATTGAAATATAATGGCAACCCTTCTTTTACTGGTTAAACCAAGCTGAGGAGATGGTATTTGCAGTCAAGGGTTTTAATGTAGAAATCACAGGGGCAGTGTTATACCATAGATGTTGTGGGAAGCAGAGGCGGCAGCGAGTGCTCTTTTGGTTTCTTGGGTTTGTGTTTCACATCCACCACGAGAAAGTTTTCGTCAAAACTAACCATACGACGACTAAAGCCAAAGGCAGAGCCAAGGCCAGGACTGATTACCCTCCACCTCAACAAACGCTGATTGAGAATCGCAACTTTCGTGCTCCGGATATGGAGATTAACATGGACAGGGACACGGACATAGGCAGAAATATCAGATTGCTGTGTAAGGATGGCCAATTGAAAGAGGCACTCCACCTGTTAAGATTTATGAGCCGACCTGATTTTTCAACATATTCTTCACTCTTGCATGCCTGTCTTAAATCAAAGGCTCTTCCAGAGGCCAAATTAATCCATGCCCACATGATGATGATAGGCACAAGATTTCAGGCAGAGGTCATTACGGCAAGCAGACTTGTGAGCGTGTATGCCAAGTGCGGGAATCTGGTGAATGCTCGGCGAGCTTTAGCTGAAATTCATCAACCAAATGCAATCTCGTGGAATGCCATGATTGCTGCTTATTCCAGGCATGGTCATGATGAGGAATCCTTGACATTGTTCTGCCAAATGCAGCAAACATGCGTTTCCCCTGATCACTTTACCCTAGCCACTGTACTACCAGTATGTGGCAACTTGGAAGCTTTAAAATGGGGTAAGGAGATCCATGAAGCTGCCATTCGAAGTAGCTTTCAATCTGATGTCTTTGTGGGGAGTGCTCTTGTAGACATGTATGTCAAATGTTACTATTTGGAGGATGCACGTAAAGTGTTTGACAAAATGCCTGTAAGAGATGTCGTTTCTTGGAATGCAATGATGGCAGGATATGCTCAGAATGGGCACGTCCATGAGGCCCTAAAGCTTTTTGAGGAAATGCCCGAGCAGAATGTCGTATCGTGGAATGTGATGATTGCTGGATATGCACAGAATGGGCATGTCGATGAGGCATTGGAGCTGTTTCAAACAATGCCGAAGCGAGACATTGTTTCCTGGACTACAATGCTTACAGGATTTGTACAAAGCGGGCGTGTTGATGAAGCCGTAGAACACTTTGAGAAAATGCCTGAACGAAATGTGGTCTCATGGAGCACGATGATTGCAGGTTATGCACAGAATGGACATGCAGGCGAGGGCATGGAACTTTTCAAACAAATGTTATTAGCAGGTGTGAAGCCAAACCCAATTACCTTTTCTGGGGTTCTCCCAGCATGTGGCAACTTGTCAGTTCTGAAAAATGGTAAACAGGTACACGAAGACATAATTAGGAGAGGGTTTGAGTCTAATATCTTTCTCAGAAATGGCCTTATAGACATGTATGCCAAATGTGGAAGGATAGAGGACGCACGAAAGGTTTTTGACAAGATGAGTACACGAAATGTGGTGTCATGGACTGCAATGATTGTTGGATATGCCATGCACGGGTTTGGCACTCAGGCCCTCCAAGCGTTTGAACAGATGCAAAACTCTGGCATAAAGCCAAATAATGTCACATTAATCGGTGTTCTCTCTGCGTGCTGCCATGCAGGCCTAGTGAATGATGGTTGGCAATATTTTAATGGCATGAGTGAAGTTTATAACATCACTCCTACAGTGGAGCACTATTGTTGCATGGTTGACATTCTTGGCCGTGCAGGGCACCTGGATGCAGCACAGAACTTTATCACTAAAATGCCTATGCAGCCTGATGCTGCTGTGTGGAGGACTTTGCTTGGTGCTTGTAGGCTCCATGCTGATATTACGCTAGCAGAACATGTGGTACAATACCTTATTGAGTTGGACTCAAAAAATGCTGCCCATTATGTGTTACTGTCAAACATCTATGCATCATCTGGTAGATGGGATGATGCAGAAAAGGTGCGGAAATTGATGAAAGACAGAAGAATAGAAAAGGTGCCAGGATGCAGTTGGATTGATGTCAAGAATAGAACATATACTTTCCTTGTGGGAGACAGATCACACCCAGAAACACCCAAAATCTATGCAGTGTTGGGGACATTGTCTGCACAGATAAAGGAGGCAGGGTATGTGCCTGATACTGACTTTGTGCTTCATGATGTGGAGGAAGAACAAAAGGAACACATTATACATTATCATAGCGAGAAGTTGGCCATTGCATTTGGTCTAATCTCCATACCTGCAGGGATGCCTATTCGGATTGTTAAGAATCTTAGAGTGTGTGGAGACTGCCACAGTGCTATTAAGTTCATCTCTAAAATTGTAGAACGTGAGATTACTGTGAGGGATGCCAACCGTTTCCATCATTTTAAGGACGGCCAATGTTCTTGCGGCAATTATTGGTGATGATGAGAGAATAGTCAATTGCATCTTAAAATTATCAGTTCTCTTTAGATTGATAGGCCATGACTAGAAAGAAACCAACATTTTGATTACGAGTAACAATATGATATTAACTCTGCCGAGACTTCTTTTTTTTTTCATTAAAACTTCAAAGAAGAGCTAATCAAACACTGCTTGCAGCCCAGATGAGTATATTGATATTCTGCTTTTATGAAACAATTTGGAAGGCACAATTCAAGTGACTAACTGAAATAGTTCTAGAACTGCAAAAAAGATAAGAGAATGACTTCTAAAACTCACATCATTTAGTTGATAGCAGCCTTAAATAACACAAGATCTGAACAACAAAATATATTTAGCTTATCAATTATGTAAAGCAGTGCTATGAACATCTCAATAACATCCCGATTTTATTTTGAAATCACGATTTTTTGGCGTAGCCGATGTTCGCTGATTTTTACCGATGTTTTGATGGTTTTATTTTGAAATCACGATTTTTTGGCGTAGCCGATGTTCGCTGATTTTTACCGATGTTTTGATGGTATCTTGATTTTGCCCATGTTTGCCAATATTTGCCATTTTTTTTTACCGATATTTCCTTTTTTACATTTTTGGGTTTTCTGAACACTTATCAATTTTATCCCAATACCAATGTTCACAACATTGATATAAAGTAACCACTAATTGGAGCATTCTTCATAGGCCCATTAGTCTTTTAGAAACCTCCAGCCAATTTGATATTGTAAAGGCACCTTATAGATTGGTGTTAATGGAAATGTGAAGTTGTCAAGATATCTTGTACTTGCTCGGTCATAACATGGTGACACCTTTTGAATGCCACACATGCTTCCATGAATTGACGACAGGAAATGCCTGGACCATGGAATATCCTCCTTACTTCGGCATCCGTCCCTTCCAGTTCAGCTGTCAATGAACAACCTCACAAAATCTTCTGTATAAAGTTCATCCTTAGTTTGTTATTTCAATGCAGCCTGGCCAATGGCAATCTTCTGCAGTAACGATGATGACTAGAAAATTAGTCACACATAATTGTATGCGTCATCTCCTTCAACCATGATTCTACAATGGAAGGCTCCAGACTCTATTGTAAGTATTCCGATAGATCTCTGGTTTTCTCTGCTATGGGAGTCTTACATCAAATAACTTTGGGAAATATTATGCCATTGCCAAGATACAGGTTAACTCTTATTATAAAAATGCATTTCAAACTACTGACTCTAAGGTCCAGTTAAAGACTATTGCAGTGATCCAGTGTGAATGATTGACACATTTCAGATATTAGACATGCACGAAACTGCTTTGATTGCAGGGACCCCATAAGGAATGCGTTTAAATTAAAAATCCTAGATTTTAATAACAACCGTTGCTTTTACCCAATAAGTGTTGCAGATCATGCGAAGGTGATGCTGAATAATGGCAACGATACCTGAGAGATTTCAAAATTCAATATGTAGTATTCTCCAGCGTTAAGCTCCATTATAGCTTTTCTCATCTGTAGAAGTAGAAAGGGATAGACTATAGTGACATGAGGAGATCTCATACCTAGAGGAATTAAATGACAGAAGACTTAAAAAGGACACCAAAAGCAAATAAATCGGAGGGTCAAACAAGCTTCAAAAATAAGGATCAATAGTACCAAACTCAGCGCTCAGTGGAACATAATAAAACTGAACCCCTTTACTTGTATTCCGCATCCCCTTATATAAGTGCGTTGAAATGGAGATCCCAAGAATGTCCGTTGCCTATGAAATATGAAAGACGTTGTCTCCTAATTCCTGATCTTTTACACAATAGGATCTCCATGAATCTTGAAAAAGTGGCAATCAGGGAGTACATGTACCACTGTCCATATCATCCCTTAGGAGGGTAGTGTTGTGTGGGTTCATGTTGTGCTTTGTGTGGGTCCTTTTTGAGTCTTCTGTCATTTAATGTTTTGTGTTGATCCTTTCTGAGTCTTCTGTCATTTAATGTTTTGGGTTGGTTCATCTGCTTTTCCTATCTAATTATTATACACAAGAGGGAAAACTAACCCACTTCCCACAGATTAAACACTGCCTATCACACACTGCAAAGACAAAATAAAATAAAATAAATGATTGACATCAAGTATTAAATAAAACAAATTTTGCTAAATATTTTTTTTCCTTGTTACAACTCACTGCAAAATATAACAATAATGTGAGAAAAATAAATTAACTACTCACTGCAAAATATAACAATAATGTGAGAAAAATAAATTAACTACTTATGGCAAAATAGAATCATAATGTGAGAAAAATAAATTAACTACTTACTGTAAAATAGAACAATATAGAACAATAATATGAGAAAAATAAATTAATATATCATAAATATATATGTAGTAAACAATAAAGTATGAATATGGATACTTTGTAAGAGACCTAAAGGCAAATTAGAATGGAGTTTCCATAAAGTAAGCTATATTTTAAAGAATATTATGAGCAAAATTATAGGTTATCCAAATTTGGAATCTGGTAAATTGATTTTATGACTAAGTCAAGTTTAAGAAGTACTACTTTAACAACATTAATACTTGTGATTTTATTATTTTTTAATAAAATTGATATACTTTTATAAATATGATTTTCTAGTAAATATTTTGAAACATAATTTTAGAAATATAGATTAGTTAATAATACAGTACACTCTTAAGACACTTATTGTAGAATCATTGATTTAAATATGGAGTAGTAACATATGCCATCGAATATATATATATATATATATATATATATATATATATATATAAAGATGCAATTTTTCTAACATATTCTATTTTTACATTTCAGGACTCTAAGCCATGATATATCTTCAAAGCAACAACCACCAAAGTGACTCTATGAAGGAGTCAAATTTACCCAAAATACTCTAACAACATTAATTTATTATTTTATTATTTTTTAATAAAATTGATATATTTTTTTAAATATTATTTTTTAGTAAATATTTTAAGATATAGTTTTGAATGTGTAGATTAATTAATGATAGAGTGCACTCTTAAGGTCTTATTGTAATGTCATTGATTCAAATCTAGAGTAGTTACATATATCACCAACTAAACCAAAAAAAAATATTAATTAGTGATAGAGTGCACTCTTAAGGTCTTATTGTAATGTCATTGATTCAAATTTGGAGTAGTTACATATATCACCAACTAAACCAAAAAAAATATTTTTTAAGACGAGTGTGTAATACATTTTTATTGACCAGCCCAAAAAAATATTTTTTAAGACGAGTGTGTAATACATTTTTATTGAACCTTGGTTTTCATCTTCCAAAAGGTCTCTTCGATTGCTTTTCACTTTCCATTCACATGAATGAGCCAAATTCACATAACCCAAGAGGATTATACTTCCAACATTCCCCCACTGAATCCAAAGGGATGTATATGAGTCCAAGAACAGAGCTAAAATACCAAAGTGTATGACAATCAATGGTTGGATGTGCTCTCTAAAATGGTGGTTTAAAGAAGATCACAGTCCAAATGGGGTAGCAGAACCCAAAGTTTTCTATCGGTGGTGGTTTAACATTTGCCATCAACTCTAGAACTTGGCTCGAAGTAGTCCTTGGAACAATTCCAAATTTGACTAGAAGCTGAAGCATTATGTGAAGTGGAAGTGCTCCCTGATGATGGTTTAAAGATAATCACAAGCTGATGAGATGGGTAGCAAAATATGAAGTCTCCTACAGGTGATGGTTTAAGGTAGGCCACCAACCAAACCATGCTCATGGAAGATGAATCTATATTTGGCTACAACTATGGATTTGGCTCAAGGCTCTAACAATTGGCTCTGGTTCAAGATGTGCCTCCAGCTTGCTTGATATATCTTTGAAGCTAAGATC
This sequence comes from Pinus tabuliformis, assembly GCA_031772625.1. Lineage (NCBI taxonomy): Eukaryota > Viridiplantae > Streptophyta > Pinopsida > Pinales > Pinaceae > Pinus > Pinus tabuliformis. The sequence goes on from CM062813.1 coordinate 202,427,250, forward strand.
CATAAATTCTCCACTGTTAGATATAGGTGAGAAGATGAATATATCTCCATTGCAAGACATGCCAATAATCGATAATGAACTCTAAGGTATGACCAATATATCTTCTTTGTTGTTGAAGGCCATTCCCAAGAAGTGATCCATCCAAGGTGAATCTTTTCTTTTGCAAGAGTCTTGTGTCAGGAACATTTGTTTGAATGATCAGTGTATTTTCCACAATGCTCACAAGGGTGAAGATAAAAACATTGATCTTTTACATGACCAACTCAACCATAATGTTGGCAACTGATAACCTAAAGTGGCTGTGGAATTGGAGCAAGATGTCGAGCAGGTGAAGCTAAATTGTTATGAAGGAATCCAACGGTGAAATTAGACTGGTTTGCAATAGTTTGGAATACCATTTTCATATCCAAGATCAGTTGTGTTCTTGCTACTAATAAGTTCTTCCCAAGATCTAATGATGGGCTTGGGAAGTGCAAGTTGAACCTTTGCATCTTCATGTAAATATTCTCCTAAATGGCCTCACCGATCTCATTAAGTGACTACTATTGATTGGAGTCTTTCGCTAACTTAAAAGGAGAATTGTTCTGAACAAGAACTAGTTCAAAATGATGACTCTTCTATTGTAGTTCATCTCGTTGGAGTTGAGATTTGAGCTGCAGAAACTTAATCTTGCCTTGTGCATGTTGTAAACATATTTGAATATCAATGAGAGAGGCCTTGTTGATTTCGATTGTGGCATCAATAGTAGAGAGTATTAGAGTGTTCAAAAACTATGATAATCCATCAAATTTGGGCATTATTTTAATAGGTCAAGCTTAACAAAATAAAGGTGTCAGCTTCAACTGAAAATGCACTTGTAAACATACAAAAGAAAATTTTTCCCTATGCTAGATAAAAGAAAACTTTTAATCTCCCACTATAAGTTTGACAAATAAAATATAGAAATTGAGAAGCCAATACCAAAATCTGAACCACTATTTGGAAAAAAAAAAAAGAGTAGCACTACAATGTTCCACTTCTACGAACTTTACAATCCAATCGAATGGACTATCTTTCTCATTCAACAATGATATCACACATTGAGCTTGCAATCTTAGACACACTAGAATCCTGGTATACAAAATATATGAAGCATATATATTATTATATGATATTGAACCTCAATCTTTCAATAAAATCCCTTTATCAAGGAAGATCTAAAATTAACTATCATACCTAGAAAGAAGAGCACATATGTGTCTTCTTTGGAAAGCACGAAGATCAAACAAGGTACTTTTCCATTACAAATAACAACATTTGAATTTTCACGGTGACAACATATTCCAGCGTACCACTATCGAGTACTTGGCCCCATTTGTAGAGATAGGGTTTTCCTCTATTATTCAAGCCCTGTAGCAATCAACAATAGTTGAGTTCATTTTCCCTTACGATTTGATTGACCAAAAAGGAGAGTTGCGGAGAAACAAGTACCTGCCTAAGAGCATGATGGCAGGAGCAAAGTCTATTGCATACCCATGTTGAAGTCTACAATGCAATTCTCAATTTTGTGCCTATATTGAAGGATAATATTGATATGGCATGATATTTCTACAAGGATAGAAATTAGAATGCTGAAGTTTGAATTTAACACATATGTTTCTATCTTTTAGATATTGATAAATGTGTTGTGTCACTTTTCTAAGGCAATTGATTATTGAAGCCTGAAGCATGAAGGATACAAGCTCAGTGTAGTGATTTACAATACTCACATACATGCTTTGTGCAAAAGAGAGAGCTTGGGTGTCTGCCAGAAATTTTTTGGAGGAAACAATAGAGAGTAGTTGTGAGCCAAATGAGTCATTTTCCATAGTTCGAGTAGTGCATGTTGTAAACAGAAAGAATTTAGAAAGCAACAGTTCAGGTAGAAAGAAACAAGCAAAAAGAATTATATTCTCCAGTCAACCAACTACAACCACTATAAATCAACATTGAGACAACAAAGTTATAATAATTTTACACATGTTTTGTGTACAATGGGCTCAACAAGAGTGGGTGTTTTGTAGCTTATTGGCGATAACTTCAAAATTATTGGGAATGAGAATGGAAGAGTGATAAAGCATGTGGTCCACTTGGAAATGTGTTTCCAAATGTGTGTGTTGGATTTATATAATCATTGAATGCCATTGCGATTTGGTGATACAACCAAGTTGAGTTCACTCTTTTCAAACTATCCCTACAAAAATGGCATGATTATGATCATGCATGCCTTCAAAACACATCGAGATCCACTCACAATGTTAATTATAAACATGTCAAACCTTTCAATGCTCCTGTCTCATATAAATATGCATAACCTTGAAACTAGGGATACTTATCTTCCATATCTGTTATACCTCCTTGAAGTTGTAGTAAGGAAGGGTATATAACAGTTGCGCAAGACATAATCTCCATTAGATCATTGTTATACCTCCCTTTTCCCTTCTATTTACAGGGATAACAAAAACCAATTTACCATAGAATTCTCGAAGACTAGCTTTTCTTTCATATCTAGACATTGTAAAGACTGTAGCATTAGAAAGCATAAAAGAAAAACAATGTTGCAATGAATTGAATTATTGAACAACCATACAATACCAGTGGAAAAGATAAATACTAAATGCCATAAAGAAATAGATAACAAATGAATAATTAAAAATATTCGATTTTCTCAGACGGCAAAGATGCTCTAGGTTTTACAAAAGGGGACTCATCTTTAAAGAAGGAGGAATAATTTTTACCATAGCAACATAGACCTAGATAACATAATCATATTATTCAATATAATTTGAATCTCAAGCCAGTCAAGCAATCAACCCACTGTACAAGAAAAAGGAACCACTGTGCTATGGGGTTGTACGATAATCTCATTTGAATGTAGGTGCCATCATACTCCCTTTTATGATCCCCTGCAAAATTTTGATTATTTTAGTCTAGAAAGCCAAAATCTTGGAAGAGCCTTATCATGATTTCAAAAGGGAAAAAGACAAACATAAAATTACTATTTGGAAAAGAACATAAAATAAAAAATGAACATTTGAATAAAGTGAAGGTCTCTTTTTGACTTTTATTTCTATAGAAAAATTCAAAGAATTTCTTCATAACAATCCAACCTTAGTGTAACAATATAAAATTTCAAAGAATTTCTTCATGAAAATCCAACCTCACTGTAAAGGGAGATTCTCAATTTCCAAATCGAAAAACTAAAACCCCAAGTAGAGTCTTCTTGGATCATGCTGTCTTCACCACATGTTTAAAAATGCTACATAGGAAAATGTGTGGCTAATCATCCATTGAGTCAATTCCACATATTGTTTTGTTCAAAAGGATGCTTTAAATGACAATCTGCTTTTGCATAATACTAAAAAAATAGATCAAATCATTTTCCAATTACTGGTATTTCCCCTGCAATAAAGGTTCAAATATTTTACCTCTTGAACAACATTTTTCTCAACAACATCAATTGTTAATGGCTACCAATGACAATCTACAAATTAGTGAGGCTTCTAACACTTTTCCAGCCAAAGAAAGTTCTACCCATTGGATGTCATCAAATATTTTGTACATAAAAGGGCAACTCAACAATTAGGACTAAAAATATTTTTCTTGGTAAGGGCAGGAATTAAAAACTTTAAACATCATTTCAGACAATAAAATGGCTTTTAATAGTTTTGCTGACATTCACAAGTTATAATAAGAACATGGGACATATCTGATAAAATAAATCAAGATTAAAATCAAAGTAAATTAAAAGAAATCTATAAAATGAAGCAACATTCTTACATAGTATTCATATATATTTTAATAGGAAATTTTTTTTCCATATATTCATCAAGCAACATAGTTCCATAGTATTCATATATGTTTCTAGCGAGTAGTGAGTTATAAGTTTGGTGTATTTCTAGAAAATTTTTGCAGCGAGAAAAAACAAATCAGATCGACTTATTAAGTTCATTCAATACAATTTTTTTTTTTCAATTATCATCGAAGTGTTGGAGTTGGAAGAATGACACTGAGGGAGTTTGCTATGCAATTTAGTACTAAACTACATATCCCAACAGACTATAGTAAATCCTTGGTATGCATTGATATAAACGAAAATTATTACACAACTACTTTTATTCCATACAAATATAGGACACCGACATGGACGATCAAATATAAGACCAAGCCACACTTGCAAGGCTGACAATTTTCATTTCAAAAGCTATTATATCATTATCTATGTTGGAGTTTTCTCTAGTTCAGAAGTTGCTATGTGTAATCAATGGTGCAGATATAGTTGATACCATTATTGTGTTGTTAGGGTCTTCTAATACCCATTTATTATATTGGAAACATCGTTGCATTTATCTTCATCCAAAAAACGCAAAAGATTAAAATCAATAACATAGGAGACAAGTTAAGGTTAAGTTTGGAGAATTGAGAGATATATCATACCTCCAATTTTCGTATCATGCAAGGAAGTAGTTAAAGAGTTCTAAGAAGAGACATAATAAAAACCCAAATACAATAGCTTGCTTTTAACTTGTAATATGTGTGGATAACAGAGCATCGAAAGTCAACATGGTTAACGAAGGTATGATATGAATTTCCTATCTAAGTCTAAATGGCTGGAAACAACCCAATAGCTAATGTCCCAAGGGTTAACCCATGGGCAGAAACTAGATATGGACCTTTGAATTTACCTCAGAACTTGCATGACCTCCCAGATATTTATATGAATTTGCTGCCAAAATATGATGGAGAGAAAGAACAAACTATAGAAGATCATGTCATTGCCTTCCAGGACTTCACTGATAACCTTTTTATAGAACATGATCATGTGTGCATGAGGTTGTTTTCTCAAACTTTATAAGGGAATGTTAGAAAATGGTTCAGAATTTAGTTGCAAATTCCATTGAATCCTAAAAGCCTGGATACATCTTTTAGGAGACAATGGGGAGAAAAAAGGGATCATCTATATTATCTTACTTAATTTGGGGCTCAAAAAAAGAAGAATGTAGAGTCAGTTGTAGAGTTCGACTAAGTTTTCGTGAAGCTCTTCAAACTTGAAAGTTGAAATTCGAGCTTGAAATACCTGTGATCCTAGGCAAGGTAATGCAATTTAAATTTGTATATAATTTCAATTAACTTGAAGATTGCTTCTTCTGAGAGATATTTGCTCAGAAATTGTTTTAAATTTTTTTGCATCCCTTGACATTGTTGACAAAAATGTTGTATAATTTAATTATTATTATTATTATTATTATTTTGAAATCTTTATAGATAGTCAAGCCATGTAGGATTCTTATTTTTTGTCATTTCAAAGAACAGTTAAATACGATAAGCTGTTGAGAAACTTTTCAAACTGTAAAATAGAGCTTAAAATACCTCTAATCCTAGGTTGTAACAACCTTAGTGAAAATTCCATGTAATAAAAGTTAATAAAGGAAAAAATAATAACCATGGTTGATGGGACACTTATTCCAAGCTAAATGTTGGGCAAAAAATCCTAATGTGGGTGTTCATTTGGTTTATTATGGCCAAGGAAATTGGAAAAGGAAATGGCTATGCATTTGGAAAGGCATGAGGCATTTATTGACATTTTATTTATGAAAATAATGGAAATTAGGAGAAAAGGAAGGTGAAAGGTCACAGGTTGCATGTGAGGAGGAAAATGAAGGAAAATAATGGAAAATGAAAAAAATATAGGCCTAATAGATAAAAAGGCTTTTGAGGATCAGTTGGTACCTTTTGTCAGTTCAAGTTTGGAGCTCTCTAATTATTCTCTCTCTCTCTCTCTCTCTCTCTGACTCTTGGACACAGAGTTTTCTTGGAGCACTTCGGCATTGGATCAAGAAAGGAAAAGAAGGCAAGATGAAGGAAGGAGAAAGAAAGGAAGAGCAGGATCAAGCAGCTATAGTAGGATCCTTTGCATGTATCAATTTGCATATGTGTTTTCCATGCTAGATTTGGCATGCATGGTATTGCATGTGGTTCTTTGTTGTTATGGCATGGGTTTTTCGAAGTGTGATAGTGTTTTAAGCCTAGCCTTTCCATTTTTGGATAGCCATGGTGTGATGGGGTTCTCATGTTTTGGTTGAGCTGGATTTCCAGATAGATTCGAAGTCGAGTGAGGTGGATCTCTGAAAGGAAGAACACATGGCCTAGTGATCTCTGAACCAAACTGTGGATTGCAGGAAAGCCATTGGCCTAGTGACCCCTAAACCAGAGTGTGGGTTGCAGTAAAGCCATGGATTGTGTGCCTCGGTGAGCCTAGGAATCTGTTGAAGCCTCATAATTCCATTGCAACAACACAGGGGATAACCACCTGGTCTGGACCTTGAAAGCAACTCCTTCTCAGTTTGGTGTGGTGGCTCGGACTGGGGATAATGGGACTAGTTTACCAACAAGAATTTGATATGATAATGATGTTGGGTTGATATAAGATATAATGGAAAATGATTTGACAAAAATGATCTATTTAAGCAGTAAACACATGCATCTATCTATTCTAACATTATTTTATTATATACTTGGGAATTACTTAAATCATGCGATCTACAAAGATGTCTTAAAGCAAAAGGTAATAAAGACCATTCAATTGCTATAAGATAAGAAATCATTTAAAGATAATTATTTTGACTAAATAGTTAGGCAAAATAATTATGAAAAATATATCGCATGTATCAATTGATCATGTATTCAATAAGGAATTACAACTAGAACATTTATACAAAAGTGCTTTGATGTTTAACTACAATTCAAATTTCCTACATAACACAATATAAGAAAAAGTACTGCAAACTCAGAAACGAAACACAATCATAAGATAAAAGTACCAGATATGAAAGGTCCTACTCATGAGATCAGTAATATCGATCCATTTCTTTTCAATCAAATATAATCTAAGAGTACAGAAATGAAAATTTAATAGAGTACGCTTCAATATCCAAGAAAATTAGATCATGTTCCAATTATTTCATCAAAACATTCGCAAAATTACAAAAGTGCAATCTCTTGCAAAATGTTTTTGATAAAATCCTAGACCCCTCTCTAAATGCATGAGAGAGGTTTAAATAATATACATATGTTTCAAAAATAGATTATTACATAAAAAGATAAGGAAGTTTCAAACAACCTTCCTCAGAATAAGTGAGAATAAAAACTAAAATAAAAATAAATGAAGACAAGCTTCTGAAATTGAATGGTCCTATTCAGTCATTCAGTCCTTGAGCTCGCAGATGTCTATCATTGGCTTAACCTGGGGAGGTTGGCCAATTCTAGATCTCAATTGCTACATGAATACAACATCAGTGATAGGTGGCACCATCCATTGAGCAAAATTAGTTAAACAACGTAGATTCATCCAATGACTGTGAGGTTTTACCAAAAACCGCCAGTAGGTTTCCCAATCAAGTTTAGATAATTGCTTGATTGCTTCTGCATTTGTAAGGGAAGTTTCTTTCCACTGCTCTTCTAATTGTTTAATGTCCAGGAGAGCTTCTGGCCTACATTCTCTGATAAGATTAGCAGTGTGGAGGTTTTCATTGACAACTTCAATGATCTTGTTTGATATACTAGTTGTTCTTTTTGCTGCCCTTTCCACTTGTTTTAACTATATGTCCCGATCTGTAAATAAGATGTCATTTTGGGACTCCTTGATCTTTGGTGGATTGGCCTTTTTTCCTTCTTCATATTCTTGCCAAGTAATGAATTCTGATATTATTTTATTTAGCTCCCCATATTCTAATATTTGATCAATCACTTGATTGTTTAATTTGTCACTTGATTCACAATAAGGATTGATCAACGAGATTCTTTGACAGAATATCTCCTATTGTTGTGCCAAAAGAGAATTTAATTCAAGAGACACTTTAATGAATTCATCTGTTCGAGGATTGTCTTTGAATTTATAAAGTATAGTTTGCATTTGGTAAATTTGTGTATTCTTCTCTGCAATGTCTATTTGATGTTGTATTTTCATTTTCTCGAAATTTTGTTGAAGTTGTGCTAGTTGTATTTCCGCTTGTCTATTGGTGCTTTGTCTTTCTTATTCAAGTTGTTTTTCAAGTAGTTGAACTCTTTTTTCTTTTTCTTTCAGTAACAATCGAACTTTTATTGCCTTATTGATTGTTGCAGTTGCATAAGCTCCTGCAAATTGCGATAGCTTTGTAAGGTTGTCTGGTGGATCAATGGGGGTGTCTCTCCACACTACCTCCATTGGTTCACTTCCAAGAGTTGATGCTGCCGATACATCCAATTTTATTTTCTTCCTTTTCCTTTTTACTACAACCTTATGTGTAGGGTTGTAGAATATGTCCAGTGGTGGTATTTATTCAACCTTTAAAACAATTTCAAAAGTTGGGTGTGTTGGGATGACTTCAATGTCTTGAGTAGTTACAATTTCTTGTATTGTTGCTTCTAGATTTATAACCTGCTGAGTGTGTTGTGGAGTCTGGAATCCAAAAGTCTCTGCAAGACTAGTCTTTGTTTGGAGCTTTTTATTGAATTTCTCCCACTCCTGTTCCAGATTGATGACTGGGATAATTTTTTGTTTCAACCTGTGGGGAACCAGTTTCCATGCGTTATTTAGTTGAGACTTTCTCAGTCGTTTCTTCAATATTTTCTTCTATATCCTATTCAGATTCTGCCTTAGGGCTTCCTTATTTATTCTCAGATTCATGTTCAGAGTCTTCTGAACCTTGAACTGACTTTTCTTGTGATTCTTCATTAGGATTGTGCTTGGAACTCTTCTTCGGGCTTATGCTGGGAGTAGGTTCTCTAACTTCTTCAATTTGTAACAAGTCCAAAGGGACCTGTTTGAGCCTTTTATTTATGTATATGTGGAATTCTTTGAGGTCCTATGGGTCTAGCTTTAGTGATGCTAAATGAAAAACTTGTGAAAATGTCTCGGCTTGCTCAAAGAGATCATCAAACCCATCATCCTCATGAATGAATTCCCTGATTTTGACCATAGTAGTGAAACTCTTAGCAATCTTGTTGGGGTCATACTGTCTGCATGGTAGCCAGGTTTAGAGCCGTGATGTTCTATATTTCTTTTGATGCATGCCCAAGATCATGCAATGCAAAAGTGCCACTTTGCAATGGGAAGGTTGGCCAGATGGATTTCTTCTTCTCTTTAAGGGTTTTGGTTATATCATCACCCACTCTCTGATAAGCAATCTCTCGTGCTAATAAGTTATCTGGAACATAATATGGAAGAACATGGGGAATTGTAATACTCCCAAAAACTCTGATATAAGTAAACAAATCCTCATTGAACCATCTTGCCACTGGAAAGATGTCTATCTTTTCTTCATCTGAAACCCTAGGGGCTTTCTTATTAAAAATGGTCTGATTAATTGGCAGCATGACACCATGACACCATGACACCATGACAAATTTTATAAAAATGGGAGTCAAATTCTGATTCCCACAATATTTTATGATAAATGTGGATGGGTGTAGGATCCTTTAAAGTCCATTTCTAGCCCATGTTTGGAAAATGTGAGCAAAAACATATAGCATCCATTACATAAGCACACATGTAAAAGGGAGGGATAACCCGAGTTGAGACAATCCTATTACACCTATATTCTCTAATGGCCATGGCTAAATTATCTGACAAAATAATACTCCAGTCCAAAATGATAGGATTTACAATTTCATCAATCAAGGTAACCCATTCAATGGAAAAATTGGTGGTATCAACTTTTCCGAATAGCCAACACAACATTGCAGCTGCAAAATTGTGTGGGGCTGATAGAGGTGTGATGGGGTACATACCGGCTTTCTCCTGTCTAAACTTGTTGGAGACAAGCCTCCAATTCTGCATAACATCCATTGGGTCTTCATTCTCTTTGGAGAAATTCTTGATAAAAGATTTATCATAGATATTTTGTGGCTGTGGCAGGTGGTACATTTGGATCAAATTGTTTGGTTTGAATGACCCCATAACGTCTTGCCTGGAGTTTCTAAACGTTTTGTCTAAAAATCCACTTCATCAATAATCCATCTTACCATATCTGTGTATGGTAAGATTTTCGGTATTGCAACAATCCTGTGTAGGAAAGGACATGTTGCTTTGAAGTAAGAAGCGTTAGATGAATTTGCGGTGTCTGCTGTGTCCTTAGTTTCCAGGGGCCTTGGGTTTTCTTCCTCTAGTAAATTATACATCGCTTCCCAAGATGTAGTCCCACTATCTTTGTTACAAGTGGTATCATAGAAGAGTGGTTGCATATCTGACTGCTCAGGCGCAATAGCATCTGCGGTCTTTTTCCCTTTCTTAACCATTTTTGTGAGTATTGTGTTCTTCGAAAACTTCCTGAAAGTCAGGCAAATGGAGAAAAGAGGATAAAAACGCAGAGCGGTAAATATAAGCGAAAACACGATTAGCACAGTAAATTCTGAAAGCACGTAAAGATGGAGCTTTTATTGCAAACACGAATAAGAAAGATATCTATCATCTCGAGCTGTTAAATGAATAAATGCATTTAAACCTCATTAACTATGTATTAAGGCCTACACAAAATTTTCTTTATGTCTTGTCAAAATATTGCATCGCATGTTTCAAACAGATATTTCCAATTGGTTTGAATTACGCGTGATACTGATTCTTACGATTTCGATGAATCAAAATATTGCAAATATCGTAAATTGAAAATCACAAATATTGCATATCGGGAAGATCACAAATTGCAAATCGTAATATCAGAGATTATGAATAGAGCAATTAAAAGTTGCTTTAATGTTTTGCGATTTGCGATGAGCGGCATACCTTTTTCCTTTTAGAGCGCGTTTCCTTTATGCGGTGGTTTATTTCATTAAATAGACATTTATGATATGTTGCACCCATATGCAGTTTTATAATATATTTAATATTCCGTTGGGTCCGAATCACATCACATTTCACATTTTCTTCTGGTTTGTATGTTTTGAGCTCTTTTAAAAGCTGCGATGCAATTGCGATAAATAATTTAAAGAATAGCTTAAACCTTAAGTATTATAAAAAGTTTAATGCTATCTTTAGTTCTTTTAACGGGGTTACTCTTATCGCATCTCATGGATCTTGCCTCATGATTAACCTTTGTTACCTTAGATCTTGCGATTTGCGATAAAGCGGGATGCCTAATTATGAATTGACTTGGTTTGATATCTTAGTTTATCCAAAGTTTCATTCTGAATGGTTTCAAAAATGGCAAGATCTTATTTGCTAAGTTTTTTGAAATTTTTTAAAAGGGCCCCCATTTATTAATACAATAATAACTATTAATATAATAAATGGGGGGGTTATTGAATAGTACAACAATTGGCGATTCACTGGAAGAACTAGTTATCTTTGATGACTTTTTGAAATTTCTATGACTTTCAAAATAAAGATAGTTAAGGAAATAGGAATGGCATGAAACTTAAGATGTTGGCTTATTTGGGCTTGACCCAAGAATTATTTAGCCAAACAAATCCTGCAGCTACCAACCCTTTCGGCAACAGCCCGCGAAACGCGGATTGAGGTCTCACCCGAGGTAGTAGGGGAGGGTGTTGGAACCAGGTTTCCACACCTTGGGGGTGTCTTGGATATGGTTTAGGGCTCATGCGTTGTTCTGCACCCTCGCGTTGCACCAGATCTGCGCAGATCGGAATACCCTTATCGCACTTATTACAGATTGAATCACTTATTACTAGTTTGATCTAGTTAAAGCAGTCTTTAAGCAAACATTTATTACTTTTGCTTACTTTGCGCATCAAGATTAACCCAGTTTACATGTATTCAACCGTAGAAAATGCAAAAATCATAATAGTTCATTTATCATAAAAGAGTAAAGTTGCAATTAACACAAAATTCAAAAGAAACTTATCTTTATTACCAATCTTCCACAATACATCCAGATCCACCCTGCGCACTTAGTTGCAGGGGTCTGTGCACACAGCTGCGGACTTTCCAAGCCTCTACACACACAGCTGCAGAGCCTCTACCTTCTACCTTACTCCCCTGACTCGGACTTACAGACGCTTTCAAGCTATTGCCTTTCAGAACCCATTACATTCCATTTTTCCAAAAACTACTTTTCCCTCATAGAGCCCAGCTCTATTTATACCTTCCCTTGGCTTGCGATCCCTCCGCGGGCTGACTCTATTACTATTTCTTTACATTATTTTCGGGTGGACTACCCTTTGACTCAACCTACTATAGCTCGCGCGCTGCGCTTTCCGCGAAGTCTTTTACCCTAATATTACCCAAAATTCTAGGTTTCGCACCCCATACTCGTTTTGCAGGGCTTGCGCTACCCAACAGTCCCCCAACATAATCATCGTGACTAGTCCCGAGTCACTCGCTGGCGTGGCTAGACGCTCTGCCTTGGCTTCGCGGTTCGCCTCCTGTTGAGTGGCGCTCATCATCCGGCTGCTCCGGCTTTGTCTCCTGCAATGCTTCATATGTCTCCTGCTTCAGTGTTTCTACCACATCTCGCAACCGACGATGCTCATTCTGCTCTGCTCAGTTAACACAGAACACCCCCTCCGAAGATTTCAACGCGAGCAGGGGAGCCACATACGAGACCTCCTGGTACCACAATAACCCTTTCCGATCATTGCATCTTCTCTTCGCACCGTTCGCTACAGCGTGTGTTGTAATTTTACAAGACCCTGGTTGTTGTTCGCAAGATCCCAATCGTTGAGAACCATGAGAGGTGACTTATTGACTACATCTTCACCCATGGTCATCATCTATCCATCCTTCTGTTGTTCTGTTGTAGTGCGCCATCCTGCCCCTAGGCGGGGCGATGACATCCGGACCACTTCGACTTCTCATTCCCTTTTTTCTGGTACATCCCTTGCTAGCGATGTTGGAGCCTGTGGGATGCCTGCGGCTGTCAATACTAAACTCCTTAGAGAGTCCGGCTCCTCCCTCAGCCAGATTACTACCTTCGTCCACATGCCTAGTGCAGAGATGCTGAATAACTCCATCTATATTTCCAAAGCGTAGGCTGCCTAGTGGATTCCCCATGGTGATTTATAAGCCATGCGAACTTCCAATGCTCAGATTGCCACTCATTCCAGCTCATGTAGCCTTCCCGTGTGAAATCTGTGGCCGATCATTTCATATCTGGCTCATACTGTTGCTCTTAATTGCCCGCCGCCCACTCCCTTTTGCCATAATGCAGCCATCTTCTCATGAATAGTGGGATTAACGGTCATCATTCCTTGGAGTGGCGCACCCGCGTGGCTTTGTCCACGGAACCACGCCCTTGATTATTAGCCAAATGTACGCGCACCCTGATACCTGCACATCTATCCCCCAGACTGCTTTATCATCCTTCACTTTCTTTCAACTGGTCGGAGAGGTGAGACTCTCCTCAGAACGGTTAGTCAGGCGGTCGGCTTGCCCGTATAGAACTTTAGGCCACTACCATTCACTCTGCTTGGGAAGGGGTCTCGTTGAGCTTAGCCCGCTGAACTGCACCCCCATCAGTTACTTCTTTAACAACGTAAGGTCCCAACCAATGCATGTGGAGTTTACCTGGGAATTTCTCAAACTTATTGTCATATAACAATACGAGATCATCTTTCTTGAACGTGCGCACCTTGATATGGTGATCATGCCATGCTTTCTTGCGCTGTTTTTGTACCTGCTGATGAAATCCCGCCAGAAATCGTTCTTCGTCTAGTTCGTCGAGTTGTGCGAGCCTTTCCTCCAAGGCCCCACGATCTGCCATTCCTGTAGCTGCTGTAATCTGCAGACTGGGCATGATATATTCCATAGGAATCACGACCTCCTTACCATAGACTAGCCGAAACGATGTTTGGCCTGTCAACTTTTTGCACGTGGTTCGGTATGCCCATAGCACAGCAGGAATGCGTGAGTCCCAATCATTCCTTCACGCATTGCAGATCTTAGTCAACACGGTTTCCAAAATTTTGTTGAATGCTTCAACGGTCCCATTTTCTTGCGGATGGTATGGCGTGCTTTGTTGGTGATATATCTGGAATTCCTCAGTGAGCGCGCTGATGGTTTCGTTCAAAAAATGCATTCCCCGATTGCTCATGAGAATCTTAGGGCACCCAAACCTAGTTAACACATTCTCGAACAAGAAATTTTTTTGCTGTCATGGCTGTGTAATCCTTAACTAGCTGTGCTTCTACCCATCGCGTCAAGTATTCAGTTGTAGTGATAATATAGCGCATGCCCATCTTCCCTCGTGGTTCAATAGGCCCAACGAAGTCAATCACCCATTTCTCAAATGGCTGTAGTGTTACCTGTGGTTGGAGTGGCATTTCATCCCTTCGCGACAGCTTTCCCATTCATTGGCATACATCACAGGGTCGATAGTATGCTTTTGAATCTTGATGTAGGGTGGTCCACCATAATCCAGTGTGAAGAACCTTCTGGGTTGTGGCACGGCCTGCATAATGTCTACCAGCAACCCCTCCATGTGCTTCGGCAATGATATGTTCTTGCTCAAACTCTGGTACATATCTGCGTAATATCTCATCATGGCCCATATTGTAGAGATGGCCGACAATCATAGTGAAATCCACTGCTCATGTCACCAATTCCTTCTTTTGTTGCACAGAATACCCCTGCGGCGCAGTGTCGGTAGTCAAAAAATAGATTATATCTTCAAACTGGCCATCCGCAATTCACACTGCATACAACTAGGCATCCAGGAGTCCTTCTTCTAGATTCGTGGGTTCCTCACCCATCTCAATCCGGGATAAGTGGTCTGGACCTGCATTCAGATGTCCCGGCTTTACAACAACCTCAAAATCATATTCCTGAAACAATAGCAACCATCGACAGATGCACCCCCCAACACAGGCTTATTCACTAGGTATTTTAGCGCAGAGTGATCAATAGACATCTTAAAATGTCCTCCAAGCAAATAGTGATGATACTTCTGGAGTGCATACACCATCGCCAATCCCTCTCGCTCAGTAGTAGAGTAATTCTTCTCAGCTTTGGATAGCCTTCGACTTGCAAACGCAATCGGGTGGTCCACTCCCTTCGCTCCTTCCTGAGTAAGTACTGCTCCTAACATGATACATGACGTGTCGACATGCACATGGAACTCCACGTCCCATTTTGGAAAGATCAAGATAGGGGAAAATGCCATTTTTTCCTTCAGCAATTCTAAACTTCTGTTACATTACTCATTCCAACAATACGTGGCATCCTTTTTTAACAACTGTTCCATTGGAGCCGTGATCTGGGCATAACCTTTTCTGAACTTCCGATAGTACCCTGTGTGTCCTAGTGTAGCGCGGAGCTGTTTGACACTGCGCGGTGCTTGCAGACCTAGTATGACAACGATCTTTGCCAGATCCACCATCATGCCTTGTCTACAAACTACGTGACCCAGTAAGTTCTCGAAAGGAACAAGGAACATACACTTCTTTAGATTGAGCGCAATCTGGTGTTGACGGCAGGTATCTAGCATTAATCATAAGATCTTAGTATGTTTTTTAACCAAGCCAAAGATAGTCCAATCGTCAAGATAGACTTCCAAGAATTTATGTATAAATTACTTGAATGCAGCTACCACAATGCAGGAAAATATTGCCAGTGCATTCTTCAGCCAAAATGGCATCATCGTGTATTGAAAACAACCCCATTCCATAGCAAACGTTGTCTTGCTTCGATCTTCCGGCACGATCTTGATCTGATAGTATCCCGGGAACCCATCCGTAAAGGAATATGCTTCCTGCCCGCCCACATTTTCTAAGACTTCATTGGTAAAAGGTGTGGGAAATGGATCGTTAACACAAGCATCATTGAGTTTTTGTAGATCGACGCAGATGCAGATCTCACCCTTCTGTTTCTTCTCTTGTACCACCATCGGACTTACCCAATCAGAATGATCTTGGCTGCCACCATCTTGTCCAGTTCTTCACGCACATTTTCTTTTTATTTTGGATTCAAGTAGTAAGGTTGCTGTTTTACTAGCCTCGTGTCAGGCTTCAAAGTTATCTTCATCATTCCTAGTTCGCCTCGAATCCCTTTCAGCTCCATAATCTTGGTAGGGAAGAGGTGTCGATACTCTCGGAGCAGCTTGACGACCTTTTCCACTGTAGCGTCCTCCGAGTAATTCCCAAGCGTAGCATACTTTGGTTCTTCCTCTGTTCCGATATTCACTTGCTTCATTTTCAATGGTGCTACGACGTCTGGATCTTCCATTGCGAGGCCATGCACTTCTTAACTTCCTTCAGATTCTGGTATATTGATGTCGCATGGATCATCCTCGCCACCTTCTGCTTGTACATTGTAACATTCCAAGGCCCAGCTCAGCTGTCGTGACCAGTCTGGTTGCACGACTTCTTCCAGTTCTAGAAGCAGCTTGAAAATAGTGGTCTTTACTAGCTTTATTGCGTCGTCTACTAAATCCATCCATTGATCCTCAAAAAGAAACGTTGACAGAAACCTTTCGCGCAAGATGTTCCACTCCCTTGTGCCATGTCAGAGCTCTGTTTCAGTATACCAATTCCTTGGGATGACATCCAAGGTATGATAAAATAAGTGCACCCATTCTAGTTGCGACTCCTCGCCATAGGCTTTGGTCCATTTGCTCAGGTGTATGTGCGGATTCTCTCGTCCATCATATTTCTCCATTAGCAGGGGCACTAGCTTCCCAAATCGTATCTGCATCATGTGCTTACAGCTCCGCTAATCTATGAAGGTTCCTTTATGGGTACCCCACCATTGCGCCGGTGTGGCGCGCAATGCCCATTTGAGTGCATCAAATAGCTGGTACTCTGGTACTATGCTCTCAAACTTCTCCAAGAATTCATTTACTATTATGAGCCCATCATACACCAGCAGCTTGCGGTCCTGAGCTTTAACGCAGTACATGGATTTTGTCAGCATATTGCAGTTTAAAGTAGTTGCCCTGTTCATTCTGTTCCGCCATTGCTCGTCTTCTTCCTTCGAATCATCGGTGTATGGTTCCACGTAACCTTGTGAACTTCTCCGCTCCTCCATTACCACACCCTTTATTGGCCTTTAAGTAGCAATTTGGTAGATGCAATCCAATGCTTCGTCCTGCTCGTCGTCGTGCATAGGTTCCATGTAGAGGGGTCCTCGATTGGATCTAGCGAAACAACTACGTGGCGCGACTTTTTCTCAAATATCATCTTCCTTTGCTTGAGATTCATAATCCCATTCATGTCGATGGCCTAGTCTATTCCCAACAACGTGGGGTACGGGCTTTTTTCGTCCACTATCTCATTAACTTCAAAGTCCGTTCTAGTGCTTGCACCACCCAGGTCTATGGTGATGCCTTGCAACCTACCCATGGGCAAGATCTTCTGCTGATTCACCATCCGTAATTGGATTGGAGACCATTGGAGTGGGGGCTTGCCGATACACTCCCATGTCTGCTTAAGCAAGATGTTTATGTCCGAACCGAGGTCCATAATGACTTGATCCATCTCATAGTCGCCAATCCATGCTATTAATTGCATTTCTTGTTTGGTCCACGACGTATGGCTCCCCATTCGTCAGACTATGTGAGGTTCTCCCCATCCTGCGTATTTGTTAATTACCTCCTGCAATCCTTTTACTACCCTATTATCGCGAAGTAACTTCATGCAAGTCTCTATGAAAGTTGTTAACATCGAGGGACCTTTATACGGCTCAGACTTGTCCCCTTCTAAGGTTGCACCGTTCCTTAGTACCATATTTACTTTAGGTTCTTCATCGCATGGTTCGGCCCTTATCATCTGCACATTCTGTGTCGTTGTAGGATGTGTTGTCCTTTTTTCGCGAATCTGTGTGAGAAGCATAGGGAAATCTAGCAGTTCATGGTCAAATTACTCACAATAGGGACATGATATTCGAGTTGGATTTGTGCAATCCCGCATGTAATGTCATGGTCCTCCACAATTGTAGCAAATTAGTTGTCCTTGACCCCTTCCTGGTCCCATTCCGCCTCATCCTTGACCTCGTCCTTGGAATCCATCGCGCACAAACATTGGACTTGGGTTTTGACCTCGCCCCTCTGTCTGCATTCGGTAGGCAAATGCCTGATCTACCAACATCCGACAATCCCTTTCCTCATGACCCACCGATCTACAAAAGTTGCAAAAGAGCTGCTGGGGGGTTTGATTATATTTCGGCAACAAGTGGCAATTATTCGTGTTGTGTTTTCCTCCTACTTGACAGATTGCGCACCAGAGCGGGGCGATCCTTGCCTGTGCCTCTGGTTGCAACGGTACTGGTCCCCCGTGACCACAAGATTCACCACGACTAGACAATGGTCTTTATCATGTCCCTGGCCCCTACACTTGATGCACCAAACTTCTTCCCGAACTTCCAGCGCCTGATCATGTTTTAACTTCTGTATTTCCAAACACAAATTCTGGACCTACGCTTGGATTTGCTAAATTCCCAACCTAGGTCCTGTACCAGGGTTTCATGCAGCCGCATTGCTACCTTCAGTGCTTCTGCTTGGGTTGAGATCTTCTGCTATGACAAAGCCGATTTTAGATATGGTGTTAGTGATGCGATGAACAAAGCGTGTTGTTGTGCATCCGTCAGGGTCATGTTGGCCTCGCGAATCATGCTTTTTAACCTTTGATCCAGATCCCATGGGGTCTCACTAGGCATCATTGTGATCTCTTTGAATCCCATGACTGACTGCGATTTCGATTTTGGCTGGCTGAACTCCCTTTTTAATTCCATGTGGATGTCCGCTATTCTCGCCATTGGGTTGATGCCTGAATACTTCATATACCATATTAGCGCTCGGTCCTACAGTGTGCTAACTAAAATGACTTTCTTGATATTATCATCCATGATTTGCTGCACGTTCCATAATGAATTCAACACAAACCAAAACTTTTCTGGATCTTCACTCCCTGCTCCTTTGAATACTAGTAACTGGATGGCATTCGCCATTACTATCATCCTAATCTTGTGTCGCTCTTTTCTCTAGCATCCCCGCCTTTCACACCAGACACCCCTTAGGCAAATCCCGGTCCTAGCAATGGAACCATTTGTTGGCTTATTTGGGCTTGACCCAGGTTCAGAAGAATTATTTAGCCAAACAAATCTTGTAGCTACTGGCCCTTTCGGCAACAGCCGTCGAAGTGCGGACTGAGGTCTCACCTGAGGTAGCAAGGGAGGGCGCTGGAACCAGGTTTTCACACCATGGGGGTGTCTTGGATATGGTTTAGGGCTCATGCGTTGTTCTACAGCCTCGCGCTATGCCAAATCCGCGCAGATCGTAATACCCTTATCGCGCTTATTACATATTGAATCACTTATTACTAGTTTGATCTAGTTAAAGCGGTCTTTAAGCAAACATTTATTACTTTTGGTTACTTTGCGCATCAAGATTAACCTAGTTTACATGTATTCAACAGTAGCAAATGCAGAAATCATAACAGTGCATTTATCATAAAAGAGTAAAGTTGCAATTAACACAAAATTCAGAAGAAACTTATCTTTATTACCAATCCTCTACAATACATCTAGATCCATCCTGCGCACTCAGCTGCAGGGGTCCATGCACACAGCTGCGGACTTTCCAGGCCTCTGTGCACACAGCTGCAGAGCCTCTACCTTCTACCTTACTCCCTCAACTCAGACTTACAAACGCTTTCAAGCTATTGCCTTTCAGAACCCATTACATTCCATTTTTCCAAAAACTAGTTTTCCCTCATAGAGCCCTGCTCTATTTATACTTTCCCTTGGCCTGTGATCCCTTTGTGGGCCAACTCTATTACTATTTCTTTACATTATTTTCGAGCGGACTACCCTTTGACTCAACTTACTATAGCTCGCGCTCCGCGCTTTCCGCGGAGTCTTTTACCCTGATATTACCCAAAATTCCAGGCTTCGCACCCCATACTCGTTCTACGGGGCTTGCGCTACCCAGCATAAGATAAGTAAAATTTCTCTGAAATAATAAAAATAAGGCTCACCTAATTACAATTCATTTCATATCCTCTTCAAAATGAAAATTCCTTTGTCTATATTAGTCTTTACTCAGTTTAAAGATAAAGTAGGGGGCTCTTGCAGATCAACTTTTAGATGTACTCATTTGTCACAGGTAGAGCCTCTGCTGCCTGCAGATGTCCATAGCCTTGACAGGGTTACCTTTTAACCATCAATGATTTAGTGTCCCATCCAGATAAGAGTGCAGTTTTTAGAGATAAATTCAAAATCATATACTTATTCTCTATTTTTTCTTTTCTTAAACAGTGTATTTATTTATTTTTTTTAGAAAATTTTTCTTTTTTATTACTTAAAAGTCATTGTCTTGGTTTGGTGGCAAAATAATGACAATGCCATTCACTGGTTATAATTCAACTAAACAAGATGGCTCATGATGAGACCCTATGTCTTATGATTAACATAATGACAAGCCATTACCCTATTTTGATATGCAGTATTGGTAATGTCAGTCTATTATTTCCCTATGAACATGGTAAGCAGGTTCTTGATGAGACCTCTTATCTTTTAAGTTTTAGTATATTTTAGAATTACACTATAAAAAGAGAAAAGTTTACTAGATGGGGAGAATCATTGACTCAAGAGTTTCTGGATGACAATTATAGAGTTGAAGATGCTTATCTGCATAGAGTCTTTATTTTGTTAGAGATACTTTCTTGACCGATAATAGAACAAAAGTCTCTTTCTAAAGCTGGGGTTTCAAAAAGAATAAATATTTTTGGTGGAAACAAGCAGTTTTTAGAGAGACAGAACCTAGTTAATTTTCAAATGTTATAATTATTTCCTTAACAATCTCTACTTATATAAGCGAAAAACCAAAATATTTCAAGAGATTTTTTACTGGCCAAAAGTAAATACTATTTAACTTTTATTTTCCTAGGAAAAGTATAGGTGATAGTGTACACAGGATAGAAGAGGTTATCTCCTATGAAAAATATTTCCTCGAAAGTTTCCCATTCACAGGCAGAGAATCTCTCTTGTCGGATAAATCTTGCAATGAAAATGTTGATGGGTTGATTTGTTCTGCAATCTGAAATGGTCCAAGCCACATTCTTTGGAATTTGGTATGATTACCTTTTTCTCATGTGCTTTACCCCACTTCAATACAAGGTCTCTGAGTTGAGATGATTTTTGAATTACATAATTTTCATCAAATAAAGATTTAACTAATTGTTGATGATGGGCATGTATGATTTTGGCTTTCTCTCTTTCTTCTTTGAGTTTGAAGATTTTTTATTGTCTTAATTGCAAAGAAGAGGCAGGAGTTTATTCAATTTTTTGGACTAGGGCTAGAAAGGGAATAACTACAATTGTAGGAAGGACAACTTCTTTCCCATAGACCCGATTAAATGGAGAAGTGTCTATTGAGGCTTTCTGTGTTATCCGATTTTCCCATAGAGAAAATGTTAGAGATTTATGTCAGTTTCTTTGACTCTGATCAATAGTTCGTTTAATGATCCTAATGAGGTTTTTATTGGTTGATTCGGCTAAACCATTTCCCTGAGGATAATAGTTAGCAGAATACTTAAGTTTAAAACCTCTTTTGAGAGCGAATTCTGTCATAGTGTTGCCTGTGAAATAAGATGCATTGTCAAACATCAAGGCAGTTGGTAGGCCAAATCTGGTAATAATAAATTGATCAATAAATTTGATAATGTTTTCATAATTATTTACCTTTAGTGGAATTTCTTCCACCCATTTAGTAAAGTAATCAATAGCTGTAAGGATGTATCTATGTTGCTTTGAAGAGTGAGGAACGATCTCACCTATTATGTCCAGTCCCCATTGTTCAAATGGTTGTTCAATGTTGACCGAATGTAATGGAAATGCGGGTTTCCTTTGTCTTCCAGCAATAGTTTGACATGTTTTTCACTTCCTTACATATTCGTGTGCATCTTTGAACAAGGTTGGCCAGTAATAGCCAACATGCAAGATTTTATGTGTTGTTGTGTCTCCTCCAAAATGTCCACCAGCTAGTCCATCATGGAGTTATTGCAAAACATTTTTTGCCTTAGATCTTTCAAGGCACCTTAGTAAAACAAAATCATATTTATTTCTAAACAAAACATCATTGATGATTTCATATTTCTTTGCTTTTAATCCCAAAGCCCTTTTTCTTTTGTAACTGAGCTGCATAGGGGCATATCCATTTTTCAAATAAAAGATGAGATCAACATATTGAGTTTTAGTATCTTTGAGGCTTACCTTAGATATTTGTATATCATCACCTGAATCTTCTTATGTTGGTAAGTTGGATGCTCTAGCTAACATTTTGCAAACACCTTGACCTCTAATAATTTTAGCTGGTCTAATTTCAACATCATATTCTTGTAGTGCAGTTACCCAGTTGGCCGTTTTTTCTCCTACTTCCCTTTGCACCAGTAATTGCCTTACTGCTGGGAATGGAACTATGATTTTTGTGTGGGTTTTAAGGAAAAATGGTCTGAAATGCTTAATTGACTTAAAAACAGAAAAGGCCTATTTTTCCACGGTAGAGTAATTTAACTCAGCACCTTGTAGGTTTGAACTAAAAAATGAAATTGGTGCTTCAATTTGCTGATCGTTGCGCTGTGTCAAAATGACAACATATGATGTTTCTGATGAAAATGTATATAAAATAAAATGATTGGAAAAATTTGGAGTTGTCAGGGAAGAAGCATTGATAATAGCTTGTTTGGTTAAATCAAATGATTCTCTCTCATTGTGACCGCACTCAAAAACTGATTTTTTCTTAATCATAGACTGTAAAGGTAAAACTTTCTGAGAAAAGTCAGGGACAAATATTTTTACAAAATTTATTTGACCAAAGAAGGACTACATGGATTTCTTATTATGAGGTAAGGGTAATTTCTCAATTTCCTTAATCCTTTCTAGATCAATATAAATACCCTTTTTTGATACAACAAATCCTAAAATATTTCCTTCTCTTAAGGAAAAATAAGACTTCTTTGGATCGTGTGAGATCCCATATTTTTTACATCATTCAAAGATATGCTTGAAGTCGTTCAAATGTATGCTTCTCTTCCTGGAATCGACAATGATATCATCTAGGTAGATAACAACTAATTTGTTAATGAGTCATTTAAATGCTATATCCATTTGAAATGTGGCACCTGCATTAATCAAACCAAAAGGCATTTTCTGATAAGCATATGTTCCCCATTTAGTTTTGAATGTGGTTTTTAATATATCATCTGGATGAATCAGGATTTGGTTATATCCTAAAAACCCATCGAGAAAAGAAATGAGCTTAGAACCAGCTACTGACTGCAACACTTGTTTCATCGTTGGCAAAGGGAAGTTGTCTTTCTAACATGCTTTATTCAAATTTCTGAAATCTATGCATATGCGAATGTCACCATTCTTCTTTCTAATAGGCACTAAATTGGACACCCATTTCGAATGCATAATAGGAAATATGATTCTAGCCTTTAGGAGTTTATTCAGCTTCGATTTGATTTGAGTTTCAAGGTTCGGGTGAATCTTCCTTAGCTCCTACTACATTAGTTTAACATTAGAGATCATAGGAATGGTGTTTTGTATGACAAAAGTATCATAAGTTTTGAGATCAGAATAATCCCAGACAAAGATACCTTTGTATTTCTTCATCAATCGAATGAATGGTGATCTTTCATCAGAGGATAGACCAAGGCCAAGATTAATGTTCCGAGGCTTATCATCAGTTCCAAGGTTTACTAATTTAAATCTCAGGGTTGAGCTTTGGATTTTGGCATTAGTTACCTTCTTAAATATGTCTTTGAGATCATAAAGATCTTCTAACTTGACTACAAATTTAGGTATTGGATTTTCCTCAACTTTTTGTTTTAATTGAAGGTCATGCTCATTTTCATCTATGATTTGGTCATTGTATGATCCCTCTCATGTTAGAAAATTTACAATATCATAATCGTTGTTGAAGACTCGCCAATTAGTGACATTTTTAGGAATGGATGGTCTAAAAATTAATTCAATGGAAAACTTATCAGGACTATAATCCTCAGATCGTATGAGTTTTAATGCAATATTGGCTAAAAGATTTGCATTGGCATTTTGTATTCTAGGTACAGGAGAAATATTAAATGCCAAAAAATGTGATGTAAGATCTTAGACTAATGATTGATAATGCTTAACATGTCCAGAAAGGAAGTGAATAATATTTCTTACCTGTTTAATGACAATTTTTGAATATCCAAAAACCTGTAGGTATTTAATGTTGAGGCAAATTGCTTTATATAATACTTGAACCAATGCCTCGTATTCTACAATATTATTTGTACATTCAAATTCTAATCTGCAAGCTAACATGGTTTTTTCTCCATCTAGGCTAATTAAAATGCAACCATCTCTTACACCATCATTAGATTTGGAACCATCAAAGTATAAAGTCCAAAATAAAGTATTAACTACAGGTTTATTTACAAAAAATTTACACTTGGAAGCATCTATTTGTGAGAATTTTTCAATTTGTGAGGTGATAACATTATCCAAAAAGGGAGACTCGTGTGCTTTAAAGTTCCCTAAAAATGACTCAGTCAAATAGTTTCCAATAATGTTATTATTTAATGTTATTGGCTCATTATCACCTTCAAATTAAGTCATTGTGTGTTTCATGTGTTTCTATCGGTCAACTCAAATTTTATTTGGCTTTCCACTATATGGTAGCCACATGTGAGACATGTCTATAGAAAAATATCCATGGATATTCTGAGACCAGTCTGTAGGTTTTAACCCCATACAGAAATTACCTACATACGAATTCTAAAACACAGAAAATAAACAATGCGAGAACATAACACATAAAACACATATACACAGAGATTTTCCCCTAGATCCCAAAACCGGGACTACTAGCTTGATTTTCCATTATATTCCTTTCAATGTTACAATACATATTTATACATGCTAAAGCATCCGATACCATGGAACGAAAACTATTGCATCCAAAACCATGGACCGAAAACCATCGCATCCAAAACCATGTGCGAAAAACATGCACAAAACCATAGGTAGGTACGCCCAACCTAATATAGGGTCAAAACCAAAATTTTCTAGGGCGCTGCCCCGAACCCCATAGAGTGGGGTTACCTTCACCCCTCAAACCCCCTGCGACTCCCCTTGCTATGCAATCGACGCAACGAAGGGGGGGCTCCGCCCCCCTTCTAACCCCCCGGTTAACTACGTGGGTTAGTCGTGGAAAGAATATAACACAACCCAACATTCTCCCACTTGTTGTTTTCTTTCCACAGGGGGCCACAAGAGAGCTTAGTCATTTATCCAGCGCTACAACGCCCATTGTTTCTCTACACCAAGAGAACTTATCAAAGCTCACAGATTTTGTCAATGCATCTGTAGTATTCTTCAAAGTGTCCACCTTTACCAGCAACACTTTTTGCCTTCTATCATATCCCTCACAAAGTGATACTAAACATCAATGTGCTTTGTCTTTGAATGATATGCAGGGTTCTTTGCCAAGAAAATTGCACTTTGGCTATCATAGTCTATCCTTATAGCTCCTTGTACTAACCCCATACTTGAACACGATCTCTACAACCAAACTACTTCCTTGCTTACTTGAGTGGCTGCCATGTATTCTGACTCCGTAGTTGACAGTGCCACTACAGATTGTTTCTTACTCATCCAACTGATTGCACCTCCAAATAGGTTAAACACATACCCACTTATAGATCTTCTATGATCCAGATCTCCAGCCTAGTCTTCATCAACAAAGCCATGAATATACAACACTATGTCCAATCCTGGTCTTCCTTGGTAGCACAAACCATAATCACTAGTGCCACGCAAATACGTGAAAACCCACTTCACTGTTGCCCAGTGCTCCTTCCCTGGTTTTGACATAAACCTGCTCAATACTCCCACTACATTTGCAATGTCTGGTCTAGTACAGACCATCGCATACATCAAGCTACCAACTGCACTTGCATATGGAACACGGGACATGTCCTCTTCCTCTTCTTGTGTCTTGGGTCACTGTTCAGTAGATAACTTTACACCTACAGGAATAGGAACCTTCACCGGTTTACTATCCTGCATATTAAACCTTTGTAATATTGTCTCGACATACTTCCTCTGGTTTAACTAGAGCTTCCTCTTTCCCTGATCTCTTTAATTTCCATGCCCAAAATATAGTTTGCAGCACCAAGATTTTTCATGTCGAATTTGGAGGACAATTAGGTCTTCAAATCCTAGATAATTTCTTTGTCATTTCCAACCAGCAACATATCATCCACATACAAGACCAGATAAATAACACAGTCACCAATTAATTTAAAATACACACAGTGATCTTCTTTGCTTTGGTGAAGCCAAGTCACCGTATAAATGTATCAAATTTCTGATACCACATCCTTGGTGATTGTTTTAACCCATACAGAGACTTTTTTAACTTGCATACCAATTATTTCCTACCCTTCACTGCAAAGCCTTCAGGTTGCTTCATGTATATCTCCTCTTCCAGATCCCTGTGAAGAAATGTTGTCTTCACATCCATCTATTCTACCTCAAAATCAAAAGCAACAACAACAAATAAAAGTAATCTAATAGAAGTTACCTTGGCAATAGGAGAAAAAATATCACCAAAATCAATTCCCGACACCTGGGAATAACCTTTTGCTACCAACCGAGATTTGTATTTTTCCACCTTTCCTTCTGCATTTGTCTTCTTCTTGAACACCCATTTGTTGCCAATGGGTTTTCTTCCACCCGGTAACTCCACTAGATCCCAAGCCTCATTTTTGTGTAAAGATGCCATTTCATCAACCATGGCCTCTTTCCAGAGTTTTGCATCCTCTGAATATACTGCTTCCTTCATAGTTCTGGGATCATCATTAGTAATAGATAAACCAAAATTTGAACAGAAAGTAGATAGAATATACCTTTCTGGCTGCCTTCTTTCTCGAACTGAACTTCTCGCACCCGGATTTTGTGGCTCTTCATCTTCTGATTCCTCCTCTGTTATAAAGTTTGATTCTTCCTCCTTTAGCTCAAACTCTATCTTCTCAGGGTCCTTTGGTTGGACTTGATGTTTAATAACATCTTTCACCTCTCTGAACACCACATCTCAACTATACACAACCTTCCTTGTTACTGGGTTCCAAAGCTTATAACCCTTTAAACTATCATTATACCCAATGAAGATGCACTTTTCAGATTTACTATCCAACTTGGTTCTTTTCTCCTTTGGAACATGTACATATGCATCACATCCAAATACCCTCAGATGTGAAAGAGAGGGTTTCTTACCAGTACATACCTCTTGTGGAGTCTTATCCTCCAACGCTGATGAAGGTGATCTGTTGACCAGGTAACATGCTGTCTCCACCACCTCTGCCCAGAATTTCTATCCTAACCCGACACCACTGAGCATGCTTCTTGCCCTTTCCATCAATGTCTTGTTCATTCTTTCTACAACTCCATTTTTCTGAGGTGTATATGGAGTAGTCTTCTACCGTGCTATACCACACTTCTTACAGAATTCTTCAAATTCCTTACTACAAAACTCTCCACCATTATCTGTCCTCAACAACTTTATCTTCTTCTCTGTCTGGTTTTCCACCAGAGCCTTAAATTCTTTAAACCTGTCAAAGACTTCAGATATCTTCTTAAGAAAATATATCCATGTATTCCTTGAGAAGTCATCTATAAATGATACATAGTACACAGACTTACCCAGCGATAGAACCTTCACAGGTCCAAACACATCACTGTGCACAAGCTCTAATATCTGTTTTGCCCTCTTACCACCAGAGGGGAAACTCACCCGATTTTGCTTCCCATATACACAATTTTCACAGAAATCAAAATCCAGAGAGATATTACTCATACCTTCTACCATAACTTTACCATGAAGTATTTGAAGGCCCTTCTCTCCAATATGTCCAAGACTTTGATGCCACAGCATGGTCTTCTCTCCAGAGACCACTAGATTTTCTGCTCCACTTTCAGGAACCACGGAAGTGTTGCACCCATCAACAACAATGCTACCTTGCAGCGTGTACAGAGTTCCAATTTGAACTCCCCGCATCAATACCTGTGCCCCCCGAACCATCTTGCAGGTATCCTTCTCAAACACTGCTTTTACTCCTGCATCATCTAGCTTGCTTATAGAAATCAGATTTCTGGCTAATGCAGGATATGCAAAAAACCTGGAAGTGTTCTAACCCTTCCACCTTGCAACTTTAGCTTTACTTTTCCGTGACCAATGATTCTAACCTTCCTATCATCCCCCAGGAAGACATCACCACCAGCTTATTTATCATAATCGCAAAACCACTCTCTATGGGGAGTGAAGTGAAAGGATGCACCTGAGTCAATCAACCATGCCTCATGATCTACATGTGTACTTGAAGAAGCCAAGTACACATCCCCACCTTCATCTGAGGTGGTTTTCGCCTCTACAGAAGGAGCACCATCAAATTCCTTTCCTTTGTCAGGAGCTTTAGATTTACAGTCCCTTCTGTAGTTCCCTTCCTTTCTGCATTTCCAGCACACCACCTTTACAGGTTTTCCTGGATATTTAGATATCCCTCTAGATTTAGATCTCCCACTTGATGACTTATTTTTGTTTCTGTTCTGGGACCATCTTCGTACAGACAAGGCATCACCATTCTATCTCTCCATATTTTTCCATCTCATCTCCTCCATTAGCAAGGATGAGACTATTTCATCAAATTGCAAGGCAGTTACATTGCTACCTATTGCAATAACCAGACTATCCTACGAATTTGGTAGAGAACACAACAAACTAATGCACTTATCTTCATATGAAATTTTGATATCAACAAACAATAATTGACTTACCACAGTATTAAATGCAGTCAGATGCTCTATCACTGAGTCTCCATCTTTCATCCTCAGGTTATACAGATTTTTCCATAGGAATAGTTTATTCACCAGAGACTTAGATTGGTACAAAGTCCATAACTTGTCCCACAAAGCCTTCGTCGTAGCTTCCCTTGATACATTCATAAATACTGAATCTGAGACACATAATCATATTGTGCTCTTTGCTTCGATCTAACTTCTTCCATTCTTCATCGGACACTCCCGTTGGTTTAGTACCCGAATCTACCATGATCCACTAATATTTATCCACCAACAGATCCTCCATCTTAAGTTTCCACAACTCAAAACTCTGACCATTAAATTTCTTGATCTCTATCTTTCCACTGCTTGCCATCTTCTTTCACCACCAGAATAGATCTCGTAGATCTCCCACTGAACATGGTCTACCACAGGCCCGAGCGAAACCCCTCAGCAACAAAGGCGTCCCCTTGAAGCCAAAACAACTCTAATACCAAATGTAGGTTTTAACCCCGTACAAAAATTACATGCATACGAATTATAAAACACATATACACAGAGATTTTCCCCTGGATCCCAAAACCGAGAATACCAACTTTTTTTCATTATATTCCTTTCAATGTTAGAATACATATTCATACATGCCGAAGCATCCAATACCATGGACAGAAAACCATCGCAACCAAAATCATGGACCGAAAACCATCGCGTCCAAACCCATGTGAGAAAAACATGCAAAAAACCATAGGTAGGTACGTCCAACCTAATATAGGGTCAAAACCAAAATTTTTACCCCTCAAACCCCTTGTGACTCCCCCTGCTATGCAATCGACGCAACGAAGGGGGGGCTCCACCCCCCTTCTAACCCCCCGGTTAACTATGTGGGCTAGTCGTGGAAAGAATATAACACAACCCAACATAGTCTCTACTTAGAATTAGATCGTATAATTCAAGGATGTCAGCGACCAATATATCAATTATTTAACAGACTTTAGGATTTGAGGAAAGTTGAATGGTAACTAAATTTATTTCTCCTAAGACCTCTACCTTAGTCCTGTCAATTTGAACTATGTGACAACATACTTTTGAGGAGTAACATTTAACCTAGCATAGACTGTTGTTGGCATTATATTAGAAGAGGCTCCTGAGTGAATCAAACAATTGTGAAGGTTTCTATTGAAAACTTCGTAATTTAAGAGGAAAGGAGGTGTGTGTGAGAGAGACCAGTCACCGATAAGGATAGAATTTGTAGAATCGACCTTGTTTGAAGGAGTAGGGGGTTTACCCATGCCTTTAGCAACTTGAGATACAACAACAGTAGGTAGGGGAAAAGTAGGAACTACATTTAGTTCTCTAAGCAAAAAAAATTGTTGTTGCTTTAGTTTGCTAAGTTCATGTAGCGAAATATTAGCCCTAGTATTATTCATGTCTTCCACAATGTTATACTCCATGGTATCGGTAACTGCCAGGGTCTTTGATGTAGATGGAAGATTTGATGAAGATGGATTTGGCTATGAAGTCTTAGGAGAATATTTTTTTTCTAATTGCTTTTTCCTTAGCAGAAGGAGATGAAGTTTTATGCTTTTGATTTGACTGAGTTGTATCAGAAGGCCCTTTACTTTGGTGCTAACAGGCAAAGATTCTTGTTCTTCTTCATTTGGAAGGATAAAGTCCCACATCCCATTTAGTTCGACTACTTCTTCTTCTTCTGCTTCTTTGACGCAGGGGCATACCCACAGTATGCATATTCATGCATAAACACCACTTCCCAGGAATTTCTTTGACCCACTAGGTCAAAGACTTCAAATCTAAAGATGAATGGTTAAGACCCCCTTTGTTTACAGTTCCTTTGGATCGGAACTCAATCACCCCGCCTTTACCTCCTATCGAAACTTTAAATCACCCTTCAACCTTCATTGAAGACTTTATTAAAGTCTTCCCTTAAATCATTCGTATCAGGACTCATTAAGTCTTCATAACCAATATATATTGTATTGAACCCATAAGCTCTATATATATATATATATATATATATATATATATATATATATATATATATATATATATATATATATCAACCCCCTCTTAAACCTTGGTTAATATATATATATAATCACATAAAAACACCATCACGCTTATTCCCTTATAAATCCACTTACAAAGGGAAATGTATGTAGACATACCCTTTTTCCGTCTTCCATACATCCTGGTCACACTTCCCGAGCCTATACCTCAATCGCAATTGGCTATCAGCTTATTCAACGATCATACATATATACCTCATCGCTTTTCGATATGCGATTTCCCTTTAGGATCGGGAAATACGTTATCAGCGCTTAATCCTTCAAACTTCCCTTTATCAAGGAAAACTTCATCTTTACACATATAGCAGAATTCAAAATATATATATGTGTGACTATAACTGTCGTCAGGTTTGCCTTCATCGCATATCACATACCTCCACACTCTGATAACCCCGATGCCCGATCGTCGATAATTCCAAACTCCTTTCCATCGATATTTAATCTTGCCATCCATTTCAATCACCGATCCAATGGCTATTGATGCATCGCTAATCGGCCTATCGGCATTCCATTTCCTCTACGCTTGGCCGCTGTGACTAGTCCAATATGCGATTAGCGCTTTAGATTTGGACCGTCGATCTTAACTCTTGATCCGACGGTCCAGGATCCATCGCCTTATCGCAATCACTATAACTCAATGCTCATTCTGATGACTTAAAAGGACTCCTGCCGATGCGATTAGATCTCAACCGTTGATCTATGAGATCTAACGGCTGCTGAGCTTCACTTTACACTTCTCCATTTGTTCCTTTTACTTGGAATTTTACACTGTTTTCTTCAAGTTTATGTGGTTTCTGCTTCTGTCAAAAGTTTGATCTCTCAGGGTTTTTGACTGCGCTATCCCTCTTGAGCTTGGGTATTGACCCCTCTGTGGATCCAATGATCCATAATGATACTCCAAATCGTTCTCTCCTTCGTATAATCCCTCTGAGCTTTGTTTGTAGTCTTGTTATGGCACTTACATCCCCATATATCATTCATTCATTAACACTCGTTCTACATACCAACATATTTATGAAATAATTCATTTTATATACAAATGTGAACAAATGATACACATCGATACTTCTCGATCTCGCATAGGCTTGATATTCAATATCTGTGTCCTCAATTCATTTTTGCCCATAGGCTAAAGACACTTCAACCTACTATCTACTTTTCTCTTAACCTCTCCAACCTCTGTTCATGCCTTTTAGGCTTAAATTTATACAATGGGGTTCCAAAACCACTTTCTAGTTTAGATCCCTAAATCCCTCAACAAAATCCTAAAATCTCCTTCTTGTTCCTAAAACTCCTCTCTAATCCCTAGATTCATGAACTGACTCCTAAACTAATATTTACAATCAATTCTCAATCCCTCAATCTCTCAACTATCCTAAATCTCTCATGTTCTCCTACATTCGAGAACATTTACAATAAAGCCTCACAATATTCAATTAATTCCTACTCTCATTTAAATCACTCAAAACATTAAATAATTACATAAAACCAATACTTAGGAAACCAACTTCCTTGAAATACAAGACCCCCTATTTCTATAGAATACAATGATAATATTGAGCTAGATGCTCCTGCATCGGACTCCCCATGTAAGAAAATTTATGACCACCTAGTCATAAGTCTAGATAATTGTTTCCTCCTGGATCCCAAACTTTATTTTGTAATCTGTCTCTGCTTGTCAATTGTTCTATTGCTGCTATTGTCTGCTGCTATTCTCCAGGTCTCCATACCTTGTGTTGTAATGCTCCACTTGCTCTGCTTTCGTAGTCTTCTAGTGTTTTCCTCTTGTTATCACTCCTCTCCTTTCTTGCTGCTGTCTTTCTCTGAGACACTTTCATCATTAACCTTCTTATCAACTCAATTTATCTGTCCAATATATCCTTTGTCTGCTGATTGTTTTCATCTCTTGATTGCTGAACTCTCCTTCTTGCTTGTTCTTCACTTGTTCTGATTGTTTCCTTTTCATCTTTACCCTCTTCTTTACTGCTGTTTTGCACCTTTTCTGCTGCTGCTATATTGGATTTCAGAACACTTTCCTGCTTCTGTTGTCTGCACCTGTCAACTTCTTCTTGATGGTTATTTATGACAACTTCTTGGTCATCCTTCTTCAACAATCTATCCTGAACATCTATCCTTTGCTCTTCTATTTTTCTCCTTTGAAAGTCTAATTCTCTATATAACTCAATGGTTTTACTTGGAGTGAACTTTGGAAATTTTACATAATCTTCCATTTCCTCATTTGTTATTGTCCCATCATTACATGGTCCTTCTTCCTCTGCTAAATCGTTTTTGACATCCTTCAATAGATGTTTTTCCTCTTCTTCTTTCATTTGGCTATCCACCTATGCCAAATATGTCCCAGCTTCTGCAACAATATCTTCAATTATAAGACAATCATTATAACAAAAAATATAAGGTCTTTGTACCTCTTCTTCCTTTGGCAACACTTTAGTATGTTGCTCTGATCTTTCTTCTTCTGTCAGAACATCAGTATGCTGATTCAAATTCAAAGAACTCTTGAGACTATCAGCTAGTCTCCCCTTCTCATCATCTATTTCAATGATGTCTTACATCATTTGTCCACTGTAGTGAATTGATCCTTTTCCAGTCTCTTTGTCATATTCTGCTTCAAAACTTTCATCCTCTTGTTGGTATCCTTTCATGTTTTTGACAGTTTCAAAAGACTGTCTATCTTCTTCTAAACCTGCAATCATACACAAATCATTAGTTTTAAAATCACAAGACCTTATAGTCTCATTTGATGCTTCAGTCATCAAGTCTTTTGCCTACTTTGAATCATTCATATGATTCAAATCTTCTAGCTCTTCATCACTTCAAAAAGTAATGGTCCACTTTCTGGTTCACATATCGAAACTTCAACATCTTCCTTTTGCTGTAGCTCAATTCTTTCGAGCTTCTCTATCCTTTGTTTGGCATCTATAATTTGTTCAAGTTCTCTTAGCTCCTTTAGTAACTGTATATTCACCTGTCGATTCCTCTTCTCTTGTAGCCTCTGCCACTTCACTTTCTTCCTCATGACATAACCATGTTTCTGGTTTGCTTCATTGCTTTGCAACATCTCCATTAACACTTCAAGCTGAACTGCTATCTCAGCCTTCTCCCTCTCATATTCCTCTTTGCTTAACTGTCTCTGTGTGCCTTTTGCCTTGGCATCCTTATCCTTTTGTCCTCTACTGTGATCTCTTTCAGAACCTATGTTATGACTGTCACTAGTCATCATCCTCTCCATCTCTATGAGTTCCCCACTCACTTCACTATGAGTTGCACTAAAGCCTCTTCCACAGCAAGTCCTCCCTGCTGCCACTTACCTCACCAAGCTCTCCTCACTCAGTCTTTTGGTAAGCAATTGGTTCTTTATCTCTGGAACCTCCTTTTGAGCAACACCTTTGCTCCTTCTAGGCCTCAACTCATCTGCACTCTCAAAGAACACAATTGTTCTCGTTAGCCAATCTCTATTGGAATCCCTCAAGGTTCTGCCACATTTCTGCTTTCACTTAGAAACTCTTACCAGCTTCCTTTATCTCTTAGCAATTCTACTACATCCTTTGTGGAATTGCCTTTTGGGAGTTGCAACAATACTTTTTCTTTAATGCAAAGACTACAACTTTCTAAGCTTCAATCCAATTAAAATAAACTCATATCATCTTACCTTTAAGATCTCTACCTGATCTTGTCCTCCCATTCACCTGCACTTTTGAATGGACTGTCCTTTCCACTAGCTTTCAACTGTATCTTCAACCTCTGTTACTTCAAAAACTTACAAACATCCCTCTTACAGTTTAACTATTGTAATTTTGCTATAAAATTCCACTCATTCAATATCTGCTAATCATTAGACAAGACTGCATACCTTTACCTACCTTCAGGATCTCACCATTTCTGCAATCTGTTTCAGCAAATCTTTATGCTTCCACTGCACAAATTCTCAATATGCAATCACTGTCAATCAGATTTAGAATCTGATTCTTTCTTCCAATCCTTCGGCTTTATCTTGGTAAAGCTTAGCTATCAGCAACAATTCCTTTTTGCTGAGTTTTCTTTCCACTCAGAAATCCTTAACAATTCCTTCCATTACTGCTTCTTAATCTCCTTTTGCTAAGATACTTCATTAGTTGCAACCATCAATCTTCAATCTATTTCTTTGTCAGCAAACTCAAATCAGAATTAAATAAAACAATACTTGCATGATTTCATAAGCAGTTTCCATTCACCATTCACATTCGAGTGAATCTCCATTCTCCAAACATCATTGTAGACTCTTCCTGTCTCTGCAATCTCTGCTTAATTCTACCTTACCTGCCTCTAAGAACTTAACTGTTCTTCTCCATTCTCCCAGCTGTATTCTGGTTGCTTGACTATCAGATTAAAATCTGATCCCCTTTCCTGCATACACATCTCTCAGTTCTGAATTCTTTCAAGAAACTTCCACCCATAATCGCTTTCTTCTACCTGATACTAAATGTTTCGTTTATAATTCAGCTCTGATACCAAAAATTACGCAGGGTTACCCCTACGCATACCCACAGTATGCATATTCATGCATAAACACCACTTCCTAGGAATTTATTTGACCCATTAGGTCAAAGACTTCAAATCTAAATATGAATGGTTAAGGCCCCCTTTGTTTAATTTCCTTTGGATCGGAACTCAATCACCCCGCCTTTACCTCCTACCGGAACTTTTAAATCACCCTTCAACCTTCATTGAATACTTTATTAAATTCTTCCCTTAAATCATTCATATCAGGACTCATTAAGTCTTCATAACCAATATATATTGTATTGAACCCATAAGCTCGTATATATATATCAACCCCCCTCTTAAACCTTGGTTAATATATATATAATCACATAAAAACACTATCACGCTTATTCCCTTATAAATCCACTTACAAAGGGAAATGTATGCAAACATACCCTTTTTCCATCTTCCGTACAGCCTGGTCACATTTCCCGAGGCTATACCTCAATCGCAATCGGCTATCAGCTTATTCAATGGTCATACATATATACCTCATCGCTTTCCGATATGCGATTTCCCTTTAGGATTGGGAAATACACTATCGGCGCTTAATCCTTCAAACTTCCCTTTACAAAGGAAAACTCTGCCTTTACACATATAGCAGACTTCAAAATATATATATACGCGCAACTATAACTATTGTCGGGTCTGCCTTCGTCGCATATCACATACCTCCGCACTCTGATAACCCTGACGCCCGATCACCGATAATTCCAAACTCCTTTCCACCGATATTTAATCTCCGTCGTCCATTTCAATAGCCAATCCAATGGCTATCGGCACATCGCTGATCGGCTTATCGGCGTTCCACTACCTCTGTGCTTGGCCGCTGCGACTAGTCCGATATGTGATTAGCATTTTAGATCTATACCGTCGATCTTAACTCTCGATCCGACGGTCCAGGATCCATTGCCTTATCGCAATCTCTATAACTCAATGCTCATTCTGATGACTCAAAAGGACTCCTGCCGATTCGATTAGATCTCAAAGATTGATCTATAAGATCTAACGGTTGCTGAGCTTCACTTTACACTTCTCCATTTATTCCTTTTACTTGGAATTTTACATTGTTTTCTTCAAGTTTCTGTGGTTTCCGTTTCCGTCAAAGGTTTGATCTCTCGGGGTTTTTGACTGCACTATCCCTCCTGAGCTTGGGTATTGACCCCTCTATGGATCCAATGATTCATAATGATCCTCCAAATCATTCGCTCCTCTGTATAATCCCTTTGAGCTCTGTCTGCAGTCTTGTTACTGGATTTACATCCCCATATATCATTCATTTATTAACACTCGTTCTACATACCAACATATTTATGAAATAATTCATTTTATATACAAATGTGAACAAATGATACACATCGAGACTTGTCAGTGTCGCATAGGCCTGATCTTCAATATCTGTGGCCTTAATTCATTATCTGCCCATAGGCTAAAGACACTCCAACCTACTATCTACTTTTCTCTTAACCTCTCCAACCTCTGTTCATGCCTTTTAGGCTTACATTTATACAATTGGGTTCTAAAACCACTTTCTAGTTTAGATCCCTAAATCCCTCAACAAAATCCTAAAATCTCCTTCTTGTTCCTAAAATTCCTCTCTAATCCCTAGATTCATGAATTGAAAACTCCTCTCTAATCCCTAGATTCATGAATTGACTCCTAAACTAAGATTTACAATCAATTCTCAATCCCTCAATCTCTCAACTATCCTAAATCTCTCATGTTCTCCTACATTCGAGAACATTTACAATAAAGCCTCACAATATTCAATTAATTCCTACTCTCATTAAAATCACCCAAAACATTAAATAATTACATAAATCAAATACTTAGGAAACCAACTTCCTTGAAATACAAGACCCCCTATTTCTACTAGAATACAATGATAATATTGAGTTGGATGCTCCTGCATCATTCTTCATCGGTCATAGTTTTCTCTTCTTCCTCTTCTTCTAAATAGGACTCAACATTAGATATGGTATTTGGTGGTTGAGAACTAGAAGACTGATTCCTCCTAAAAGATCTTGAAGGTTTTTTAGGAGCAGAGGATTCAACAACCTGTTTCTTCATTTCAACCATTTCATTAGACATGGTTTTCAATACTTTCTGAAGGCCTTCAAGATCAAAAGGATCTTTTGGGGCTTTCTTCTTAGAGTCATCTCTAAAAGTAACTTTTTTAGTTTTTCTGTCTTCTTGAGAGGTCTTCTTTTCAAGAGAAATTATGCGTTTCACAATAGAAAGAGCTCCCTTCATGTTCTCGGCCAATGTGGCCAAATTCACTCTATCTACAAAAAGGGATATATTGGAAGGAAAGGAAGATATGTACCACTAAATTTGCACATCAACACCATGGGCTGATGCAGTTGGAATTTTATTGATTAGTTTGTTGAATCGAGAGTTGAAATATTTGAACTTTTCTTTTGTTTTAGCCTTAAGATTAGACAATTCATTGATGAGAGATGCAATGGTTCTATCATCTCCAAATTTAGCTAGGAATTGTTCTTCGAACACATCCCAACTAGTTATGGAGCAAGGAGGCAATGAAAAACACCAGGATCCCGCTGATCTTGTGAGGGTATATGGAGATAATCTAATGACACAATCTTCTTCATTGACTCCATTTAAATTGATGGCCAACATTTAATTATGGAGATGTTCCTCTGTTGTAGTCCATCATCAGGATTACATTTCAGCAACCATCTTTC
This sequence comes from Pinus tabuliformis, assembly GCA_031772625.1. NCBI lineage: Eukaryota > Viridiplantae > Streptophyta > Pinopsida > Pinales > Pinaceae > Pinus > Pinus tabuliformis. Next base: position 202,465,349 of record CM062813.1, read on the forward strand.
AGGATGCTTAGGAAGAGGGTGAAGAGGATTTGCCATTGCTATGGGACCGTGATTATTCCATGGGTGAACGCGTGGTGGAGGTTGTTGTCCTTCCATTGGATTTTGAATGGATGAGATTATAAGAGAGGTTTGAGTGAACGAGGATGTGGATGGAGTTTGAATTGAAGAAGAGGCAGGTTGGGTGCTAAGATTAGAAGAAGTAGCACCAGTAATTGGAATGGAGGTTGTTTGAATCAGTGGAGGGAACGAAGGGGTTTGATGTGGTGAATTGGAGAAAACCTCGCTAGTGGATGTTTATGATTTAGACTTCTTGGTTTTCTTTCGGAAAGAAGAGATGGGAAATTCAAAAGGAGGAATTCTAGTCTTCTTGCTTTGAGAACGAGTCAAGATTCATCTTGGTTGTAGAACCGAGGAAATGCTTCCTTTGGACGACTGAGAACTTGTAGGCTTTCTGCTGAAATATAGATTTTCTCTAAATTATCTATCAAAGTCTAAACTTCTGGGGATTCAGGGTTGTAGTCTGAAGAAAGTATTTTCTGAGTTTCACTAGGAGATTTTGGAGAAGTTTTCTCAACTTCTGATCATGGGATCGTAGTTCTAGATGGGGATCTAGAAGCTAGAGGAGATATAAAAGGGGAGTGACTCTTAAGATGGATTTTTTCTTTATAATCAGTTCTCTTTGCCATTCACAATCATGGCCCTCCTTTTAGTGCCAAAATGTTGAAGACTTGGAATTCCATTGCAACAACACGGGGGATAACCACTCGGTCCGTTTGGTGTGGTGGCTTTGACTGGGATAATGGGACCAGTTTCCCAACGAGAATTTGATATGATAATGATGCTCAGTTGATATAAGATATAATGGAAAATGATTTGAAAAAAATGATCTATTTAAGCAGTAAACACATGCATCTATCTATTCTAACATTATCTTACTATATACCCAGGAATTACTTAAATCATGCGATCTACAAAGATGTCTTAAAGAAAAAGGTAATAAAGATCATTCAATTTCTATAAGATAAGAAATTGTTTAAAGATAATTATTTTTACTAAATAGATAGGTGGAAATAATTATGAAAAATATATCGCATATATCAATTGATCATGCATTCAATAAGGAATTACAGCTGAAACATTTATACAAAAGTGCTTTGATGTTTAACTATAATTCAGATTTCCTACATAACACAATATAAGAAAAGGTACTGCTAATTCATAAACGAAACACAATCATAAGATAAAAGTACTAGATATGAAAGGTCCTACTCATGAGATCAGTTAAGTGATATCATACCGCTTCTTTTCAATCAAATATACTCTAAGAGTAAAGAAATGCAAATTCAGTAGAGTACGCTTCAATATCCAAGAAAATTAGATCTTGTTCCAATTATTTCATCAAAACATTCACAAAAGTACATAAGTTCAATCTCTTGCAAATTGTTTTTGATAAAATCTTGGACCCCTCTCTAAATGCATGAGAGAGGTTTAAATAATATACGTATGTTTCAAAAATAGATTATTACATAAAAATCTGAGGAGGTTTCAAACAACCTTCCTCAAAATAATGAAAATAAAAATAAATGATGACAAGCTTCTCGAAATTGAATGGTCCTATTCAGCCATTCGGTCCTTGAGCTCGCAAATGTCTATCATTGGATTAACTTGGGGAGGTTGGCCAATTCTAGATCTCAATTGCCCCGTGAATACATAATTAGTGAGAGGTGGCACCATCTTTTGAGTAGAATTAGTTAAACAATGTAGAGTCATCCAATAACTGTGATGTTTTACCAGAAACCACCAGTAGGTTTCCCAATCAAGTTTCTTGATTGCTTTTGGATTTGCTTGGGCAGTTTCTTTCCACTTTTCTTCTAACTGTTTAATATCCATGAGAGCTTTTGGCCTGCATTCTCTAATAAGATTACCAGTGTAGAAGTTTTCATTAAAAACTTCAATGATGTTGAATTTAAGATTCTGTGATCCATGCCAGGTTTTTTGAGAAGAATTTTCAGCGTAAATCACATTCAAATGAATTTGTCAACGCGTTTCGAACCAACGAGTGTGGTTCATCATCAGGACAAGTTGAAGAATCAGATCCATGCTGCATGTTAAATAGTCAGAGCAGAACATCCAACGACTATATTTGACCAGGCAACAACTATATTGAACTGGTAAGCTAGACTGGCTAACGACTATATTTGACTGGGAAACGGCTAGTTGGACTGGACCAAGGGACAAGGACAAGAGAACATAACTATATTTAAATAAAAATTAATCACTAGGAATTAATTATTTACTTGAAATGACATATATTTAAGTAAGATAAATAAATATTTAGTTAGTTAATTGAAAGTTAGTTTAGTACCAAATATAAACTAGGTAATATATTAAATATATAAATAAGTTAAAGTTACATAATTAATATTAAGTTAGTTTTACTATTATTAAATTAAAATGGGTTAATATTAATTGTTCTTGTTGTTGCTCTTTCTGCCTATTTTAACTATATGTCCCAATCTGTAAATAAGATGTCCTTTTGAGACTCCTCGATCTTTGGTAGATCAATCTTTTTTCCTTCTTCAGATTCTTGCCAAGTAATGAATTCTGATATCCTTTTATTTAGCTCCTCATATTCTAATCTTTGATCAATCACTTGATTGTTTAATTTGTCACTTGATTCACAATAAGGATTGATCAATGAGATTCTTTGACAAAATATTTCCTGTTGTTGTGCCAAAAGAGAATTTAATTCAAGAGCCTCTTTAATGAATTCATCTATTTGAGGACTATCTTTGAATTTATCAAGTATAGCCTGCATTTGGTAAATCTGTGTGTTCTTCTCTGCAATGTTTGTCTGATGTTGTATTGTCATTTGCTCAAAATTTTGTTGAAGTTGTGCTAGTTGTATTTCCACTTGCCTATTGGTGCTTTGTCTTTCTTGCTCAAGTTGTTGTTCAAGCAGTTGAACTCTTTCTTCTTTTTCTTTCAGTAACAGTTGAACTTTTTCTGCCTTATCGATTGTTGTAGTTGCATAAGCTCCTGCAAATTGCGATAGCTTTGTAAGGTTGTTTGATGGATCAATGGGGGTGCCTCTCCACACTACCTCCATTGGTTCACTTCGAAGAGTTGCTGCTGCCGATACATCCAATTTTATTTTCTTCCTTTGCATTTTTACTACAACCTTATGTGTAGGGTTGTAGAATATGTCCAGTGGTGGTATTTCTTCAACCTTTAAAACAATTTTAGAAGTTGGGTGTTTTAGCATGAATTCAATATCTTGAGTAGTTACAATTTCTTCTATTGTTTCTTCTAGATTTATAACCTGCTGAGTGTCTTGTGGAGTCTGGAATGCAGAAGTCCCTTCAAGATTGGTCACCGTTTGGATCTTTTTATTGAATTTATCCCACTCCTATTCCAGATTAATGACTGGGATATTTTCTGTTTCAACCTCTGGGGAACCAGTCTCGATGTATTGTTCAGTAGAGACCTTCTCTGTCGTTTCTTAAAGATTTTCTTCTGTATCCTGTTCAGAGCCTGACTCGTGGCTTCCTTCTTTATTCTAAAATTCATGTTTAGAGTATTCTGAACCTTGAACTAACTTTTCTTGTGATTATTCATCAGAATTGTGCTTGGAACTCTACTTCAGGCTTACACTGGGAGTAGGTTCTCTTCTTCAATTTGTAACAAGTCCAAAGGGACCTAGTCGAGCCTTTCATTTATATATATGCGGAATTCTCTGAGGTCCTCTGGGTCTAGTGTTAGTGATGATAAATGAAAAACTTTGAAAATGTCTTGGCTTTCTCAAAGAGATCATCAAACCCATCATCCTCATGAATGAATTGCCTTATTTTGACCATAGCAGTGAAACTATTAGCGACCTTTTTGGGGTCATACTATCTTCCTGGCATGGTAGTTAGGTTTAGAGCCGTGATGTTATGTATTTATTTTGATGCATGCCCGAGATCATGCAACGCAAAAGTGCCACATTGCAATGGGAAGGTTGACCAGATAGATTTCTTCTGCTCTTTAAGGGTTTTGGTTATATCATCACCCACTGTCTAATAAGAAATCTCTCATGCCAATAATTTATCTGGAACATAATATGGAAGAACATGGGGAGTTGTAATACTCCTGAAAACTCTTATATAAGTAAAAAAATTCCTCACTAAACCATCTTGCCACTAGAAAGATGTCCATCTTTGCTTCGTCTGAAAGCCTGGGGGCTTTCTTATTAAAAATAGTCTGATAAATTGGCAGCAGATGCCATGAGAAATTTTATAAAAATGGGAGCCAAACTGTGATTCCCACAGTATTTTATGATAAACATGGATGGGTGTAGGATACTTTAAAGTCCATTTCCAGCCCATGTTTGAAAACGTGAGCAAAAACATATAACATCCATGACATAAGCACTCATGTAAAAGGGGGGGATAACCGAGTAGAGACAATCCTATTACGCCTGTATTATCTAATGGCCAAGGATAAATTATCCGACAAAATAGTACTCCAGTTCCAAATGGTAGCATTTACATCAATGAAGGGAACCCATTCAATGGAAAACTTGGTGGCATCAAGTTTTCCGAATAGCCTACACAACATTGCAGTTGCAAAATTGTGTGGGGCTGACTGAGATGCAATGGGGTACATACCGATTTTCTCCCGTCTGAACTTGTTGGAGACAGACCTCCAATTTTGCATAACGTCCATTGGGTCTTCATTCTCTTTGGCGAAATTCTCGATAAAAGATTTATCATAGATCTTCTGTGGTTGTGGCAGGTGGTACATTTGTCTCAAATTGTCTGGTTTGAATGACCCAATAACGTCTTGCCTTGAATTTCTAAACGTTCTGTCTAAAACATCCATTTCATCAATAATCCATCTTACCATATCTGTATATGGTAATATTTTTGGTCTTGTAGCAATCCTGTGTAGGAAATAACATGCTACTTCAAAGTAAGAAGCGTTGGATGAATCGGTGGCATTTGTTGTTGCCTTAGTTTCCAAGGGCCTTGGGTTTTCCTCCAATAAATTGTACATCACCTCCCAAGATGTAGTCCCACTATCTTTGTTATAAGTGGTATCAGAGAAGAGTGGTTTCATGTTTGACTACTCAGGCGCAGTAGCCTCTGCGGTCTTTTTCCCTTTCTTAACCATTTCTGTGAGTATTGTGTTCTTTGAAAACTTCTTGAAATTTAGGAAAATGGAGAAAACATGATAAAAATGTAGAGTGGTAAATGTAAGCGAAAACACGATTAGCACAGTAAATTCTGAAAACATGTAAGGATGGAGCTTTTATTTCAAACACGAATAAGAAAGATATCTATCATCTTGAGCCATTAAACGAATAAATGCATTTAAACCTCATTAACTATGTATTAAGGCCTACATAATATTTTCATTATGTCTTGTCAAAATATCGCATCGCATGTTTCAAATGGATATTTCCAATTGGTTTGAATTATGCACGATACCAATTCTTTCAATTGCAATGAATCGCAATATCACAAATTGGAAAGATCGCAAATCACAAAGATCGCATATCGGGAAGATCACAAATTGCAATATTGAAGATTATGAATAGAGCAATTCAAAGTTGCTTTAATGTTTTGCGATTTGCGATGAGCGGCATACCTTTTGCCTTTTAGAGCGTGTTTCCTTTATGCGGTGGCTTATTTCACTAAATATACATTTACGATATGTTGGACCCGAATGTAGTTTTATAATAGATTTAATATTCCGTCGGGTTTGAATCACATCACATTTTGCATTTTCTTGTGGTTTGTATGTTTTGTGCTCTTTTAAAAGCTGCGATGCGATTGCAATAAATACTTTAAAGAATAGCTTAAGCCTTAAGTATTATAAAAATTTTAATGCTATCTTTAGTTATTTTAAGGGGGCTTCTCTTATCACATCTCGCGGATCCTGCCTTATGATTAACCTTTTCAACCTTAGATCTTGCGATTTGCAATAAAGTGAGATGCCTAATTATGAATTGACTTGGTTTGATATCTTAGTTTATCCAAATTTTCATTCCGAATGGTTTCAAAAAATGCAAACTCTTATTTGCTAAGTTTTTTGAAATTTTTTAAAAGGGTCCCAATTTATTAATACAATATTAACTATTAATATAATAAATGGGGGGGTTGTTGAATAGTACAACAGAATCCTTGATCGGTTAATGGCGGGATATACGGTAAAGCCTAGAGGTGGTTTCCCTTGATTAGGCCTAGGAATCCTTGTAAGTGAATTGCGAGATATATGATAAAGCCTAGAGGGTGGAGTCTTGGTTTAGGACCTAGTGATCTAATGTGGATTGCGGTAAATCCTAAGATACTAGGAGATAGGAAAATTCCTCACGGTGTAGGTGGAGAAATCTGGTGGCATCCATGCTTGTTTTGGCCTAGTGATATGGTGGAGATCATGGTAAAGCATGTTATTACATATTTATTGTGTTGGCCTAGTGATTTGGTGTGGATTGTGGTAAAGCATGGTTTCTATTAATGAGGGTGAGGTGGTTTAGCCTCAAGATGCCCTGGTTGGTTCTTTTGGTTTGAGTCCCCACATTCATGCTTGGAATAGGGCACAGTGGTGATTGACTGAAGAGAGATATGGCTCAACAAATCTATGGTCGGGTGGAACATGGTAGTCCCATCCCAGGTTTGCTTTTGCATTAATTAATACAAGGTTCTTTCCTTGAAATATTATGTGTAAATGTATTGGTTTATATGTGGATTCTATGGCTGATGTATCCTTGATATTTTTGTTGTTATTATGATGGTTATAAGTATGTTTTATGACAGTTATGATGTATGTCTCCTCGTGTTTTGATTTGTAAATGAATGAATAATGTATCTATGACCTAATAGATGATAATGCAACTAATGATATAAGGGAGTAATTCTTCTTAGCGATTATCAGATAAGGTTGAGACCCCTATGCTCAGATATGTTGTTTAGACATGTAGATTACATATTTGTGACATGTTTGAAGAAATGCCTGTCTTGGCTAGTAGGGGTCCAGTCTAGCCCTTGTCAATGTGTTTGCAAATGTATCATTTTTTTTGTTATGTAAATTCATCTTTGAAGGTGTCATGGAGTTTTGGGTAGTGACCTGGGCTTTGGGTCTGAAAAAGTGGCACAAATCCCAGAGTCAAGGCACATGCATGAGGAGAAAATTCCCTAGATGCATGCATACCCATGCAATGGGAGCGTATGGAACCTCCTAGATGCACCCTTGCACATATCAAGGGAGTGTCTAAGGGTTTAATGGTCTGAAAACTCAATGGGACCCAGGGCTTGGTTACCTTAGTGGTTGGGATGGCTACTGGGAGTTTTGTTGCTGATGTGGAAGGTTTGTATGGTGTGTTTCTGCCGATTCCACTTCCTTAAGGTCACCTAGGAGGCTAAATCCCATCACAGTGGCCTCTCGTCGCATATTTACGCCGGTTGGACGATTACTTGGGTAGATGTGGGATGAGGGTGTTACAGAGTGGTATCATAGCCTGGTTCACCCCTCAAACTGGATGGGAGGTGTGCATTGGGCTTGCATTCATGTTGGTTGCACGTGTGTTAATCATCCTTGTGGTCTATATGCTTGTTGCATATGCATGGTGTCAATCATGGTTGTAGTGACGCCATCATGTGAAAATGGATGTTGTTTTTGTGAAGTGTGTCATCATGAGTATATGATTGGTTATATTTTGTTTATGCTTGCGTATTGTTAGTGTACATTGGTATGGTTGTTGTTGTCATGCATGAGGTCATGGTATGTATAGTTGATATGGTCATGCATTGATGACTGGACTCTAGATAGAATGAAGGTTACATGGTTATATTCTTATGTATTATATGTATATATGTTGTCATGATTATGTTATACATGTATTATACTGATTGAGATATCCTCCCTAAATTTTGCTAAGGTATGTTGGTTATTGTGATTTGGTTTAGCTGAGATAGTATGCCTTGCAGGAAAGAGATCAAAATGACTAGCAAGATGGTAGACTACGAAGAATCTCCCTATGAATCTGATGAGCAGGATGGCGTTGGGAACTCTTATGACTTATCAAACACATTGAGAATCTTGAAGGAAGAAATAAGGAGTTGTAAGGAGGAAAATGATAAAATCATGTAGGCACAAGAGAAACAAGCAGCGGTTAATTCAATACTCCTTCAGAGTTTGTTAGAATTGCAGCAACAGGTGCCACTTCTGATTAGCCATGGGTAGGAGGACAAAACTAATGGGGCATATGGCAGTAGGTCTCATGATGGTCATAGGTCGGATAGAGATGACAAGGTTAGAGATGTTAGATTGTTGGATACTTTAGATAGGAGAGGTGATGGATATAGGTATTATTCTAGTTTTGGTTATGACAGGCATCATGATCGTCATTGTTATCATCCTTACAAGAGGAGTGATAGGGGATACTTTGTAGATGAATTTAAGAAATCAAAGCCACCTACTTTTGATGGAGACTTGAAGAAGCCAGAAGATGTAGAGGCTTGGATACTTAGGATGAACAAGTTCTTTGAGTTGCATGAGTACATAGAAAACATGAAGGCCAAAATTTCTATTTTTAGTCTCAGAGGTAGAGCAAACATTTGATGGGAAGATGTGAAGAAGGTTAGAGACATTAGGACAAAGGAATTGAGTTGGCATGAGTTCAAGAGGATTTTAAGGAATAAGTACTTGTCAGAAAGGTTATATGACGGTAAGGCCAAATAATTCTATGAGCTAAATATGGGATAAATGATAGATGAAGAGTACATGACTAAGTTCCTAGAGCTACTGTGGTATGTACGTATCTTAAATATAAGAAGGCTAAAGTTCAGTGATTTGTCAGTGGTTTTCCATTAGCATTTAGAGATTGGATTGAGTATGATGAGCCTCGGTCACTTGAGGAGGTTATTGGAAAATTGAAACATTGTTATGAACAGTCAAAACGTAAGAATGAATCTCAGCGAGGATGGAAAGGGAAGGATAAGGATAGAGGTAAGGGTAAATGGAAACCGAAAAGAGCAAGGCCTCAGAGTGCAGAAGACAAAGAAAATGTGGCACTACAAAAGAAATTCAATGCAGCTAGACAGGGACATGGATCACAACAACAACATAAAGGTGATGGTATGGGACGGTCGGAGTGTTGGACATGTGGTAAGGAACACCTTAAGAAATATTGTCCACAGAATTAGGGTGGTAGGCCTCAGATCTATAGTGCACAGGAGGCATAGACTGTTGGGGATGTTGGTCAGAGCGTTCCTCGTATCTATGCAGCAATGGAAAAAAGACAGGTAGACCATCAAGCATCTATCATTGAGATGGACGGTAAGCTTTGTGGTCAAGTTGTTTCTATTTTGATTGAGCCTGGATATAATTATTGTTATGTTAGTCCTGGATTGGTGGATAAGTGTGGTTTGAATGAAGAAGTGCATTCATAATATTGGTTAGTGCAGTTGGCTATAGATACAAAGAAAAGAGTTCATCATTGAGTAAGAGATTGTGCATTTGAGTTGAATGGCATGTCTATAGCAGCACAATTGAATGTATTGCCATTGGGATCATATAGTATTCTATTGGGTATGGACTGGATATACATCCATAGGACTAAGGTGGATTGTTATGACAAAGCCATTGAGTGCCTGGATGAAAATGGGGAATCAAGAGTCTTATAGGGAAAGAAGAAAGCCACATCAATTAGGATGGTGATAGCTATGTAGGAAAAGTGTAGTCACAAGGAAGGGTGTGTGTTATTTGTTGTACATATCTCTAGTGACAAAGGTAAGGAAGTTGAGGATGAAATTTTTTTGAGTAGGTACCCAGTTCTACAATAGTTTCGGGATGTATTTCTTGCATATATTTTGGAGTTTCCACCTCACAGGGAAGTAGAATTTTCTATTGAGTTGGTGACAGGGGCAACTCCAACATCAAAATCACCTTACAAGATGAGCATACATGAGTTGGTAGAGTTAAAGTTGCAGCTGAAAGAGATGCTTGAAAAAATATACATTAGGCCAAGTGTATCATCTTGGGGCGCACCGATATTATTTGTGAAGAAGAAGGATGGTACTCTCAGATTGTGCATTGACTACATGCAGTTGAACAAAGTGACCATCAAGAACGGGTATTCGTTGCTAAAGAATGATGCCTTTTTTATTAGTGAAAGGAAAAACAATGTTCTCGAAGATTGATCTGAGATCCAGATATCATGAGCTACACATTAAAGAGGAGGACATTTACAAGTCAACTTTCTGGATCAGGTATGGTCATTACAAGTTTTTTGTAGTTCCATTCGGTTTGACTAATGATCCAAATACCTTTATGTGGCTCTTAAGGAAGCATAAGGTGGATTCAACCTTGTGAGACTACCTACATTGGTGAGACTAGTTGCTCGATTAATAAAAGGATTCGTGAGCATGCCACTAACATCAAACATGGCAGGACCCGCTCCTCTGCTTTGTCAGAGCATGCAGATAAATCTAAGCATCACATCTGCATTGAGGAGGCCCAAGTCGTTGCTAGGGTTAGTCATTTCCATCATCGTAAATTGAGGGAAGCCCTAGAAATTGAAAAAAGACCCAATAATTTGAATAGAGGTGATGGTTGGAATATTAGTAAAAGTTGGGTCCCTGTCCTATCCTCCTAGTTTTTTAGGCTTTTTTTGGGATTTCTTTTGTTTGTTTGTTTATCTATGTAGGTATTAGCGTCCTTTTTATAGTATTTGTAGTTTTTTTTTTTGCTGAAGCAAGAGCCGAACCTTCTATTTCTTTAATTCAAAAGATAGTTTACAAAGTGTACATAAACCTGTCATTAAAGAACGCAAGACAAGGAACCACCCACTTCCTCACGAAAGCACCCAATGCAAGGAAAGGACAGAAGGACCTCAATAAATCGATCAAAACACTGCCCGAAGTCGACCAACGTTAGCAGTCCAACTCGACCCCCCAGTGAACAAATAGGAATGAAAGGACGAGACGCGCCAAACAAACACTGAGCGATGGCCCGACGGGCCCCACTAAACAACACAACCAATCCCAACTGTCCATCCTAGTTGCCCAATCCAACGGCCAAGAATAATATTGTTGCTCCGAACCCAACCACACTTTATCGTGCGATGGAGGGTGGTATCCGTAACTGCCACCATGCCATGTGTCATGCACTCTATGGGATCACTCTCAATATTATAAAACCACTTACCACTTAGTAGCCATGCGATCATCGGAAACCCGCTTATCGCCAGGACGGCTAGCCCAGAAGTGGGAAGAGGACACCTACTGCTGCACCCCATTAAATGTCCATTTTGCCAACTCGTAATGTGAAACCTGAAGCTATTCCCGAGTTTATTAAGGAGATATAACTGCCAAGTGCCAACCAAAAACCAGGGAAACCCAGTAAAGATGATTCGGGAGAAGATGACTCTGAACCTGATGCTCAACCTCTCTGGTACATCCTGCAGGTCTGAGATGGTACCCCCCGGCAACATCAAACCGTGGAATTTGACCCCGCCTGAAATCGGAAAACCTCCCTGTCCTCCACAGCTTGATCCTCGCAAATAGCCTTTAGGCGACTTGGAGGAATTTCTTGCCACTCTTTAGCCATACCACATTTTGCACTGCTCGCACCTTGATTGGCCAGTAAGTCAGCCAGTTTATTGGCATTACGTCGAACGTGGTTGAAACTTATGGTTTGAAGGCCCTGAAGATGCAGTTGGATTCTTTGATAAGCCTGGATAAGTTTCCAATGATTCGAGACTCTTTTCGGCCTGGAACCACCGCTGATTCTTTTCACTGCGTTGATGGTTATCTCAGGGTCTGCTTCCACAATGATATTTGAGCATTGATTCTATGATAGAAACTCTAGACATTGCTCTAGCGCCATCACTTCCGCCATGTTATTAGTAGCTCTACCTAAATGGTAGTGGAAGATAAATATAATATTGCCCTCGTCATCCCCTAAACCTCCTCCATAACCAGCGGTTCCCGGATTGCCTTTGGAGCACCATCAATGTTGTATTTCAGAAAGCCTTTCGATGGGGGTTGCCAGTAGTCCTTCTCTGTTACCATGGTATTATCCTTTATGTTTCTACCTTGAGGAGTTATCCCTTACAATCCTAGTTGCCTGAGAATTCTCTGCTCTTCATCTGAGGGGGGGTTCAAGGGAATATTATTAACAGTAGATCTGATTGTCTCTCTGATCAGTTTCAAAATAAGATCAAGAAGATGTTGTGCTGCAGACTTACTATTCTTGAAAATTCTTTTATTTCTTTCTTTCCAAACGTTCTAGATAATAAAGCAGGGTGTGAAGGCCCAGGCCAAATTTAGGATTTCATTCTCCTTGAATTTTTTTCTCCAGTGGTTTAGGGTATTTGTGATACTTCCTCTGTCCCTATCTGATTGCTGGAAAATTGAAGAGAACAAATCCCACAGCCAGGTAGTATAAGAGCAGCTATTGAGAATATGTTCCATTGTCTCCTCTTGCTCCTCACAGAGTTGGCATCTAGAGGGCCCCATAATTCCCCTTCTCCTAATATTGTCCCAAGTCAATATTTTCTTGTGATGAACCAGCCACATAAAAATCTTGATCTTCATCCAACCTTGCTGCCTCCAAAGATGCATCCAGGTCTTGTCTGGAACCCTATAATTCAGCCCAAGTAGAAAACCTTTAGCTTCCTTGAGATTAAAGGCTCCTTTCTTATTATTACCCCATCTCAATTGATCTTGCCCTTCTGTTTTTAAGATCATCCTTTGCTTGAGAAAGTCCGGAGAGCCTCTGCTTTGAATTTTAGGGGCCTGTCTTCTCCGCATTCAATGTTTCTCCAGCTTCTCCATTTTTCAGGGGTTTGCGCAAGATCCCAATGTTACCGGGAAAAGTGTCTATTTAGAACTGCTCTATCCCACTAAGGTGTGACAGCTGCCTTAGAAACAAACAGAGAAAACTACTTTTGTATTTCCTTTATGAATTAAAGATAGAAGGGGATAGAAAGAACCGACCTGTGTCTTGCGTTAATCCTTTGATCCAATCCCTCTCTTCTTTGACAGCTTCCAGCTACCTGCTCCCTTACTTGCCCAGCTTCACCAAGTTCCTGTAAGATCACAGAAGAAGAAAACTATACAAAGACATGGATCTATATTCATAAACAACTTAGGATCAGATTTTAGCTAAACATACAAATGTAACAAGCATCAATGATACACAAGCATGTAGGAAAAACTCAAATAGTTTTATTGATATAACGAGAAGATCCAGGAGGAGTTACAACCGATGATTCCTGACCCATCATCAACCTCCCAGCAAAGAATCCCCTCTTCACCTCCAACAAAGCATAAATCACCCAATACTTTGATATCTATCTCAAAAACAACAACAATTCCTTGCAATGTACAAAATTCCGGCCTCTGGATCTCTGGGATGAGGGATCCATATATAGATGTATGCAAGGAGGATGAGTCAGCTTATGATTTGATTAGTTTCTTCTCTCTGTCAGTTCTTGCTTTCACTTGGAGACTGAAAGCCTCTTACTCATCCTTGGTCGAATTCAGTGAGGCAAGTGTCATTGGAGAAGATTCTGGAAGCTTCCATTGTCTTTCCACCTCGCAGAATGGCACTGCCATTTGTCATTTCCTGCTCAACGCACCCTCATAGTGCATTTAGGTGCATTGCAACGCACCTAGCTAGTGTATTTAGGTGCTATGCAATGCAACTAACCAGTGGAGCAGCTGAAATGATCCTGATTTGACTGATTCTGAGCAGTTTCTGGTGGAGAACTTCTAGGAGAAGCTGTAATTTGTTGACCTTGTTCCTTTAGGGGTTGGAACAACACTTTTAGGGACTTAGGAGCCCTTGGTTTATGGACATTTCATGCTTGGAGCTGCAAGGCACAAAAATGTTTATAACAGTTGCCCCCTAAAGTATGAGGCCGTTAATCGGGTGAAATGCTTTATTATGAGGATCCGAAGTTCTTTCAATGCTGGGAGGAGACCTGTAATAAGATACAATACAATACATTATCTTCATACTGTTTTTCATGATCTAGCTGAGGCGGGCATTCCCATGCTCAGCTTTATAAATTCATTTTCATGTACATAGGACAGACAATCGTCTGAGTGTAGACTGATGATTCTGATAGAGCCATCATCCTTTTGGTAGGATGATTATCTGTGCTGTAATGTTGTACATTTAATGTCTTTATTTTCCTGAATATATATCGCAGCCCGGATGGATGAAACTAGATCTGGGGTCTTCAATCTCGTCCAATCTTCACTCGAAGTACAAGTCAATCCATGTGAGAAATGTTCTGAAGTCGATGAAGTAAACTGTTAACAAGCGCGAGAGGAATCACCGATAATGATAATGACCCTCAAGGTACTACAATACAATTCACGTGGTGTGAATAAAGGACTTGGCGTCAAACACCACGCAAAATCTTTCGGTCGAAGGCCATTGATGTAAACCTATCGCCGGAAGTGAGAAACTTGCCATTAAGGCATGCAAGCTTCAAAGTACTGAGTGGGGTGTTCCTAGATCAACTTCTTGGATAATGAGCTGATGTCGAAAAGAATTGATCCGTCAAAGGAGGGCCTTAATGAATCCCACATCAATGACACGGAACGGAGCAAATGATTTTGATGGAGGTGAAAACGATCTGATGATATACGGTTCAGGGTGGCGGTCATGAAAGAATGGAGTATAATGCATGGTAGTGGGTGGGACACAGGTGACTTCTCTGGATGACTTCTCTTGAACATGTCAGCGACACTTATGTGATGGATTGGTAGCATTAACCCCAAATGTGGATGGTATAGCGAGACCATGGAGATGTGACCGGTGAATGAAACAACCCAACCCGACTCGGACATGGAGTGGAAGCGTCATGTTCAAGAGCGACTTGCTACCAATAAAGATTCTTTGAGTTTTCGTCCCAATTTTTCCCCAGTCATTGCTGACCAGCACCTCTTTATTTTTGTCAAGCTTGAGGAGGATAACATATGCTTGTTCTATAATTTGCCCTTCGGGCAAACCCATCGCTATGTTTTAACGAGCCTAGCGATAGTGAAACTCGTTCTCGTCTAAAGACAAGTTTGTCGCTATTAATCTTTTTAACGAGTTTAACGACAAAGATAACTCGGTCCTTTTCATTTTTAGAGAGTCTGAAAAGGTACGTAAAGGTAACTCCAAAATTCCGTTTTCGTCATCTAATCCCTTAAGTCTGAAAAAGTATAAAACAATACAGAAGGGATTAATTTTCGATAGTTTTAACGAGCCGAACAAAACAAGCGCTCGATGTTTTTGTGCAATAATCCCTCAGGTCCAAAAAGATTAAAATCTAGAGGAGGGATAGCACTTCCTGTCCCTTTAACGAGCTGGAAGGCCAAGGACTCGGCAATCTTTTCATATTTTACGAGTCAGTTGAAAAGAGCTTAAAGGAGACTCGTCTTTTGAGGAATGAGTGATATAATGGGTAGCAGCTGATTCCAGGTAAGGTTTGGAATTTTCCAATCACGGCAGTGTCACAAGGATGGCTAGTGAAATCACTCTTCGCACCTGTTCCTCAAAATGGGTAAACAATCAAATGGAGGTGAATGATCGGCCAATGTAAAAGTGGAGGTGACGGTGCAAACACGACCAAGGCTTTAATGGCTGAAGTACTACATTCACGGTGGTTATTTACCGGGGAATAATTCATTTTTTAACGAGCTTAAACGCGAGTGGAAACACTTGCTCGGTCCGGGTTTATTTTTTAACGAGCTTGAACCTCGCGGTAACAATGCTCAATTAATCCAGTCATATGATAAGAATGTCTCATATAAAAAACGGCAACTTTTAGAGTTTCGCCCCACATCCTTTCTTTATGCAAGTTAGGTGACGACTAATCCTACGAGTTTAAAGGGTTAGAGGTCCTAAAAATTTAAAAAATAAATAGTCACCCTTCGCTTGCACTCCAAAAGGTTTGCATGCCCCTAGGTATAAAACAGGGTTTCAAGATTACCTCTACTTCTATCCGCCAAAACATTTGTTTTACTGAGAGAGGTCTACCTCTTACAGGTTAACCAAATATTGTTCTATTCGCGGCGCAAACAAAACACTTCTTCGGCGATGTCTACCGAGATAAACAAAGGTGAGTGGCGGTGCTTGCCAACTTACATAACTTTGACAAGAGAATCCTGTACTAGAATAACCCCCTCTTCCACTCACGGACGGGGGTACAGACTAGGCATATTCTCCCGCGGAAACCTACTCTATACCCGAAGTTTTCCTGCCGAAGCAGACCAGGATGCATGCCCCTTGGGTTTCAGTCATATCCCTCCGAATTACTCGCGCTCATCGGGAGGACGGACTGGAGATTGAGACATTTCTTACGTGAAAAGACCATTCAAGGATGGTATATGACTATTTGCTCTGTATGATCCGGGGAATAAAAGCTGGTCCACGAGCTTGACCACTCTTCCTTCGTGCGGAAAACACATTACTCTAAAGAGTGAGGAGACAATCGCTCCCATGCAATAAATATAGTCTCGTCCAAGGAGTAGATTGTAATCTAGGGGTCCTTGAACTACCATTACGTTCAGGTGAACGGTTTTCCCTCTCAATGTTATGGGCACATCGGGAAGGATCCCTAAAGGTTGACTGGTTCCTTTATCAAAGCCTGTCAGATTTCTCATCTCAGGCAAAAGCGATGGTGAACCAAGCGCTTTCCAAGCAGTTGAGGAAAGGATACTCACAGAAGCCCCCTCATCTATGATGGTACCAGCCATAACCATTCTATATATTTGGACGATAATTCAGAATGGTATGCTAGCTGGTAAACGGGGTCTGCCTAGTTGATTCTAGTCGAAGGAGACAACTAGGTTGCTTGGAGGTGGGACCGAATAGACGGCCGGGTACGACTCTGACGAACTTCCTTCCTGCGGTAAAGGAACGGGTATATTGCCCCCATGTTTGTTGGAGTCTGTGCTTATGAAGAGAATTTGGACGGTGTCATCCTTGTTCTCCTCAGTGAGTGTATCATCTGAAGATGAAACCTCTGAAGGCAAGACCGGGTCAACTGCCGCCTCGACCTTTTGACTTTCGTCTGGTATGGATCCAGAAGGTTTATCTTCAATGATAGGCACTTCAGCCAACCACTTGAGTAGGCCAGCCAGATTTTCAACTAGTGACGGACTCGGCAAGAGTTTTTTTATATCCAGGAGGAAGTCGTAACGGTGAAACCGAACGATCATCCAAAACTCTTTTAGCTTCATCTAAGAAGGGACAACGGTGGACGGCATGATTGCCTTTGCACAGCTTACAAGGAAATCTATATTTTCCTTTTTGTCCTGGGACTTCACTTTCACTAGTTGACGGTGTGCTTTCAACATGATCATCAGAGGTTGACGACACCGGGTTGTGCAATCTAGGAGACCAGTCCCTTAATATCCGAGGGATGCAAGGACAATCTCTGTGAAAGTGGTCTCCTTTGCAAATGACACATGGCGATTTAGGCCTGGTCGGTGCAGTGTGTGGATTTTCGTTAGACGACACTCGTTTTCCCCCATTCGCCTTTGGCTCCTTCTTCTTCTTCTCTTTCTTCTTCTTTTCCTTCTTCTCCTTAGGAACTTGACTTTTGGCTTTACCAGCCCCATCAAGCGAAGAGGAAGGAGGAGAAGAAGAATTAGAGGAAGTAGAAGGTTGGTGGGAAACTCTGGACTCGTCTAATTGCTGATTCGATTGTTCAAGAATAGTGGTGTTCTGAACGACAGAGGTTGAGAAGAGCCATACAGGCAAACCAATTGTCAGTCCTGGAAGCGACAATGTGGCCATATGGGGTGCACCAACATCTCCCCAAGAGGAGAAGGGACTAGGATTTCCTCCAAGGGGAATTCCTTGGTTGGTAGACTCCATTTTCTCAACCCAAGATCAACGTAGGAAAGGGGTAATGAATATTCCGTTTAAAATAAATTTTTAGACGCTTTGACACAACTTGTTTTTTCAGTTTTTAAGAGTCGAGAAAAAACAAAAGATGACTCTAGTCTCCTTCGATTTTTAATGAGCCTGAAGTGACAAGTGCTCAGATGAACCTTTTCCGTTAAAGAGTCTGAAAAGGAACGAAAGGGACTGCTCTGGAGATCTAGGTAGAGGGAGTACCAAACCAATCGCAAAACTGCAGAATACTTTTTACGGTACGGTAGTCAATCTTCCCGAATGCTGTGTTCAGTGCATTGCGATCGATAGGGCAGCAGACACGGCTTCCTATGGATAAAGGATTTAAGCCTATAGGGGTCTCCCAAAATATACTCGACGGTATGTGGGAGCACAAGTCCGTACTGGCACTTATCATCTAAAAGTGGAGAAATCACCCAACCATCAGTGAGGACAATAGTTACCAGGCTTTACGACGTCGGAATACGTCTCTAGCCTAGACCTCTAAATGTTGTGCGTTAAGTTCCAAAGCGTTGTTAGATTCATTGAATTTATTTTAAGTTGATCTTTCTTATGAAGTTTGCCTTTTGGGTTCACCACGAGATGTAGATGTAATTCCTAAAATGCAATCTAAAGATGATAAACAAACTTTTATCTCTTTTTAGCAATGAAAATCCTAGCTACTAGGGGAAAAGAAAGACACAATCTTTTCACAAAGAGCAAAGAGCACATTGTAAATGCACTTTCCTAAATCAAGCCAAACAGACTGTCAATATGCAAATGCACATGTGCATGTATTTGTTTTCGACTTTCTTAATATTGATGCTAAAAAGAAAGTTGATGTACAAATCTGAATTTGCTTTCAAGCGACAAACACAAACAAGCTTCTTTTCGAAATCAAAAGATAAAGACGATTACGACGCTTTACGATTTTGAAATAAATACTCGTTTTTGACACTAGAAAGTCACAAATTCAGACCAAAGGCAATAGTACAAGTATAATCAACCATCAACAGCAATCAAACTTTCTCCTATGATCGAAATCGACACTTGCGACAGATCTAAATCAAAGGACGACAGTACGACTATTCTACTTTTGCAATGGAAAACTGTAAACGACTCAACAAACACACAAAAACATCTACAGTTCTTTTGTACAAAGGAGGCGGAATTACAGCAAGGAAAAGGGGTTTTTAAACAGACACATATACTGATCACAGGCTGCAAAAATCAGAGACAAAACTGGAAAGAATGAAGCACAAGAACCTCAGCTGCACAGGGCTAGTCTGATCAGCGCACCTGTAACACAGAGAAACTGGATTGCAGCGCAGGTTGCCCTTTCGGGAAGTGCGTTGAAATGCAGGATCTCTTCACAGTACCTGCGCTGGGGCAGAAACGAGAATTCTATCTGGGTTCTGGGTCACGGTTTGCAGTTTAGTCTTTGGTTTTTGGCCGAGTAAAAGCAATCAGTAATGCACAATCAGGGGGTAGATCTAAGGAGGGTCTAAGAGCTATCACAAAGGGCAATCAGATCATTTGTGAATCAGCTGTTCAAATCATAAACAGATCCAGTGAATGGATTGAAGTAGCAGATGTCTACTTTGCATTTGTTATGGCAAATGCAGTTCGAATGCTACTTATGAGTTTATGAAACAAACAACAAAAAGATACACAAACAAACTAATTAGACAATCGTCCCCAGTGGAGTCGCCATTTTTTTACCGGGAAAAGTGTCTATTTAGAACTACTCTATCCCACTAAGGTGTGACAGCTGCCTTAGAAACAAACAGAGAAAACTACTTTTGTATTTCCTTTATGAATTAAAGATAGAGGGGGATAGAAAGAACCGACCTGTGTCTTGCGCTAATCCTTTGATCCAATCCCTCTCTTCTTTGACAGCATCCGGCTACCTGCTCCCTTACTTGCCCAGCTTCACCAAGTTCCTGTAAGATCACAGAAGAAGAAAACTATACAAAGACATGGATCTATATTCATAAACAGCTTAGGATCAGATTTTAGCTAAACATACAAATGTAACAAGCATCAATGATACAAAAGCATGTAGGAAAAACTCAAATAGTTTTGTTGATATAACAAGAATATCTAGGAGGAATTACAACCGATGATTCCTGACCCAACATCAACCTCCCAGCAAAGAAACCCCTCTTCACCTCCAACAAATCATAAATCACCCAATACTCTGATATCTATCTCAAAAACAACAGCAATTCCTTGCAATGTACAAAATTCCAGCCTCTGGATCTCTGGGATGAGGGATCCATATATAGATGTATGCAAGGAGGATGAGTCAGCTTATGATTTGATTAGTGTCTTCTCTTTGTCAGTTCTTGCTTCCACTTGGAGACTGAAAGCCTCTTACTCATCCTTGGTCGAATTCAGTGAGGCAAGTGTCATTGGAGAAGATTCTGGAAGCTTCCATTGTCTTTCCACCTCGCGGAATGGCACTGCCATTTGTCATTTCCCGCTCAACGCACCCTCATAGTGCATTTAGGTGCGTTGCAACGCACCTAGCTAGTGTATTTAGGTGCTATGCAACGCAACTATCCAGTGGAGCAGCTGAAATGATCCTGATTTGACTGATTCTGAGCAGTTTCTGGTGGAGAACTTCTGGGAGAAGCTGTAATTTGTTGACCTTGTTCCTTTAGGGGTTGGAACAACACTTTTAGGGACTTAGGAGCCCTTGGTTTATGGACATTTCATGCTTGGAGCTGCAAGGCACAAAAATGTCTATAACACCCAAAAATTCCTAACTCTGATTAACCCTTGGGCATCTGTTTCCTGCTTGAGGCTTACAAAATTCTTTGTTAGTAGTATTGGTTCTTGCTACCATTTATCCTCCCAAAAAAGAGAAAGATCTCCTGCTCTAATTTCCCAGAAACTATTCGTTTGAACTAGAATTCTGTTCTCCCAGGCTCTGTTCCATATGTAGGAGCCTTTAATAGTTCCAGACATTCTTATGAGATCATTATTGTGCCACGAGCTGGCATACTTCTCTTTCCATATCCTGGCCCACTGAGCTTTTGGCTGCCGTACCCATCTCCACCAGAGTTTGGCTCCTAGAGCTCTACAAAGAATCTCTTGATCGTCCAGGCCAAGGCCCCCCTGACTTTTGGGTTTTCAAATCTTTTCCCATGAAACCATGGCCCATTTCTTTCTAGTTTCCTCCTTTCCCCACATGAAGTCTCTTTGAATGTCTCTAATTTGCTCTAAGACACCTTTTGGAGCTGGGAGGGCTGATAACATAAAAAGTGGGATGGATTGAAGAACAGCCTTTGTCAAAACTAACCTACCGGCCAAGTTCAAGGCATGGAAGGTCCACTTATTTACTCTATCCTGCATCTTATTAAGAACCGTTTCCGAAATACTCTTATGCATGGGTCTGTTAGTAAGAGGAATTTGTAAATATTTAGAGGGGAGGGAATCACGTTGAAATCCAAGAATTCTTGAGATGTTTCTTTGGATAGCAATGTTAGTGCTGAAGAAGAAGATTTTAGATTTAGAGAGGTTGACTTCCATACTTGTAGCAAGGGCAAAATCTTTAAGAATTTGTTTGAAGGCCAAAGCCTCTTTGACTGTTGGAACACCTTGCAGTAAGGTATTGTTATCACTAAAAAATTTCAAAGAAAAATGGTAAGGTAAGGAAGAATTGGTCTTGGTCATTTTCGTGTTCCTTTCATGCATAAGAAGCACTTGGCAAGCTTAGGGTCAGCATACATCAGAGTTCTTTGAAGGCTCAAGCGAGGCAGTTCTCCATTTCAACTCAAGCAAGACAGTTAGCACTCAAGAAGAAGAATGTAGCTTTGAGGAAGTCAAAAAAAGAAATTGATGTCTGCCAATCTTGAGATTGCCCAACTCAAGGAAAGGGCAAGAAAACATGCAATTGAAAAGGAAAATTTCAAAAGAGTAAAAGCTAGTTGAGAAGATGGGAAAGTTCCAAGATATGAAGTAGTGAGTAGTCATGATCAATACTACACCTGGACAGTCCCTGCAATAAAAGAAGCAAGACACATCAGAAGGGTCAATGCAAAACTGAGAGCTGGAATCAGAAGTATGAAGAGGCAAATCGAAGATCTGAAGATACAACTGAGCCAGCATGAAGGACATCTTTAGCTAAGAAAAATCACATAGCAAGTAAGGCTGAGTCCGAAATTTTGATAGATTACCTTTTGAAGTTTACCTTGAAGAATGGTGTCTATGTATCCAGTGTTGAAAAAATTCATGACAGATGGAAAGGCCATTTCAAGGAAAAGAAAGCTAAATTTTGGCCTTAAACTGTGTTTTTGAAATTACAAAGCAGTTTCGTAGTGCGCTACGAAACTGCTATAGGTGATGCCT
The DNA here is from genome assembly GCA_031772625.1 of Pinus tabuliformis. NCBI lineage: Eukaryota > Viridiplantae > Streptophyta > Pinopsida > Pinales > Pinaceae > Pinus > Pinus tabuliformis. The sequence goes on from CM062813.1 coordinate 202,487,594, forward strand.
AATGCTCAGCAGTTTCGTAGCGCGCTACGAAACTGCTGTAGTTGCATATTATGATTTGGTGGACCAATTTTGAGAGACAAAGGGAAATATTTTTGAAGAGGAGTCTCTAAAAAGGATCATTTACAAATTGTAAACATCCAGCAAGGGCAAAACAAGGAAAGGAAAGACATTTATGAACTCCAAACTTTAAGTTATGAAGATGGTCATCATTTCGTAGCTCAGACAATTTGTCTTGCTTCAGGCAGCACCTAAGGGGTTTTGTCTTAGCACAAGTATTTGAGCAGTGTCTATGGTTAATTTAATGTATTTCATGTGATTAAAAGAGACAACATGTTCAATAGAAGGATTCGAAGACAAGCATAAGAATGAAACTCTAAAACGGAGGAACTCTGTCTCCTTGTTTTTAGCAGTCAACTTCCAAGGGGATTCCTGAACAATTGAAAACTCTTCTCTGAAAAGTGAAAGAGGTTTTTATTCCTAACATAATGAGCTACAAAAATATCTTTTAGTTTCTTCAAATTCATTATGATCTTGGAGAAATGGATGACCAAACTTGCGCTACGAAACTGCTGTAGGTGTAGTTTTTCACAAATATATTTCTCTTGTTTTACACCTGTTTTTAAAAGACATATTCTGGGCAGTAGGAAAGGTATTTCAAAAAAAAAAGAGAGGTTTTTGTTTAGAATGGGTTTTTTCACAAAAGCCTCCTTCAGTTTTTCAAAATACATTTTTTATGAGAAGATACGAGCTCTATCCCAACACCTATTTTTCAGCCAGAACAGAGCAAAGAACAGTCTCCTAGTTTCCAGGAACAGTGAAAGGATGAGGCATCAAGGGCCAGCTGGAGGGTCATGAGCACCATCAAATTAGAATTCATGGAGTTATAGGTGTCAAAAGGAATGTTTAATTCCTAGATAAGGTTGTTTTAATCATAATGAGGAGTTAAACTTCTAATTGTTTTAGGTCTCTAGAACTGTGAGTTAACAGTCAGTTATATTTAATAGTTAGTTTTAAGTGTCAATAGGTGTCATAGTAGGAAGAATTCGAATTCCCCTCATGCTGGAGGAGGAATCTAAGTCATGTAATGAACTATATATATTGGATAATATGTAATGCACCAAGGGTTGGAAATTTTCAGAGAAACACTCATATTGTGTCATTGTAGAAGATCATGTTTTATGAATACAAACTTTGGCTTTACTTCTCAGGATTCAGAATGAGTTCAATGGTGGCTTGTTTTATGTTTGTCCTTATTTCCTTATTTGCAGTAGTGTGAATGTATGATACTTAGAATTCATTGACATGCTCTAACTTCCTTCATGCATTTATAGACTATGTTTCTTACTTGTCTCTATGTGTTAACTGATATGTTGAACTCCAGATGCCCTGATTTCCATGTAAAGTTAATATAATTGTTATACTGAAGCATTTCTTAATTCCATAAGCCCAATGGATGTTTACTGATCATGTTCAACCATTCATATTTTTCACTTGTTTCATAGAGTTAGCCATCTAATCTTTATCAAAATCTTTAACCTAGTGAGAGAACCCTCTCAGGTTGAGGAGGCTAAGCCTCAGCCAAAAGTTGGTTTGAAAGAGTTACACAAGGTCTTCTTGTTCAGTAGCCTATCAGGGCTAGGTTTTGTGATAACAGGTATCATCCACAAATTGTTGATGAGTAAGCACATAACCGTTCTCTGAAATTTGAAGACCCCTAATGTTACCCATCTCCTTGGCCTGCTTAATGGATCTCCCAAGCCCTTCCATCATAAGAATAAAGAGGAAGGGTGAAAGAGGGTCTCCTTGCCTGAGGCCTCTAGAAGGATTGAATATTTTTGAGGGGGATCCATTGAATAGAATGGAAAAGCTGGAGGAGGACACCAGCGCCATAACCCATATTACCTAGTTGCGGTCGAACCCAAAGGCTTAGAGAACCTTCTTGATATAATCCAATTCACCTTGTCATATGCTTTGGAAATGTCTAATTGCATGAGCATCCCCACCTGCTTTTTTCTGATTAGCATGTGCACCACTTCATGTGCTTGAATAATGTTGTCTAGAATATGTCTTCCCTCCACAAAACCTGATTGTTCTTCAGACACTAGCGAGGGGAGGAGAGGTTTGAGTCTATTAGCTACTACTTTAGATATTATCTTGTAAACCACATTACATAAGGCAATAGGTCTGTACTTGTCAGTAGATTGAGAATTATCCTATTTAGTAATAAGTGAAATAAAGGAGGTGTTGAGAGCTTTCAGGATAGTTTTGCTTCTCCTTGAGTCCTCAACCACATTCACTATGTCCTCTTTGACAATATGCCAACATGCTTTAAAAAATTCCACATCGAAACCATCTAGGTCTGGAGCTTTGCCATTTTGCATATATTTGAGAACCTCGCTGACCTCTTCTTCCTCAACTAGTCAATTGAGGTTAAAATTGTCCTCTCTAGACACCAGTTTGGGAATATGCCCTGTGATTCCCCTTATGGACTGATCCCTGTCAGGGGTATTTTCCTGAGTGATGTTCCGGAAATTTTGGACAAGCACCGCTTCAATGTCTTTATGAGTGGTTTGAATTTATCCTCCCTCATATTTAATCATGGCGATTCTGTTGTGAGCTCTGTTAGCTATTGTGGATCTGTGAAAAAATATAGTGTTCCATTCTACTTCCTTGAGCCATTGAATTCTAGATTTTTGTCTCCAAAATATTTCCTCTTGTTTGCATAAATTTTCCCAAACTAGTTGGTATTTATCCGCCTGCTCACTTTTAGCTTTGTCAAATCCATCTTTTATCAGATCCTTGTTGAGTTCTAGAATCTTGATTTCCACTGATTTTTTTTCCTCAAAAATGTTACCAAAATATTTCTGGTTCCATTCCTTTAATCTAAACTTAATGTGCTTAAGTCTTTTATGAAGAAGAAACATCTTAGATCCTTGTATTTGCAAGTCTTCAGCCCACCATTTTACAATGTTACTAATGAAATCCAAGTGGGAGAGCCAAATGTTTTCGAATCTGAAGGGTATATTCCTGGGAAAGTCTATACCCTTGATTTCCAACTGAATCGGCCAATGATCAAATCCTCCAAAAGGAAGTACTCTGGCTATTATTTCACTGTTTAGAAACATTAATTCCTCCGATAGCATGAACATATCTAACTTCAATGCTACCTACGCCTCACCTCCTCTTTTGTTATTCCATGTAAAAAAGCCATTGCTTGAATCTGACTCAACCAAATTCATATTGTCTATAAAAGACTGAAACGCTAAGGAGTCTTTTTTGAGCACTCTGGTACCTCCTTTTTTTTTGAGAGAGATTTGATCATGTTAAAATCTCCTCCCAAGATCCAAGGCATTCCAGTCTGTCTGCTCCTGAGGTCACTAAGGGCTTCTAACAATTTGAGTTTATCCTCTAATTTTTGAGGGCCATAAACATTTGTTACTAGGAATGTTTCTGAAACCCCAACAAGTTGAATGACCATTGATAGATAATTTCTTGATGCCTATGCATCCAAAATGCTGATCTTTTGTGGATTCCAAAGAGTAGAATACCCCCGCTGTGTTCTCCGCTTTAACCTCTAGAAACTCATATCTAATGAGCCATTTGCTGTGTATGAGTCTTATTTTCTGAATGGAACATTTTGTTTCCTGGATGAAAATCATGTCCGGCATATCTTGTTTCATTCTAGAACTAAGCAATCTTTGTTTTCTTTTACTTCCTAAACCTCTGATATTCCAAGATGTAAATTTCATATTTAAAGATTTGTAAAGGAGTAACTGGTTAGGTCTTTCATCTTACCCGAATCTATCATTAGCTTCCCACATTCCATCAAAAGTTCCTTCTACTTTTTCCAGCCTCTCTTTTTACCAGCGTTTCTAGGAGCTAGTCCCAGGGATGGTTTCATTGTTTTCACTCCTTCGTTTTCCAGATTGTCAATGGTTATTCCTGTTTCTGACCCTCTTCCTTGAGTCTTCCATAATAAAAGCTGCTATATTCTGTTGCAGTCCTCTTGGGGTAGTGAATCTATCCCTCCCGTGGTTCCCTTCATCAAGAACTCTTCTAGATCTAAGTGTTCCTTTTCTAGAATTTCTTGCAGTTCATGGTCTTCCAGATCTGTTTCACTTTGAGTCATTTCCATATCCATTTCTTCTTCAGTCTCACTATTCATAGTTTCTTTCCTGTTACAAATCTCTTGTGTTATGTTGTAGTTCTCCTCCTTCTCTTGTTCCTTAGGTCCTTCCTCCATTGCTTGGTCTACACTTGTCATTTCTTCCTTTTCTTCTAGCACTTGAAACCTGTTCGGGTTGATCTTTTGCCCCTCATTGCACTGTTGCCTTGAGCCCTTTCTCCCTCCTTTTCCTTTACTTACCACTTTCTGAAAGTTTTCAGTATCCTTCACAGTATTAGGTTCTCCTTTATTGTCTACTTTACTAAGAGGATAGTCTCTAATCAGGTGACCATGTTCGTGGCATCTACGACATTTGAACGAGATATGCTCATAATCCACCATTTGGACCCATTCCTCATCAAAAACTTCCAGGATTAATTCATCCGGGAGAGCGCCTGATAGATCCATTTCTATGCAAATCCTAGCATAAGAAGTATATTTCCCCCTTCTTGTGGCTTTTGAAGCTTTCACAAAACGACCTAGTTTATTGCCAATGGCGGCAAGCGACCCATGTTGCCAATAATCGAGAGGTAGGGAGTAGAGCCTTACCCATACTGGTACCGAGGTGAATGTCTCCCTTTCTGGAACGAAGTTCATCTTCCACGACCTCATATAGAGGCCTGCTGCTGCAAAAAGGTAGGGTCCTCCTTCAAATATTCTGTCTTTATCTTCAATGTTAGTAAATACCACAGTAAAAAAATCCTTTGACCCAAGATGGAGTTCAATACTACCTTTGGCTTTCCAGTGGTATTTGATCCATGTCTGTAATGCCTTTTAAGAGGGCCAAATTCCCATGAATTTTCATATTATGGCATAAGTCCCCGTATGTTCCCTATGCTCCCGCAGAGTAGGATCATTCAACACTACTCTTGGAGTAATCTCCGTTTTGGGTCTGCACGGTCCCTTTTGATATTTGTCCCTTGTTCCCTGGCTTTTGTCTTCTTCCTCCTGGTCCTTTGCACTACTGTTTTTCTTGGACCTGGCCCCATCTGACTCCTTTTCATTATTTTTTTCCCCTTCCTCACCAGAACCTCTGACTTTGCCTAGTGGTGACTTGCCTCTGCTGACAATTGCTTCCTTGTAGGAGGGAGTGGAGCTCCCTCCTCTGCTGCGCTCCATCAGGAGCAACCTTCGAGCCCCTCTATAACCCTATCTTCTTGTCGTCGCCAGAGCTTTCGAAGGAAAAAAATTCATTTTATAGTATTTGTTGTTGATTTATTCTTCATTAGAGTTTATTTTCTTGACCTTTTGTGTTTTTTTATGTATTTTATCATCCTATTCATTCTTAACTCCATTTAGTAATTTTGTTATTTTAATGGGCCTCAACCCCATATTTTATTGTTGACCCTGTTTTATTTATTCATTACTTTTATTTGAATATATATATATATATATATATATATATATATATATATATATATATATATATATATATATATATATATATATATATATATATATATATATATATATATATATATATATATATATATATATATATATATATATATATATATTTATTTATTTTATTTTATTTTTTATCTATTTATTTATTTCTTCTAACTTGTGTATATTTTTGTTTTATTTTATTTATTTTTCCATTAATTATTTTTAATTTAGTTTATTTTATTCCATTAATTATTTTATTTATTAAATGATCTTGTCTCGATTAGAGTCTTGACTCGTTTTTATAATTTTTTACTTCCCTTCTTATTTAGAGTTTGACCTTTATTTTTAATAAATTAATTTAAATATTATTTTTCAAAACTAGTTGTTTAATATAGAGGTTACTTATTAATATTTGTTTTTAATAAATTAATAAACTCATATCATAATTTAAATATTATTTTTTGAAAACTCGCCGTTTAATATAGTCATGACTTATTAATATTTTTAATAAATTAATAAACTACAATCATTATTTAAATGTTATTTTTCAAAAACTAATAATATTTGGTTTTAATAAATTAATTAAAATATTATTTTTCAAAAACTAGCCATTTAATATAGTCGTTACCTATTAATATTTTTAATAAATTAATAAACTAATATAATTATTTAAATATTATTTTTCAAAAACTAGCCGTTTAATATAGCCGTTACTTAATAATATTTGTTTTTAATATATTAATAAATTAATATCATAATTTACATGTTATTGTTCAAATATAGCTGTTACTTGAAATTATTTCTCTACATTGCTCTCTTTTTAAGCCTTTGCCATGGTCTTCCTCTTCATTTGGTCTTGATGATGAACCACACTTGTTAGTTCGAAACACGTTGGCCAAAAATTTCTCTTATGTGATTTCTATCGAAAGACTTTTCTTAATACCTTTACGTGTTTGATGAATAGTGTGTTGCGTCCCTATTTGGACAAGTTTTTTATTGTGTTCATTGATGACATATTGGTATATTCTAAAACTGAGGAAGAGCACACCGAGCATTTGGCGGAAATGTTGAGGTTGTTGAGAGAGCATTAGTTGTATGTTAAGCTTAGCAAGTGCAGTTTCTTTCAGACTGGGGTACATTACTTGGGACATGTCTCCAAGGAGGGCATAGCAGTGGATCCATAGAAGATAAGAGTTATCATGGAGTGGGAAGCTCCTAGAAATGTAAATGAGGTGAGATCCTTCATGGGATTGGCAAGTTATTACAGGAGGTTCATCAGGAACTTCTCACAGATTGCTTATCTTATTACATCATTACAGAGGAAAGGTATGAAGTTTGAATGGACAGAGGAGTGTGAGGTCAATTTTGAGCAACTTAAGCAGTTGTTGACACATGCTCCAGTGTTAAAGATCATAGATCTAGACAAAGAATTTGTAGTATGTACATATGCTTCCAAGAGAGGACTTGACAGAGTCCTTATGCAAGAAGGACATGTAGCATGCTATGAGTCACGAAAATTGAATGAGCAAGAGTAGAACTATTTGACGCATGATCTTGAGCTAGCAGTGATCATACATGCATTGAAAACATGGAGGCACTATCTTCTTGGCAGGAGGTTTGTATTGATGAGTGATCATAGTGGATTGAGGTATCTATTTGACCAACTAAATCTGAACACAAGCAAGCTAGGTGGTTGGCCATGATTAATAAGTTTGATTTTGAGATCAGATACATCAAAGGAAAGGAGAACAAGGTCGCAGATGCTCTTAGCAGATAGATACATGTAAATCATATAACAACTATGAATTCCTATGGGGTGGATCTATGGGATAAGATCTTGCATGCAAGTCAGCAGGATGACAAGTATATCGAGATTGTGCACAAGTTGTAGCATAGTAGAGGGACATGTACAAGTACAGGTAGTAGTACAGGTACAGGTGGTGGTACAGGTAGAAGTATAGGTATAGGTATAGGTATACATGCAGGTGCACAGGATGTGGACTATCATCTCACATCATATGGTTTGGTTAGATTCAGGGACAATATATATGTGCCAGACAACAATGAGATCAAGAAGGTGATCTTGAAGGAGTTTCATGTGAAACCATATTTGGGTCACCCAGGCTATCAGAAGACATTGACAACAGTGAAGAAGTTTTATTATTGGCCAAATCTAAAGAAGGATGTAACAGCGTTTGTGGTTAGGAGCTTAGATTGTTGGTGGGTGAAGGTAGAGTGTAAACACCCAGGTGGGCTACTATAGCTGATTGCAATTCCAGAATGGAAATGGGAGGTCATTTCCATGGAATTTATCACTAGTTTTCCAAGGAAAATGAGACAAAATGATTCCATCATAGTAGTGGTGGACATGTTGACGAAGGTAGCACACTTCGTTCCAGTGAAGTCTACATTACCAGTGAGTGATGTATCATAGGTCTTCAGCAGGGACGTGATCAGATTGCATGGAGCTACGAACAGGATCATGTCAGAAAAGGATGCAAAGTTCACTTCCAAGTTTTATTTGTCAACAAGATATTGGAGGACATGTTGAGGATGTACGTGATGAATCAACAACAAAAGAGGGAAGAGTATCTTCCACTGGTAGAGTTTTCTTACAACAATATGTATCAGGAATCTTTGGGGATGAGTCTGTCTGAGGAATTGTATGGGCGGATTTTTAATACTCCCATCAGTTGGAGTGATCCACTTAATAAGGTGTTGATTGGACCAGGCATGTTGGCATACATGGAGCAGGAAATACAGGTAATCAAGAAGAATTTGAAAGAAACACAGGATATGTAGAAGAGTTATGTTGATCGGAATAGGTTGTTCAAGGAGTTCCAGGTCGGGGAACATGTGTACATGCACATCAAACCAAAGAAGATCTCCTTTTGGATTGGATCATGTGCCAAGCTGGCACCACAATTTTTTGGACCTTTCACGATTATTGAGAGGATTGGGGCAGTAGCCTATCTACTTGCACTGCCTCCAACAGTAAAATTCCATGATGTTTTCCATGTTTCATTGCTAAAGAAGTATCTTAAAGATGTTGATCATGTGATTTACTGTTCTGTATTGCAGGTAGAGCTAGATGGAGAATTCTTGCCGAAGCCTCAGTGTGTATTGCACAGAAAGGAGCTCATGCTCTGGAACCGAGCAATCGAGCAGGTTAAAGTGTAGCGGAAACACTTTGGGCCCTGATGAAGCAGCTTGGGAGATGTCAAATTAGATGCAGGTTATGTACCCTTCCTTATTCGCTAGTTGAGCGGATGTTTTGGTATGTGTCTTTGGTACATGTTTTGGTGATGTTAGGTACATGTACATATGTATGTGGATGAAAATATCGCCATGAACCATGAACTAAGTTATAAATCTCCAATAAGCGGTATGGGTGTCATGTCATTATAGTCGTCATGTTGTTATGTTGTCATGTTGGTTTGCTTTCCAATAGGGTGATAATTGTAAATACTGCATCAAGCTATGTTATAAAGCTCCATGGGAAGTATGTTTTCTTTTTAGCGGTTTTGTTGAGGTATAGGTGTGGTTGAACACTGAGGATGGTGTCCCCCAAGGGGGAGAGTTATGTAACAACGCCGGTGAAAATTCCATGTAATAAAAGTTAATAAAGGCAAAAATAATTGTAGGTTTTAACCCTCTACAGAAATTACCTACATACAAATTCTAAAAACAAAAAATAAACAATGACGAGAGCATAAAACATAAAACATATATACACAAAGATTTTCCCCTGGATCCCAAAACCTGTTGAAAATGCAACAAGATGATGGAGCTTAGTGAAAAGAAGTCGCCTTCACTAAGTGGGCCCGCAGGCTATTTTTGGCGCAAAGTCTATTTTTAGACATATGGATCATGGTCTATGAGTTGCAGGATGCTATTTATGGATGATTGGTCATCTTGGTAAAAATAGATGGACCTCTATTTTTAGACATATGGGCAGAGTCTATTTTTAGACTGCCAGTCAAAAAATAGAATAGTCGAATATTATTAGCTCTTAATAATATTTGGACTATAAACATTATCTTATCCTCTTGCAGCACTTCAGTTCGAGCTACAAATGTGGCACATACAACTGCCATAAGGAAATACGCTTTTCCTATGGGTTAGTTGAGCTATTGCATGATGGACTTCAGTTAGAACTCAAGTGATTGAGTTTGGTGGAGTTGATTGAGGAGTTGATGGAGTTGTGTTCATTTTGACTTAGTTGAACTAGTTGTATTTAGTCTAACTGCCAAATACACTAGTGATGAGTGATGTGAATTAATTATTAATTAATTCACTAATTATAAACTCATAAATCAACTAAAGAATACATCACTTAACTCAGTGCATGGACAGTTCAGTGGAGACAAGTGTTAGAGGTGGGTGAAAGGGTGAGACTACTATCAGTTGTGACTATAGCTGTGCATGAGATTTGCACAATCATTGATTGAGATTGCCAATGAGGATCGCGTAGTACAAGCGAAGGAAATTCGAACTTGGATCTAATCTATTCTCAACTTGGATTGCGTAGTAGAGGCAGGAAAACAGTGGAGGAGATTTGAACCCATGACTTGTTCAGATCTGAGCTAGTTTGTGTGTAGCATGTGGAGATAGTACTGAGTACTTGTGAGGAGTATTGTACTATGTATTGTTACATGTTCTCTATCATTATAATATACAGATAGTTGGGGGTTTTCAGCTGTATTCTTTCCCCATTACATACTGTGTTGATATGTGCGATTGATGTTTCGATGTGCGCATGCGATTGTTTTTTTTAATTCCACAAATTTATTATCAATGGTAGAGGAGGTTATGTATTATGCATGCATTCCACAAATAGTGTATAATCGGGATAATCTCTGTGAATAAGTGTTATATTATTCAAATTTCTACATGTTATCGGAGCGAAGTTGATCATCAGATCTATTATTCAGAAAGTGATTACATTTTATTTCTTCAGGCAGAGTCTGTAATCGGGCTAGGTAGCCTCTGGATTCATCCTTCTTTTGGAAGGTGAGATATCCGATAAATGCCCAAACAGTCAATCTCTGTACGAGAAATACTTTGTTCTCATGAATTTTAGATCAGAAGCGGTTGAGTTTTGAGCTGGTGGAATTCGAATTTGCAGCAGTGCTTTCTTGGTGTCGAAGTTGAAATGTCTTTCAATAGATTGCGATTGGAGTATGCCCTTGAAGGCAGCTCGAATTATATTGCATGGAAAGATAGGATGGAGGCGGTGTTAGATGAAAATGGGTTGAAGGAGTTCATAGATGCTAAGGTCCCAAATCCTACTGATGCTGCTCAAGTTGAGGCTTGGCAAAAGAAGACAGCAAAGTGTCGAAGGATTCTATTGGAGGGCGTGAAGGATCACATTGTATCCAGCCTGCATGGAAAGGCTTCTCCATACTTGATGTGGAAAGCGTTGACAGATTTATTCGAAAGCAAGAGCAACCAGAGGAAGTTGGCGCTCAAGGATAAACTTAGAAACATTAAGTGTGAGAAAGGAGACAGTATGCCCAAGTATCTCACGAAGTTCACCCAATGCCGGGATGAGCTGGGAAGTGTGGGGGTGACTGTCGATGATGAGGACTTGGTGAGATTGGCTCTCCTTGGTCTTCCAAAGAGTTGGCATTCCTATCAGGACTCTGTCAATGGTCGGGAGAAATTGTCAGGATGGGAGAACCTTTGGTCTGATCTTGTGCAAGAGGAGATCAGGCAGAATACCAGGGACGAATCTTCATCAAAGGCATCTGATGAAGAAAATTGCGCTTTGGCTGCCAAAGCAAAGAAGGGGAAGAACAAGAAAGCTTCTCATTCCAGTGCGAAGGGCAAGAAGCAGGACATGTCCAAGGTGAAGTGCTTTCACTGTCACCAGCACGGACATTATGCCACAAATTGTCTGCAGAAGAAGAAAAATAAGCAAGCTGCTGGATCTGCAGTGGGAGAGGTCTTAGCCTCGCAGTTTACACTGGATTTTTCGCTGATCGCATGCTTGGTATCAAGTGTGATGGGATTGGTATGGTTCTTGGATAGTGGTGCGTCTTTTCACATGATAGGAGATTGAGATTTTTTTTTCTGATCTGGATGAGAAAGATCTTGGAGAGCACATCGAGATGGGCGATGATGGTAGATACAATGCGACCGGTATCAGTACCATTTCCTTTGAGAGGGAGTCTAGTAAACCCTTCATATTGAGGGAAGTGATGCATGTTCTAGGATTGAAGAAGATTCTTATCTCTGTGGCGATGTTAGAAGACAAGGGATATGATGTTGTCTTCAGCGAGGGAAAGGCTTTCCTGCGCAGTAAGACAACTGGAGAAACCCGGAAGATAGGGGTTCGAGTCAAGAACATTTATCAATTGCATGTAGATGGTTGCGCAGCAATGGCATGCACGGTAGAAGGATTGGTGAGCCAGGATGATGGCGAGCTATGGCATCGGAGATTGGGCCACCTTCACCATGGCGCCTTGAAGATACTGCAGCAGATTTCTATTGGGCTTCCTAAAGGCACTCTTGCACAGTCAGATCAATGCAAGGGGTGTACTTTGGGAAAATTTGTGAAAGCCACCTTTCACGAGAAGGATAGTCGCGCCACGACGATCCTTGAGAGAATTCACACAGACGTGTGTGGACCTTTCTCAGTAGCTTCGACAGCAAAGCACAAGTACTATGTGATCTTTGTTGATGATTTCTCTCGAAAGTGCTAGATCTTCTTCATGCAGAAGAAGAGCGAGACATACTCAAAGTTTTGTGAGTTCAAAGCACTGGTCGAGAAGGAATCGGGGAAGAAGGTGAAGGCTCTTAGGAGCGAAAATGGTGGTGAATTCATCTCTGGTGAGTTCAAGGACTTCTGCAGCGCAGAAGGGATTCGAAGAGAGCTCATAGCTCCCCATAACCCACAGCAGAACGGGGTTGCTGAGCGGAAGAACAGAACGATCGTGGGTGCTGCACGGGCGATGTTGCATGATCAGGGCCTACCCCTTCACTTGTGGGTGGAGGCATGCAATACTATAGTATATGTGCAGAACCGTTGTCCTCACAAGATACTTGGCATGAGTACACCCAAGGAGGCTTATTCTGATAAGAGGCCTGATATTTCCCATTTGAGGATTTTTGGTTCTCTTGTTTACATGCATGTGACGAAGGATGCCAGGAAGAAGCTGGAGCCGACCGCAGAGGTTGGGATATTTATGGGGTACATTGATACGCCCCACAACTATCGTCTATATTTTCCAGACAGTCGCAAGACTATTGTGCGACAGGATATCAAATTTCAGGAAGAGAAAGCCATGAAGTGTTCGCTTGAGAGGGACCCACACCTGCATGCAGATGAGGAGCTATTAGTTCCTAAGGATGATCGTCAGGATGTGGATCAGCCACAAGATGAAGTTCATGGAGTGGAAGAGACCACTCATGCAATGCCAACCATCAGAGGGTGAAAGCGCACTACAGAAGATGAGCGACTGGCTCAAGATGCAGAGAAGGTTGTAAGACCACCTACAGCACAGCGCAGACAGAGACAGTCACCTGACCGGTACATTGGATACATGGCTCTTGTGAGCAAATGTGTCGTGACTGAGCCATCCTCTTTCGAGGAAGCTGTGGAGGATCCCGCATGGGTAGATTCCATGGTGGAAGAGTATGATTCGATTGTCAGAAACAGTGCATGGGAGATTGTCCCAAGACCGGAAGGGAAATCAATGGTGGGTTCGAGATGGATCTACAAAGTGAAGCAGGCAGCTGACGGGAGTGTGGAGAAGTACAAGGCAAGATTTGTTGCCCGAGGCTTCTCATAGATAGAGGGGATCGATTATGAGGAGACCTTTGCACCTGTCGCAAGGTATTCTTCCATACAGATGATTCTTTCTCTCTCAGCGCAGATGGGGTGGCACATCCATCAAATGGATGTGAAGACTGCGTTCCTCAACGGAGTCATTGAGGAGGAGGTGTACATAGAGAAGCTCTAAGGTTTCGAGATCTTCAGCAGCGAGTCGCATGTGTGCAGGCTCAAGAGAGTGTTGTATGGGTTGAGTCAAGCACCTCGTGCTTGGTACACACGGATAGACAGTTATTTCACCGGACTTGGATTCTCCAAGAGTGAGGCAGATCCTAACCTATACCAGATTGTGGTGGAGGGTAAGTTGCTGATCATTGTACTTTATGTAGATGATTTGATTTTGATGGGAGATGAGTTGTTGATACTTTCATGCAAGGAGGATCTTGCTAGAGAGTTTGAGATGAAGGACTTGGGCCTCCTTCATTATTTCCTGGGATTGGAAATTTGGCAGTGCAGTGATGGACTATTTGTTTCTCAGGGTAAGTATGCCCGAGAGATACTAGAGAAGTTCAACATGCATGGTTGCAAGCCTATTGATACTCCTCTTCCTAGAGGTTGGAGGAAGGAGGATGCTACTTCAGAGGAGGTAGTGGATGCCACTGTTTATCGACAGTTGGTGGGGTTGCTTATGTATCTGGTCAATACATGACCCAATATATGCTATGCTGTTAACTAGCTTTCACAAGCTATGGTTAAGCCAACCAAGCTCTTTTGGAAGGCAGGCAAGCATGTATTGTGTTATCTCAGAGGCACATTGGGATATGGATTGTGGTACAGACAAGAGGATGAGTTGAAGATATGTGGCTTCACGGATGCAGATTGGGCAGGGAGCCCAATGGACAGAAATAACACATTTGGAGGGATCTTCAGATCGGGTCGACAGAAGTTTCTTGGTACAGCAAGAAGCAGAGATCCGTGGCACTTAGTTCAGTAGAGGCTGAGTATATGGCAGCAAGTTTGGCTGCATGCGAGGCTATATGGATGAGGAAGATCCTGGTCGGGTTGTTCGGGTCACACTTGGAGCCTACTGTGATTTATTGTGATAACCAGAGTTGCATTAAACTCTCGGCTAATCCAGTATTTCATGATAGATCCAAGCACATCGACATCAGGTACCATCATATCAGATATTGTGTGCAGCAGAGAATCATGTTACTTTCATACATTCCCACGAAGGGTCAGGATGTTGATATCTTGATGAAGGCGCTCACCAGGAGCAAATTCGAATACCACAGAGGTAGGATAGGGGTTGCAGATAATCCATATCTTGTTGAGAGGGAGTGTTGAAAATGCAACAAGATGATGGAGCTTAGTGAAAAGAAGTCGCCTTCACTAAGTGGGCCTGCAGGCTATTTTTGGCGCAAAGTCTATTTTTAGACTATGTCTATTTTTAGACATATGGATCATGGTCTATGAGTTGCAGGATGCTATTTATGGATGATTGGTCATGTTGGTAAAAATAGATGGACCTCTATTTTTAGACATATGGGCAGAGTCTATTTTTAGACTGCCAGTCAAAAAATAGAACAATCGAATATTATTAGCTCTTAATAATATTTGTACTATAAACATTATCTTATCCTCTTGCAACACTTCAGTTCGAGCTACGGATGTGGCACATGCAACTGCCAGAAGGAAATACACTTTTCCTATGCGTTAGTTGAGCTATTGCATGATGGACTTCAGTTAGAACTCAAGTGATTGACTTTGGTGGAGTTGATTGAGGAGTTGATGGAGTTGTGTTTAGTTTGACTTAGTTGAACTAGTTGTATTTAGTCTAACTGCCAAATACACTAGTGATGAGTGATGTGAATTAATTATTAATTAATTCACTAATTATAAACTCATAAATCAACTAAAGAATACATCATTTAACTCAGTGCATGGACAGTTCAGTGGAGACAAGTGTTAGAGGTGGGTGAAAGGGTGAGACTACTATCAGTTGTGACTATAGCTGTGCATGAGATTTGCACAATCATTGATTGAGATTGCCAATGAGGATTGCGCAGTACAAGTGAAGGAAATTCGAACTTGGATCTGATCTATTCTCAACTTGGATTGCGCAGTAGAGGCAGGCAAACAGTGGAGGAGATTTGAACCCATGACTTGTTCAAATCTGAGCTAGTTTGTGTGTAGCATGTGGAGATAGTACTGAGTACTTGTGAGGAGTATTGTACTATGTATTGTTACATGTTCTCTATCATTATAATATACAGATAGTTGGGAGTTTTCAGCTGTATGCTTTCCCCATTACATACTGTGTTGATATGTGTGATTGATGTTTCAATGTGCGCATGCGATTGTTTTTTTTATTTCCGCAAATTGATGATCAATGGTAGAGGAGGTTATGTATTATGCATGCATTCTGCAAATAGTGTATAATCAGGATAATCTCTGTGAATAAGTGTTATATTATTCAAATTTCTACAAAACTGGGACTGCTAGATTGATTTTTCATTATATTCCTTTCAATGTTACAATACATATATATACATGTCGAAGCATCCATAAACCCCAATCCATTAACCCTGGATTAGAACATAACCGTAGTTCCCTTGACCGGATCTACAAAATACCATGGACAAAAAACCATCATGCCCAAAACCATGTGTGAAATCCATGCACAAAACCATAGGTAGGTCTGCCCACCTAATATAGGGTTCAAAAAAAATTCTCGGGACACTGCCATGGATCCTGTGTAGGGGGATTACCATCCCCTTGCATACCCCCCGACAGGGGGGCATCCGCCCACCCATGATCCCCCAGTAGCATCCTGCGCAACGTACAGGGTGAGTAGTCATGGAAATAATATAACACAACCCAACAATAATAACGACGGTTGATGGGATACTTATTCCAAGCTGAATGATGGGAAAGACATCCTAGTGTGGGTGTTCATTTCGATTATTATGGCTAAGGAAATTGGCAAAAGCAATGGCTAAGGTGTTGAAAAGGAATGAGGCATTTATTGACATTTTATTTCTGAAAAATAATGGAAATTAGGAGAAAAGGAAGGTGAAAGGTCACAAGTTGCATGTAAGGAGGAAAATTAATGAAAATAATGGAAAATTAATGAAAATAAAGGAAAATTAATGAAAATAGAGCCCTAATTGACAAAAAGGATTTTGAGGACCAATTGGTACCTTTTGTCAATTCAGTTTTTGAGCTCTCTCATTACTCTCTCTCTCTCTCACTCTTGGAAACTTAGAGTTTTCTTGGAGCACTTTGGCATTGGATCAAGAAAGGTAGAGAAGGCAAGAGGAAGGAAGGAGAAATCAAGGAAGAGCAGGTTCAAGAAACTACAACAGGATTCTTTGCAGGTATTGATTTGCATGTGTGTTTTACTTGCTATATTTTGCATGCATGGCATTTCATGTGGTTCTTTCTTGTTATGGCATGAATTTTTCTAGGTGTGAAAGTGTTTTCAGCAAAGCCTTGCCATTTCCATTTAGCCATGGTGTGATGGGGTTCTCTGTTTTGGTTGAGCTAGATTGCTGGATGGATTTGAACCTGAGTGAGGTGGATCTCCGAAAGGAATAACACATGACCTAGCGATCCTTAAACTAGATTGCGATAAAGGTAGGTATTGTGTTCCTCGGTAGGCCTAGGAATTCTCAACCGTTTAATGGGGGGTATATGGTAAAGCCTATAGGCGGTTTCCCTTGATTATGCCTAGGAATCCTTATCGGTGAACGATGGGATATACAATAAATCCTAAAGGATGCAGTCTCGGCTTAGGGCCTAGTGATCCAGTGTGGATTGCGGTAAAGCCTGAGAGACTAGGAGAGGAAAATTCCTCACAGTGTAAGTGGAGAAATCCGGTGGAATCCATGATTTTTTTTGCCTAGTGATCTGGTGGAGATCAAGGTAAAGCTTGTTATTACATGTTTATTGTGTTGGCCTAGTGATCTAGTGTAGATTACGGTAAATCCTAGTTTCTATTGATGAGGGTGAAGTGGTTTGGCATCGGGATGCCCTGGTTGGTTCTTTTAGTTTGAGTCCCACAAAATGCTTGGAATATGGCATGAGGGTGATTGTCTGAAGAGAGATCTGGCTCAACAAATCTATGGTCGGGTGGAATGTGGTAGTCCCATCCTAGGTTTGCTTTTGCATTCATTAATATGAGGTTCTTTCCTTGACATCTTATGTGTAAATGTACTAGTTTATATGTGGATTCTATCGCTGATGTATCCCTAATATTTTTGTTGTTATTATGCTAGTTATAAGCATGTTTTATGACAATGATGATGTATGGCTCCTCATATTTTGATTTGTAAATGAATGAATATGTATCTATGACCCAATAGATGATAATGCAACTAATGATATAAGAGAACAATGCTTCTTAGCGATTATCAAATAAGTATGAGACCCCTATTCTCAGATATGTTGTTTAAACATGTAGATTACATATTTGTGACATGTTTGACGAAATGTTTGTTATGGCTAGTAGGGGTCCAATCTAACCCTTGTCAATGTTTTTGCAAATGTATCATTGTTCTATTGTGTAAATTCATCTCTAAAGGTGTCATGGAGTTATGGGCAATGACCTGGGCTCTCGGTCTGAAAAAGTGGCACAAATACCATAGTTGCGAGCATAGGTCTGAGGAGAAAAGTCCCCATATGCATGCATACCCATGCTATGGGAGCATCTGGAGCCTCCCAGATGCACCCTTGTCCATATCAAGGGAGTGTCTGGGGGTTTAATTGTCTAAAAACTCAGTGGGACCTAGGGGTTGGTTACCTGAGTGGTTTGGATGGCTCCTCGGAGTTTTTTTGCTGATGTGGAAGGTTTGTGTGGTGTGTTTCCATCGATTCCACTTTCTTAAGGTCACCTAGGAGGTTGAATCCCATCATAGTTGCACATCGTCACATATTTACCCTGGTTGGATGGTTACTTGGGTAGATGTGGGATGAGGGTGTTACATAGGCATTATAATGGATTTTAAATTCTTAGATAATTTCAATAAAGATCTTAAATATTAAGGCAATTTTTTCTATGATGATGAGAGAAAGGAGATCCGCTACATTACTCATCATGCAAGATGATACAATTGACATTGAAGGAAGCATGACTGCTGCAGGGTAATTTAAATCTAGAACAGAATCAAGAGATAAAGAGAAAAAGTAGCAGAAAGAGGATGCGTCCAATTACATGGACGTAGTGCGGATCCTATTCTCTTTACTGATACTAATATAAGTACATAGTGAATATTCATCTGGTTGTATGTCCATTTAAACCATGAATTGGTGAGTCCATGATATTTGTTTATGCAGTTTAGTTTTTTGGGACTTGGATCAGTCGGAATTTCAAAACATGTGGATTTTCAAGTATAATTCTATGTAAATGAAAATTTTCATTAACATGGATGATTTTATTCGGAGCATGAATGATTTTAATGGGAACATGAGTTGAAAAATTGGGGAAAGTGATAAACCAGGGCTTTGGTTTATTGGATTAGATGTTAAGTTCGATTAGGTATTAAGTTGGTAATCGTAGAAGAAACTAATACTACAAACCAACAAACAAAGTTTCCCTTACCTACTATTCCCCCTAACTCAATGAGACATACATCAACAAGTTTTCCACTTCCATTCATAGAAATAATCCGAACATGTTCAATCCACTCCTTAATGGCATTTGTGATATGTGCAACTACCTATGTCCCACAATAAATGACTTCAATGCATAAGGAACTTACAAAAACCATATTATTTCCAATGCTAGAATAGATCTTGTTGAGTATAACATAAGCACACAAAATGATCCAATACCATTTGTCTTTTAAGGAGCCAATTCAAGGTGATTCAAAATGAAACACAAAATTATGCACTAAAAACGTAGACTAGTGACAGGATAGTAACAATATTGGAAGTTGAAAGTCGGGCTTGTGTCAGTCTTGGAAGTTGGAAATCATGCTTGTGTCTGGTTTCTTAAAGCAACATGATTTACATATGAAAAAGATAAGATAAATTTGCCAATATTAAATAAATCTTAGTAAAATATGTAACTCCTCATACCTAGACAATCTTTCCCAAGAAGTCTCCCATCTGTTATAGGTAATATCTGGTCAGTCATGAAACCATGCATCAGGCTCATTCATAGACCTGAAACCTAGCCGAGCAAATGAGGCACTTGAATGAACAATTTGGGGATTAAATGGCTTCCCTAGTATAGATGATGAAGTAAACAAGTAGGCTATATGGAAGTCGCGTTTACAGATGGCATTCTTTTTAAAAAATAATATATATATATATATATATATAATAATAAATATATATATATATATATATATATATATATATATATATATATATATATATATATATATATATATATATATATATATATATATATATATATATATATACATATATATATATATATATATATACATATGTATATATACATATATGTATATATATACATATATATACATATATATATATATATATATATATATATATATATATATATATATATATATATATATATATATATATATATATATATATATATATATATATATAGATATATAATTTATTCATTTTATATAAATTTAAAAAGCAAAGCATATCCAATCAAACCAAAAAAAATAGAATCATAAGCAACAATTTAAAAACTAGTTAAAAAAAAATTACGTAAACATGCTCGATGCATGTAGCCCACCTGTCTCAACTATACAAAAGTGAGTTATGTGTGTTAATGCCAGGTTCACATAAGTAGGTTCATGATGTCTGGCGTGCACATAGGAGATGTATGAAGCAGGTTCATGTTATCTCAGGTGCACATAGGAGATGTATGAAGCATCTGTCTCCCTGCATCCCACCCATTATTCTTTGTTGAGACTCCCACCCATTATTATTTTTTGAGACTCAAAGAGGAAAATTGCTTAGTCTTCTATATGGTCTTTCTCATACCTAGTTTCGACCCCTTCCGGAACTTTTCTTTCTCTGTCTTTCTTGCTTGCAATAGATAACAAAAACTAGAAGGGACAAATGGGTTAATTAACGGAAACAACTGGGTTTGCCCCATATTTCCTAATTGCTACATATAACAGAAGGTGCATATGCTAGGGGCTAGCTACGTTGTTAATGTTATTGATGTTGTTGGCTGAGGTTGAATAACCAACAATAAAAAAGTAAGGATACATTTTACCAAGGTCTGTTGATTTCTTTTGTGAGTATGGCAACTTTGTGCGTGTCTTTAGAGATTATCGAGATACTCTATCTTTCTCTTTCTTATTATTACTAGAATATGTCTAACTTAATATCACAACTGCTCACCCATGTTGCGCTTGCCTTTTTGTGATGTATATACTAGATATGGAACCAGAAGGAATGTCTGCTTGTATGTTGCGAGTCAAATTGGATCTGGAAAAAATGCGGGCTTTGTTCCTTACTCACTCTACCTTCCCTTGTTGGTCCTATCTATGCTTCCACTCTGCCTTCACTTGTTGGTCCGAGCAATGCTCCTATTTTCATATCTTATTATACCATTGGTGGTTATGAATAAGCTTTCACCCATGAAACTCCTTACTAAGGTGCTCTGATTGGTACCTATGCCCTTGTTCGTGGTTATGGATAAGCTTTCACCAATGAAACTCCTTACTAAGGTGCTTTGATTGGTACTTATGCCCTTTTCCATGCCCTAGCTTTTTGTGACTTTGCCTTTGGTGCATGCCCTAACCTTCTGCACTTCCCTATGCCTCTGCCCCGTCAGGAACACATGTGTTGTTGGTGAGGTTGGATTTTAGATACGACATGGTGTAGCCCTTTTATTGTACAACACATTCATCAGTAAGGTGGGGTAGTACACTGCTCAGTCATGTCGTTGGTGCTACCGATAGCAAATGCTTAAGTAACTGCCTCTACTTTCGCAACAATGCTTATGTAATAGTAGGGGCGAGAGGAGTAGGGGGACCACAAACCTAGTTGAAAGGATAAGTTTCCTAGGACCATGGCAGGGACACAACGAGGGGCTACCGGGTGGGTTGCTTTCTTGCAACGTAACCGATGAAGGCTCAAGGTGAAAGGCTAAAGACACACGTCACTGATAAAGGCTCAAGGCTAAAGAGGCCCTTACACCTCAGGTATTGAAGCCAGGTAACACTCTCAAAGTTATCTTTGAAAGTTATATCTTATAACATAGCAGGCTCCCTAAATAGATGGCACGAAGCCATACCATTCACAGGTTTGGTGTGGCTTGCAGCAGTTCTGTCGTGTGCTTACCAGACACATGTATTTGATAAGATAAATATTGTATAATAGAAATATACAAATTAAACTTTCACACAAATTTAATGCCAATGAATTAATGTTGGCATTAGTTTCCTTTCAAAAATACTAATGCAATATAACCAAGAAATGCATGAACAATATAGTCCCTTTGCCTTGGGAAGAGGCCAAGTAAGATCATCAAAAATCTTATTGGTTTTCAAAGTCGTTGATCTATTTCATTGGTTGAAGAGGCCAAATGAGATCATAAAAAATCTTATTGGTCTTCAAAATCGTTGATCTATTTTATTGGTTGAATGATTAGATGAGTGACAATATTTCATGAAAAGGTACGAAAAACTTTAGGTTAATTCATAGATTATTAATGTGAAGTGTTAAATTCGATTACTATAGCCCTATGCCGAGACGGCAGGGACTAAAAATTAGAAATTTTTTAAAACAAGTGCATTAGAATTATGATATGTAACATGGGGCCTATGTGGTGTTGTGCGGTTCCACTGTTTCAGTAGGCTTTCATCTCAGTCC
The DNA here is from genome assembly GCA_031772625.1 of Pinus tabuliformis. Classification (NCBI taxonomy): domain Eukaryota; kingdom Viridiplantae; phylum Streptophyta; class Pinopsida; order Pinales; family Pinaceae; genus Pinus; species Pinus tabuliformis. The sequence goes on from CM062813.1 coordinate 202,509,748, forward strand.
AACCATAGTTACCAAATTCGGCCGAATTGGGTAGAAAATTTTGAAAATTCGATAGTACGGTTCGATTTAGTCGATAATACGTTAAAATTCAGTTTGATACCCAATGCATCATGGTCTCACAATAAATTTGTTAAATTTTTTTGTAATCTATAATTTATGCGACAGGTCATCCTCCATATTTTTCAGGTCAGTTTCATTTGGTGATTTGAAAACTGCTAAGTCCAAATAATTAGTGAAATTTCCTCTTTCACCTCTGTTTAATTGATTAAAAACTGATTTGAAAATTGCTAAGTCCATGATTGGTGAAATTTCCTCTTTGACCTAGCTTTAATTAATTAGAGGAAAATGGAAAATGCAAACCTCTGACTATTTTTTTTTAAGGTAAAAGATTTAAGTACATCGTCCAAACTTTTGTTCGATGACTTACTAATACCCAATGTATTGAATTGGACCAGCGGAAAGACTAGACACATGATTTTATTAAAAAAATCATCTTGAGAAGTGAAATACAAGTCTTTTAATAAAAAAAATTGAACAACAGAGTATAAAAATGAAACAAAGTACCTTCTCACTAAAACCTACGAGATAACCTACATCTCGTAGTGAAATATTTGAAAAATCATTTTTATATAATGAAGAATTTTGTGGATATTGTTGTATGAATTAAGTAGTTTCTTTTAAGTATTTTTTAAATATTAATATTTTTTTTATATGGTATTAGTAAGCAGGGAGTACCATCAATGATATTTAATTATTTACTATAATAAAATTAGTAATAAAATCGGCTAAAATTTAATCTTTTGCTTTAGTGAATTTTTTAATAAAATAGATAATATAGTTTTTAGTGAATGGTTAAAATCGGCTAAAATTTAATCTTTTGCTTTAGTGAATTTTTTAATAAAATAGATAATATAGTTTTTAGTGAATGGTTTTGTTTGGGAAATAGATAATACAGTTTTTAGGTATTTTAGAGGTAATTATTTTAATGCTTATGCTTATGTCAAAGGAGTTTATTGTACCCATTTTATTTCATTCATTTCCATTCAAAATGTGTTTTTTCTATTAATTTGAATATTTAATTTTATTTGTAACTTTCATAATGTGATTGGAAATAATATCTTAAGAGTATGAGGTTTTTATTGTCAAAATTGTTAATTTAGATTTTTTAGAAGTCAAAACAAAAAAACAAAAACAAAAATAGTAGTGGTAAGATAAATACTTTCAAAATGTGTGTTTTCTATTAATTTGAATATTTAATTTTGCTTGCAATTTTCATAATGTGATTGGAAACAATATCTTAAGAGTATGAGGTTTCCAATATCAAAATTGTTAATTTAGATTTTTAGAAGTTAAAAAAGAAACAAAAAAATTAGTAGTGGTAAGATAAATACTTTAAATTTTTTTCCATATTGACTTTTGACTTTTAGATAGTCAATTTTTTTCGATATCCAACCAAATCTGAATTCAAAATCAAACTTGGAAACTATAAGTCCAACATGATTAGAAGGGACTCGAGATATTCTTCGATGGCAAACACGTTCGCATTGTAGTTTACAATGGACTGACCTATTAGAGCTCTTTGCACAAGAAAGTTATTTGGGTGAGTTTCCTCTATAATTTTTTATTTTTCAACTACTTTTCCCATTCTTATAGAAAACCCCTATGGTTAAAGCAATCAAGTAGCTTTCTCACTCTGTCAACCTTGTTTCACCTCCTCTTAGCTCACTTTCTCATTTTGCATGTCACCCTATTCTTAATTGTTGCTTGGCCGAAATCGCCCTTCCCTTTTCTTTGTGTTTCCTTGGTTGGTGGTTGGTGTTGGGTTCAATTTCTAAGAGTCTCCCTCTACCTCTTAGCAATCTCCCTATTACTCATATCTCTAGTCTACTCATCATCATGTCACATCCACTTTCTTCTCAAGGTTGTCACAAATGCCATGGGAGAAGGGGGACTCCCCATTTGAGGGCTCAAGTGAATGTTGATGCCTTTGTTATTCTATATTCAATGAACACATCTCACGCTGCAAGGATAAAATTGATGTGGTAGAGGAAGAGGGTGGGGTGGAATTTCATTTCTAATATAATGAAAAAATAGAGGAAAATATTGGTTACTCGACACTAGACCCAATAAATAATGGTTGTAGGAGACCAAATATATGTAAACTATCAATCTCGGAAATTAAAATTATTATGGGAAGATCCTAGTGGAAAGAAGTGAGGCACATCAAGAAAATTCTACTCAACATCAATGCCTTGTGGCCATAATTCACAAAATTGGACAATAGAGTATCTATTATTTCTAAGAAGTTATAGAATTGGACTTCCTACAACTAATGAAGAGGAAGTTGCTCCTATAGCCATTTAGATGGACTCTCCTACAACACCAACATAGATCCATCTTAAACACTGATCTAACATGAGCCAAGAGGGATCCAATTTCTTCACGGGAAATTTTTTTTTATGAGTCGACATTATTTAAATGTTTTGTATAATTTTTTTTTTAGATTTTTTATTTTTTAATTTTATTTTGGTCAACCTAAGCAAAAATTCAACTTTGATGATAGACGGACAACATTACACATCATATTGGGTTGTAGAATGAGCCTCTCGGTTCAATAATTGGTCAAGATGTTTGTTTTTTTGTTTTTTGTATCTATTTGATAATTTTGACAAGAACTCTTTAAATGTGTTATTGGCATAATTTACTCGGCTGTAGAATGAACCTCTCAGCTCAATAATTGGTTAAGATGTTTTTTTTTTTTTTGTATCTATTTGATAATTTTGAAAAGAACTATTTAAGTGTGTTATTGGCATAATTTCTTGAGGGGTAGGTCATTATTTAGAGGAATGCTATATTTTTCTTGGTGTACCTAGCTACATGGCCAAAAAAAATCTATTTTTAATAATATGAAATAATATGGTCTCCTCGTTGGATGATCAAGTGGTTGGAACAATGGGACCTCCACCCAACCTTCAAATCCCACATGGGGCATCTTTGACCCATTGTGATAAGGCTTAAGCAATAGGCTCCCCCACCCTCATGGAGCCTTAGCTCTTTCCAAGTCATAAATTCCTAGTATATATGGCTTAAAACTTGCTGAAAATACTCTTAGTGTTATAGTGGAAACCACTAGGTTTGATTTTGGACCTTTCCTAGACTACTGCAACCAGTTACTGATTCACTATGTTAATAATAATAATAATAATTTGTCTCTTTGTGGGATGGTGAGTGGTTGGAACAATGGGATGTTATCCCCTCAGTTGGCACAATGGGATGTTATCCCCTCTACCCAACTTCAAATTAGAAGGGGGGACATCCTTGGCTCATCGTGATAAGGCTCAAGGGGTAGGCTTCCCCACCCTTGTGGAGTCTCGTCTCTTGCTAAGTCACAAATTACTTGTATATTTGGCTTACAAGCTAATTGTTGGATATACTCATGGTGTTATAATGGTAGACATTAGATTTGATCTTAGACCTCACCTAGATTACTCCAATGAGTTACCCATTCACCATGTTAAAAGTAAATTAATATAAAATAATTATATCTATTTGATATTTGAATTTGCGCAGATCACTCCGATTAGTTACTGATTCACCATGGTAAAAAATAATAATAATATAAAACAATTTATAGATATAATATATGCTTTTATAACTATGTTGGTATATCTTTTTACTTGTGTTAGTATTGGACACTGATCTTCTTTTCTCTTCCACAATCTTGTTGCACACCTCCTAACTTTAATGTTGCAATTTTGTACACGATTTTTTTTTTCATTTTCTGCAAACTTGTGGAACCAACCTCCATTCCAGTTATGCTAAAAAACTACTATTCCTTTTCATGCAACTATTCCTCGATAGAAACATAGACTATAGTGTTTTTTTGTGAATCCTTGCAAATGTAAATCAAACAAAATTTAGAGTGCTTAAATGTGCATCTATTTCAATATTTCTATGTTTTATCAAACCGAGAATGAGAAATGAAAGTGTTTTTAATCCTGAACTCATAAAAGTAACTTAAAACACTATCATCTCCTTTATTTCTCTACACTATAGTTTTATGCTTAATGTTATTCATTTCAAGCAAGATGTGATGGTTTTGATATCAATGCAGTTCTTCTAAGTGATCCTATAACACCTTGTAGAGCATGTCCATTTTAGTGGATTAATAAAAATAGAATATGATTTCTACAAATTTGTGAAAGATAAAGTAGAGGGAATTTATTCTTGAAACATATACTCAATGCAAATAAATCTACCTCCAATCCCTTTTATTCAACTTTCATGTTTATGTATTCGTGTTTGGTAAAATGCATAATGTTGATTTGTGTAACTTGGGAGTTACTCCCACAACCCTAGGGTACTAGGTTTGGCAGAAGTTGAACCAAAAAAAGGCTTTGTGAGTAGTGTACCCATGCAGTGGGTTTTGCACCTAAAGTTGTGGGTGTGAAACCAAGTGGAGAATTTGATGGTTTTATCGTTGAGAGCATGTGGGGAACCCTTGAAGAGCTAAGGAGAAACTATGACTTCGATGATGTGGTAAAAAATCAGCAATTTATCTTCATCTCTTATGTTATTTATATTTGAACACTTAAACTCAAGTTGATTGGGTTGAAGTAGTGACCCTTGAGAGCTAATTAACTACACCAAGATTGATATAAGTAGAGCTGAGATTATTTCATTGACAACATCCATCCAAGATCATTTGATTAAGAGAAAATATGCAATATGGGGCAGCCATATGCCTAATGAGTCTAGAAGAGTTGGAGAAGAGGACGAGTTTTGTTTCCTTATTGTGATCTATCCTAGGCCGAGTAGGAGAGAAGTTTCCAAGTTCTCAAGGAGGAGTTCTAGGCTATGGTCTATGCTTATTTTTATGGTAATCCTATGGATAGGCCGAAGAATTTTAAGCTGTGTAGAGAGGGTCGAGACCCTAGCAGAGACTAGAAGTGCAGGGAAATATTAGGATGAGATCTATCAAGGTCCAGCAAGGATATTACAGTGGCAAGGGAATGATTTATCAAGGGAAACAAAGTTTGATATTTTATGAGGTTAAAGTTGTAGATATTTGTGTATGGAGCCCAAAAATATAAGGTAACAAGAGCTTGAAATCAAAGTGCCAATGGAGCTATGTCGAGTTCCCTATTTGGTAAGTTGGATTGCTAATTGATGTTGATGTTTTCTAGGTGATGGTAGTTGTTCATGTGAATTTTTGAATAGCAATATACAAGCCCTAGTTCTATGTAACTTAAGGAACAAATCACAAGTGTGTGGGTTGTGTATGAAGCCCTGGATCAGTCATAGTTGTGGATTGTGTGACAGAAAAGGATTGAATTTTGGAGTAGAAAAAGAGTATTCAAGTGGGTGGTTATTTGTGCTCTAGTTCATTGGTTTGAAAGTGGGAAATATCAATGATAAGAGGGTAGCATTTTGAGCCCTTGGTTTGGTCATCTTTGGAGTCGTAGATAGAAAAGAAGAGGGTAGAATTGAAGACCATATGATTTGACTATCATGGAGGAGCAAGAGAGAAGCTAGAGGGAATATTTGTATGAGCCTATGATTAGTCACTCTTAGAGAAACAAGAGGGCTGATAGTGGTAGATTGTTGAGATGAAGATACAAACAAATATAAAGGTGCAAAAGTCTTGTGAGTAGTAGAAGAGATGTTGAAGGACCTATCAGAAGTGTGCAAGCTACGTGGACTGAAAGGGTTGTGGAAGCGCTACATCAACAAGTAAGGAAAGTGTACTTTGGTCAAGGAAAAATTGGTAGTCATAGGTTGTTGACTCCAAGCCATAGTAATTCTTGTATTAGGGCTAATTGTAAGGGACATGATCCCTAGTACGAGAGCCATACATTTGTTTTATTAATATTTTAATATAACAAGATTTGGGTTGAAAAATTATTTTGTGCACTAGTTGATTCACCACTTTATATTTTTCGTTGTGCAAAGTGCTTGTGTTGTGGAATTTGAGTGTGTTTGTGATCGTGATCTTAGAAACAAACCTGATTTTGAAGTGTTGTGGAAAAATCAACATGGAATCAGAGCTACTTTGAGGGGACAGTGGATCAGAGTGTGCACATCGTACAACTCAAGAGGGAGTTGGTTCAATTATTGTTGAAGTACTAATAATAATGGTGAATTTGGTTATTAATATGCTATATGAGGATAGGTTGGATCACTTATCCAACTATAGTCCTTGGAAGGAAAAGATCAAGTTAGTCTTGATGGTGAATAAGATAACAAGTTTTTTTCAACAAGGAGATTACAAAACCAATAGACCCTAAGGAGTTGGAAGTGTATGGGGATTTGGATACAAAGGTGAAGATGACAATCCTAGATGGTGTCAAAGATCACTTGATACCTCATCTGTCTAGGGAGAACACTGCCCATGAGGTGTGGAAAGCTCTTCAAGATCTATTCTAGAATAGAACGAGAAATGACTGTTGGTATTGAGAGATAAGTTGAAGAACACCAAGATGATAGATGGTGAAGGTGTGGCTATGTATTTGAAGATACTTTCTCAAGTTTGAGATGAGCTTGCTACTACTAGTGAAATTGTTTTAGTTTATGAGTTGGTGAGGACTGCTTTAAAAGGGTTTACCAAGAAATGGAAGTTATTCATCGAAGGGATTGTCGCTCAAGAAATGCTGCTAGATTGGAACATGTGATGGGATGACTTCATTTAGGAGGAAATGTGAGATGAGGACCTTCATAAGAAGAAGAATACTTCTAATGATAATGTGGCTCTTGCAAGTAGGATGAAGGGAAAGGAAAATAAGGACTTAAGCAAGTTGAAGTGGTATAAATGTGGTGAATATGGTCATTATTCAAGCAAGTGTCCGTGAAAGAAGAAGGGAGACAATGAGAAGAAGAAGGGGAATGAGGTAGTTGGTGCTACTACATCATCTGAGTTGGATGACCTCTCGAGAAGGTTGGAGGATGAATATTTTTCTCTAGTTTCTCATTTCGTTGAGGGTTCCATGGACAAAACTACATGGTACATGGAAAATGAAGCATTGAAACACATGACATGTTTGTGTGATGTTTTTGAGACTCTAATTGAATGCGACTTGAAGTTGCACATGGTGGTGGGTGATAAGAGTCAGGAAACGATTAAAGGATTAGGTGTTGTACGATTTAGGATGGAGTTAGATCGAATGTTGTAAGTTCAAGATGTACTTTGGGTATCGAAGCTCAAATATACTATGTTGTCTATCTCAGTGATCGAGGCGAAGGGGTTTGAGATGAATTTCTAGGATGTGAAAGAGAGACTTGGGTCTATGTTCTCTAACTCTACTAGATTTTTCATTGGAGTTAGCATGGTTTATATAGGCTAACAGGAAGTCCTATAGATCATGAGCAAAAGCAAGTTTTTGAGACTCAAAGGGAGTTGAGTTTGAGCTAGAGTATGCAAGTTCAGAAGGAGAATTTGCAACCCAGGAAGAGCACATGGTTAGTGGGAAGCAAGAGGACTTATGCTGGAAAGAAGAGAATGTGGGATGGCATGAAGGCCTATCAGGAAAGGAAGAAGAAGTAGGAAGATTCTGGCGGTAGAGATACTACTGAGATGAGCATGGTTCATTCTATAGGGTATTCTACATTGGTGAACACCAGAGATTGGACTAGTGTCACTGACGATGATGACAAGATACTTCCGAGTGGTGGAATTACCTTCGTCGCTAAGAGGGAGTTTTGATTTGTGTAGCTTGGGAGGTACTCCCACAACCATAAGGTGCTAGGTTTGGGAGAATTTGACCCACAAAAGGGCTTTGTGGGCAGCGCACCCAAGCAGTGGGTTTTGTACCCAAAGTTGTGGGTGCAAAACCAAGTGGAATATTTGTTGGTATGATCATTGAGAGCATATGGGGCACCCTTTAAGGGCTAAGGGGAAACTATGGTTTCAATGGTGGGGTCAAATATTGATGAAAATAATTTTATCTCTTATGTTATTTATGTTTGAGCACTTAAACTCAAGTCAGCTTGGTTGAAGTAGTGACCCTTGAGGGCTAATTAACCCCACCAAGATTGATGTAAGTAGAGATGATATTATTTCATTGAGAGCATCCATCTAAGAGAATTTGATCAAGAGTAAAGAAGCAATCTGAGGCAGTCACATAACTAAGGATTATAGACAAGGTGGAGAAGAGGACGAGTTTTGTTGACTTATTGTGATTTGTCCTAGGCCGAGTAGGAGAGGAGTTGTTGAGTTCTTAAGGATGAGTTATGGTCTATGGTCTGCGCTTATTTTATGTGGTAATCCTATGGATAGGTTGAAGTATTTTAGGTTCTGTAGAGAGGGTTGAGACCCTAGAAGAGATTGGAAGTGTAGGGAAATATTAGGCCAAGATCTCTCAAGGTCCAGTGAGGAGATTACAGTGGCAAGGAAGCGAGTTATCACAAGAAAAATAGTATGCGATTTTTTGAGGTCTATGTATGGAGGCAAAAATCATGTGAGAAGAGCCCAAAACCAAGGTACGAAATGAGCTATGCCGAGTTCCCTATTTGGTAAGTTGGATTGCTAATTGATGTTGATATTTCTAGGTGATGGTAGTTGTTCATGTGCATTGTTGAATAGCAATATACAAGCCCTAGTTTTGTGTAACTTTATGAAAAAATTACATATGTGTGAGTTGTGTATGAAGCCATATATCATTCAGAGTTGTGGAATGTGTGAGGGCGGAATTGTGTGCCCTAATGTTTGAATTTTGGAGTAGCAAAAGAGTATTCAAGTGGGTGGTTAGTTGTGTAGTTTAGTGGTTTTCAAGTGGGAGATATCAATGATAAGAGGGTATATTTTTTAGCCCTAAGTTTGGTCATCTTTGGAGCAGTAGAGAGACAAGAACAGGGCAAAATTGAAGACCATATGAGTTGACTATCTTGGAGGAGCAAGAAAGCAGCTAGAGGGAATATTTGTATGAGCCTATGATTAGTCACTCTTGGAGAAATAGGACGGTTGGTGGTGGCAGATTGTTGAGCTAAAGATACATGCATTTCTGAAGGTGTGTTTCCGAGAAAACTAGTGTCTTTTCGATCTGCTAGTCCCACTAAGACGGGTAGCTATCTTAGAAACAAACAATCCAAGCAAATTGTGATTTCCTTTATGTATGATAGATAAGAGAGAAGCAAAGGGAACAACCTAGATCTTCCGCTTGACTCCTTGCTTGATTCCTCTCTCCTTTGATAGAGCTTGCAACTCCTCTCTTACTTGTCCCGCTTTAGAGAATACCTGTAGAGACAAAGCAACAAAACACCATCAAAGCATCTCGATCTATAATATCATAAAGAATGTGGAATCAGAAATACATTGACCATACGATTACATTCACAAATACACGATTATATGGAGGAAAACTCAAATAAATTTATTAATAGTAGAAGAGAGGATTACAACCCAGCTATCTGATCCAGCATCAAAGCCCTCTTCACCTCATGAAAAACAAGATCACCCAACAATACAATGTTCCTTCTCAGAGAGAAACCAACAACACTTCCTTACAAATTACAAAATTTCGGCCTCTATATCTCTCAGATGAGGGATCCATTTATAGATGTATTGCAAGGGTGTGAGTCAGCTCTGGGTTTTTGATTAGTGTCATTCCACTGATAGTTCTTGGTTCCACTTGGAGATTTCTTTGATCTCTTACTCATCCCTGGACGAATTCAGAGAGGCAAGTGTCATATGAGAAGTTTCTAGAAGATTCCCTGGGCATCCACCTAGCAAATTGTCTCTGCCATTTGTCTATTCTCACTCATCGCACCACATAAAAGGCTCTTTCAGTATGCATCACACCTGGCTAGTGTAGCAGCCAGTATGCATCGCACCTTGAGCATAGAGTAGTCAATATGGTCCAATTTGGCCAGTTCTGAGTGGTTTTTCAGGTGGAACTTCTGGGAAATGATGTAATCAGTTGACCATGATCTTTTAGGGTATGAAACAACAATTTTAGGGATTAAAGAGCCCTTGTTTTATTGACATATTTGATTAGGGTTGAAGTGCCCAAATATGTCTATAACAGTTGCCCCCTAAAGCATGAGGTCGTAAATCTTTTGATGTCGGGTGAAATGCTTTATCATGAGGATCTGAGGTATTCGAACTGGAAGGTGACCTGTATAAGATACAATACAATACATCATCATCATATTATTTTCATGATCTAGTTGAGGCAGGCATTCCCATGCTCAGCTTTATAAATTCATTTTCATGTACATAGGACAGATAATCGTCTGTTGTTGTAGATTGGTGATTCTTTATATGTAGAGTCATCATCCCTTATCTTAGATGATCATCTGTGCAACTTTTGTGTACATTTGATGTATTTATTTTTCCTGAATATATCACAACCCAAATGGATGAAACTAGATCTAGGGTCTTCAAACTCGTTCAGTCTTTGCCCGATGTACAAGTCGATCCATGTGAAAAGATGTTCTGGAGTCGAACATGGAAAGACATCGCCTGATTACCAGCCAATGATGTAAGCTATTAATAGGCGCGATAGGAATCATCGATAATGATAATGACCCTCAAGGTACCACAGTACAATTCACGTGGTGTGAATATATGAGTTGATGTCGAACACCATGAAAAATCTTTCGGTCAAAGGCCATTGATGTAAACCTGTCGTCGGAAGTGAGAAACTTGCCATTGAGGCATGCAAGCTTCAAAGTACTGAAAGGGTTGTTCCTAAGACAACTTCTTGGATAATGAGCTGATGTTGACAAGAAGTGACTCATTGTAGGATGGCCTTAATGTATCCCACATCTACGACACGAAATGAAGAAAATGATTTTCTGGAGGTGAAAGCGACAACGTTCAGGAATGATGGTCATGAAAAATGGAGGGTGAAGGTATTGTAGTGGATGAGGCGTTAGCTGGGTAGTGAATTCTCTGAATGACTTCTCTTGAACATGTCGGTGACACTAAGATAGACTGGTAGTGTTAACCCCAAAAGATGGACGGTATGGAGGACCAATGGTGATATGGCTGGTGAATGGAATAACCCAACCTGACTCAATCATGGTGATGGAGTGAAAGTGTCATGTTCAAGAGCGACCTGCTACCAATAAAATTCTTCAAGTTTTCTTCCCTTTTTCCCCAGTCATTGCTGACCAGTACCTCTTTATTTTTGTCAAGCTTGAGGAGGATAACATATGCTTGTTCTATAATTTTCCCTTCGGGAAAACCTGTCGCTATGTTTTAGTAAGCCTAGCGACAGTGAAACTCGTTCTTGTCTGGGTGGACAAGTTTGTTGCTATTGTTTTAACGAGTTTAACGACAAGGATAACTCAGTCCTTTTCATGTTTAGAGAGTTTGAAAAGGGACGAAAAGGAAACTCCAGCAGTCCTTTTTCGTAGCATAATCCCTTAAGTCCTAAAAAGTATAAAATAATACAAAAGGGATGACTTTTCGATCGCTTTAGCGAGCCGAAAAAGACAAGCGCTTGATCTTTTTGTTTGATAATCCCTTAGGTCCGAAAATATTAAAATGTACAGGAGGGATGGCACTTCCCTTTACTTTAACGAGCTGGAAAGTCCAATAGCTCGGCAATCTTTTTATATTTAACGAGTCCAAAAAAAGTTTAAAAGAGACTTGTTTTTTAGGAACGAGTGGTGTTTTTGGGTAGCAACTGGTTCCGAGTAAGTTTGGAACTTCTCAAAACATGGCAGTGTGAAGAGGGTGGCTAGCAAAACCACTCGTTGCAGCTGTTCCTCAAAAGGGTAAACAATCAAGTGAAAGCATATGATCAACCAAAAGAATGGAGGTGATGGAAGAACACAACCAAGGTTCAAAAGGCTGATAGCATGGCAATCATAGAGGTCGTTTACTGAAGGTGGATTCATTTTTAATGAGCTTGAATCGGGAGAAACTATGCTCAGTGGCAGGTTTATTTTTTAACGAGCTTGAACCTTGCGGAAACATTGCTCATTATAGTGGTCAAAGATGTTCAATTTACCATTTAACACGTTAGATTCTTTCGTCGGTCGTTCAACCTCTCATTTTTACCATTTCATTTCGAATTTGGGATTTTGGAGCTCTGGAGTGCTTTTCCCCCTCAAATTTCATCAGCTGATTTTGTGAGATCCGGTGGAATATTCTCTGCGTTGTTAGGACTAGGTAGGAGCCAACCCTGAGCTCTTCATTTTCATTTCATCCTTTTTTTTATTTTGAGCAAGTTTTTCCCTGCTTCTGGGCCCTTGGGATTTGAAGAACTCATTCTCCATCCATCGCACCTGCCTTGCATCAAAAAGTGCGATGCATACTGAGCTAGACACTAGCCAGTTAGTATGCATCTCACCCTGTGCACAAGCAGGGTGCAATGGGTGCAAAAGGGAAACTTTATACAGTGATTTTCCATGATTTTTTTGCCTGTTTTTGCTTAAATCGGGATCCTAATTCATCTTTTGTCTGCGTTCCAGAGATTTATCGGATCAAGATGGTTGTCACATGGTGTGAACATGAACATGAAGAAGAGGACATGATTGCCTTACATGATCAGGGCACAGTTACTGCATTATGAAACTGTGGTTTGCTCAAATTCTTTTGCATATCCAACATGAGGCAACAAATCAGTTTGTTGCAATATTTTCTCGTTGCATGGGATCCAATCAACCAGGTATTCTAGATTAGAGACAAATCCATTCCATTGACAGTCGAGGATATCTACTTTCTGATGGGGTTATCGAGGTGTGGTGCCCCTCTCTCATTATCAGGATCCGCCTGTGGGGGTGAATCTGTGAGGGATTATATTCGCCAGTTTTGTAGAGATGGATCTCAGCCTAGTAGGGACGGCAAGATCAATATCTGAGATGTCATTGATCAGCCCTTGAGGACCATTTTGTTCACCTTTGCTAGATTGGCTGGTAGCATGACTCTTCATTTGGCCAACAGATCTTATATGCAGTACGCCCTGGAATGCCTGGAACCAAAGGTATTCAATTGGTGTGAGGTAGTACTTCTAGTTGTAAAGGAACAACTCTCCAAGGTAAAGAATGAAAGATCCAAGAACTTTGGCTATGGTTCTATTTTCACTGCTTTCATCTTGGAGAGGATTCCACTGATGCAGCCACAGTACATTTCACTAGAATTGCCAGCACTCAGGGAACCATGGATGTAGAGATGGATTGATCTCATGGCCAGACATGCTGGTCAGTCACAGATTTCTTTCTCCGATGCCTTATTTGAGTGGTTCAACTGTCAGGAGATGGTCTTTGTGGAGTATCCATACGTTGGGATGGATTTCCGAGGCGAACTGGATTTGGCGTTACCGGCTGGCGAGTAGTGGATTTTTATGGGTAAAATGATTTTACCATATCTTTGTTTATCAATTTTATAATTTTTTTGTGTTTTCAAATGTTATGAAGACTAATCGAACTCATATGTGTGTGCAGATGTTGGGCCAGTGTGACCATCGATGCACCCAAGGGCGGCAACTGATGTTCCAACAGGAGAGGCTATAGGGAGGGCTGTCCTTTGCAATTTGGACATAGCGGAGACCCTTGCAGTGCTGCAGGATCATATCGAGGGCCTCACTCTTGGTATTCAAGATGTGAGGACCGATGAGTTACCTCTGAGGTTACAGCGCCATACTACTGGCATGCCGAGTCAATGGACTAGGAACCTGCATATGATTGCACAGGCGGTGACACGTTATCACCAGCATCACTAGTCTAGGATGCTTTCCTGCATTCATTTTTGAGTTTCTTGGTCGTGTGACCGATTTTGTCTTGGACACAAAACATTTTGTAAAAACTATAAATAGTTATATATTTTTGATTTTCAGAGTTTTGTTTTGGTTAAGCTATGTGATCCTGATGCAAATGTTAATGTGAAATGCTTTTCTTTACGAATGCTGCAAATGTCTGTCTAACACATAATTTGCTAATGAATCAATTAATGTGTTTAAGTTTCTGGAAATGTGTTGATATTGAATGGAATCAAAGTGTCTTTCCAAAATCCTGACTCTTAGGAACATACGGTAGATAGCTGGGTTCCGAACGGAATAGACGCCAGTAAGCTGTAGAATGACGAGTTGCAAATCTAGCTTGACAACAAGTCAGCGTATGCCATGTGAAATGGCATCAGAGAGAAGCTCCATCAACGTGCTGTACTCAGCGATGTTTTTCGTTGATTGACCAATACATATCCCCCTGAAACTCACTAACTCGCCACTTGGAGCAAAAATGGCCCAGGCTGCAGAAGATAGGTTCCGTGTTCTACGACTAGCATCGTCGGTGTACCCAATGAATGTTTCTAGAAAGTCCGACATCTGCAACAAATGCAAAGTGGATTACCTAACCAAAATGACAACTCTTGACGAAAACAAAAATGTAACAAAAGCATATCTATAAAGAGATTACTACACTTGATCAAGCATAGTAACACTTAAGATACAACTCATTTCGAGGTTGCGACAGTGGAATCCCATCATAATCTACCAGCTCGTAGGCTCCTTTTGCTAATACTCGTTTAACAATGTATGGGCCCATCCATAGTGGTTCGAACTTACTTGCTCCCAATTTATCAGAGTCCTGATCGTAGAGCAAGACCAGGTCACCTTTTGAGAAGACATGAGGCTTGACATTTTTGTCAAATTACGTTTTGACACATTTCTTATGTGCTTCGTTAGCCAGCGTGGCATCATGATGGGTTTCATCCAAGTGGATTAGTTCCAAGAAACAAGCCTCTTCCTCCGAAGTTTCGGGAAGTAGATCGATTGCGAGCTTGAGAGATGAAATTTCACACTGAATCGGTAAGACAGCTTCTAGGCCATACACCAACTGAAAGGGTGTAAATCTAGTTGCATTTCTCACCGATGTCCTATATGCCCACAAAGCCGAGTACAGGATTAAATTCCAATTCCATTTGTGGACTCCAATCATTCTCTGCAGCATGCGCTTCAAGACTTTGTTGATGGCCTCAACTTGTCTGTTAGCTTGTGAATAATATGGAGTGGAACTGTCGTGGGACAGTCCTAATTTGGCAGCCAATTCAACCATCATGTGATTGCAAAAATGCGATCCATGATCTGTGACTATAGCTTGTGGAACACCAAATCTAGAGACTACATGATTGAAAAAGAAAAGAGCAGCCGTTTTGCCGTTGTTGTTTAATGTAGGCATCGCCTCGGCCCATTTTGTAAAATAGTCGACAGCGACTATGATATACCCATGCCCCCCCCCCACCGAGGTGGGGTTACATGTCATGAAATATATGCCCCATTTTGTGAATGGCCCAATAGCAACTATTGGATGCAGCGGTGCAGGTGGTAATTTGGTTTTGCTGTCGAAAATTTGACAAGCATGGCAACTTCTGACTGCGATTATGCAATCTTTGAATATCGTGGGCCAGAAGTAGCCATCTCGTAAGATCTTTTGTGCAATAGTGTAACCAGATAAATGCCCCCCACATGCGCCTGAATGACAGTCATTCAGGGCTTTTTCGGCCTCCTCATGCATGAGGCACCTTCGCAGAACTATATCAACATCACGATAGTAAAGTGTATCACCGACGATCATGTAGTCTTTTGATTGGTATCGAATACGTCGTTGTTCAGAGCGAGAGGTGTTAGGCCTAAATTTTTGGGTTTGGAGATAGATCAGTATATCTCCGTACCATGGGTCACTTGACGATATCAGAAACAAAGTTTCATCCACAATTGATGCACTAGATGTTAATTTGTTGGATGACGATGGGAGGTCACAAAGTAACTCCGCGAAGACTAGATATTTCTTTGATTTGGATTTCGTGAATTCCATATCAAACTCTTGCAAAATTGCTATCCATTTGGAATATTTGCCCCCTAGAAATTGACACGACAGAATGTAGGTCATAGGGTTGCAATCTGACAAAATGGTAGTTTTACGAAAGAGTATATAGTGTCGAAATCTCTGTACTGCTTGAACAACTGCTAAAGCTAGCTTTTCAACATAGGAGTACTTTCTTTCTGTATCATTTAAGTTGTGGCTTAAATAATACATAGGATGTTCTATTCCATTGTCTTCTTCTACTAAAACCATGGCGATGGTTGTATCTGTAGCGGCTAGATACAGGTTAAAGTCTTTTTGATAGCCAGGAGCGTACATTAATGATGCTTTTACTAGGGAACCTTTTAAAGCATCAAAGGAAGATTGCGCAACCTGATCCCAGTTGAAGGGTACTTTGTTTTTCAAAAGACGTGTATAACCTTTAGCAAGTTCGGTGCAATTTGGAATGAACCTCCTTAGAAAGTTTTCTTTCCCTTGGAGTTTCTGAATCTGAAGCAAATCTGAAGGTGGAGGCATGTCGATGATTGCTTGAACCTTACATGGGTCAAGTCGGATTCCGTCCTTAGAAACTACGAATCCAAGTAACCAACCAGAACCAACACAAAACACACTCTTGTGTGCATTGAGTCGTGTCTTGTAGTGTCGGCAACATAGAAATATAGCTCTCAAATGCTGCGGATGATCATTCCTCTTTTGCGAATGAGTCGGTAGATCGTCGAGATATGGTTGAACGATGTGCTTGATGTCATGGAAGGCATAGTTCATTGCCCTCTGAAAAGTTTCCCCTGCGTTCATCAAACTGAAAGGTAGTTTATGGTACGCGAATGTGCCCCATGGACACACAAATGCAGTCTTCGACTGGTCCTGTGGGCATATATTGATTTGATTGTATCCACAAATTCCATCCATGAATGAAAAGATTTCGCATCCGGCACATTCATCAATTATCTGGTCGATGAAGGGTGTAGGGTAGTTGTCCTTCGGGCAAGCTTGATTTACATCCCTATAATCGATGAACACTCTAATCGTTCCTTGTTTTTTCATCACAGGAACAATATTCGATACCCAATCAGTTAGAGGAACAGGGTAAATGAAACCAGCATGTAAAAGCTTTTCAAATTCCATCTTAATGGTAGTGGCTTTCTTTGAGTGCACCGGTCGAAGCCGTTGTCATACTAGTTTGACATCTGGATACATATTAATTTCATGTTCAACGATACTTGAGTCAATGCCTGGCATTTCTTCATATGACCATGCAAAGACATATTTGAATTCACGAAAGAGAGCACAGTATATTTCCAGTTCTGAAGGAGAACAAGATTTTCCAACATGAATATTCTCTACAACATTAGGTTTGGTCGAGATATTAATGGCGATAGTTTCCTCAATATTGGATAGATTTCGCTCGGAATCCACCGTATTTACAGTATTTGATAGAAAATAAAAAATTGAAGGATGATTAAGGTCACTAGAATAATCTTCGTTGTTATCTTGAAGGTGGGAACGATGGTGGTAATCTTCCCATGGTGCCTCTCCTATCATCATCGACTGAATGATTCCTTCGTCTATAGAATGTATACGAGACCAAGGATCGGAAGAGGTGCCATACTCTAGAGACCTGTCTATCCAAACACTTGCTGAGTGTTGATTTGGGTTCACTACCCATGCCCAGAAAATTGATTGCTACAATAATTCTATAGGGCTTGGGGGCAACACCTGGCGATGATCCACACTATCAAAATGGCTAGAGTTCTTCTTAATCTTTATTGATGTTGAATATATCATATGACAGGTTTCTACTGTGGCCACTTCTGCCAGACTACTCGGAGGCAGGAGGGAAAAAGTACCCATTAAGGAAGGGTATTTTAGGAGACCTACTCCGACATTTTGAAGTGATTGAGAGCTTCCATGGATCAATGGAATGCTTCCAGTAGCTTGTGAACTATTGGGGAAAAAGGTTAGTTGGTCAACGATTGTAATTCCGCCTTGGAAGGGAAATGCAATCTTTCTAAAATATGTTGACACAACAGCAGCCATAGCATAAATCCAGGGCCTGCCCAGTAAGATATTGTAGTCAAGGTTTCCATCAATGACCTCGACTTCAATTTCTACTATCTTGCCCCCCAGTTCAACTTGCAAGTTACTTAATATCCCATATGGCGTGTATGTCCTTCCATCGAATGCTTTTAACATCGTTGATGATCATGACAAGGGTGGCGAGCCTAAATTTTTCTAGCAACTCATTGACATAATACAGGTAGATGCCCCCTCATCAATGATTGTTCAATGAACAGTTTTGTTGAGGGCTTTTACCTATATAAGGAAAGCGAGCTGGGCTAGTAACTGAGGTTCGTATCCTTTATGATTAAAGGCCACAAGATTGGAATCCACTGGATCAATCCCACCTATTGCTGATAACAAAGCTTGCTTTTGGGAGGGGAAATTCTGCAGTACTTGAAGTGTTGACATAGCAGATGGCGATTGAGATAGATCCTCCACTATATTATAATTCTGTGCTGCTCTGGCATGAGGATTAAATGTCGATTTATGTACTACTCCCTTAGGCATATTTATAGTTAATTCAAGAGTGATAGGTGGAACAACTTCTGGCGAAGTCATTGTCGAACTACTAGGCTGATCAGTAGCCTTGTTGTTCGACGATTGTGGGTTCCCATAATCTTTATTCCTTGTCAATATCAAAGCATCATTTTGTTGTTTCGAGATGGAAAACATAAGCACTTGGGATGGTGAAGCTTTATCGATAGCAACCAGATTAGTTTCTGGGTTTGGAAATGGATCAGTCAATACTGCTGAGGTACTTGAGGCCTTTTTAAAAAATTTCGCGACCTCAGCTCGATGTGGACAATCTCTTGTATAATGGTCCTCATCACATATGAAACATGGCTGATTAGGTTTCTTTCGCCCAGTAGGGTTTATAGAAGATTTATCAGGAGTCGAATCTTCCTGTTTCTTCTTTTTGTTTTTCCCTTTCTTCTTGCCCCGTGGTTGTTTTGGTTCTTTACCCTTGTTAGATGACACAACATTAACCTCCGAGGCAAGATGTTTGTCATTTTCTTTTTGACTTGAAACTGCAAGGGCTTTACCAGAGGGGGCCTTTGCAGTTTGCGTACTTAAGGTACCAATCACACCATTGCCAGCATGAGAGTCCCTGTTCGATTTAGGAGGGGGAGGAATGGAAAATTCTGGTCTAGGAGCATCAGGAATTTTGTCATAGAGCGTGCCAAACTGAGTGTAGATCGAGTCTAAATATTGTGCACAAGAAATGACTTGCTCTTCAGTGACAACTCCTCCCTTCGCCACATCTTCAATAATAGAAGGTAATAATGACTTAATAAACCACTCAACTAGAAGCTCATCAGGAACATACGTCTTTACCATTCGACGACGATGTCACCACTCATGAATATGATCAGATATGTGAGTGGTTGTTGTATGTTTAAAGTTGGTCAGGAGTTTTGTTCCCATTTCGTACTTGATGGGTAACTGAAAGTGGGTTAGAAAAATAGTGGCAAGGGTGCTAAAGTTATCAAACGAAGCTCTAGGAAATTCAATATACCATTTCACTGCCGGACCAGTTAGCGTTCGCTGAAAAAGGTGAAGCCTAATTGAATCATCATTAATGGTGTTAGATGAACACCACAAATGCAAAGTCATTACGTGATTTGATGGATCTTCACCCAAATTTCTGTTGAATTTAGGAATATAAGAGGGAAGTTTATGAGGAATCGTTGGCCACCAAGGGGCGTAAGCAATTGGATCATTCATCAGCCGGTTCATATTTGGTAATTCTAGAGTTTCCAGAAAGGGCAACTATTGATTCAGGTTTGGCAAAGCATACCTAAGATAAGATGGGATCGCTTGAGCAGTAGGTCTTTGCATACCAGCATAATGTATCTGATGCTGATAATTTTGATAAGGTTGATTGGCATAACCATTATAGTATGGTTGTTGATAACTGTTTTGGAAATGCGGTTGTCCATTACCTATAAAGCCTTGTTGCTCAGGTCCTCGGTAAGCTTGCTGGAATTGCGGTTGTTGATATTGTACCAGCCATGGTTGTTGGACCATTTGCTGTTTCCTAATACTGGATGATTGACCAAGATGTGGGGTGATAGTACCCGTTTGAGCTTGAGTTGTTCTAGGTAAGGAAACACTAACCTGAGGTTGTGATTGAGCCGTAGAGATAAGAGGTTGTTGTATTGTAACCTGAGAGACTTGAGGTTGGCATACAGTAGGCAGTTCTTATACCTGCGACATAGTCACAATAGCAGGTGTAGTGGGAATATTCGACACAGGTTGAGTTGGTTGTATTGAATATACAACTCTTGGCTGTTGAGGCAGTATTGGTACCCAAACACTGGATGTAATTCCAGTTTGACCTAAATTTTCTTGTGAACTCTCATATGGTTGTTCTCCAAGAGGGAATAATGAAAAGGCATATTGCCCCCCATATGGTGGCAATCCAGTGCTCAAAGAATAGATTGGTCTTTGAAGACTAGGTTGTCTAAATTGAAACTGGTATGCAGGATCAATTTGCTGAGTTTCAACATAAGAAATACTAGATAGGACTCTGGATGAACAAATAGGAACAGACCATGTCATCGAAACAGTCCCTGGGTGGGCTCCATCTAGCGGTTGATAACTAGTTGGGACAGATGGTATACCAGCAAACATCGTCAGAGTGTCAACAGGGAGTTCTGTTGTGGCTGTATCAGATCACACAGTTCTAGATGTTGATGGTTGTTCAGACATATTTAGTCTATCGAAAATATTTCCTAGCGATTCAATAGGAACTTGCGATGAAGAATGATTAAAAGAACTAACTTCAGTAGAAAAAGGATATAAGTGGATCCCAATCCAAAAATGCAATGGGGTACTGGATGGAATATCCTATACAATCTCTTGTATAGCAATTAGTCTAGGTGGAAGAGGTAGACCGTCGGGTCCATAAAATAATTCTGGAGCCGAAGAAAGTATAGCTTCTGCAGTGACAGATATTGGAGGGGTGACACCTTCTGAATTCTGGAACTCAACTTCCAGATGTTCAGGTAAGTGAACTTCAGTTTCCAGATCAGCCCTAGATGGAGCTATTTCAGGAATAGAAGTGTCTACCGTTACACTAGGATTAGTTCTAATGTCCTCTTGTAACTGTGGAACTTCTTCTGTAAAGGAAGATGTACCATAAATGACCGAAGTAACTGGAGTCTTTGATGATGTTGAAACACAAGTTTCAAATAAACCAGGATAATTGGACTTGGTTAATCGAGACCATTTTTCCCATAATGGTTTCATCTCCGGAGTCAAGGATGGTTAACTCGCTAGTCTCCACAAACGACGGGGTTTTGATTGACTTTCTTCCACAATTGCAGATTACTTCATCAACTCAAAATTAAGGGGAAAAATGTTATTTCGAATTAAATAAATTTTAAGACGCTTTGACACAACTTTGCCTTTTCAATTTTTAAGAGTCGAGAAAAAGCTAAAGATGACTCTAGTCCCCTTCAATTTTTAATGAGCCTGAAGTGACAAGTGCTCAGATGGACCTTTTCTTTTAAGGATTCGAAAAGGAACGAAAGTGACTACTCTGGAAATGTAGACAATGGGATTACCAAACCAATTGCAAAACTGCAATATTCACCTTGGTGGTAAATTAAAGAGAAATTACCAAGGACTTACGTACGGCAGTCAATCTTCCCAAATGCTGTGTTCAGTGCATTGCGATCGATAGGGTGGCAGACACGACTTCCTAGGGATAAAGGATATCAGCCTATTGTGGTCTCCCAATATATACTCGATGGTATGGGGAGCACAAGTCCGTACTAGCACTTGTCGTATCAAAGAGGAGGAATCACCCAACCTTCGATGAAAATGATAGTTACCAGGTTTTACGACGTTGGAACATGTCTCTAACCTAAACTTCTAGATGTGTTGCGTTAGGTTCCAAAGCGGTTTTATGTTCATTGAGATTTATTTTAGAGTTGATCTTGTTTAGAAGTTTGTCTTTCAAGGTTCACCGCATGATGTAGATGTAAAATTCCTAAATATGCAATCTAAAATGATAAACATTCGTTTATTTCTTTTAGCAATGAAAATCCTAGCTACTAAGGAAAGAAGATTACGACTCTTTCAACAGAGAGAAAAGAGCACACACTAAATGCAATTTTCCTAAATCATCTTTCGCACACAGTCTAAATGCAAATGCATGTATTTGTTTTTCATTTCCTTAATGTGAGAATGCCAAAAAGGAAGACTAAGTATAGATCTAAAATATTTTCTTCAAAGCGACATTTCGACAATTTCTTTTCAAAACGAAAGGAAGACTAAAACAACACTTTTCAATTTCGAATAGAAAACTGCTTTCGACACTTCAAATATTAACAATTCAAATCAAATACAATGACAAAAGTACAATCGACTATCTAGAGGAGGAAGACTTTACGACACTCTTCTTTTTGACTCAAAATGATAGTTACGACACTTTTTCGCATCAAAAATGATAGTTCGATTAAGCTACTTTCAATAAAGGACTGTAAATAAAGGAAAAATACATAAAAACATTTACAAATCCTAATCAATGGAAGCTGAATAATGTAAAGGAAGAAGGCTTCAGCAATGAGATACTGATCATATGCAGCAACACAATCAAACAGAGCTGAAAACAAAGACAAAAACCAAATTCCAAAGAGAGAAATAGGAATACTCAGTCATCGCACCTGTGCTTCTCAGAAACAGGGATGCATCTCACCTGCTACACATGGGAGCTGCGATGCATACTGGTTCATAGTTACAGACAATGCGATGGGCCAGGGAGTGAAACTGAGTTGGGTTTTTGGTCAAATTTGCAGCTGAGTTCAGGGATTTAGGCTAAGCTATTATGAACAGTGAAGAACAAAGTACAGGGGTATGATCTTAGGAGGTTATTGAGCTACCACAAGGGTGCTTAGAGTGTTTGTAAGTCAGATGTTCAGTTCATAAACCAACCTGGAGATTGACTGAAGCAGCGTTCATCTACTTTGCAATTGCATAGCAAGAGCAGTTCGAAGGCTCGCTGGCTAACTTCAGGCTCTGTCTGTAGTTTATAAAGCAAACAACAATAACAAACAAACAAACTATTCGTTCCCTAATCGAGTCGCCATTTTGTTTCCAGGAAAACTAGTGTCTTTTTGATCTGCTAGTCTCGCTAAGACGGGTAGCTATCTTAGAAACAAACAATCAAAGCAAATTGCGATTTCCTTTATGTATGATAGATAAGAGAGAAGCAAAGGGAACAACTTGGATCTTCCGCTTGACTCCTTGCTTGATTCCTCTCTCCTTTGATAGAGCTTGCAACTCCTCTCCTACTTGTCCTGCTTTAGAGAATATCTGTAGAGATAAAGCAACAAAACACCATCAAAGCATCTCGATCTATAATATCATAAACAATGCAGAATCAGAAATACATTGACCATACAATTGCATTCACAAATACACGATTATATGGAGGGAAACTCAAATAACTTTATTAATAGTAGAATAGAGGATTACAACCCAACTGTCTGATCCAACATCATCCTCCTAGCATCAAAGCCCTCTTCACCTCATGAAAAGCAAGATCACCCAACAATACAATGTTCCTTCTCAGAGAGAAACCAACAACACTTCCTTACAAATTACAAAATTCCAGCCTCTAGATCTCTCAGATGAGGGATCCATTTATATTGCAAGGGTGTGAGTCAGCTCTAGGTTTCTGATTAGTGTCATTCCACTAATAGTTCTTGGTTCCACTTGGAGATTTCTTTGATCTCTTACTCATCCCTGGGCGAATTCAGAGAGGCAAGTGTCATATGAGAAGTTTCTAGAAGATTCCCTGGGCATCCACTTAGCAAACTGTCTCTGCCATTTGTCTATTCTCGCTCATCACACCCCACAAAAGGCTCTTTCAGTATGCATCACACTTGGCTAGTGTAGCAGCCAGTATGCATCGCACCTTGACCATGGAGCAGTCAATATGGTCCAGTTTTGGCCAGTTCTGAGTGGTTTTTCAGGTGGAACTTCTGGGAAATGATGTAATCAGTTGACCATGATCTTTTAGGGTATGAAACAACACTTTTAGGGATTAAAGAGGCCTTGGTTTATTGACATATGTGATTGGGGTTGAAGTGCCCAAATATGTCTATAGCAAGGTGTAAAAGTCTCGTGAGTTGCATATGAGGCAGCAGAGGACCTACTAGAAGTTTTCAAGGTACATAGACAAAAAGGGTTGTGAAAGCACTACATCAACAAGTAAGTCAAGTGTACTTTGCTCAGGGAAAAATTGGTAGTCATAGGTTGTTGACTCCAAGCCCTAGTCATTCTTGTATCAGGGCTGATTGTAAAGGCCATGATTCATGGCATGGGAGCTCTACATTTGTTATATTAAGATTTGTAATATAACAAGTTTTGGGTTGAAACATTTTTTGTTGACTAGTTGATTCATTGATGTATATTTTCTATTGTGCTAAAGTTCTTGTGTTTTGACATTTGAGTGTGTTTACGGTCACGATCTTAGAAATAAACTTGATTATAAAGTGTCATGAAAAAATCAACACATAAGCATATGTATCCTTAAATTTCAAACTAAACAATTAAAGTTTGAAAAATAAAAAATAAAGAATCTGTTTTTCTAAAAAGGATAAGTATATAAACTCATCAATCATGACTCTCATCCATTAACAAAAAGATATTGATATTATAAAAAATTGGGATTAGCACTAAAAGTTGATAACTATTTAATAAGTAACAAGATTTTATTCGTAACTTATCAAATGAAAAACTTTTCTTCGTTTGATATGTTCCAGCACAACCGAGTTTGGCATTTATCGTATAGATATCAATGAGCTTGCATTAATAACTATGCCAAAGAACATAAGCCACACTTATATTAAAAAAATAACTATGCCAAAGAATATAAACAACACTTATATTAAAAAACTTGAAAGTTGATTGAATAAATTCAAAAGTATTGAAATTTGCATTTAAAAAACATGAAACAACACATATGCCAATAAAGTAAATCCACCATGAACATTGAACATTGAAAGGTTAACAATCCACCATAATCAAGGTATATTAGATCCAATACAAAACACGATATTGATTCATTAAAAGCATATGCATGTGATATATATGGTTTCTTCTCAATCTCACTTCTATAAATCTATTCATGACACCCAATCTCACTTCTATAAATCTATTCATGGCACATTTAATTTTACATGATACTCCAATGGTGTAAAATATACTTGTGATAAAGTAAATGTGAAAAACAAGAACCATATTTCAAAGAAGTGGTAGATGAAGCTCTTTGATGCCACTCACTAGATATGATCAAATTTCTGAATGTTATACAAATTACCAAAGCTAAGAAGTCCCTTGAGATAATAAGAGGTATTACATCCATTCTTTGGGAAGGAGACCTTTCCATCTGGGTGCCTAATTGACGTGCTACAACCCATAAGGAATAAATAGAAGTCATGTAAAGTAATTATTATTGATTGATTCACTAATTGAATCACAAGTGAAATCCAAATAAAAATGAATTGTGGCTCAAAAATCTTTTAAAAAATCCTAACAAGTATTATGTATTACAAATGTCATCAATACTGTTTTCTTTCGAAAAAAATTCAACAAAATTAATGGTAGAAGAAATCAGTGCTAATGGAAAGGATGATAATACTTTATTTAATAAAAGGACAAGGACTTCAAAATCAAGAAAAAGAAGTAATTTAGACATTTTATGGGAGGGGCTTTCATTTTGGAGCCAAAATGAAAAGGGACTTGTTGAGATGATGATGCCTAGGCATTATCTCTCCACCATTAACATAGGTTGTACTCTCTTCCTAGATTTTAGATTCCTCTAATCTAGTCTATTTTAGTTTCATGAGTCGACCTTTACATCACGCAATATATTTTCTCATTAGTCGGGTTAAGGTAAATACATAGGCTTATGGTTAAGATTTGAGAGGATTTATCCTTACGGAGAATTTGAGGTCTATGCTTTTTCATTTTCAAATAAAAATAAGAACAATGAAGCTTGACAACTATGTTTTAAAGAAGGGCAATATCTATGATGTTGAGGCTATATTATGAATTGGATTTTCATGTTTGTTGTCGGATGAGCATTACCATCCAATAAACACTAGTAATATTGATCTTAGAAGATGACTATAATTTTAAAATATTTAAATTGTACATTCATCAATTTGACAAACAACCTTTTGTGAATATATTGGAGGATTTGTAGGTGCATAATTTGTGGGTATGAATTGTTGAAAATCTGAATTGTGCATTCGATTGTTTGCACCTATCAAAATTCATTATATGAATGAAGAGAGGTTTAGTTTAAGTGTTTTTATGGAAACATAAGAAAATAACATCAAGGAGGTTTTGAATTTTCTCACGTATTTAGAACACTCTAATTATAGTTGAACCCATACATCTAACTGTAGAAATTTTGAATAATATGACACATATTCAACAGAGATTATCCTGATCATACAATTTAAGCGGAACATGTATAATACATAATCTCCTCTACGTTGATCATCAAATTACAGAAGCAGAAACATCCACAGGCACACATAGAAGCATCAATCAAACTCATAAACACAGTATGTATCCCGGGGAAAGCATCTCGCTAAAAACCCCACACTATCTGTATATTATATTGATTGAATCATGTAACAATACAAAGCATAATACTTCTCACAAGTATCTCCACCTGTTACACACAATACAGCTCAGATTTGATCTCCAAATCTCTCCCGCTGCTTGCCTGCCTCCACTGCTCAATACCTGCTCAAGAACTGATGAGAATAGCTTCCCAAACTCGATTTTACACTGCAAAATAGTCACCCACACTATGTTGGACGTGAGCAACAGCTATAATATCATGAAGATACGTGAGCAAACTCATTGGCATACTCAATCCTTTGATTGTGCAAATCATCATGCACAGCTATAGTCACAACTGATAGCAATCTGATCCTCTAACACCTGTCCCTGCTGAACTGAACATGCACTGACATGCAACTGAGTTAACTGATGTATTCTATAATTGCATTATGAGTTAATAACTTGTGAATTAATTAATAACTAATTCATCCAACTCATCTTTAGTCTATTGATCAGTTAGACTAAATACAACCAGTTTAACAAAGCTAAACTGAACACAACTCCATCAACTGTACCTCCAGTCCACTAAACTCAACTCACTTGAGTTCTAACTAAAGTCATGCATGCACCAACTCAACTGACTCATGAGAAAAGCGTATTTCCTTCTGACAGCTGCATGTGCCACTTCTGTAGCTCAAACTGAAGTGCTCCAAGAGAATAAGATTAAGTTTATAGTCCAAATATTATTGTGAGATAATAATATTTGACTTTTCTATTTTTGACTTTGATCACTCACACTGTGATCACTCACACTGTAATCACTCACACTGTGATCACTCACACTTTCATCAAAAATATAAGTCCATCTATTTTTCCCAACTTGATCAATCATCCATAAACATAGACATGATCCATATGTCTAAAAATAGACATAGTCTAAAAATAGACTTGCGCCAAAAATAGCCTGCGGGCCCACTTAGTGAAGGCGACTCTTTTCACTAGGCTCCATCATCTTGTTGCAATCTCAACAAGCATTTCTTGTTGCACACTTTTCAACACTCCCTCTCAACAAGAAAGGCTTCCTCTCAAACCCGATCCTGTAACTCTGGAATGTTCTCCATGCAACACATTTGGCCGGTCCACTTGCTCTGTCATCAAAGTCTCTGACTGCTATTGCCTCTGTCAACTGAAACTCTGCATCTCTGTGCTCTTCAGTATCTGACTGCTCTAGCCTCTGTCACTTTGATCTCTGACTGCATCCGTGCTGCTGCTGGTTCTATCTCCCAGCATTGCATCCGCACTGCACCTCCCAACTGACCTCCTTGTTGGGATAGAAACATCCTCTGATGCTGAAGCTCTACCTGCAGCTGACAAGTGCTCCCTCTCTGACATCTGCGCTACTGCAACATCTCCATGCATCTCGCACCATTGCACACCTCTCTGTGCCACCTAACACTGTGCAAAACACTTGTGCCTCTCGCATTGCTACAGCCTGCTAGCTATGCGCTGTCCTGGGATTCCCTGCACTGTCGCTCTCTCTGCCGCTCCATCCGCATCTGTCTCTACCCAATCAGTCAGTTCCTGCTACTACACATCGGGGCTCCCGTAGCAAGGTCTCATCCAAGAGGTTGGGTACCTCAAGGATCTTGCCCCTCCTCCTTGGGACAATCAATCCACATCACCCCACCTCCTACCTGGAGGTATGGATGCATGCGATCCCTCAGCCCACCTGGCTTGAAGTTTCCCCCTACTGGAGGTCTCTGGATGAGTAGATGTCTCTACTCGATCTCCTCTCAGCTTCCCTTGTTGTGGCTGCTCCACAACCTCCTGAAGCTGCTGCACCAATCGTGGCTCCTCCACAATCGTCTGAGACTTCTTCTGGCTCTGCATGTTGAGAGGTAATATACGCTCCCTCTCAACCACCAAGTCTCCATCAGTTGCCTCGCTGCTCAAGGCTTCGCATGCATCTTGAACCTCAAGAGCATACAGGTTCTTGACCCATGAACCAATCTCATGACAATGAAAGCATCGCACCTTCGACTTGTCAACTTTCTTCCCATCACTGGAAGAACAAGATTCGAAAAGAGAAACCTTCTCCTTCCCCTTCTTCGCCTTACTCGCTAAGGCACAGTTCTCCTCATCCTGCATGGATGAAGAACCATCTCTGGTGCTCCGTCTAATCTCCTCCTGCACAAGATCCGACCAAAGTCTCTCCCATCCTGGCAGTTTCTCCCTTCCATTCACCGAGTCCTGGTAGCTATGCCAACTCTTAGGAAGGTCAAGGAGTGCTAGACTCACCATCCTCATCCGCAACAGTAACCCCCACACTTCCCCGCTCATCTCGACACTGAGTGAACCTCGTGAGATACTGGGGCATACTATCTCCATTCTCGAACTGAATGTTTCTGAGTTTTATCTCTTGCTTTGGAATTAAATTCGAATTCCACCAGCACAAAACTCAACTGCTTCCGATCTAGAATTCGTGACTGAATAGTAGATCTGATGATCAATCCTCGCTTGATATCCTGTAAAAATCTCTTCTACAAATCAAGCTGCTCTGATACCATGTAGAAATTTTGAATAATATGACACATATTCAACAGAGATTATCCTGATCATACAATTTAAGCGGAACATGTATAATACATAATCTCCTCTACGTTGATCATCAAATTACAGAAGCAGAAACATCCACAGGCACACATAGAAGCATCAATCAAACTCATAAACACAGTATGTATCCCGGGGAAAGCATCTCGCTAAAAACCCCACACTATCTGTATATTATATTGATTGAATCATGTAACAATACAAAGCATAATACTTCTCACAAGTATCTCCACCTGTTACACACAATACAGCTCAGATTTGATCTCCAAATCTCTCCCGCTGCTTGCCTGCCTCCACTGCTCAATACCTGCTCAAGAACTGATGAGAATAGCTTCCCAAACTCGATTTTACACTGCAGAATAGTCACCCACACTATGTTGGACGTGAGCAACAGCTATAATATCATGAAGATACGTGAGCAAACTCATTGGCATACTCAATCCTTTGATTGTGCAAATCATCATGCACAGCTATAGTCACAACTGATAGCAATCTGATCCTCTAACACCTGTCCCTGCTGAACTGAACATGCACTGACATGCAACTGAGTTAACTGATGTATTCTATAGTTGCATTATGAGTTAATAACTTGTGAATTAATTAATAACTAATTCACCCAACTCATCTTTAGTCTATTGATCAGTTAGACTAAATACAACCAGTTTAACAAAGCTAAACTGAACACAACTCCATCAACTGTACCTCCAGTCCACTAAACTCAACTCACTTGAGTTCTAACTGAAGTCATGCATGCACCAACTCAACTGACTCATGAGAAAAGCGTATTTCCTTCTGACAGCTGCATGTGCCACTTCTGTAGCTCAAACTGAAGTGCTCCAAGAGAATAAGATTAAGTTTATAGTCCAAATATTATTGTGAGATAATAATATTTGACTTTTCTATTTTTGACTTTGATCACTCACACTGTGATCACTCACACTTTCATCAAAAATATAAGTCCATCTATTTTTCCCAACTTGATCAATCATCCATAAACATAGACATGATCCATATGTCTAAAAATAGACATAGTCTAAAAATATACTTGCGCCAAAAATAGCCTGCGGGCCCACTTAGTGAAGGCGACTCTTTTCACTAGGCTCCATCATCTTGTTGCAATCTCAACAAGCATTTCTTGTTGCACACTTTTCAACACTAACCATGTCAATGTCTCAAAGTCTAGAGAATTGCAAGTTCTAGATTAGTTGTGTTGGCCACAGATTGTCATTAATGTTAATATGGAAATATTCGAGGAGCAAATGGAGCCAAGAGGAGTAGACGGAGCCAAGAGGAGCCAAGAGGAGCATAAACAGAGCCTACCAGAGGAGTATAACAGCGGATCAATATATATACAGGGTTAAAGGAGTGGAGCTATATACGCCATCAGAGAGCATATGGGAGCGTAGACATATATATGCATGCATTTAACAACCATCAGAAGCCATGTATGCCACAGATAACACTGCGGGAGCAAGAATGTCAAAGAACGCAGGCAGATTACACTATCGGGAGCTATCGGCGGCCAAAAACCCATATATGTATGCTTTAACACTATCAACGGATATATATGCATTTGCACTATGCATTTGCACTATCAGCGCATAAACATACATACATAGGCAAATACACTATCGGAGTCAAAAAACAGACCTGAAACATTATACTGGGAGTGTTGTGTTGTATCGGGTCCAGCACATCGCATCGCTATGAGTGCTCTGCGTTAACGTTGAGCCTTGAACCCTTGCGACTTGCGATTGCCGATGTATATCACATCGGCACTTCGAGAGCAGAGTTACAATGTGTCAAGCGGTCCATTGTGATTGCCAGTAACGATTTGCGATGTCGCATCAGACCTCCGCTAAGGGCAACTCCCAACTACGATACATATAAACGCGGACCCACTGCACATTGCAATATGTGTTATACTATCATTGCATCCGTCACATGTCACATATATTATGATGACTTGCCACACTAAAGCGTCGATTGTGATTTCACTATGGATCCAATACAGTTTAGATGCGGGTGTAATATTTCCTGAAGTCTGCCCTTTAGTCTTTTTGACTGTTTTTTCTCATATTCTCTATGTAATTAAATATTTGGATTGCACGAGGTTGTAATATCCCTTATCAGGAATATTCCTCAAACGCAAGCAAATTCCAACTAGAGGTGGACTGGGAGGGCATTTACCAGATATGTTGCCTCTGAAAAGAGGACGAGATCTGGAGGCTACCTGGCCCTTTCCAGACTCTGTCTAAGAGTATAGGAGAAAACACACAAGTGGTATAATAGCCGAGAATGCTCAAAGAGATAAAAATAACAATGGTGCAACATATAACGATATAAGCATAAGCAGATACTCAAGAAATTCAGAGAGAAATGCTAAGCCATTTTATTATACTGAGTAATAGAATGAGTATAGGAGGTGATCAGAAAGATGGCACCTCGACTTGCACAAGGCAAGTGAAGAAATACACTCAGAATAGCAAAGGAATGGCCCCTCTCTGAACTACGTCAAAGCTGCTGGAGAACTGTCGTGCTGTTGCTACTACTAGAAATCAAATGAGGATTTTGGGTTGCTATCTTCCTTAGAAAATGTTGAAACTCTGGAATCAAACTCTACTCACGAAACCTAGAAAAACCCAGAAAGCTTTTCTGAAATGGTCGACCCCCGAAAATCATCCCCTTGGGGTTCCGCCCAGTCCCTTAATGCTCTGCACTACCACTGAAAGAAACCCTCTAGAAATCTTCCTGAAACCTCTACCAAATCTCTCCAATATGCAAGGGCTAATCCCCTACTCTATCTCTCAGCACAAATCCTACTGCAAACCCTCAACCCAGAACTCCTGCTAGAAAGAACTGCGTCACCCCTCCAAGTGCTATGCAGTCCTCCAAAACGTTGATGAAAATGCTACTGAAATGCTGATGAAACTATTGCTGAAATGACAATGGAAATACCTTTCCCAAGCAGGCACTTGAAGTCCCCTGGGGCTAAGGGTGAGATCTCCGAACGGAGACACTCAATGCACTAAACAGTGTTGCAGACTAGCTAAACAGCCAGCGTGCTCTAAGTCGAAATGACTATCACAAATGCTCATAACTAAATGATCAAAATGAGGGGGCTTCTCTCTCCTTTATAGCCTTTGCCTCTCTCAATCCCAAGGCTCACCTCCTCCAATGTAATTCCTTTCTTGCCACGTGTTTCTTCCCTTCTACGTAGTCCCTCCAAGTGTCTGCGTGGGCTCCATCTTTGCATCCCCCTTTGGCCCCCTTGGCTCCCCTTTAAGTCACAACGTTGTGCTACTAGGAAGTGACTTTCATTCTAAAAGTGAGTTATGTCCCCCTTCCTCACCTTTTTTATTTATAAAAAACTATAGAAGGAAAAAATTGAGCAAAATCGAATATTCCAATTAGCCATGGCTAATTAGGAATATTACAGTCTCCCCCGACAAAATGTTGGTTGTCCTCAAGCAACTGAAGTGATGGATGCTGCGAGATTTTCTCACTCTCCCAAGTGGCATCCTCATCCAGCAAATTCTTCCACCTCACCAAGAATGCCCGGATCATCCTGCTCTGCAGCTGCCTCTCCCTGGTATCAATGATAGCCTCCGGCTGCAACACCAAATGCCCCTCATCATCCATGGGTGGTAGCTCATCTGTCACTGTCACCTGCTGCCCAAATGCCTTCTTCAAGCATGATACATGAAAAACGTTATGAATCTTGCAGCCTTGGGGCAACTCCATCTCATATGCAACCTGTCCAATCCTGCGTATCACCCTATATGGCCCATAAAAGCGAGGCTTGATCTTCTCAGCCCCCTTCTGTTTCAGTGACGACTGTTGGTATGGCTGTAATAGTAGGTAGACCACGTCCCCTACCTCAAACTGTCTCTCCACCCGACCCCTGTCGGCATACAGCTTCTGTTGGTTTTGTGCTATAGCCATGTTATCCTTGAGAGCTCGGAGGATATCCTGACTCTCTTGGATCCAAATCTTGGCTCTAGGAGCCTTGCTATCACCAAACATCATGTCAGCAAAAGATAAAGGATGATATCCATATAACGCATAGAATGGTGACATACCAATGGACATGTGATGAGAAGTGTTGTAGCAGTACTCCCCCAGATGCAACCACTTCAGCCATGCTTGCTGCTGCCCACTGACATAGTTACGCAAGTAGCCCTCCAGCCACTTGTTAACTATCTTTGTCTGTTCGTCCGTCTATGGGTGATAACTGGTACTCGGTGTCAACTCCGTCCCCACCAACCGGAAAATCTCCTGCCAAAACCTGCCCATGAAACGGCTATCCCTATCACTGACGATGGTCTTAGGAAGACCATGTAGCCTGAAAATCTCTCTGAAGAACAGCTCAGCCACCTATGCTACTGTATAGTGTGCGGATATGGAAAAAAAATGTGCGTACTTCATCAGTCGATCAACGACGACAAAGATACAATCCTTGCCCTGCACCATGGGCAACCCTGTGATGAAGTCCATTGAAATACTCTCCCACTTCCCCTCCGGAATGGGAAGAGGCTGCAATAATCCTGCGGGATGGCTCATCTCTCCCTTGTTCCTCTGGCAAACATCACACTCTCGGATATGCTGGAGTACGTCCTCTTTGAGGCACTTCCATGAGAACCTCTCTCTAATGGTCCTGTGGGTATTGGTAAACCCCTGATGGCCTGCCAATGGTGAATCATGTGATGCCTGTAGTATCTTCTTCTTGAGCTGAGACCCCTCTGTTAAGAAGATCTGGTCCCTGTAGTAGATGATCTCATCGACCACCCTGTACCTGTCATCTGCCACTTGCCCATCTAGAACCTCACATGCAAACCTGTCCTTGGAGTACTCTACTAAGAGTCGAGCCCTCCAATCTGTATCTAAGCTCATAAGAGACAACGTGGCTAGTCTACGTGAAAGGCATCTGTTACCACGTTATTCTTACCCTTGACATACTCAATGTCAAAGTCATATGCTTGGATCTTACTGTACCACTTCTGCGGCCTCTCCTGTAGCTACTTCTTCTCCAAAAATAATTTGAGGCTGTTGTGATCAGTCCTCACCTTGAACCTGTTACCTACCAAATACTACCAGAACTTGGCCAATGCATGCATGATGGCCAGCATCTCCTTGTCGTATATAGAATAGAACCTCTCATGCAGAAGGAGCTTCTGGCTCTCGTAGGCTATAGGGTGACCTCCTTGCATCAATACTACGCCGATCCCCTCTCCCGACACGTCACACTCCAAAACGAATGGCTGCATGAAATCTAGCAATGCAAGCACTAGGAAGTTGCTCATAACCTCCTTAAGCTTGTCAAAGGCTTGCTGCACTGTATCTGACCAACTGAAAGCCCCTTTCCTTGTCAAATTTGTCAGGGGTGCAGCAAGTTGGGAGAAACTCTTGATGAACTTCCCGTAGTAAGTACAAATGCCAATGAATCCCCGGAGTTCTATCACGTTTCTCGGCTCCGGTCATTCTCTGATGGCCCTAATCTTCTCCTTGTGGACTCTCACTCCATCCACCCCTATGATGTGTCCTAGATACAACATCTCCGTCAACCCAAACTCACACTTGGAGATTTTGGCATAGAACTACTGCTCCTGTAAGATACGCAGAACTGTCTCAATGTGTTGGAGATGCTCCTCCCAAGTCCTATTGTAAATGAGAATATCATCAAAGAATACCAACACAAAATTCCTCAAGTGACTGTGGAAGATGTGATTCATGTAGGATTGAAATGTAGTGGTGGCATTGGTTAGCCCAAAGGGCACCACCAAGAACTCAAAGTGCCCATAGTGACACCTAAAGGCAGTCTTGGGAATGTCTTGCTCCCTCACACGAATCTGATGGTACCCAGATCTCAAATCAATCTTTGAGAAGAACCGTGCTCCTCTCAACTCGTCCATCAGCTCATCAATCCTGGGTATGGGGTACCTATTCTTCAGGGTCTTCTTGTTTAGGGCCCTGTAGTCAATGCACATCCTCAATGTACCATCCTTCTTCTTCACCAACACCACAGAAGAAGCAAAAGGACTCGTGCTCGGTCGAATGTGCCCAAGAGCCAGCAACTCCTAGATAGCCCACTCAATCTCATCCCGATAGGCCTTGGGGTGCCTATAGGGGGTGGTAATCACTGCCTGTATGCCCTACTCAAGCTCGATGGTGTGCTCAAACCCTCGATCCGGTGACTGTCCTGGTGGAATCTCCCCAAACATTATGGCATACCGGTCAAGGATGGACTGTATCTCTGGATGTACCGTCTACCCTGTAGTCCTTGCCTCTGATGCACGCAGATCCACTGCCCACTCTATGTCTCCCTTCTGGAAGACTACCTCCATCCGATGAGCCGAAACAGTCTGAGGCGGATATGTGTGTTGTCCTCGTATCTTCTCATGTCTCCTCGTCTTCTCATCATCCCACTCCATCTTTAGGGTCTTCCAATTCGTCGTGACCTTCCCTAGAGTGATAAGCCACTGAACACCCAGTATCATGTTGGTGTCAGGAATATCGACCACAAAAAAGTGGTCAGTCAAGGTGTAGGTGCCCATCATCACTAAAAGCTTTGGAACATAACGAGCATACACCATGGTCTGATCTCCTGGGACCAAGACTGAAGACCCATCGAAGCTCTCTGTCTGTATACCTCTCTGCTCAACCATTTGTGCATCAAAGAAGTTGTGGGTTGCCCCACTGTCAACCAAAATTGATACTCGCTAGCCACATACTGTCCCCCGTACGCATAGCGTCAGATACTTGGGAACTCCTCGCAATGTTGTAAGGGCCCCTCCGGTGGGTGCAAAAGATGCACCACCTACTGCTAACAGTGGAGGTGGCAAGGGTCCCTGTACGGCATGGCTATCTCCTGCCTCCACATCATCCTCATCATCCTCTTCCCCACTACTCTTGGAGAAGACCTCAATAAAGTGTGCTTTGCCAGCAGCACATCTATGTCCTGGTGCCCACAGCTCCTGACAGGTGAAGCACAACCGCTTCTTCTTCAGCTCCCTCCTGGCATCATCGTCAAGCTGTACTCATCCTGGATTCCCCTTTGGGGGTGGAATCCTCACATCCTTCCCCTTAGACTGAAAAGTCTGTCTCTAGGGGTAAGGTGTCTGGGTCCTGGGTAAGACATCCTGTAAGTCCCGGGTCCTGTTGATAGCGTCCTGGAGTGTGGCTGGTCTAGTGGATTGGACTAAACCCTAAAGTGGCTATGCTAACCCCTCAACATACATATAGACCCTCCGCGCCGTGGATAGGTTTGGCACCATCACGAAGATCCTCAAGAAGTCTGCAATGTAGGTCTCTGGGCTCCCTATTTGTTTGAGCCTCGTCAGCTCAACAAAATGCTGCTCTGGATCCCTCCAATCAAATCGCTCCATCAATCTCCTGGTAAACTCAACATTTTTCATCAATGTAGAGTTCCCGAGTGTAACCATCCCATGAAACCACCAATCCTGGGCCTCACCATCAAAATGCAATGTTTCCACCTTGATGGCCTCTGTCTCTGACATCTGGTTAAGCTAGAAATAAATATCCAGCTTCTCCACCCAAGACTTTGCCGAGCTGTTTGATGAACCATCAAACGTAGGCAAGTGGAATCTACTCACTGCACGGTAGGTGTCACCATCATGGTAATGCCGGTATCCTCTGTGATGGTCGCGGGGTCTACTATCCTGCTGGAGCTGAACAAAATCTCTGAATGAGACGGCTTCTCTGAACTCCTGCCCATAGGCCTGGTACTCTACAAAATAATCGCCCATATGTCCGGGCTCTGCCTCCTACTGGGCTACGACCACCGTGTCGACTCCTAAGAAGGTGGGCATGGTAGAGCGTGTAGGGGCATGTGAGGCCACATACTACGCAGTATCACGCTGCTCTAGAAAATGGTGGGATGCACTGAACCCTCACCAACCTGGAAAACCCATGGGATCTCACGTTGTCTGGCCTCTACTGCCATGAATCTCTGCCCCGTTACCTCAATCTGCCTTGACAGATCCTGCATTGATTTGAGGAGCATATCCGCAAATCTCTTCCCGTCATCATCTGCCATCGGATCCTCCTGCTCTGCGTCCACCACAAGCTCCTTCTGTTCTACGTCCACCACAGGCTCCTCCTGTTCTGCGTCCACCACTAGAACACAGTCTCCCTCTCCATAAGTGTTCTCCAACCTACGCTCAGTGTCTCTGTATCTCTGACCTCTGTAACAGATGTAGGGTTTTTCCCTCGATGTCATAGATTGCTAGCTCCACAGGCTGAGCCAGATCTATGCTCTAATACCATTGTAATATCCCTTATCAGGAATATTCCTCAAACACAAGCAAACTCCAACCAGAGATGGACTGGGAGGGCATTTACCAGATATGTCGCCTCTAAAAAGAGGACAAGATCCGGAGGCTACCTGGCCCTTTCCAGACTCTGTCTAAGAGTATAGGAGAAAACACACAAGTGGTATAATAGCCGAGAATTCTCAAAGAGATAAAAATAACAATGGTGCAACATATAACAATATAACCATAAGCAGATACTCAAGAAATGCAGAGAGAAATGCTAAGCCATTTTATTATATTGAGTAATAGAATGAGTACAAGAGGTGATCAGAAAGATGGCACCTCGACTTGCACAAGGCAAGTGAAGAAAGACACTCAGAATAGCAAAGGAATGGCCCCTCTCTGAACTGCATCCAAGCTGCTAGAGAACTGTCGTGCTGCTGCTGCTACAAGAAATCAAATGAGGATTTGGGGCTGCTCCCTTCCTCAGAAAATTTTGAAACTCTAGAATCGAACTCTACTCAAGAAACCCATAAAAACCCAAAAAGCTTTTTGAAATGGCCGACCCCCGAAAATCACCCCCTTGGGTTTCTGTGCAGTCTCTTAATGCTCTGCGCTGCCACTGAAAGAAACCCTCTAGAAATCTGCCTGAAACCTCTGCCAAATCTCTCCAATATGCAAGGGCTAATCCCCTGCTCTATCTCTTAGCACAAATCCTACTGCAAACCCTCAACCTAGAACTCCTGCCAGAAAGAACTGTGTCACCCCTCCCAGTGCTGTGTAGTCCTCCATAAGGCTGATGAAATTGCTGCTGAAATGTTGATGAAACTACTGCTAAAATGCCAATGGAAATACCTTGCCCAAGCAGGCACTCGAAGTCCCCTAGGGCTAAGGGTGAGATCTCCGAACGAAGACACTCAATGCACTAAACAGAGCTGCAGACTAGCTAAACAGCTAGCTCTAAGTCGAAATGACTATCACAAAGGCTCATAACTAAATGATCAAAATGAGGGGGCTTCTCTTTCCTTTATAGCCTTTGCCTCTCTCAATCCCAAGGCTCACCTCCTCCAACATAATTCCTTTCTTGCCATGTGTTTCTTCCCTTCTACGTAGTCCCTCCAAGTGTCTACGTGGGCTCCATCTTTGTGTCCCCCTTTGGCCCCCCTGGCTCCCCTTTAAGTCACAACGTTGTGCTACTAGGAAGTGACTTTCATTCTAAAAGTGAGCTATGTCCCCCTTCCTCACCTTTTTTATTTATAAAAAACTATAGAAGGCAAAAATTGAGCAAAATCGAATATTCCAATTAGCCATGGCTAATTAGGAATATTACAGGGGTGTCTTAGGCCGAAAGGCTTATGATAGTTGTTCTGATGGTTTAGGAGGCCGAACGTCAGTTAAATGGGGTGAATCATGGTGATAGTGATTGTGATTGGGACACAACATCTCCGTTAAACTGAAAAAAACCCTATGTATGTCCATAATGATTAGAAAAATGAATGTTGTTATGGTGTAACGCGTAACAATGATTTCTCTGAGTTTTCCTTTGGACTTCTCTTATGAATTTACATTTCCATGGAGTATCAGTGAACTCAAATAGCTTAGAGGAAGCCACAACAACTGTGGAGGGAGCCGAAGGATCAAGCGAGGTAGAGGAATCTATAGCAACCAAGGAGGAAGCCAAAAAGGCAGTGGAAAGTGGAAATGATCAGTCAGAGGTGTCTGAAACACATAAAAACAGAAAAACAAGGTGAAGTGTTGTTGATGAATGCATAATTTGTAAGAGAGGAAGCCGAAGAATAGGCAAGAGGTAGGAGAGACCAGAGAAGCAGGAGAACTGGAGAAAGGCAGAAGCTCAGCAGGGTTGGGTGCAGAAAATTGCAGCAAAACAGTTGATACCAGGTTTGGGTTGGAGCCCAAGAGGTTGGAGCCTCTGAACTAAACAAGATTGAAATCCTTGGGAGTTGGTGCTCCTAAGTGCAGAACTATTGCAAGACAGAGTTGGTGCTCTGGAGGTTGGAGCCTCACTGAAGTCCAAGTTGGAGCTTAGCAACTAATTGCAACCAGTTATATATATATATATATATATATATATATATATATATATATATATATATATATATATAGATATAGATATATATTGTATTTATTTCATTGCACTGTTTTTGTGTTAATAAAATCATTAATTCCAGTTATCTATTTCTGTGTTTCATATATGTGTGTGTGTGTGTGTGTGTGCGTGTGTGTGTGTGTGCTTTTGGTAACAACAAGAACAATGAAAAAAAGAAATATTGATTCACCCGCCCCCCTCACCTCAGTATTTCCAACAATTGGTATCAGAGCAGGCTTCTTCATACTAGCCTAACAGCTTGAAGAAGGATCTGCATCCATGATGAGAAATCACGAAGCATCAGGAAGACCTCCTCTGTTTGATGGCACTAACTTTGGTTTCTGGAAATAAATAATTACCTACTACGTGATGTCTGGCATTTTATTCAAAACGAGTACCATATGCCTACCACTCTTCCAACAGATCAAGACGAGAGGAAAGCCTACATTGCAAATGTAAAGGCCTTGAACTCCATCACTAGTGGAATCATTGATTCCGAATTTACCAAATTCATGCACTGTACCTCTGCCAACGAAATGTGGGAGAAGCTAGTTGGCTTATACGATGGAGACTCAAAATTAAAGAAGGCAAAGCTTCAAACTCACAGAAGACAATTTGAAAGTTTGAGGATGGAAGATGAGGAAGATATTGTAGCATACCTCCTCCGAGTAGCTGAAGTGGTCAACTCCCTTAAAGGATTGGACGGAAAAATTGAAGAAAGTACTATTC
Source organism: Pinus tabuliformis (assembly GCA_031772625.1). Classification (NCBI taxonomy): domain Eukaryota; kingdom Viridiplantae; phylum Streptophyta; class Pinopsida; order Pinales; family Pinaceae; genus Pinus; species Pinus tabuliformis. Next base: position 202,549,885 of record CM062813.1, read on the forward strand.
TAGACATATTTGACTCCAAAATAAGCGCCATAGAAGAAGCAAATGATCTAGATACCCTCAAGATGGATGAACTCCATGGAATCCTCACTGCCTATGAGATGAGGAAAGGTGCTCGAAGCTCCAAAGATGCAACATTCAAGGCTTCAAAGTCAAAGAAGGGGAAAGAAAGGAATGACTGTAGTGATGAGTCCGATGTGGAATTCGAATTGGCTCAATTTGTATGAAAGCTAAAGAAAGGATCTAAGCTTAAAGGCAAGTACCCTCTTATCTATTTTAAATGTGGAAAAATAGGTCACTATGTAGCAAAATGTCCTCATAAACATGATAGTGATGATGAAGGAAATTCTAAAAGAAAGGCACACAAAAAGAAAGGGTTCAATAAGAAGAACTTCTTCTCTAAACAAGATGAGTCTGATGAAGATGATTTTATGGTCATCAAAAAGAAATCAGATGAGGAAAGTGACCATGATGAAAGCCAAGAAACATTATTCATGGCATTCACAAATGGTGATGACTCAGGGCTGGAAAGGAATGTAGATGAACTGTTAATAAGTGCCATTGAAGAAAATGAGAAACTATGGAATAAAATCATTTCTCTCAAAGTGGAAAATGAGGAGAGAAGAAGGAGAGAAGATCTCTTGGAAGCAAAGCTAAAAGAAAAAGAAGAGACTTGCGAAGAACGTGAGGCCAAAATAGTGTCTCTGAGAAAGGAGTTGGAGCAAATTAAAAAGGGCCATAAAAGCTCTCAAATACTTGAGACTATTCTAAAAAGTCAAAAACCTCAACATGACAAGTCTGGAATAGGTTTCAAAGGAGAATCCTCAAGCACTAAGAATAGTGTGAAAAGCTATGCTGATGCACTTTCCTGCAATCCAAAAGAAGAAAAAGTATGTTATCAAAAGCGCATCCCAGATCCAAAGAATGAAGAGAGAATTACTCCAAAGAAGAATGTGGAGTCGAATCATGGATACTATAGCAAATACAAACCTGTACTCCACCAAGGGCCCATCTCAAATACAAAGAATGAGGCAAGAGTAATTCCCAGGAAGGAAATCGACTCAAACCATGGCTGCTTCAATAGGTACAAAACCATCTTTCTTGGACACTGTTTTCACTGTAAAAACTTCAGTCATCAAGCCAGACATTGCATGGCTCGTAGAAGTGAAACGCCAAAGCTAAAGTATCGAATAATCAATTCATATGCCCGAAAAGGAAGGGACAAATCAAGACCTTCAATTCATTTGATCCCTTGACCAAATTTGATCTGATTTGCAAATTCTACTACAATAATGGACACTATGAACAAAACTGCCCACTCAAAGGAAGAAAGACGAGTAATAAGAATTCCAACATGGATAAATGCGGCCTGGCTCTATATGCTCAAAATAATGGAAATCATTGGTTTGTGGATAGTGGGTGCTCCAGACACATGACAGGAGACAAAAGGAAGTTTGTCTCATTGAGAAAAAAAGAAGGGAATGTGTCCTTTGGAAGTGGATCTGGAAGAATTGCGGGAAAAGGAATTGTTACTTTGATCAATGGAAAAGGAAAAGCTCAAGATGCTCTGCTAGTAGACGAGCTCAAACACAATCTCCCGAGTGTCATCCAAATCTGTGATCAAGGACATAAGGTTGTTTTTTAGCACCAAATACTGTGAAATAAGGAACTCTTCCTCATGGGAACTTGTGGCGAAAGGGGTTAGAACACCAGACAACATTTACATTCTGAACAAGATTCAAGAAAATAAATGCTACCTAAGTCAGATAGATGAAAGTTGGCTGTGGCACAAGCGACTTGGACATACAAGCTTCAAAAATCTGATTAATATCAACAATATTAGAGTTGTATGAGACATCCCAAGGCTGTTCAAACCAAATCAATGAGTATGTGGTCCATGTCAACATGGAAAGCAAACTGAAACCAACCACAAGACAAAGGAGCTCTCTACATCAAAGCCCTTAGAGATCATCCATGCTGATTTGTGTGGACCAACTAGAAATTAGGCACTCCAAGGAGAAAGGTACTTTGTGTTATATGTTGATGAATATACTAGAATGATGTGGATATATTTTATAAAATATAAATATGAAACTTATGAGTGTTTTAAGAATCTAAAACCCCTTGTAGAAAATGAAAAAGATTCAAAAATTAAGTGCCTCAGAACATACAGAGGGGGAGAATTCACATCAAACGAGTTTAGTGAGTTTTGTAATATTCATGGAATTAAAAGGGAATTCTCTGCTGCTAGAACACCTCAGCAAAATGGGGTAGTTGAAAGAAGAAACCGAAAAATCCAAGAAATGGCAAGAACAATGTTATTAGCAGCAGACTTGCAGCCAAAATTTTGGAGAGAAGCAGTAGGGACAATTGTCTATACATTAAATTGAACTCAATTAAGGCCAAGCTGCAAAAAAAGTCCTTATTAGTTATGGAAAGGAAGACCTGCTTTAGTAAAGTACTTCAAGATCTTTGGAAGCAAGTGCTTCTTAAAAATCAATGATGGCTCACCAGGAAAGTTTGATTCTCGGGTTGATGAAGGTATATTTCTTGGATACTCTACACGGAGCAAGGCTTACAAGTGCTACAATTTTCGACTAAAGAAAATAGTGGAAAGCATTGATGTAAAGGTTGATGAAGACCTTCCAGAAAAATAAATTGAAAAACATGAAGATGATCTTCTCATTGAAGAAGAAGAACCTAAAGAAGAAGAAATAGATGAGGAAGAAGAAGAAGAGGATAAAGAACCACCTCATACCCCTTCAAAGATGAAGTTTATCCAGAAATATCATCCAAAAGAGCAGATTATTGGCAATAGAAATGAAGGGATGCAAACTCGAAGAAGGATGACCATTACACCAAAGAGAAACGTTATTGCTCTTCTATCTATGATATAACTAGAAACATTTATATAAGCAAGTAAGGATCCTCATTGGGTAAAAGCCATGGAAGAAGAAATGTCCCAAATTGAGAAGAACAAGACATGGGAGCTGGTGCCTCGTCCAAAGGAAAAAAACATAATAGGAACCAAATGGGTGTTCAAAAATAAAATGAATGAGGAAGGACAGGTTATCAGAAACAAGGCAAGGCTTGTCTGTAAAGGCTATTCACAAATTGAAGGAATTTACTTTGAAGAGACATTTGCACTAGTAGCCCGTATGGAATCTATCAGGATGTTCTTGGCATTTTCTTGCTCAAAAGGGTTCAAAATCTATCAAATGGATGTGAAATCAGCATTTCTAAATGGGGAACTCAAGGAAGAAGTCTACATGGAGTAGCCAAAAGGGTTTGATCTAACCGAAGGAAAGGACTTAGTATGTAAGTTGAAAAAGGCTTTATATGGGTTGAAACAAGCTCCTAGAGCTTGGTATGCAAGATTGGATCACTATCTACAACAACAAGGCTTCAAAAAGGGAGTGGCTGGAAGTAATCTATACATAAAGACAGATGAAGGTAAGTTATTAGTTACTCTTGTTTATGTCGATGATCTGATTTTTGCTAGCAATAATGATGAAATGAGCAATGAATTTTCTCAAAACATGTCAAAAGAGTTTGAGATGTCAAAGATAGAGAGTTGTCTCACTTCCTTGGACTTCAAGTATCTCAAACCATAGCAGGATTTTGTATATCTCAAACTAAGTATCTAAAAGACATGCTCAAAAGATATGGAATGGAGGACTATGCACCCATGAGCACACCTATGACCACAAACTGCAAATTGGGCAAAGATGATGACTCCCCTCCAGCAGATGCAACTCATTACAGGTCAATAATTGGAGCCCTTCTATACTTGATAGCTACAAGACCATACATAATGTAGGTAGTAGGAATGGTGGGAAGATTTCAATCTGCTCCCAAACAATCCCATTTATTAGCTGTAAAAAGAATTCTTAGATATCTGAGAGGAACTCTTGATTTCGGTCTTTGGTACCCATAGAGCTCAACACTGACTATAATTGCATACACCGATGCTGATTGGGTTGGAAGTATAGATGATCGGAAAAGTACTAGTGGAAATGCGTTCTTCCTAGGAGACTGTTTAGTATCCTGGTTCAGCAAAAAAAAGTCATCCATATCATTATCCATAGCCGAAGTCGAGTATATTGTTGCAGCAAACTGTTGTACTCAGATACTATGGGTGAAGGAAGCTCTAAAAGATGTCGACATATGTACAGATCAACCAATTACCATCTATTGTGACAACACAAGTGCTATCAGTCTCAGCAAAAATCCAATGATGCACTCAAGGACCAAACACATACCAATCAAGTATCATTTCCTCCATGAGAAAGTAGCTGAACAAAACATTGTCCATGAATATATCAGTACTAAGGAGCAGAAACTGATATTTTCACAAAACCTCTTCCTCGAGAAGCATTCGAACATCTGCGTCAAAAGATTGGGGTTATCTCTTTATCATCACTCAAGTTCATTCATAAAGATGTAGTAGGTCAGGGGGAGAAGTTTGACAGGGGGAGTTCATATGCATTCCTTTGCCATTGATGTCAAAGGGGGAGAGCAGAAAAATATTGCCATCAATAACAAAGGGGGAGATTGTTGGACATAGATTGTCATTGATGTCAATATGGCAATATTCAAGGAGCAAATGGAGCCAAGAGGAGCAGATGGAACCAAGAGGAGCTAAGAGGAGCATAAACAGAGCCTACTAGAGGAATATAATAGTGGAGCAATATATATACAAGGTTAAAGGAGTGGAGCTATATACGCCATCGGAGAGCATATCAGAGCGAAAACATATATATGCATGCATTTAACAACTATCAGAAGCCATATATGCCACAGATAACACTACGGGAGCAAGAATGTCAAAGAACGCAGGCTGATTACACTATCAGGAGCTATCGACGACCAAAAACCCATATATGTATGCTTTAACACTATCGGTGGATATATATGCATTTTCACTATCGACGGAATAAACATACATACATAGGCAAATACACTATCAGAGGCAGAAAGCGGACCTGAAACATTATACACGGGAGTGTTGAGTTGTATCGGGTCTGGCACATCGCATCGCTATGAGTGGTCTGCATTAATGTCAAGCCTTGAACACTTGCGAATTGCGATTGCCGATGTATATCACATTGGCACTTCGGGAGTGGAGTTACAATGTGTCAAGTGGTTCATTGCGATCACTGATAGTGATTTGTGATGTCGCATCAGACCTCTGCCAAGGAAAACTCCCGACTGTGATACATATACACGCGGACCTGCCGCACATTGCAATATGTGTTAATCTATCATCGCATTCGTCACATATTGCATATATTATGAAGCCTTGCCACACTAAAGCGCCGATTGCGATTTCACTATGGATCTGATACAGTTTAGATGTGGGTGTAATATTTCTTGAAGTCCGCCCTTTAGTCTTTTTGACTGTTTTTTCTCATATTCTCTATGTAATTAAATATTTGGCTTGCGCGGGGTGTTTTAGGCCGAAAGGCTTATGATAGTTGTTCCGATGGTTCAGGAGGCTGAACGTCAGTTAAATGGGGTGAATCATGGCGATAGTGATTGTGATTGGGACACAACATCTCCATTAAACTGAAAAACCCTGTGTATGTCCATAATGATTGGAAAAATGAACGTTGTTACGGTGTAACGCATAACAATGATTTCTTTGAGTTTTCCTTTGGACCTCTCTTATGAATTTACGTGTCCATGGAGTATCAGTGAACTCGAATAGCTCAGAGGAAGCCACAACGACTATGGAGGGAAGCCGAAGATGACTTATTTTTGTCTGAAACACATAAAAACAGAAAAACAAGGTGAAGTGTTGTTGATGAATGCATAATCCATAAGAGAGGAAGCCGAAGAACAGGCAAGAGGTAGGAGAGACCAAAGAAGCAGGAGAACTGGAGAAAGGCAGAAGCTCAGTAGGGTTGGGTGTAGAAAACTGCAGCAAAACAGTTGATACCAGGTTTGGGTTGGAGCCCAAGAGGTTGGAGCCTCTGAACTAAACAGGATTGAAATCCTTGGGAGTTGGTGCTCCTAAGTGCAGAACTATTGCAAGACAGAGTTGGTGCTCTGGAGGTTGGAGCCTCACTAAAGTCCAAGTTGGAGCTTGGCAACTAATTGCAACCAGTTATATATATATATATATTGTATTTATTTCATTGCACTGTTTTTGTGTTAATAAAAGCATTAATTCTAACTATTTATTTCTGTGTTTCATATATATATGTGTGTGTGTGTGCGCTTTTGGTAACAATAAGAACAAAAAAAATAAGAAATATTGATTCACCGCGCCCCCGCCCCCCACACATCAGTATTTCCAACAAGTTGTGTATTTACCTACAATGGAGTTGCACAAAAAGAAAAGCCTTATAATTAGACTTGAAAATATTATTTTCATATTCATCTTTCCTATTCGTATTAAGAAACGAAGAAGTTTTGCACCATATAATTTGTATTAACTAGGTTATATATAGAGTGACAAAGTACACTTATTTTTTTGTCACTAAGTATTGGTCTTGGAACCTTAGCAACAAAGTCAAGCCTTGTATTAGAGAAGAAAAACCACTCGGTGTATTCTTATTTGGTCATTGATAATAGAGAAACTTGAGTTTAGAGTGTTGGTGATTATTGCATTATCAATTGTGCAAATTACAATAGAGATAATTATCTCTATGCTAGATAGAGATTGAGACCAAAGGTTAAACTTTTCATAGGATCCATGTTGAATAAGTGAGTGGGTTATATGATCTTAATTTACAAATAACATTGTCACTCAACTAAACATTTGGATGCATATGAAAAAATGTGAGGAGCTATGTAGTTATTTTATGGCGTAATGATTTACCCTATTTATTTTTCATTCCTCATATTGTTTTTCTTTGAACTCATAGCGAATAAAACTTGGGCACAAGTTTTGATTTTGTCTCTATTTTTCAAAAAAGAATGTAAGGCTTCTAGAAGCCTCTTCTTTGTATAGTAAGGCATACATCTTTCATTTGGTTATGTCATTTCTTATTTGGGTCAATTAGGAGAAACTCCAAGTATGGATAACATAAACTTTTGGAATTCAAGATAATTGCAAGAATGCACAAAGAGATTATACATTCCAATACATGGAAACAAATGTGCACAAAATTTATAACTATTAAATATTTTATGATGTCAATATCATGAGCTTATTGACAGGAATGACATCTTAGAAGTGGAATGTAGTATATTATGGAATTTTGCTCTCAATCTTTGAAGAGATAGCTTTTATATAGCGAACAATTTTACTCAAGTTAACTTTAAAGAGGATGAAAATGTTTATCAATAAAGGAACTAATCAATTATGTTCACTACAAAAGAGATAAATAAATAAATCAATAAGTAGCCAAGTTTTTTTTCTATTAAAATTTATGTTTTTCGATATTATTAAGATCTAAGGATGTTTGTCAAACATGATTTATTGAAGAAAATTTACAATGTATATCATAATTTGTTGTAAAATTCTTCTTATAATAATAAAAAAAAATTATTTTATTAATCGATTAATAAGTGCCTCTATATTAAAATGGGTCTTTCACCATTTTAATATTTTTTTTTTAAATAAATAAGTAACAGAAATTTAATCTCAATATAATATTCTTCTCTCCTCTCCCAATAAAGGGTTCAGATTAACATGAAACCCTAATCTTATATTTTTTGTATTTTAGGATTAATATAAATATGACAAAACACTCTCTCACATCTGTGTGTCTGTTTCATTGCTCAATATCTGATTCGCCATTTCAATGCTTCTTTTATTTGTTCTATTGCTATATTTCGATTCACAAATTCATTTGCAGTTACCAACAAAACAAATTCTTCATGACAGGCAAGATTGTGACCATTTCAGAGAATTTGCTTCATAGATCAATATCAAATCCCTAACTACATATCAGAACTATTGGATTGCTAAACATGTCTTGGTGTGCACAATCAAATCCATTGTTGGATTGTTGTTTTGTTGGATCATTGTTTCACTGGATAGTTTGGGGTAGTTTTCTTGCTAGATCGTAGGTCTCCATTATTGTGATCGAGGTGATCATTTTATTTGACCTATCTTCTCGACTTATTTTACCTAACTTTATCTAAGGATTTTCTTTTTCAACTATGACTACGAATACAATGTTAGATATTGGCTCCAATACCATAAAGAAACAAATAAAATATGGATGGCAAGTGATTACAAACATTTCCCACACCGATTGCCTTCAATCTCTTGATAATAAAAAAATGCTTCTAATTTATATTAATAAAAACAGATAGTACATTTACATAGCATTTCATTCTTTATAGAAAAAAACCTATTGTTTCTTGGATTGACATCCTTACATTAATTTTGTTTCTACTATTTCTCCTATGGTTCCTACCTTCAGTATATTCCAAATCCTCTAATTCTTACATCTACTGTACACAAAAAAAAAAAAAAATCTCTCTTTCCAACAACAATAAAATAGGTGGGTTCTCCTTCCTTAGATCTACTATCAATTCTTTTGTTATTCCTTACATTTTTCCAAAAAACCACAGTACATCAAAACATAAAATCTTTATGAAAAGTTTATGCTGCCAGCATTTGTCATGACTCCTTGTTCATATGCAGAAAAGAAAAACTTACCTGGTTCCTTATCAATTCCTCTCTTAGATAGTAAATTTTTTGTTCAGTTCTGCTCCTTGTAAATGTGATCAAAATTGATATGATGATAGGTACTTACCAACGTCTTGATGCGTTTCATCCAGTTGTTTAGTATGGGAGGATTGAAACTATTGTAACCCTTCACCCAGTGTACGATTCCCTTTGCATCTCCGTATATCTGAATGTGTTCCATACCTAGCCATTTTTCCGCAATCAATACTCCCCACAGGGCTATGATCTCTCCTTTATTGTTAGTGCATGCCCCCTTCCCACTAGAAGTGGAAAATATTACCTGGTTCGATGACTATATAGGCATCGCACCCACATTTCCTCCAAAAATATGACCTATCAAAAAAGCCCACTAAAAATACTTCCCATGAATCTTTATTTGTATATTCTAGATTTGTTTCTTTTAGGATGATCCAAGTTCAAAAAAAAAAATATCTTAATAACATCCTCCCAACTACCCATTCTTTTTGTTAAAAAATAAGTGCATTGCAACTGAACCATATTAAATTAAATATATTAGGTTTGGTATTTCTCATTACAACTACATTTAAACTTTTTCATTACAACCACTTTCAAACCCTTATGATGAGAATCTCCTTGTGGTTTATGGCATCTTTGTTATACCAATGGATTTCATTACAACTACTTTCAAACCCTTATGATGAGAATCTCTTTGTGGTTTATTGCATCTTTGTTTTTAATCTCCTTATACCAACGGATTTTGTCTCGTAACCAACTTGAGCGTTATTAAAGAGTAAGGCAAGTTTCTTGATCGAATTCGTATTAAAGAGTATGGGAAGTGTCTCGATCTAATTGGATGCTAAATAAGTCAGAAGCAAATGGGATCAAATTCTAAAAGATCTACGTGTCCAAAATGGATGATCGATTATTGCTATTGCTTTATTAAATGTATTGTGAGAATAGTTTATAAGAAAATTAAAATTACAAAAACAAAATTTACACAAACTTTTTTTTTGTGGTCCACTCTACATTGTATTTTGTTTGAGATACCATGTAGAAATACAACGGATTCACCTATATCCCAAAATAATAATCATAAACATAATAAATAACCTTGATAAGTGCAGGATAAGAAATAGTAAATTATAAAAATACAAAGTTCCACAAGTCCTTTTGTACATTGTAAGCATTTTGTGTGGAGAAGTAATTGGACGTTAAAGAGTTGTATTATAGTTTCACGGATTTAGAAGTTTCCATGATCTATTGATATTGATATTTAAATGGTATGAGAATATATCTATATATATATTAAATTAATTATAATTATTTTAGATTTATTTTAAATTTAGATTTACTAAGTATCAAGAGGCATCAAGTATATAGTCAATTTTTATTTTTATTTATATATAATTTTTATTTTTTATTTTAATGTTGATTGAGTCAATATAACATCACATTTAAGCTAAAAGGTAGATTTCCAAAAATTTCCATCAGATTTTAACAAAATCATGCTGCAATTTCCATTATTTTTCATCATAAATTTGAAAATTCATTTTATGTGGAGAAGTAATTTAGCGTCAAAAAATATTGTATTATAGTTTCATGGCTTCCATGATCTATTAATATTTAAATGGTATTAATATATATATATATATATATATATATTATTCTCTTGAGAAAGTTACTTTTTATATATATATATATATATATAAAATAATGTTGAGAAACTTTCTCTCATATATATATAAATAAAGAGGGATCAAGTGCAGAATTAATTTTTTATTTTAGTTATATATAATTATTATTTTTTAACTTTAATATATTTTTTTAATGTTGACTAAGTCAACATAAAATCACATTACATAATTAATGTTTTACGACATTGTTATGATACTCTATTGTAGAGTGTATCTTCACACAATTAAATATATTAAACTTAATATAAAAAAATAATATTTTTAAATTAATGTATAGTATAATTAAATTTATTATAATTAATTATAATTGCATACATCATATTTATAAAGAAAATAAATAAATAAATAATATATATATATATATATATATAAAATTAGTTTTCTTGGTTTTTGAAATATGAGTATAAAATTATATTTATTTACCTATAGAATAGGTTATATGACATATTAAAATTATTAATTGTGAAATACTAACCTAATTTTTTTTTCGTCTTGATCAGTGTTAAGAAGAAAATGGACATTGCAGTTAATCCTTATGAGCTCCTAGGTGAAATCAGTCATTGGTCTATTACCAAAACACTTTGGGATGAAAAGCACTTTCTTTTGGATTGCCTGGTTCTTACGCACATTCTTCCTCATTTCCAAAACATTTGTCACACTCCCAACCTTCTTGACTCACTAAGTTAGCAAAACTATAGTGACCTGCGAACACTTCTTTGCCTTCTTTTTTATCATAGAAATAATATATTAAAGAGTCTCAATTAATCTCTTACTTTCTTAAGGTTTGATAGACCATATTGGTCTTAGGGGATGTTCATCATCATCACCAAAAGTTATATATTTTTTATAAATATTTTAGTCAAATATATGATATATTTTGAAATTAATTAATGTTATGAAATTATAATGACATGGTGTAACTAATAGATGATATGAATTTTTTCACAGGAATCTCGTGATACAACTTCAAGCAAGATTGTGATTTTTGTTACTTAAAATACTTCTTTGAATGCATAAACGGATTCAACACTATGAAAAACTCAACCACTCAAATTCCACAAATTAAACAACTTAAACTCAAAGTATTTAAAAATCTCTACCAAATTTTGGTTAAAATTGACAAAAAAAATGCTTCGAAAAATGTCATTTCATTTATAAATTAGGCTATATAAATTATTATTAAAAAAAATATGCACAATGTATTCACAAACAAAAATAAACAAATACATACATTTTATTACTAATTTTTATTTTATTTACATAATTATCACTAACATCATTTTTTTATAATATTTATATATATATATATATATATATATATATATATATAAATTTTATTTCTTAACATTATTTTATAATTATAAAAATTTAAATGGATTTTAATTATCTGAACATTATAATATAAAAATGTGTAGTCTAACTTATAAACGAAATAGTCTCTTTCACCGGAATTCACCAAAATCCAGCAATATAATTTCAAGATTTTTTGTTGTTCAAAATACATTTTTGAATGCATAAATGGATTCAACACCCTAAACAAACCACGAGGCACTCAAATTATGCAGATTAAACAATTTAAACTCAAATTTTAAAAATATCTATCAAATTTTGATTAAAATTAACTAGAAAAATGGTCATGAAAAATGTTATTTCGTCTATAAGTTAGACTACGCCATATAAAAATGGTGCAAACTCATTTAAGTGAAATATTACATGAAATATATATATATTTTTAAATGAATATTTTTAAAATAATGGTAAATTTTATCTTAAAATAAATAGTTATTTTTCTAACATTAACATATTATATTTTATCATTATTATATGGTCATACCATGGTAATATGGGCAACGAGGTAATATGTTCAAGCCATGGTGATTATTAGCAATAAATTTGACCATGGTTAACCATGTTCAACATGGTTATATATAGTGAATATGGTAAACCATATTAATCTATAGTTAAATATAGTTAAGCATTAAAACCATGTTCAACCATGTCAAACTAGCTCAACAAACTTTAACAATGGTCAAACTAGCTCAATAATGGTCAACCATTGTCAAACCAACTCTATTATGGTCAACCATAGTCAAACCAACTCTATTATGGTCAACCATAGTCAAACCAACTCTATTATGGTCAACCATAGTCAAACCAACTCTACAATGGTCATTCATGTTCATCCATTGTCAACATGGTCAACCATAGTCCATATGGTCAACCATATAGATTTATGGTGACATGTTTACAACCATGGTCAAACAAGCTCAATGATAGTCAAACCAACTCAGTAAATATCAACAATGTTTAACCATGGTCAACCAAATCAATATTGGTCATCTGTGGTCAACAATAGTCAATATGTCAACCATATTTGTCTATAGTTAAACATTGACAACCATGGTCAACCATGTTCACCCATAGTCACCCATGGTTAACCATATCTAACCATGGTGAAATAAAATCAACCATGGTCATCCATGATTTAACATCGTCATCCATAATGAACATCATCAACAATATTCATCTAGAGTTAATCATTAATAGCCATGGTCAACAAAGTTCACCCAAAGTCAAACATAGTTGACCATAGTCAACCATGTTAAAAAAAATAGACATGTAGTGTGATGAACAAAAAATCAATGCCATAATGTAAGAAATAAAATCCAATGTCACAATATGACAAACAAATATCTACATTGCAATGTGATGAGAAAATGTCCATATCATAATGTGATGAATAATAATTAATGTTGCAATTGATGAGAAAATGTTGATTTGCAAGGTGATAAATGCGTTTTGATTAAAAGAAGCCAACGTTACAATATGGCAAACAAATATCAACATCACAATTTAATGAACAAAAATCAACACCTCAAAGGGACAAAGAAAAATCAACATCATATTGTGATGAACAAAAATTGACATTGCATATGATGAACTAAAATCAACATCACAATGTGATGAACAAAAATAGGCCTTGCAATGTGACCAACAAAAAATAACATCATATTGTGATCAACAAAAGTTGACATAACATGTGATTAAAAAAGTTGTTGTCACAATGTGACAAACTAAATGTAACATTACAATGTGGAAAAAAAAATTGACATTGCAATGTGATGAAGAAAAATTAAAGTCATAATGTGTCAAATAAAATTCAACACTAATAAGTAACTAAAAAAAATTGATGTTGCAATATGACAAGCAAAAATTGATATTGCATGTGATGAACTGAAATTCGGATGTAATGTAATGAACAAATGTTTTTTGTCCCAATGTGACAAACAAGAAAACAATCTTGAAATGTGATAAATAAAAATTAACATCGCAATGTTATGAAAATGAAAATTATGTCACAATGTGAGGAAAAAATAACAATGTTAAACCATGATGAAGAAATTTATTTGATGAACAAAAAACCACGTCGCAATACATGACTAGAAATCAAAATCACATCATGATGAATAAAAAATGACCCCACAATGTGACGTCCATATCTTAGTGTCACTGTTGCCTTGTTGGGGCCTGACCCAGGTTTAGAAGTGATTTAGCTAAACAAATCCCGAAACTACCGGCCCTTTCGACAACAGTCAGCGGTGCGTGGACTGAGGTCTCACCCGAGGTAGTATGGTAGGGTGTTGGAACCAGGTTTCCACACCCTAGGGATGTCTTGATGAAGTTTTGGAAGTTCGTGAACTGAACCCGCGCGCCTGCGCTACTCCGTGTAGTTGTCTGTCCTTCGCAGCTTGTGTGACTGCTTCTACGCAGCTCTGTAAAGAGCGTGAAGAGGTGCTGTCTAGATCCTTTACCCTTACTGTGCTATTATTATAGATCTTAATGTAATTTTGTGTACCCAATATTCTCATTAATCATTCAACATTCATAACAAGTGCGTGCAATCATAAAACTATAAAAGGATTCATAAATAAAACAGAAGCGTAGATACACAATATTTCAGAATCAACTTATCTTTTATTACTTCTTTGTTCAAGTACAAATCCAACTCTGCCCTGCGCACTCAGCTGCAGGGGTCCACGCACACAACTGCAGACTCTACCAGGCCTCTGCGCACTCAACTGCAGAGCCTCTTCCTACTACTACAACCCAAGACTCGGACTTACAAACTCAGAGCTAACTCATCATCCAAAAGAACATGTTTTTTCACCAAAACTAAGACTCCTTTACACTTAGAGCCTCGCTCTATTTATACAATCCCATGGCTGACATACCATACATTAAATTATATTATTTTAGGGTGGACAACCCTAGGTTCTTGCGTTCCACGCCCACATTTCGCGAGGTCTTTACATTACACTTGACCAAAATCTGGGCTTCAAGCCCCAAAAACCTGTTATGGGGGGATCTTCTGCCCAACAGGCCCCCAACACAATAATCGTGTGATCTGGATTTAAACAGGAACACAACAAATTATAGAGATAAACATAAACACAGAGATGCAACGGAAATAATACTTCATTTCATTAATGTAAAGTACTAAAATATGCTTACAAACAGAATTGGAAATAGACTAACTAGGGAAATGGTAACTTATCTCTGAGAAGAGATGTGGTGGCTACATGCCTCTGAACTGTGTTACAATGAGGCTCGAAGGCCTATTTATTGTTGAGAAACAATGGAAAAGCCTTCACATCCCAAAACCTAACCCTAGAAGATGAAACGCCAAATTGTGGGCCTCGTTTGGGTAAATTGGTACATCAATTTCCTGGGTTTGTAACTTCGGCACCCGATATTCGTTTGACGCATACAATAGCTTTTTAGAAAGATCTATCCGAGAAACATCAGTCCATGTACCCATGTTGCTCCCATATTTCCCAAAAAATGTCGTTTAGGGCCTCAAAACAGCTCCGGAAGTTGAGGACCCGAAAACTGCTAAAAATAATAAATTGTGCTACAATTACAGAAACTGAAAAACTAAAAGAGATAGTTGTGGGGGTCCAAGTGGGATAGGTGGGTGGCCACCAACATCCACCTGGATCATTCCTCCCCCCTTAGGAATCAATGGTCCCCACTGCGTTGAGATCCTCCATCTGTTGAACTTGGTCCCTGGTGAGCTGTTCTGCAATCTCGAATGTGTCCAGTAATGGTGGGAAGCATGGTCAACTATGGTCCACATTGAACATTCGGTGCAAGAGAAGGAATGGGGGAATGTTGTGCTTCAAAGAATTATTTCCTGTAGCCTTAGCACTGGTGTAAGGACCATGTCGGAGTGGTCTGAGTTTCTGATGGGCTTTTGTAAGGCATTCTTTCTACAGATGCAACCAGACTTTGTTGCCCACCTGAAGCTTGTGTGGTACCACTGTGGGTGAGGAGAAGTTGTTCCTGTGTTCTGTCATGACCATATCCCTTTGCTGCTGCTGTTGCATGGAGGAACCCTTCATGGGGGTCATGGATGTGGCAACGACCTTCCCCTTACTTTGGGAGTGAACCAAACAGAAAATAAATTTCCTAGTCTATGAGATGAGCTTGCTGCCTTTCTTAGCAGTGATAAAAGAAGTGGCGGTAGGTGGGGCTACCTCCGGTATCCTGTATAATGAATTACAAAAAGAAATAATGACAGCATGAGGCCTTGGCTCATACACAACATGTCACCTCCACAAGTATGGTTGGCCTAATAGTACATCACAAACATCGAGAGGTGTAACATCACACAATACCTCGTCTGTGAAGGGCTTGACGCTGTAGGGAAGGTGGCACTGCTGGCGAACTTTAAGATATTGTCCTTCATGAAGCCACCTGATACTATATGGCTGCAGGTGTGGTGCAGTCGATAGGCCCAACCACTTCACGACCTCTGCTGAAATGAGGTTCTTTTGGCTGCCATTATCGACAATGAATTGCAGCAGCGAACCCTTCACCCACATCTATGAGTGGAAAAGACGCTCCCTCTCCTCTGGATCTTCAGGCTCATTCTTCTGGATCTTGGTGGTGGCAACAGTAATGTTGGGCTCTACATCAATGATCTGCTTCCCTTTACCATTCCCCTTGTTGGGTTCTGACTCAGGGTTGGAACATGCAATTGATTCTGAAGCCTTCAACTCGGCCACCAGCGACTACTTGGTCCGACACTCACTTGTGTTATGAGTGGGACTCTTGTGAAACTCACACCACTTTCCTATGTCCTTCTTTGACTTCGTGGTGCTGTTATTTTCTTGCGGCTTCGACGGGTTGTCTTGGGTCACCTCGCCTTGGCTTTGTCCTTTGGTCTTCGGATTTGCAGATCCAAAGTCTCTCTTTTTTTGTTTGAACTTTTTCTCGATTTTGACAGCGTATCGGTACGCTATGCCGAGCGAGGAGATGTTCAGGAACTCCATCTCTTCCTGGATGTATCTATGTAGGCAGTCACGGTATTTGAGTACCAAATGCAGCTTAGAATATTTGATGCCCAACTGTGTGTGAAGGGTATGAAAAATGTTTGTGAACTCCGGCACATCTTTGCTCCCTTCCTTGCTGCAGTGTGGTCCATTTGATGTATTTGTCCTCATAGCTTTTGACAGGGTAGTACTGCTCCTTGGCGGCATCCCGAAATGAATCCCAAGTGGGTGCGGCTAAAAATAGTGAGCTCGTACTTTCATTCTTCTACTCGCAGTAGGTTTCCCACCAATCCTTGACATGGGGGGCTGCTTTGAGAAGAGCGAAAACAATCTTTTCCCGACTCGAAAATTCATGAACAGAAAAATACCCATCTAGCATATTTAACCATTTATCTACGACATCTGCGTCTATCTGACCCTCAAATATGGGGATTTCAAAATTAACTTGTACCTTAAAGGGTGTGGCATTTCCAGAGTAGCTGTTGGAAGCTGATGCATCGCCTCTGCGCAGCCACTGAAGGATCTGCACAAAGTTGTCCATCATCGTGTTCCTTTGTCACTCGAGGGTTTCTTCGAGCAAGATTTTGATAGGATCTCCTACCCCCTCGTCTTTCTTTTCATCCGCCATGGGAGGCCGTTGGGATTTTCGAGGATGGTCTTGCAAAGGTTCGACCAGTTCAAGCCCTAACTCCTTATATCATGGCCTCGTTGGGGACATGCAAAGAAAAACAGAGAAAAAGCAGACCACTCTGATACCACTGATCTGGATTTAAACAGGAACGCAACAAATTACAAAGATAACCATAAACACAGAGATGCAGTGGAAATATTACTTCATTTCATTGATGTAAATTACTGAAATATGCTTACAAATAGAATTGGAAATAAACCAGCTAGGGCGATGGTAGCTTATCTCTGAGAAGAGATGTGGCGGCTACATGCCTCTGAACTGTGTTACAATGAGGCTCGAAGGCCTATTTATTATTGAGAAACAATGGAAAACCCTTCACATCCCAAAACCTAACCCTAGAAGATGAAACACCAAATTGTGGGCCCCATTTGGGTAAATTGGTACATCAATTTCCCAGGGTCGTAACTTTGGCACCCGATCTTCGTTTGATGCGTATAGTAGCTTGTTAGAAAGATCTATCCAAGAACTACAACTTTGGGAAGAGAAACATCAGTCCATGGACCCATGTTGCCCAGATTTCCCAAAAAACGTCATTTAGGTTAGGGCCTCAAAACGGCTCCGGAAGTTCAAGACCCGAAAAACTTCTAAAAATAGTAAATTGTGCTATAATTACGGAAACTGAAAAACTAAAAGAGACAGTTGTGGGGGTCCAAGTGGGATAGGTGGGTGGCCACCAACATCCACTTGGATCATTCCTCCCCCCTTAGCAAGCAATGGTTCCCATTGCATTGAGATCCTCCATCTGCTGAACTTGGTCCCTGGTGAGTTGTTCTGCAATCTCGGATGTGTCCAGTAATGGTGGGAAGCATGGTCGACGATGGTCCACATTGAACATTTGGTGCAAGTGAAGGAATGGGGGAATGTTGTGCTTCAAAGCATTATTTCCCATAGCCTTGGCACTTGTGTAAGGACCATGTCGCAGTGGTCTGAGTTTCTGATGGGCTCTTGTAAGGCGTTCTTTCTATAGATGCAACCAGAATTTGTTGCCCACCTGAAGCTTGTGTGGTACCCCTGTGGGTGAGGAGAAGTTGTTCCTGTGTTGTGTCATGACCGTATCCCTTTGCTTTGCTACTGCGTGGAGGAACCCTTCGGGGGGGTCATGGATGTGGAAACGACCTTCCCCTTACTTTGGGAGCGATCCAGATAGAAAATAAATTTCCTAGTCTGTGAGATGAGTTTGTTGCCTTTCTTAACAGCGATCAAAGAAGTGGTGGTAGGTGGGGCTACCTTCGGTATCCTGTATAATGAATTACACAAAGAAATAATGACAACACGAGGCCTTGACTCATACACAACATGTCGCCTCCACAAGTATGGCTGGCCTAATAGTACATCACAAACATCCAGATGTGTATCACACAATACCTCGTTTGTGACGGGCTTGATGTTGTAGGGAAGGCGGCACTGCTGGCGAACTTTAAGATCTCGTCCTTCATGAAGCCACCCGATATTGTATGACTGTGGGTGTGGTGTAGTCGGTAGGCCCAACCGCTTCACGACCTTGCTGAAATGAGGTTCTTTTGGCTACCACTGTCGACAATGAATTACAGTGGCAAACCCTTCACCCACATCTATGAGTGGAAAATACGTTCCCCCTCCTTTGGATCTTCGGGCTCATTCTTCTGGATCTTAGTGGTGGCAACAATGACACTGGGCTCTGCATCAATGATCTGCTTCCCTTTGCCATTCCCCTTGTTGGTTTTTGACTCAGAGTCGGAACATGCATCTAATTCTGAAGCCTTCAACTCAGCCACCAGTGACTGCTTGGTCAGACACTCACTTGTGTTATGAGTGGGACTCTTGTGGAAGTCACACCACTTTCCTGTGTCCTTCTTCGACTTCGTGGTATTTTTCTTTTCTTGCAGCTTCGATAGGTTGTCTTGGGTCACCCCGCCTTGGCTTTGTCCTTTGGTCTTTGGATTTGCAGATCTAAGGTCTCTCTTTTTCTGTTTGAACTTTTGCTCGATTTTGACAGTGTATCGGTATGCTATGCCGAGCGAGGAAATGTTCAGGAACTCCATATCTTCCTGGATGTATCTATGTAGGCAGCCGCGGTATTTGAGTACCAGATGTAGCTCAAAATCTTTGATGCCCAACTGTGTGTGAAGGGTATGAAAAATGTTTGTGAACTCCGACACATCTTGGTCCCTTCCCTGCCGCAATGTGGTCCATTTGATGTATTTGTCCTCATAGCTTTTGACAGGGTAGTACTACTCCTTGACGACATCCCAGAATGAATCCCAAGTGGGTGCAAATGAAAATAGTGAGCTCACACTTTCATTCTTCTGCTTGCAGTAGGTTTCCCACTAGTCCTTAACGTGGGGGGCTGCTTTGAGAAGAGCAAAAACAATATTTTCTCGACTCGAAAATTCATGAATAGAAAAATACCCATCTAACAGATTTAACCATTTATCTACGACATCTGCGTCTATCTGACCCTCAAATATGGGGATTTCAAAATTAACTTGTACCTTAAAGGGCATGGCATTTCCAGAGTAGCTACTGGAAGCTGATGCGTCGCCTCTGGGCAGCCGCTAAAGGATCTGCGCAAAGCTGTCCATCATCACGTTCCTTTGTCACTCGAGGGCTTCTTCGAGCGAGATTTTGATAGGATCTCCTGCCCCCTCATCGTTCTTTTCATCTGCCATGGGAGGTCGTCAGGATTTTCGAGGCTGGTCTTGCAAAGGTTCGACCAGTTCAAGCCCTAACTCCTTATATCCTGATCTCGTTGGGGACATGTAAAGAAAAACAGAGAAAAAGTAGACTGCTCTGATACCACTGATCCGGATTTAAACAGGAGTGAAACAAATTACAGAGATAACCATAAACACAGAGATGCAGCAGAAATAATACTTCATTTCATTAATGTAAAGTACTGAAATATGCTTACAAACAGAATTGGAAATAAACCAGCGAGGGCGATGGTAGCTTATCTCTGAGAAGAGATGTGGTAGCTACATGCCTCTGAACTGTGTTATAATGAGGCTCAAAGGCCTATTTATTGTTGAGAAACAATGGAAAACCCGTCACATCCCAAAATCTAACCCTAGAAGATGAAACGCCAAATTGTGGGCCCCGTTTGGGTAAATTGGTACATCAATTTCCTGGGGTCATAACTTTGGCACCTGATCTCCGTTTGACGCGTACAATAGCTCGTTAGAAAGATCTATCTGAGAACTACAACTTTAGGAAGAGCAACATTATTCCATGGACGCATGTTGCTCCCATATTTCCAAAAAAACGTCGTTTAGGGCCTCAAACGGCTCCGGAAGTTCAGGACTTGAAAAACTGCTAAAAATAGTAAATTGTGCTATAATTACAGAAAATGAAAAACTAAAAGAGATAGTTGTGGGGGTCCAAGTGGGATAGGTGGGTGGCCACCAACATCCACCTGGATCATCATGACTCATCCCGAGTCACTCTACTGGTGCGGCAATCTTCATTCGAAGTCCATCCAGAAGGTCTCGCGCAACTTGGGTGTCTGCAGCACACTATTCCGCCGCCTGTTGTACTTGTTGCACGCGTATCTCTAAATTTTCATGTGCCAGGTCACATTCTTGTCCAACCATGTAAAATTCCTGCATTTGTGCCAGCTTCCCTTCAATGGTAGCTATGATTGTGAAGGCTTCATCGATCCATGGCTAGATGTGTGCTTTACACAGGGCTTCCGTTTGGTGCACCACGTCTAATCAGTCCTTCAGTGCCCTTGCCTGCTATAGTCTAGTGAGTTGTTGAGTAAGGGAAACTGTCTGTACAGTGCCCCAGACACTGTCGTACTCCTGCTGCAACTTGCGTGCCTCTGTCTCTAGGCGTTGTAGGTTCGGGTCTTCCTGCAGATGTGTAAGTATGGTGAGTGCTTGCTCCAACATCCCAGTGCACCCTTGTGTTGCCTGGCCAATTCATTCCAACCCCATCTGGATAGTGTGGGCACGCAGCTCTCTGACTTCTGGGGGTGTGGAGGGTTGCGTCTTTAATCACAGCTCGGTGATTTGCAAGTTCAGCTCCAACTGAACCTTTTCGTTTCCTCTCGGGCCTCGCAGACTCCGGCCGCTAATTTATGGACCCGCTCTGCTACTGGTAGCTCTGCTGGTACAGCCAACTCTAGAATGCTCCTGCACACATCCTCTATGGCCTGCTCCAATCCACTAGCCTGTGCAACCAACTCATCCCTCTGGATGCTGAGCTAGTCCATGTTGATTTTCTGCTCATGCAGGACCTGGATCGCTTGGCCTTCTCGGGCGCGGAGTTCGGCGATGACCCCATCCTACAGCTGGTACAGTATCTCGTGTGGCAGGGTGGCCAAGTTCAAGTCAATGCCTCTCATGCTACTCATCGCTGCCAGGTCATCCTCGTTTGATGCTGCCAACACACCTTCGGGCAATATGAAGTTGTTACTCATACAGGCGCGCATCGTCTGTTCGGCCTCAGAGGTTCCTGCCACGACATACTGGGCCATTGTACCTATTTGGGGATGTTGTACCTGTAACCCTTGTAGCTGCGCACTGAGCGCCCCCAACAAAGTGTTCCGCTCCATCTGCAATCCCTGGAGCGTGCCTTCCGCGACTTCCTGAATCATTTACTGATATCTAATAGATCACCTTCTATGAGCGTGATTGGGTCGATGGACGTCTTCGTCACTTTCCTTTTCTTCCTGGGGTTGTTTTCTCTGGGTCACGTGGCTGCTTGAATTGTGTGGATGTTGTACTGGGGTCCGCGTGGTCCTCTTCCCTATCCACTTCCTCGATTTGCTGCTCCAAGGACATCTCCTGGCCTTCCTCAGCCTCTCTGGTGGGCGCGGTTGTGGTTTCTGCCATCTGTGTTGCTACTTCTGCATTGGCCACCTTCTGCCATGTGGCAGATTCTTGTTCCTAGCGCGTCCTCTCAGCCAGCTACGCGAGGCGCAGCTTGGTGTCCTTCTTTCATTGTCGAGTTGTGACCTTCTCCATTTCTGCCAAGTCCGGGACACGCCACTTCGGAGGCCATGACTCCATCACTGTGAAGATCGCATCGTCCATTGCAATGAATGGAAGCTTCTCCCATTTTCATACTGGATCCTTGCGCACCCAGATATACAGGTTATGCATATCCACCTTGAATTCTGCTGCGCTTTGCAAGCTATTATGAACTATAGGGGACAAGCACAGCCTGTAGTTGATCCATGTTTGGATGCTCACCTCCATGAACACCCATAACACCTTTATCTTGTGAATCCTGTTCACGTCTCTCGTAGCCTAGAGCGAGGTGTACCTTGCAGCTTTGGGCAGGTCAGCCTCAGTAGTGGGAAACTGGGTGTCCGCCGGCAGCTCCCCTACAACCAATAGGATGGATAAGAGAAACCACGCATAGTGGAATGTCTTACCTTGATCTTGGGCCTCCCTGCAGTTTGTCAAGAATTCATCACATAGGAACTGCACCCAGTTGAACTGAACCCCCTCTATGCATTGCTTTTCCAACACAATCACAGACGCTGGTACTTCGTTGGCACGACATTTTCTCATTAGCTTGCCGGCCAGCAACTGGGTGGCTATGCACACCCCTTGGTCTTTAATACTTGCTATTACATACCCCTGCTTTCTCTTTTCTAGCTTATACTTGGCCTTCATAGCTTCTGCGAGGGCCAAGTCGCTGCTTTTTCCAGCTATGGCTGCGGGGTCATTTCCTTTGATTGGTAGTCGAGAAATTCGGTGAATCAGATCAATCGTGATGGGAATCGACTCCTTCAGCCAGAGATACCCATCATGCATCAGGCACAACAACTACTTGATGACAAAAATGGTGATGGGCACGTGATGGTAGTGGGCTATCCATCGCAGGTGGAGTAACCCAGCCTTCTCCACACCGCACAACCATTTATGCTTTATTAACTTCTCTGCGGCCAACTGTGGGAACTTCTCACTGTCCACGAGGTCCCAATCTTCAAACTTCATAGTCGGCACCCGTCCCAACGGGGGACCTTCAAACCTTATATCATCGGGGAGGAGTAGGGTCTAGAGCGCACTCTTCGTGGCCTCCAGGTCCTTTGATACTTTGGCTTTTCCCTTCCACGGGGGAATGTAAGGAGGTAATTTCATCGTGGAATGCTTTTGGGAGAATTCCTCTGCCTCATCGTCTTGCGCCTCAATTTGGGTGATCAGGGCCTGCAAGTCTTCCTCCTCCTCCTTTGTTTCCATGGTGACGGCTTTTCCCTTCTCTGCCATTGATAATTTTCCAAACCATGGGTTTCTTGGGGATACACGGATTGGCCCCATCGTTTGCTTATCTTTATGTGGCCGTGGCATGTGTGGTGATTTTGAAACTTTGGCCATGGTTGCTACCTCTCTAGGCTCCTCATCGGCCATACCGGGCTCCGCGGTAACTTCGGCGAATCATACTCTTGTTCTAGCAGCTGTCATTGTGTTTACACTTGAGGATGGTAAGGGTACGCGGCACTCAATGCTTTGTGCTTGCTCAATTATCAACCATCCAATTGTTGCCTTGGAGTTGGCCCTTGGGTTTTTATAGCGTCCTTTGAATTTGAATTTGACCCTTCCCTCCACTTCTGTATCATTAATGCCTTCTAGGCGATAGATCATCCCAAATCTCGTTCTTAATTCATGTCTTAATTTCCCGCTGCCGCTCCTTTTTGCCTTAAAGTGGACCTCTTGTCATGGATAGTGACACCAACGGTCACCTCCCAGCCTACCCGCGCAGTAGCACAGCACCCTATGTGCAGTCGCGACCCTTGTGACATATCGATACTGCGTGAAACCTCTGTGTCGCGTAGCTCCCATACAAACTCTTTTAAAGTCCCGCGTTCTCTTTCAACTACTTGGAGCACTGAGACTGTGCTTCCTACAGATAATCAAGTGGGTGCACCCCTTGTGCGAGGCTTCAAGTTACTTTCCAACCCGGTGCGCGGGCCCTCCTTAATTATCCTCACGCCAGTCAGTGCCTCATGTTCCTCCTTAGACTGTGCACTCCCTGTTTACTTTGTTTGATAAGGTGCGGTTGCAGCCATGGTAATATAGCCAGAAATTCTTGGCGACACTCTTCTAATGTGGTGGTATGGCTGCCCATATCTTGTCCTGTCCTTCTATCGACGCGACATGTTTGTACGATTTCGGTTTCTAGTTTTCTGATTTCCACGTCTATTAACATGCTTTTCTGCTTTAGTCGTACCCAATCTTCTTCGAGTTCGCGAAGTTTCAAGTTCGCTTGCTGAATGACTTCTTGTAACTGCATAATTCCTTTACCCGGATCCTCGCATACTATCCCAACTATGGGAGCTGTTTGAGGGGGATTCTTCTTTGCTCTTATGGTTTCGTCTCTTCTCATCAGTGTTGGGATCACTTCCGCGCTCTGGTTTCTTCTTATGGCCCTATAGGCCCATCGAACCGCTGGTACGCACAGGTCCTAGTCAGTTGGCTTCACCTGGTGAACTCTATTCATGATTCCGCATAGCTTTTTGAATGCTTCGACATGGAATATTTGTCACTTTTCCTACTGCTGCGTCTGGTTCTGATTTTCGATTCCTAGCCTGGGATGTGCTTGTACAACACACGTCTGCACCCATCAACACAGGTGGGTGTGCAAACTGCTTCGTCCTTACTACCTGGCTCTCGTTCGACACTAGGCACTTCCAAACCGTAAGCGCATCCATCTTCTAAATTCACGCCAGTTTCCAATGGTCTTCTAATGTGCACTCCACCATCATGTGGGTGTTGCGTGCAACGCCCATTCCATCGCACCGTACCGCTGTTGTTCTGGTACTGTGCTTTCAAATTTTTCCAGGAATTCATCCACAACTGTCACCCCATCATATGTTGGTTCTGTTGCTTCTGTCGTCGTGCACCACAGTGATCTAATCATCATATTACAATTCAACATTGTCGCTTTGTTTAACCGATTGTGCCAGAGCTCGTCTTCTTCGTTTGAATCCGCGGTGCAGGAACTTGCGTGCTCCCACGAGATCCTTCCATCTACATTCAGATTCACCCAATCCTGATCTCGCTCAGTTATCTTGTAGATACAATCCAGTTCATCATCACTTCCATCGTCGCGCACTGGTTCAGTGCAGCGCACTCCTTCGGCTGGGTCTAGTGGAACTACTATGCATAGGGACTTTTTCTTGAATATCATCTTCTGCTTCTTTAGGTTAATGACTCCATTCATATCAGTGGCCCAGTATATTCCTAGCAACACGAGATAAGGATTGCTGTCATCGACAATCTCTATTGCTTCAAAGTCCGTTTGTGTGCTTGCGCCTTCGATATCAACTGTTACCCCTGGAAACCTCCCCATGGGTAAAATCTTCTGCTCGTTTGCAATTCGTAATTGAATAGGGGACCACTGTAACATGGGCCTGCCCATGTGTTCCCATGTTTATTTTCGTAACACATTCGCGTCCAAACCCAGGTCTAGGATTACCTGATCCATTTCATACTCGCCAATCTGCGCAGTCAACCTCATTTCCCTCCCAGTGTGCAATGCATGTTTTCCTCGTTTCTGGACTACGCGCAGTTCCCCTGACCCCGTGCACCTGGTGATCAACTCCTGTAGTCCCTTAATTGCCTTATTGTCGCGTAGCAGTTTCATGCATGTCTCCAAAAAGTTAGTAAGCATGGAAGGATCCATCCCTGGCTCTGGTTGATCCTTACTACTGAAGTAGAGGCCTCCATGAAGCTCTTCGTAGCTTCCATAAACGTCTCCTTTGCACGTTCTAAGTCAAACTCAGGTTCCTTGGTAGGAGCCTTGCGAACCCATGTATCTACCTCAGGCTAGTTCCCGTTATCTTCCCCTGTGGTCGCCCCGCTTCTAAGCACCATATTCACATTTGGGTCTTCTTCGCATGGTTCAGATCTCATCATATGGATATTTTGAGTCGGAGTAGGTTGGAGTACCCCTTTCTCGTGCATCTGTGTAATCAACATAGGACAATATACCATTTCATGATCAAACAGAGCACAATATGAATAGGATACTCTCGTTGGGTTGGTACAATCACGAGCATAGTGCCTTGGTCCTCCGCAATTGTAACAAATTAACTATCGTGGCCCCTTCCTGGCCCAATTCCTCCTCGCCCATGACCTCGCCCCTGAAATCCAGCATGCGCCATCCCCGCATCTGGGTCGAGGCCTCGCGTTTCTGTTTGCATTCTATAGGCTGGGGTCTGATCCATCATTAACTCATAGCTGCAACAAGTATGCTCGTCGTGGCCTACTGACTTGCAGAAATTACAAAACAACTGCTAGGGAGTCTATGTATACTTCTGCAACAAATGACAATTATCTATCATGTGTTTTCCCCCTCTCTGACAGATTGTGCACCATAGCGTAGGTGCTACACTCGGTCCTACTTGTGCCTCCGGTCTCAATGGCATTGGTCCCCTTCCTGCCAGATAGTTCGTGAATACCGGACAATGATCCTTGTCGTGGCCCTGGCCTTTACATTTTATGCACCACACTTCCTTGTGTGCCTCCGACCACGGTGCCCTATCCTGCTTCAAGCTCTGCATTTCTAGGCAGAGATTCTGTAGCTGTGTGTGGATTTTTTGAACTCCCAGCCCCAGATCCTGTATCGGTGTTTCATGCAACCTCATCGCCATTTCCAACACTTCGGCCTGGGTTGAAAGCTTCTGCTGTGACAGTGTCGTCCTCAGGTGTGGTGTCAAAGACACCACAAACCACGTGCAGTGTTGCGCATCTGTTAGTGTCATATTGGCCTCACAGATCGTACTCTTCAGCCGCTGATCCAGATCCTAGGGGTTCTCGCCTGGAAGCATCACGATCTCTTTATATCTGATGATTGACTATGTCTTTGATTTTGGTCAGCTGAATTCTCTATTCAATGCATTCTGGATCTTTGTTATCCCTGCATTTGGGTGGTAATTAGAGTGCTTGATATACCATGTCAATGCACAATCCTGCAACGCGCGATCCAATGTAGCCTTCTTAATGTTGTCGTCTGTGACCCCTTGTGCTTCCCACACTGCTCTTACTACGAACCAGAACTGATCCAAATCCTCATTTCCCTACTCCTCTGAATACGGGTAGCTTGATCGTGCTCACCATGCTGAACTGCAGGTTTGGTGGGGGGGGGGGGTGGGTGAAGATGGAGGTCAAGGAGGTGAAGCGAGTGGTGGCATAAGTGGAGGTGGTAACTGTGGAATGTGTTGTCTTATCAAACTGATCACGCTTCTCGTAGAGGCCCGAGCAAGCTCTTCCTCGCTCTCTCGTGAAGGTGAAATTAAGGGACTATTTCCTAATTCCCCGCTACCTCTGTAGATCTTTCCGCTCCATGTCATTCGAAACATTAATGTATTCGTATCACCCGTTTTTCACATAACAGCATCTTAATCTAGGTATTCAAAGATTTAATGTACTTACCTCGTGGTCCCTTGAGGAAACGTCTTTCTACTTTGTTGTAGCTCACAGTCGTGTCTGTCACAAATTCAGTGATAAACCCCCCTATTATCTAGTCGAGCCAATGGTCCACAGCTCACGCGACCTTATCTTCTAATGCCTCTAGTCTGCGCACTAACTCCGTAGTTCACACTATCGGTTGGTCGAGCTTATACCTTCCCTGGCTATCGGCTAACCTCACAATCCACTCATATAGTCAGAAGGAAAGGACGTGAAGAAGATCTTGTGGATTTCCTTATATACATAGAAATCCAGCCACATTTTCTCGAGTATCTGTGAAGTTCTGTTTTCCTGTGTCACGAACTCATGAAGCTTCTTGTCCAACCACTCTTCAATTTCCTTCTTCATTGGGTTCCAATGGCACGACATCAGACATCCCTTAGGCAGATCCCGGTCCCGACAATAGAACCATTTGTTAGCTTGTTGGGGCCTGACCCAGGTTCAGAAGTGACTTAACCAAACAAATCCTGAAACTACTGGCCCTTTCGGCAATAGTCCATGGTGTGCGGACTGACGTCTCACCTGAGGTAGTATGGGAGGGTGTTGGAACCAGGTTTTCGCACCCTAGGGATGTCTTGATGAAGTTTTGGAAGTTCGCGAACCGAACCCGTGCGCCTGCGCTGCTCTGCGCAGTCGTCTGTCCTTTGCATCTTGTGCGACTACTTCTGTGCAGCTCTATAAAGAGCGTGAAGAGGTTTTGTCTAGATCCTTTACCCTTACTATGCTATTATTATAGATCT
Organism: Pinus tabuliformis; assembly: GCA_031772625.1. Lineage (NCBI taxonomy): Eukaryota > Viridiplantae > Streptophyta > Pinopsida > Pinales > Pinaceae > Pinus > Pinus tabuliformis. The sequence continues at coordinate 202,578,353 of CM062813.1, forward strand.
TAACTTAATTGTGTGTACCCAATATTCTCATTAATCATTCAACATTCATAACAAGTGCGTGCAATCATAAAACTATAAAAGGATGCATAAATAAAACAGAAGCGTAGATACACAATATTTCAGAATCAACTTATCTTTTATTACTTCTTTGTTCAAGTACAAATCCAACTCCGCCCTGCGCACTCGGCTGCAGGGGTCCGCGCACACAGCTACGGACTCTACCACGCCTCTGCGTACTCAGCTGCAGAGCCTCTTCCCACTACTACAACCCAAGACTCAGACTTACAGACTCAGAGCTAACTCATCATCCAAAAGAACATGTTTTTTCACCAAAACTAAGACTCCTTTACACTTAGAGGCTCGCTCTATTTATACAATCCCATGGTCCATGGACCATGGGTAGGCCGACATACCATACATTAAATTATATTATTTTAGGGTGGAAAACCCTAGATTCTTGCACTCCGCGCCCACATTTCGCGGGGTCTTTACATTACACTTGACCAAAATCCGGGCTTCAAGCCCCAAAAAACTGCTATGGGGGGATCCACTGCCCAACAGTCACATTGTGACGATGTCTTAATGATCAACCATAGTCAACCTTATCCAAAGATGGTCAAACATGGTTACAATATCTCAATGTCACAATGGTCAAACATAGCCACATGGTTGTTGAATTTTTGTAACTATGGCCAGTGCTCATAATGTAGATTTTGTCACGTGATGTAATTGTATTTATCATTGTAAGTCATATTGATAAATGTTTGAGTCAAAGGAAAATTTATTTTCAGTCAAAGTCCCACTCTGATTTTTTAAAGATAAAAAATTTGAATTTTTGAAATGTAGATTTTGGCTACAAAAGTGATAAGTCGAATTCCCTCCAAGTCAAGTCATCCTTGGCCAACGGACATGTCCATTCACCCAAGACAGACTACTATATAAAGGCGTCTCAACCTCCTCCATTTGAACATTTTCATTCTCTCACACAAGACAATTTCTAGGCAAGCAAGTGAAGGATAAGAAGGACAAAGTAGGATGAAGAATGAGGCCAAAATTTCTCTTCTCTCTCTCTCTCTCTCTATAGAACCTCACACACGTGGATTTATCTCCCCCCCTCTCTCTATGGTTCATATTTTATGGGTTAATTGTTGTAGGGGGCTGAAATTACTGGGTTACTGGGGCAACTATTGCAGGGCCAAAATTCTGGGGTAATTGGGCACTGTAGGAAGGTTGAAATTTTGGGTCAAACACGTAAAGTGAAGTGCAAGATCAAATTGGGTGACTTGACTTGGAGGAGAAGACCAGTTTTGACCATAGGTCTAGGTGTGTCTCTCATTGAACAAGAATAATTTATTTATTGAAAAAGGTTGTTGGGTTTTTCCCCTTTGTGGGTTTCCCTAAGGTAAATATTTTCTTCTTTTTTGTGTTCTGATCTCTACTATTCTATTGTTCTTTATGGTTGAATTTCTTAAGTATAATTGTTGAATGATATATTGGAATAAGTTTTAAATAAGATCTACATCAACACCTAACCATTGGAACCTCTAAAGCATAAGGGGGACCTAAAATTTTGGTGTAAGGCTAAATTTTTGGGTGGTGTGGTAGTGGCTACAACAACTAAAATATCTAACTATTTATGGATGACATAAGAATTTAAATAGTACTTTCCTAAGTAGAAATATTTGACACATTCGTTAAACAAATATTTTTATGCTAACAAACAAGATAAATCAACAAGCATTAGAACTACGAACATAATATTTGTAGTGGTCGTTAAAATACATGCACACACAAAGATACAAAAGGAAAAATATGGGAATATATGGCACACATGACCTTATTTGTCATGTTGGCAAATAAAATAAAGGCATAAGTGCAATAATTATGGAATAGTTTTATTTCCTCCCCTTTAAGGTGCATGAACCTACACGATAGACTTTATATAGTGAACATAGAAAGATAAGGGGTGTGTCTATCATGCCATGCTCTAAAATTAAGGAAACCTATTTTTGTAAGTTGTATGTTGATTATTGCGTCTAGAGGCGCTCTACAGCCGAATACATGGGGAGATGTGTAGGCGTAAATGTTTGTAAAATTTAACATTTAACATCTATATGTCAGCTCAATTAAAAAATAATAAAAGGCTAAAAGTAATATAAAGGGAAGTATGTGGGAGATGTTGTAATGTCCATAAATGAGTGTAAATATTTAAATATTTCCTCAATTAATAATAAAAAGTTAAAAGTAATAAAAATAATAAAATTCAATTTGTTATATTGTAATTTTGTTTTGCAAGGCAACTTAGTCCCTCCAACTCAAGTTAGAAATTATGCTCCGGAAAAATTGCATAGATAATTATAACTTACATTAGTCAATGTTGAATTAATAGTGTTGTTAGAAAAATCATCTTATAGTCTTGCTTTGGCAGAAATAATCAATTGAGATGTGAAGTGATAAGTATATTGTTTTCTCGTAAAAGAACTTGCATAAATTTTGGTGGGTAGTAATCACTAGTAAGTATACACATTCATAATTTTACTCCTACATAAGTGCCAAGGAAAACATAAATAATGGTGGGAAGTAACTCGTGATAAGTATATTTATTTACATCATAAGTATATGAAGAGAGAGAGAGAGAGAGTGTGTGTGTATGTGTGTTTGGGTGGGTGAGATAGAGAGATTAAGAAGGAGAGATGGAGGGAGATATAAACATAGAGAGGACTTGAGAGAGAGGAGAGTGGGAGGGAGAGAGAGATGGATATAGAGGGGGAGAGAGAGAGGGAGGGAAGAAGAAAGACATAGAGAGATATAGGTGGAGAGAGAAAGGGAGTGACAACGAAGAGATGGAGAGAGAGTGAGAGAGAGAGGAGAGAAAGGAAGAGAGTGAGAGAGAGAGAGGAGAGAAAGGAAGAGAGTGAGAAGGAGAAGAGAGAGGGAGAGAAGGGAAAGAGAGAAAGTGATAGAGTTGGATGGTTTTCCTGCAAAGCTTAAGAATAAAAACTCACTACACAAATTCTAAAAATTATGTATAAATATTGAAATCATATCCATAAATTATGTCATAAAATATGTAAGGTGATTATCCACATGACATTATATTGTGCAAATGTTGCAAGAATTCCTTCAAGTTATCGTCCAATCAAATTTTTGAAAATTATTCTTTTTAGTAATATTGAAAAACAAATATTTATTTTTCAAAGTTAAACATTATAATTTACATTGGCCAATGCTAAAATAACAATGATCAATACACAAATCAATTTTTAGAGTCATGCCTTGGCAGGTACTAATAATGATTCCATAACCATATTTAATGTTGAAAAATGCAGCAAGTAAGTCTTAATTTGATTTTGCCTTGGTCACATTGAGAAAATTAAAATTTCCACATCAAAAGACAACTTGGATGCAATTAACTTGTGTGACATAGCTCTTATCACAAAGTTAGCTAAGTAAATTTGAGTTAGAGGGCTTGGAGTTCAGTTAAGCATGTGTGATTGCTAAATTTTAGTACTCCAGTTACGTTAAATCTAGTTGATTTCAGTTAAACTAGTTCTAACAGTTGGAGGAACTAGTGGAAGGTCAATTGTGCAGTGGGACAATAGTCTAACTCAATGATCATCAGTTAACTGATCAATCAGCCCAAAATAGCTAGTACATGTAGAGAATTCGAGTTCCCCATCTATGGTGGAGATTCCAAGGCAATGTAACATCAACTGTAGACTAGTATTGAGTGTAAAAGTGTTGCATGCAGTTAAATGATCAACCTTGGGAATTGTGCAATCAATTGGATGAAAATTCCTAAATAACAGGAACCTAATTCCTCAGGGTTTATGCAAGGAAATAGGGGCAGAAGAAGAGGCATAAATTGACTAATTCTGGGTCGGAGCTTCTCGTTGAGTAGAGAGATAGGTTATTCAATTACAAGTTGAGCTCAGGTAGAGCTAGCAATTGTAATACATTTCCATTCATCTGATTTAATGCAAGGAATTCTTAAGGGGTTTTTAGCAGTTGTTTTCCCCTAGAAAAATATCATGCATGTATGTTGTTTCTTATTGCATGTTTCTGATTGTTTTTCTAAATTGTGAATTGAATTATGCAGAGCAACAAAGTGGGATTGTGTCTCTTGATTTGGATTAAAATTTCATGAGAAGTTGCAATTCTACATCATAATTTCTACATGGTATCAGTGCAAGATACACATTGGAACAAGGATTTTGAAGTTGTTTCTAAGGAGGTTTGAATTTACAACTTCAGTGTAGCACGATCTCTTCAAAGTTGGGAAGATGACCTTCAACTAACTAATTATGTCTTGGAAGGAAGCTTGAATTTCATTGCATGGAAGGATCGCATGGAGGTGGTGTTGGATGACAATGGATTGCTAGAATATGTCAAGACATACATTGCAAAACGACAGGCATTTGATGTAAAGAACCTAGCCTAGCGGAAGGAAGATGTAGCCAAGGCAAGGAGAATGATCTTGGAGGGAGTGCGAGAACACATTGTCTCAAATATCCCTAGGAAAAAAATTCCTTTCATAATGTGGAAGGCATTGATAGACCTGTTTGAGAATAACGGTGACCATACGAAACTGGCCCTCAAAGAAAAACTTCAAAATATAAAGACGCAAAAGAATGACATTATTCCATGGTATTTGAGCAGATTTACACAAGTTCATGATGAGCTTGGCGGGGTTGGTGTCAATGTTGCAAAAGATGACTTGGTGAGCCTAGCTCTTCTGGACCTTCCCAGAAGCTAGCATAGCTACCATGACTCGGTGAACGGGAGGGAGAAATTACCGAATTAGGAGCACTTATGGTCTGATTTGGTACAAGAAGAGATCAAGAAGAATACCAATGATGGAACCTCATCCAAGGGTGAGGATGAATAAAAATTTGCATTGGTTGGAAATGGAAAGAAGGGAAAAGGTAAGAAATATCAAACCAAACTGGAAAATAGCCAAGGGGGCAAGAAGAAAGACTTGTCAAGAATAAAATGCTTCAATTATCATGAATTTGAGCATTATGCCACGAATGTCCATACAAAAAGTCGAGAAAGAAGAACTTAGGAGGAGCAACAGGTGAAGCTTTTGCTTCATAGTTCGAGCTAAACTTCACTCTTATTGGATGCATGGCCAACACGGTGATGGGGAGTGTGTGGTACTTGGACTCTAGTGCAATTATATCATATCAGTGAAACCAAAATATAATCATAACCAACATACCTCATTATAGTTTAGGGGAGGATATCTAATCTGTAAGATCAATCCATATTAGCACAATACATGTATAATCATAATCATAACAATATATAGACATTGTCTCAATCATCATCCATTTACTAGGCACGATGCCATAAATTATAACACCAACTGGACACAATGTATGCATAACAACATGTAAACACTGAAATGCATAACAAATTCATATATAATTGACATGCATTCATGACAAAACATCCCAACAACACTTCAGCAAATGAATGCAATAATGACCACCACCATGCACACATAACAAGAACATATACAACCTACATGCATGCACGACAACCATATTCCACCCATCCAGTCCAAGGGGTGAACCATGATCTAATACCACTCTGCAACACCCTCCTCCCAGACTTACCCAAGCTAACCAGTTCATCGGGGTAAATATGTGACGAAGAGTTACTATGCTGTGATTCAACTCCCCAAGTATAGTTAAGGAAGTGGAATTGATAGACCAAAACCAAACCGACCTTCATCAGAAGCTACAAGACCCATAGAGGCACACCAACCACTCCAAGTGCCAAACCCCTGAGTTAACTTTCTTTTTAAATGAATTAAATCCCCAATCACTCCCATGAAAATCCTTCCATGCAAATGAAACCCTACAGTCACTCCCATGAAAATAACTCCATGCAAATGAAACCCTCTAGTCACTCCCACAACAAGGCTTCCATGCGACTGCAGACTTTTTCAACCAGTTTTGTGCCAAGGACCACGGGATTTAAGAAACTTTTTCAGGGCTAGGACCCGGGCCTCTACCCAAAACTTAATTGAACTCTAAAAAATGATAAATAATAAGAATACAAGACCTCTAATGAAAAAATTAAACAAGGACCTAACCTGACTCATCCTAACCATGAAAGGAATTTCGTCAAACACATCATGAACATGTAATGTACATGTCATAAATACACATTTGAACATAGGGGCCTCATACTTATTCGAGATTCATCAAGAAGGTGTGATTCCCTCTCAAAATAACTGCATTATCATCTATTAGGTCATACATTATTTTACATTTCATTTACTAATCAAAACATGATGAGGGTCATAACCAAAGTCTTTCATAAACCATACTTATGTCCAAAATATAACCAGCAGAATAAAAAGGATAGAACATCCATCAAAGCCACATAATAGGAAGTGCATTTACTTATGAAATACAATGGAAAAAGAGATATTATTAACATATGAAAAATCCAACCAAGATAGGGACTTCCACGTACCACCCGACCATAGGTTGGGCTGAACCAAATCTTTCTTTTAGCCAATCACCCCCGTGCCATATTCCAAGCATGAATGTGGGACTCACAACAAAACCAACAAGGGCTTCTCAGGCTTTACTGTGTATCCCATCATTACCGGTCAAGGGAATCCTAGGTCTGAAACCCTCATCTATACAACTAGGCTTTACCGTGTATCTCTCTATATACCATTTAAGGGATTCCTATGCCCAAACAAAAAGCATACACTACCAGGCTTACCACAATCCCACCATATATCGGTCAAGGGGTCACTAGGCCCTAAACAAACATGGATGCCTTTAGATTTATCCACCTAAACTGTGAAGAATTTTCCCATTTTCACCCTCAGGATTTACCATGTATCCCGCCATTTACTAGTCAAGGGATTCTTAGGCCTTTGGGAATTTTGCTAAGACCACCCCACTCAGTTTCGAAACCATCCTATGATCCAATTCAATTAAGTAAAAGAAGAACATCACACCATGGCTATCTAGAAATGGAAAGGCAAGGATGAAACCACCGTCACACCTAGAAAAATCCATGCCATGACAACAAGAGAACCAAATACACACATGCATGTACCATGCATGCCAAAACTAGAAAGGAAATCATACATGCAACTCGATACCTACATGTAATCTCATTGTAGTCGCCTGGTCCAACTTATTTTTTCTTGATCTTCACTTTCCTTTGCCTTCCTTGTCCTTTCTTTTGCTTTCCTTTCTCCAATTCTAGAGTACTACAATAACTCTCTAAGTGTGCAAGAGTATGAGAAAATAAAGAGAATAGAGAGAGAGCTCCAAAACTGAATTAACAAAAGCTGTGACCTGATCCTCGGAAGCCTTTTTATCAATTAGGCCTCTATTTTCTTCAATTTCCATTGTTTTTCCTTCATTTTCTTCTTCACATCCGACCTATGACCTTTCACTTTCCTTTTGTCCCAATTTCCATTATTTTCATAAATAAAATTCCAATTAATGTCTCTTTCCTTTTCAAATCCTTTTTCATTACTTTTACAATTTTCCTTTAGCCATAATCAACCAAATGAACACCCGCTAGGATGTTTTTCCCAACATTCAGCTTGGAATATGTGTCTCATGACCTTGGTCTTATTTTTCCTTTATTAACTTTATTACATGAACTTTTAACCCAGGGTTGTTACGGAGCGACAAATCATCAGTATAGCTATAGCTTTTATTTCTCTTCATTAGCATGAAAACATTTTAAATATATGAGGTTAGAGGTATTTGATTATACTGTTGTTGTTGTAAGAGGCCTCATGTTGTAGAGGTACCATTTCTGCTAGGTTTATGTCGATCTTGAGCCATTGATGTATGGATGTCTTTGATAGAGCTAGGGTTTAATGTTCTCATTCATCATTGTAGAGTTTATTTGCAAAAGGAATATGAGGGATGGATATTGAAAAGACTCTAGAAGACCTCAAAAATACCCTTAACAAACTTCAAAATAATATGGAAACAACAACAATTCAAGACATCACTTGCACTTGGTTCAGTTCTTTCAGCTACAATGCTTCTTTGAACTAGATAACAAAATAAAGCATCACAATTTTCTCAAAAGGAGTCCATGTTTTTCTATAGCTAGAGCAACTGAGGGATATTCAGAAAAAAAAAAGTGAGATAAAGAATTGACTCTTTGCATTTGGGTCAGATTTGAAGAACATGAATGCGACCAAGAAATATCTCCTTAATATAGAGAAATTAGACTCACAACTATCCAAGGTGAGTCAATCATATATGAGGATTCTAAAATGGCCTCTAAAACCAACAATGCTTGCATTGATACAAAAAAAATCATGGAGCACCCTTGTGAGATGGTCAAAATTATTGTTGCCCCTTGTTTTAATGAGATCATTAAGATAAATTCACCCATGCCTCCTTATAATGATGAAATTATGGGGGGAGTTTTTCAAATGATAGAAGAAAGTTTTCAGGGCTGCAAGACACCTTGTGTCCTACCTGTGGAAAGAGGCTCAATATATTAGAGATCATGGATTGAGTTATGGGTAACCATGATGCCATTTGCATGATTTTGCAATCCATATTGTTGGCCATTGGGAGGAAGGAACAAGTTGTGTCACCTAATACATTAACTAGCCAAAAGGTTGGTTAACTAGAACTTAAAATTGTTCAAAAAGCAGTAGAAGACAAGGATGTAAAGGTCCAAGAAAGTAGCAAGAATGAATTGAGGATGAAAAATATTTTCTTCAGCTGCAAGAGGCCTTGGGAGCCTAATCACTCATGCTCAGGTAAAATGGAGGAGATGACAGGGGTAGAGCAAGAGGAGATTCCTTCTAACCATTCTGATGAGGATTCTTCTAATATAGTGGATCCCATTGATTTTCATGAGGATACCTATGAAGAGCATGAGAAATCATGTAAAGATGTTGATAGAAAATCACCTATGCATCCATGTTTGATGGATGAAAATGATGAGAAACAAATTGATCCCATGTGTGAAAGAGAAGACACTCGGGAAGACTTGAGGAATGAGCAGCATGAATAACATGCAGAGGTGCATGCACATGAGGAGGAGGATGACACACATAGTATGCATAATTTCACCTTTGGAGAGCCAGTTGAAGGCTTAAGTTGGATTCATGGTTAAGGGATTCAAGCATCCATATTTGGGACCAACCATTGATGAGGTGAAAACAGATGCAGAGGAATCTAGCAGACCTTAAAAACTTCCAGATGGTGGCCACAAGGAGAAGATTGAGCATTTTAGGACAATCTGATGATGATTAAGAATAAGATCCTAACAATCTGAGGCACCATTTTGCAGTAGAACAATAAAATTGGGGAACTTAGAATGGTATGTGTCGATTTAGAGACCAAGCTATCTAGAATTGAGGGATGACTAAAGTCTCTAGCAAGGAAACAAGAGGAGTATACTAGGTAGTTGCAGAGCGGCCTTCTTTAGGAGTACATCAATAGGGCTTGTAACACTATCAACCCACCTCTATACATTAGAGAGAGATGGGAAAAGTTTTATAGGTGGATTTTTTTGGGTGACCAAGTGAAGAAACATGAGTTGAGCATGACCAACACTGTCATAGTAGACGTGTTCCATGTGCACCTTCATTCATTCAATCCTTCCCATGAGACGGATTGGCGATAGATTATGAGGTTGTATTCTATTGATGGTGTTATAGACATTTTTGTGCCTTACAGCTCTAAGAATGAAATGTCCATAAACCAAGGGCTCCTAAGTCTCTAAAAGTGTTGTTCTAACTCCTAAAGGAACAAGGTCAACAAATTACAGCTTCTCCCAGAAGTTCTCCACCAGAAAATGCTCAGAATCAGTCAAATCAGGATCATTTCAGCTGCTCCACTGGCTAGTTGCGTTGCATAGCACCCAAATACACTAGCTAGGTGCGTTGCAACGCACCTAAATGCACTATCAGGGTGCGTTGAGCGGGAAATGACAAATGGCAGTGCCATTCCGCGAGGTGGAAAGACAATGGAAGCTTCCAGAATCTTCCCCAATGACACTTGCCTCACTGAATTCGACCAAGGATGAGTAATAGGCTCTCAGTCTCCAAGTGGAAGCAAGAACTGACAGAGAGAAGACACTAGTCATATCATAAGCTGACTCATCCTCCTTGCATACATCTATATATGGATCCCTCATCCCAGAGATCCAGAGGCTGGAATTTTGTACATTGCAAAGAATTGCTGTTGGTTTTGAGATAGATATCAGAGTATTGGGTGATTTATGCTTTGTTGGAGGTGAAGAGGGGCTTCTTTGCTGGGAGGTTGATGCTGGATCAGGAATCATCGGTTGTAACTCCTCCTGGATCTTCTTGTTATATCAATAAAACTATTTGAGTTTCTCCTACATGCTTGTGTATCATTGATGCTTGTTACATTTGTATGTTTAGCTTAAATCTGATCCTAAGCTTTTTATGAATATAGATCCATGTCTTTGTGTAGTTTTCTTCTTCTGTGATCTTACAGGAACTTGGTGAAGCTGGGAAAGTAAGGAAGCAGGTAGCTGGAAGCTGTCAAAGAAGAGAGGGGTTGGATCAAAGGATTAGCGCAAGACACAGGTCAGTTCTTTATATCCCCCTCTATCTTAATTCATAAAGGAAATACAAAAGTAGTTTTCTCTGTTTGTTTCTAAGGTAACTGTCACACCTTAGTGGGATAGGGTCATTCTGAATAGACACTTTTCCCGGTAACAAAATGGCGACTCCACTGGGGACGATCGTGTCTAGTTAGTTTGTTTGTGTTTCTCTTGTTGTTTGTTTCATAAACTTAGAAGTAGCAATCGAACTGCATTTGCCATTAACAAATGCAAAGTATACATCTGCTATTTCAATCCATTCACTGGATCTGTTTATGATTTGAACAGCTGATTCACAAATGATCTGATTGCCCTTTGTGATAGCTCTTAGACCTCCCTTAAATCTACCCTCTGATTGTGCATTACTGATTGCTTTTACTCGGCCAAAAACAAAAGACTAAACTGTAAACCGTGACCCAGAACCTGGATAGAATTCTCGTTTCTGCCCCAGCGCAGGTACTGTGAAGAGTTCCTGCATTTCAGCGCAGTTCCCGAGAGGGCAACCTGCGCTGCAATCCAGTTTCTCTGTGTTACAGGTGCGCTGATCGGACTAGCCCTGTGTAGCTGAGGTTCTTGTGCTTCATTTTTTCCAGTTTTGTCTCTGTTTTTTGCAGCCTGTGATCAGTGTATGTGTCTATTTAAAAACCCCTTTTCCTTGCTGTTATTCCGCCTCATTTGTACAAAATAACTGTAGGTGTTCTTGTGTGTTTGTTGCGTCATTTACAATTTTCCATTGCAAAAGTAGAATAGTCGTACTGTCGTCCTTTGATTTAGATCTGTCGTAAGTGTCGATTTTGATCATAGGAGAAAGTTCATTTGCTGTTGACAGTCGATTATGCTTTTACTTTTGCCTTTGGTTTGAGTTTGTGACTTTCTAGTGTCGAAATGAGTATTTATTTCAAAATCATAAAGTGTCGTAATCATCTCTACCTTTTGATTTCGAAAAGAAGCTTGTTTGTGTTTGTCACTTGAAAGCAAATTCAGATTTGTACATCAACTTTCTTTTTAGGCATCAATATTAAGAAAGTCGAAAACAAATACATGCACATGTGCATTTGCATATTGACAGTCTGTTTGGCTTGATTTAGGAAAGTGCATTTACAGTGTGCTCTTTGCTCTTTGTGAAAAGATTGTGTCTTTCTTTTCCCCTTGTAGCTAGGATTTTCATTGCTGAAAAGAGATAAAATTTTGCTTATCATCTTTAGATTGCATTTTAGGAATTACATCTGCATCTCGTGGTGAACCCAAAAGGCAAACTTCATAAGAAAGATCAACTTAAAATAAATTCAATGAACTTAACAACGCTTTGGAACTTAACGCACAACATTTAGAGGTCTAGACTAGAGACATATTCCGGCGTCGTAAAGCCTGGTAATTGTTGTCCTCACTAATGGTTGGGTGTTTCCTCCACTTTGAGACGATAAGTGCCAGTACGGACTTGTGCTCCCACGTACCGTCGAGTATATATTGGGAGACCCCTATAGGCTTAAAACCTTTTATCCATAGGAAGCCGTGTTGGCCGCCCTATCGATCGCAATGCACTGAACACAACATTCGGGAAGATTGACTGCCGTACCATAAAAAGTATTCTGCAGTTTTTCGATTGGTTTGGTACTCCCTCTACCTAGATCTCCAGAGCAGTCCCTTTCGTTCCTTTTCAGACTCCTTAACGGAAAAGGTCCATCTGAGCACTTGTCACTTCAGGCTCATTAAAAATCGAAGGAGACTAGAGTCATCTTTTGTTTTTTCTCGACTCTTAAAAACTGAAAAAACAAGTTGTGTCAAAGCGTCCAAAAATTTATTTTAAACGGAATATTCATTACCCCTTTCCTACGTTGATCTTAGGTTGAGAAAATGGAGTCTACCAACCAAGGAATTCCCCTTGGTGGAAATCCTAGTCCCTTCTCCTCTTGGGGAGATGTTGGTGCACCCCATATGGCCACATTGTCGCTTCCAGGACTGACAATTGGCTTGCCGGTATGGCTCTTCTCAACCAATGTCATTCAGAACACCACTATTCCTGAACAATCGAATCAGCAATTAGACGAGTCCAGAGTTGCCCACCAGCCTTCTACTTCCTCTAATTCTTCCTCTCCTCCTTCCTCTTCGCTTGATGGAGCTGGTAAAGCTAAAAGCCAAGTTCCTAAGGAGAAGAAGGAAAAGAAGAAGAAAGAGAAGAAGAAAAAGGATCCAAAAGCGAATGGGGGAAAACGAGTGTCGTCTAACGAAAATCCACACACTGCACCGACCAGGCCTAAATCACCATGTGTCATTTGCAAAGGAGACCACTTTCATAGAGATTGTCCTTGCATCCCTCGGATACTAAGGGACTGGTCTCCTCGTTTGCACAATCCGGTGTCGTCAACCTCTGATGATCATGTTGAAAGCACACTGTCAACTAGCGAAAGTGAAGCCCCAGGACAAAAAGGGAAAGCTAGATTTCCTTGTAAACTGTGCGAAGGCAGTCATGCCGTCCACCGTTGTCCCTTCTTAGACGAAGCTAAAAGAGTTTTGGATGATCGTCCAGTTTCACCGTTACGACTTCCTCCTGGATATAAAAAACTCTTACCGAGTCCGTCGCTAGTTGAGAATCCGGCTGGCCCGCTCAAGTGGTTGGCTGAAGCGCCTATCATTGAAGATAAACCATCTGGATCCATACCAGACGAAAGTCAAAAGGTCGAGGCAGCAGTTGACCCGGTCTTGCCTTCAGAGGTTTTATCTTCAGATGATACAATCACTGAAGAGAACAAGGATGACACCGTCCAAATTCTCTTCATAAACACAGACTCCGATGAACATGGGGGCAATTTACCCGTTCCTTTACCGCAGGAAGGAAGTTCGCCAGAGCCATACTCGGCCGTCTATTTGGTCCCACCTCCAAGCAACCTAGTTGTTTCCTTCGACTGGAACCAACTAGGCAGACCTTCTTTACCAGAAAGTGTACCATTCCGAATTATCGTTCAAATATATAGAATGGTTATGGCTGGTGCCATCATAGATGAGGGGGCTTCTGTGAGTATCCTTTCCTCGACTGCTTGGAAAGCGCTTGGTTCGCCATCGCTTTTGCCTGAAATGAGAAATCTGACAGGCTTTGATAAAGGAACCAGTCGACCTTTAGGGATCCTTCCCGATGTGCCCATAACATTGAGAAGGAAGACAGTTCGCATGAACGTAATGGTAGTTCAAGGACCCTTGGATTATAACCTACTCCTTGGACGAGACTATATTTATTGCATGGGAGCCATTGTCTCCTCACTCTTTAGAGTAATGTGTTTTCCGCACGAAGGAAGAGTGGTCAAGCTCGTGGACCAGCTTTCATTTCCCAGATCACGCATAGCAAATAGTCATATACCGTCCCTAAATGGTCTTTTCACGCAAGAAATGTCTCAATCTACAGTCCATCCTCCCGATGAGCGCGAGTAATTCGGAGGGATATGACTGAAACCAAGGGGGCATGCATCCTGGTCTGCTTCGGCAGGAAAACTTCGGGTATAGGGTAGGTTTCCGCGGGAGAATATGACTAGTCTGTACCCCGTCCGTGATTGGAAGAGGGGTTATTCTAGAACAAGATTCTCTTGTCAAAGTTATGTAAGTGGGCGAGCACCGCCACTCACCTTTGTTTATCTCGGTAGACATCGCCGAAGAAATGTTTTGTTTGCGCTGTGAATAGAACAATCTTTGGGTAGCCTGTAAGAGGTAGTACCCTTCCTGATAAAACGAATGTTTTGTCAGCTCGAATAGAGGGTGACCTTGAAACTCTGTTTTATACCTGGGGGCATGCAAACCTTTTGGAGTGCAAGCGATGGGCGACTATTTATTTTTAAAATTTTTAGGACTTCTAACCCTTTAAACTCGTAGGATTAGTCGTCACCTAACTTGCATAAAGAAAGGATGTGGGGCGAAAATCTAAAAATTGCCATTTTTATATGAGACATTCTTATCATATGACTGGATTAATCGAGCAGTGTTACTGCAAGGTTCAAGCTCGTTAAAAAATAAACCTGCACCGAGAAAACGTTTCCACCCGCATTTAAGCTCGTTAAAAAATGAACTATTCCCTGGTAAATAACCACCGTGAATGTAGCACTTCAGCCATTAAAGCCTTGGTCGTGTTTGCACCGTCACCTCCACTTTTCCATTGGCCGATCATTCACCTCCACTTGATTGTTTACCCATTTTGAGGAACAGCTGCGAAGAGTGATTTCACTAGCCATCCTTGTGACACTGCCGTGACTGGAAAATTCCAAACCGTACTTGGAATCAGCTGCTACCCATTTTATCACTCGTTCCTCAAAAGACGAGTCTTCCTTAAGCTCTTTTCAACTGACTCGTAAAATATGAAAAGATTGCCGAGTCCTTGGCCTTCCAGCTCGTTAAAGGGACAGGAAGTGCTATCCCTCCTCTAGATTTTAATCTTTTTGGACCTGAGGGATTATTGCACAAAAAGATCGAGCGCTTGTTTTGTTCGGCTCGTTAAAGCGATCGAAAGTTCATCCCTTCTGTATTGTTTTATACTTTTTTGGACTTAAGGGATTAGATGACGAAAAAGGAATTTTGGAGTTACCTTTACGTACCTTTTCAGACTCTCTAAAAATGAAAAGGACCGAGTTATCTTTGTCGTTAAACTCGTTAAAAAGATTAATAGCGACAAACTTGTCTTTAGACGAGAACGAGTTTCACTATCGCTAGGCTCGTTAAAACATAGCGATGGGTTTGCCCGAAGGGCAAATTATAGAACAAGCATATGTTATCCTCCTCAAGCTTGACAAAAATAAAGAGGTACTGGTCAGCAATGACTAGGGAAAAATTGGGAAGAAAACTCAAAGAATCTTTATTGGTAGCAAGTCGCTCTTGAACATGACACTTCCACTCCGTGTCCGAGTCGGGTTGGGTTGTTTCATTCACCGGTCACATCACCATGGTCACGTCATACCATCCACATTTGGGGTAAATGATACCAATCCATCACATAAGTGTCGCTCACATGTTCAAGAGAAGTCATCCAGAGAAGTCACCTGTGTCCCATCCACTACCATACATTATACTTCATTCTTTCATGACCGCCATCCTGAACCATATATCATCAGATTGTTTTCACCTCCATCAAAATCGTTTGCTCCGTTCCATTTCATTGATGTGGGATTCATTAAGGCCCTCCTTTGATGGATCACTTCTTGTCGACATCAGCTCATTATCCAAGAAGTTGATCTAGGAACACCCCATTCAGTACTTTGAAGCTTGCATGCCTTAATGGCAAGTTTCTCACTTCCGGCGACAGGTATACATCAATGACCTTCGACCGAAAGATTTTGCGTGGTGTTCGACGCCAAGTCCTTTATTCACACCACGTGAATTGTACTGCAGTACCTTGAGGGTCATCATCATTATCGGTGATTCCTCTCATGCTTTTTAACAGTTTACATCATTGACTGGTAATCAAGCGATGTCTTTCCATGTTCGACTTCAAAACATTTCTCACATGGATCGACTTGTACTTCGAGTGAAGATCGGACGAGATTGAAGACCTCGGATCTAGTTTCATCCATCTGGGCTGCGATATATATTCAGGAAAATAAATACATTGAAATGTACAGCATTGCAGCACAGATAATCATCCTACCAAAAGGATGATGGTTGTATCAGAATTGTCAGTCTACCATCAGACGATTGTCTGTCCTATGTACATGAAAATGAATTTATAAAGTTGAGCATGGGAATGCCCGCCTCAGCTAGATCATGAAAACAACATGAAGATAATGTATTGTATTGTATCTTATTACAGGTCTCCTCCCAGCGTTGAAAGGACTTCGGATCCTCCTAATAAAGCATTTCACCCGATAAACGGCCTCATACTTTAGGGGGCAACTGTTATAGACATTTTTGTGCCTTACAGCTCTAAGCATGAAATGTCCATAAACCAAGGGCTCCTAAGTCCCTAAAAGTGTTGTTCTAACTCCTAAAGGAACAAGGTCAACAAATTACAGCTTCTCCCAGAAGTTCTCCACCAGAAAATGCTCAGAATCAGTCAAATCAGGATCATTTCAGCTGCTCCACTGGCTAGCTGCGTTGCATAGCACCCAAATACACTAGCTAGGTGCGTTGCAACACACCTAAATGCACTATCAGGGTGCGTTGAGTGGGAAATGACAAATGGCAGTGCCATTCCGCGAGGTGGAAAGACAATGGAAGCTTCCAGAATCTTCCCCAATGACACTTGCCTCACTGAATTCGACCAAGGATGAGTAAGAGGCTCTCAGTCTCCAAGTGGAAGCAAGAACTGACAGAGAGAAGACACTAGTCAAATCATAAGCTGACTCATCCTCCTTGCATACATCTATATATGGATCCCTCATCCCAGAGATCCAGAGGCTGGAATTTTGTACATTGCAAAGAATTACTGTTGGTTTTGAGATAGATATCAGAGTATTGGGTGATTTATGCTTTGTTGGAGGTGAAGAGGGGCTTCTTTGCTAGGAGGTTGATGCTGGATCAGGAATCATCGGTTGTAACTCCTCCTGGATCTTCTTGTTATATCAATAAAACTATTTGAGTTTCTCCTACATGCTTGTGTATCATTGATGCTTGTTACATTTGTATGTTTAGCTTAAATCTGATCCTAAGCTTTTTATGAATATAGATCCATGTCTTTGTGCAGTTTTCTTCTTCTGTGATCTTACAGGAACTTGGTGAAGCTGGGCAAGTAAGGAAGCAGGTAGCTGGAAGCTGTCAAAGAAGAGAGGGGTTGGATCAAAGGATTAGCGCAAGACACAGGTCGGTTCTTTCTATCCCCCTCTATCTTAATTCATAAAGGAAATACAAAAGTAGTTTTCTCTGTTTGTTTCTATGGTAACTGTCACACCTTAGTGGGATAGGGTCGTTCTGAATAGACACTTTTCCCATTAACAGATGGGGTGATTCTTGGGAGGATATTCTTAGCCAGGAGCTTAACACAGTTGGAGCCATGGGGCATGGGTGATGATGATTGGACATGGTGGCATTGGGATCTAGTTGTGTCTATTGGCGGTAAGTTGAGCCTAAGGTTTGTTTGGGATCGGGGTATTGAAGGTTCCAATTACGATTGGATAACACAGTGGAATGACGTAGCACAATGGTTTGTATGGGATCCCTGTATCGGTGTATAGATGCCTCTATAGTTAATAGATGCAGAGTTATTGAGGGAAAGAAATCTTGAGGTGGGAGGATTTATATTTTCCCATTTTTCAATTTCCCTTATGATGCGGTTAGGATGGACTTCCAAGGTTGGTGGCAACCAATTTACAAGAGCAAGATTATGCCATCAAAGCACTTGGAAGGTTTTGGAGGAATTGTATTAGGTCCAATGGAGTTTTCTTTATATACTTGACCATCAATGGTAGTTCCACATAGTTCATTCTTGTTTCCATTGCATTCTAATGAATCCTATAAAACAGGGTTATTATTAGCATAATTTAATTGAAAATGATAAAGGTGTTGTTTGGAGGGGACTATTTGGAGAAACACCTTAGTATAATAGCTCATTGGAACCAGAATGAGGAGATCTATAGGATGGGATGGTGAAAGGAGACTTCCAATGGCCATAGAAAGTATGGTGGTTGAATAATCATTTCACAAGGTTAAAAAGTGATTTTAATTAGTCACTTTATTAAATTAAAAGGGGAAGAGTGCTTAATTGAGAAAAAGGCCAAAAAGGGGAAAAGTGGCTTAAAAATAAAATAAAATAAAGTCATTTAAATAAAGTAAAATGGGAGAAGCCTCTAGAAGGGAAATAAAATAATAAAATAAAGTGCTTCTAGAAGGTTGGAGATCCATCCATCAATTCTTTAAAAGGAGGGGAGCAAATCATTTGAGACATCTTGGTTTGGTGATATTCTTTGATTGGTGAGGTTTGGATAACCTATTTCTTAGCTTTATTAATCCCAAGACAAAAATCCTTGGATGATTTGATGAGAGTGGATGAAAACCCATCTCATCCCTTGGTGAATTCTTTCAAAATTCATAGGTGCATTTATCAGCTGCAATTCCAAATTAACAACTAGATCCAATGTTGTAGCAGATATATTTAGAGGTCGGATCCAATTTCCAACAATTCAGGGTTCTATCTCAATTATTCTCCAGCTATTGATATAGCCATGTAATATCACTTTTCTATATTAATATAATAAAGTTGGGATTTGTTGTATTTGTTTCATGTTGAATTTGTTGTATATTTTATCTTTGTTGTATTATGGGTTTTATTTGTTGGCAATCTTTGTGGTGTCTGGATAAAAATTAACGACATAAAATTTTATGAAGAAAAATCCCTAATAATTCCACGAAATACCCAAATGGGATACTACAAAATTCCTTGTATATATGGCTTATGGGCCATTGGATATACCCTTGGTGTTATATTGGTAGTCGCTAGGTTTGACCTTGGGCTTCACCTATATTAATCCAACAAGTTATCATTTCACCATGGTAAAATAATAACAATAATAATAAAATAATTTGGTCTCCTCATGGGACGACCAAGTGGTTGGCATAATGGGTTGTTATCCCCTCCATCAGGAGATCCCCCACCCTTGTGGAGCCTCCACTTTTTGTAAGTCACAAATTCATAGTATAGATATATTACGAGTTGTTGGATATACTCTTAGTGTTATAGTGTCACCCACTAGGTTTGATCTTGGGCCTTGCCCAGATTATTCCAAGGAATTATGATTCACCATGGTAATAAATAAATAGAAATATAAAATAATTTGTCTCCTCGTGGGATGACTGAGTGGTTGGCACAATGGGATGTTATTCCCTCCACTTGGTTTCAATCCCATGAGGGGACATCTTTGTCTTATTGTGATAGGGCTCAAGGAGTAAGGTCCCCCACTCTCACCCTCCAAGGAGTAGGATCCTCCACCCTCACCCACGTGGAGTCTTTTCTCTTGCTAAGTCATAAATTACTGGTTCTAGTTCTAGTTCTTAGCTCTTATACCCATTAAGATTATAGTTCTAGTTCTTAGCTCCCTAAAAGTCATGTAGTGGAAATAAAAAATCAAGGTGTTATATCGTAAATCAAGTTGTCAAAATAAAATCAGAACTAAAACTATTTCTTGAGGTGAACTAGTTTTTTCTTTAGTAATGATTCTAATGTAGCCTTCTAACTAGTCTAGATAAACTCAAAATAAGGAGCATGAGCAGCATACATACATCATGAGAAACTACTAAGTTTAATAAAAATCAATCAAACTTCGACATTAAATCCATAAACACACCAATATCTATATATTTACTGAGTTGGAAACGATATATACATATATAATATAGGAAAATTGTATGAAAATGATTCAAACCCTAGTTATCACAATGAGAGTTATATTGTTGTTCAAATAATTAATCATTCTTGATTGTATTCATAAACTATGAATCAAATTTCAAATCGATATGTGTAAGCACAGTCTGTGTGTTTATGCAAATTGAAATCTATATTTATATATTGATTGGCCAGTCTTTGGAATTATAAGCTAAGGATGTTGAATCAGTCCCCATAACTTGGATCAACCTTTTAAATACTAAGTATGAGAGATAATCATCATTTATAAACTCAAAAAATTCATATCAAGTTGAGGTTGCTTGTCACAGAGTGTGATAGAACATGCTTCCCCATATATCAATATCATATGAATGTTGAATGAACGAGGAAACAGTCAAGTTAAAATGGGAGAAAATGAGATTACCAATCTCGATACCTTGATGCAACTCTGTTATAGACATTTTTGTGCCTTGCAGCATTGAGCATGAAATGTCCATAATCTAAGGGATCCAAAGTCCCTAAACATGTTGTTCCTACCCCTAGAGGAACAAGGCTAACTAACCACAGCAATTCACAGAAGTTCTCCACCTGAAACCACTCAAAAACAAGTCAATCCAGGATCATGTCAACTGCTCCACTTAACATCTGCGCTGAATGTCAACTACTCCACTGTCTACCTGCGTTGAATGTCAACTCCAACAAAGGCTACCTGCGCTGAGCGAGATTGGACAAGTGGCAGGCTCATTCCTCAATGTGTCAATGCTCAGGAAGCTTCCAAAATGACACTTGCCTCAAGGAATTCGACTAGTGATGAGTAAGAGGTTCCAAATCTCCAAGTGGAAGCAAGAACCTCCAAGTGGACTCAAGAACTGAGAGAGGGAGAGGACACTAGTCAGATCTCAAGCTGACTCATCCTCTCTCCAAACATCTATATATGGATCTCACCTCCATGAGATCTAGAGGCTGGAATTTTGTTATTGCAAAGAATTGTTGTTGGTTTGAGACTGGAAACATTGGGTGCTTAATGCTTTGAAGGGAGTTGAAGAAGGAATTCCATTCTGCTGGGAAGGAGATGCTGGATTGGAGCCCTCTGGGTTGTATCTCTTCCTGAACCTTGTTATCAGTCAATAAAGCTATCTTGGTTTTCTCCTATATACTGGTGTATTTGTATGATTGCATTAGTGTATTTGATTTACTTCTAATCCTGAATCATTTATGAATATGTATATTTTCCTTTGTGTTGTGTTCTTCTCTTGTCGCAAGTAGCTGTTCTCTTGTCACAGGTAGCTGTTTTCTTGTGATCTCGTGGGAATCAAGTAGCTGTTCTCTTGAGCAAGCGAGGAGGCAAGTAGCTATGAACACCCAAAGAGAAGAGGATCTAGATCGAGGGACAAACGAAAGACAACGGTAAGTCTATCGATCTCCCCTCTTTCACATTTCATAAAGGAAGAAACCAGAATAGCTGTATCTGTTTGTTGCTAAGGCACTGTCACACCTTAGGTGGATAGGATCATCCTGCATAGGCATTTTTCCCCACAACAAATTGGCGACTCCGCTGGGGAGATTGCTTTAGTCATTTTATTTGTGTTTACATCATTGTTTGCTTCATAGACTCAACAACAACAATCGAACTGCTTCTGCAAAGTAGACTGTTGCTGCTTTGATCCTTCACTGGGTTTTTGTCTATGATCTGAACAATGGACTCACAAATGACTTGATGATCCTTTGTGATAGTCTTTAGTACCCTCTCAAAGCATCCCTCTGATTATACCTTGCTTGTGTTTCTGATTTGGCCTGAAACAGTTGATTTTTGAGCATTTTGTGACCCAGAACCCAGGAGAAACGAGAGTTTCTCCTTCAGCGCAACTGCTGTGAAGGCAGTCTGCATTTCAACGCAGGTCCCGTGAGGGCTACCTGCGCTGAATGTCAAGTCCTCAGTGTTGAGGTTGCGCTGAACCAGTTTGGCCTTGTGCAGCTGGGGTTCTCTGCTCTCTGTTGCCCTGTTTTGATCTCTGTTTTTTGCAGCCTTTAACCAGCATAGGTACCAGTCTGATAACTCCATTTCTTTGCTTAGATTCCGCCTCCTTTTGTACAAAAAGATTGTGAGTGTTTTTATGTGTTTGTGGCATCATTTATAGTTTTCCTTTGCATGAGTAAAGTAGTCATACTGTAGCCTTTGATTCAGATCTGATTGATTGTGATCTTAGAAGAGAGTTCATTGGCTGTTTGCAGATTGATTATCATTTGCTTTTGCTTATTGGTTTGAGTTTGTCTCTTTTAAGTGTCAAAACAAGTATTCATTTCGAAAGTCGCAAAGTGATTGTAATCTCTTCTACCCTTGTTGTTTTCGAAAAAGTAAACTTGTTTGTATCTGTCATTTAAAAGCAAATTCAAAGTTGTACAAAAAGCTTTCTTTGTAGGCATTAATACTAAGAAAGTGGAAAACAAACACCTGCATTGTGCATTTGCATTTTGATAAGTTTGCATGATTGATTTAGGAAAGAGTGCATTAGAGTGTGCTGATTTCTCTTTGAGAAAAGATAGTGTCTTTCTTTTCCCTTAGTAGCTAGGATTTTCAAAGTTGAAAAGATTATAAAGCTTGCTTATCATCTTTAGACTGCATTTAGGAATTTGTATCATACATCTCGTGGTGAACCTTGAAAGGCAAACTTTAAAAAGATCAACCTAAAATAAACTGAATGAACCTAACAACGCTTTGTAACATAACGCACAAAATAGAGGTCTAGGCTAGAGACGTGTTCCGGCGTCGTTAAGCCTAGTGACTGTCAATCTCGTGGAAGGTGGGTGATTCCTCCTAAGGGACGATAGCGCTAGTACGGATTGTGCTCCCACGTACCGTCGCGTATATATTGGGAGACCCCTATAGGCATAAATCCTTTATCCTTAGGAAGCCGTGTCGGCCGCCCTACTGATCGCAATGCAGTGAACACAGCATTCACGAAGATCGACCGCCCGTACCTTAAAAAGTATTCTGCGGTTTTGCGAAAAGTTTGGCACACCCTCTGCCTAGAACTCCAGAGCAGTTCCTTTTGGCCTTTTTCAGACTCTATAACAGAAAAAGTCCATCCGAGCATTTGTCACTTCGGGCTCGTTAAAACATTGAAGGAGACTAGAGTCATCTTTAGCTTTTTCTCGACTCTTTAAAAGTGAAAAAGCAAGTTGTGTCTAAAGCGTCGTTAACAATTTATTTTAAACGGAGGAATCACCCTTTATTCCCGCGTTGATCTTTAGGTTGAAAAGATGGAGCACACCAACCAAGGAATTCCCCTTGGTGGAAATCCTAGTCCCTTCTCCTCTTGGGGAGATGTTGGTGCGCCCCATATGGCCACATTGTCGCTTCCAGGACTGACAATTGGCCTACCAGGCTGGCTCTTTTCAACCAATGTCATTCAGAACACCACCATTCCTGAACAGTCGAGTCAACAGTTAGATCAGACAAGAGTTGCCTCCCAACCTTCTACTTCATCTCCCTCTCCTCCTTCCTCTTCGCTTGACGGAACTGGTAAATCAAAAAACTGAGTTCCTAAGGAGAAGAAGGAGAAGAAGAAGAAAGAGAAGAAGAAGAAGGAGCCTAAGGCGACTGGGGGCAAACAAGTGTCATCTGACAAAAATCCACACACAGCACTCGCAAGGCCTAAATCGCCATGCGTCATATGCAAGGGAGACCACTTCCATAGAGATTGTCCCTGTATCCCCCGGATACTAAGAGACTGGTCCCCCCGTTTGCACAATTCGGTAGCATCGACCTCTGATAGCCATGTCGACTGCTCACCGTCAACTAGTGGGAGTGAAGCCCCAGGACAGAGTGGGAAAGCTAAATTTCCCTGCAAACTGTGTGAAGGCGATCACGCCATCCACCGTTGTCCCTTCTTAGATGAGGCAAAAAGAGTTCTGGAAGATCGCCCGATTTTACGAGCGCATCTCCCTCCTGGATATCAAAGACTCCTGCCAAGTCCCTCACTAGTTGAGAACCTGGCTGACCCGCCCAGGTGGTCAGCCGAAGCACCTGTCATTGAAGATGAACCATCTGAATCCATACCTGACGAAAGTCTAAAGGTTGAAACGGCAGTTGACCCGGTTTTTCCTTCAGAGGATCTATCTTCGAATGACACCATCACAGAGGAGAATCAAGACAACACCGTCCAGATTCTCTTCATAAGCACTGACTCTGATGATCAAGGGGGCAATGCCACCATTCCTTTATCGCAGGAAGGAAGTTCATCAGAGTGCTATCCGGCCGTATACTCGGTCCCACCACCAAGCAACCTGGTTGTGTCCTTTGACTGGAACCAACTGGGCAGACCCCGTTTGCCAGCTAGCATACCATTCAGAATTATCGTTCAAATATACAGAATGGTAATGGCTGGCACTATCATTGTTGAGGGGGCATCTGTGAGTATCCTTTCCTCTATTGCTTGGAAAGCGCTTGGTTCGCCTGCTCTTTTGCCTGAAATGAGAAATCTATCAGGCTTTGATAAAGGAACCAGTCGACCTTTAGGGATCCTCCCCAATGTGCCTATAACATTGAAAGGGAAGACCGTTCAAATGAACGTGATGGTCATTCAAGGACCCTTGGATTATAACCTACTCCTTGGACGGGACTATATATATTGCATGGGAGCTATAGTCTCCTCACTCTTTAGAGTAATGTGTTTTCCGCATGAAGGAAGAGTGGTCAAGCTCGTAGACCAACTTTCGTTCCCCGGATCACGCATCGCAAATAGTCATATACCATCCCTAAATGGTCTATTCACGCAAGAAGTGTCTCAACCCACGGTCCGTCCTCCTGATGAGCGCGAGTAATCCGGGAGGATATGATTGGAACCCAGGGGGCATGCGTCCTGGTCTGCTTCGGCAGGAAAACTTTGGGTATAGGGTAGGTTTCCGCGGGAGAATATGACTAGTCCGTACCCCGTCCGTGGTTGGAAGAGGGGTTGTTCTAGAATAGGATTCTTTTGTCAAAGTTATGTGAGAGGGCGGGGCTCGTCACTCACCTTTGTTTATTTCGGTAGACATTGCTGAGGAAGTGTTTTGTTTGAAAGATTAACGAGACAATCTTTGGGTAACCTGAAAGAGGTAAGCCTCTCTCTTTAAAACAATTGTTTTGAAGGAAAAGAAGTAGAAGTAACCTTGAAATCGTACTTTATACCTGGGGGCATGCAAACCTTTTGGAGTGCAAGCAAAGAGAGGTTATTTATCTGTTTTTTGGGTTAGCTGTTTCCTAACTTGCATAAAGAAAGGATGCGGAGCAAATCTTAGTGAGATGAAGCTCCATAAAAAATAGAATCTTGATGAGACACTCTTATCATATGACTGGGTAAACGAGCAGTTTTAGCATAAAGTTCATGCTCGTTAAAAAATAAACGCAAGATCCGAGCAGTTTTAGCACATAGTTCATGCTTGTTAAAAAATAAACATAAGATCGAGCAAATGTTTCCACCCGCGTTTAAGCTCGTTAAAAAATGAACTACCCAGTAAATAACCACTGTGAATGTAATATCATCAGCCATTAAAGCCTTGGTCGTGTTTGCACCTGTCACCTCCACTTTTCATTTGGCCGATCGTTCACCTCCATATGATTGTTTACCCATTTTGAGGAACAACTGCGAAGAGTGATTTCACCTAGCCATCCTTGTGACACTGCCGTGATTGGAAAATTCCAACCTGTACCTGGAATCAACTGCTATCCCTGTTTATCACTCGTTCCTCAAAAGACGAGTCTTCTTTAAGCTCTTTTCAACTGACTCGTAAAATATGAAAAGATTGCCGAGTTTTGGCCTTCCAGCTCGTTAAAGCGACCGGAAGAGCTATCCCTCCTCTAGATTTTTATCTTTTTGGACCTGAGGGATTATTGCACAAAAAGATCGAGCGCTTGTTTTGTTCGGCTCGTTAAAACTATCGAAAACTCATCCCTTCTATATTGTTTTATACTTTTTCGGACTTAAGGGATTAGATGACGAAAAAGGAATTTTGGAGTTGACTTTATGTACCTTTTCATACTCTCTAAAAATGAAAAGGACCGAGTTATCCTTGTCGTTAGACTCGTTAAAATCATTAAATAGCGACAAACTTGTCTTTAGACGAGAACGAGTTTCACTATCGCTAGGCTCGTTAAAACATAGCGATGGGCTTGCCCGAAGGGCAGGTTATAGAACAAGCATATGTTATCCTCCTCAAGCTTGACAAAAATAAAGAGGTACTGGTCAGCAATGACTGGGGAAAAATTGGGAGAAACTAAAGAAAACTTTGATGGTAGCAAGTCGCTCTTGAACATGACACTTTTCCTCCGTACCGCAATCGGGTTGGGTTGTTTCATTCACCGGTCACATCACCATGGTCTCGCCATACCATCCATATTTGGGGTAATGCTACTGATCCAACGCATCAGTGTCACCATATGTTCAAGAGAAGTCGTTCAGAAAGAGTCAACTGGGTCCCATCCACTGCCATACATTATCCTTCATCCATTCATGACCGCCACCCTGAATCATATGTCTCAGATCGTTTTCACCTCCACTAAAATCATTAGCTCCGTTCCGTGTCACTGATGTGGGATTCATCAAGGCCCTCCTTTGACGGATCGCTTCTTGTCGACATCAGCTAATTATCCAAGAAGTCGATCTAGGAACAACCCCTTCAGTACTTTGAAGCTTGCATGCCTCAATGGCAAGTTTCTCACTTCCGGCGACAGGTTTACATCAATGACCTTCGACTAGAAGATTTTGCGTGGTGTTTGACGCCAAGTCCTTTATTCACACCACGTGAATTGTACTGCATTACCTTGAGGGTCATTATCATTATCGGTGATTCCTCTCGCGCTTGTTAACGGTTTACATCATTGACCGGTAATCAAGCGATGTCTTTCCATGTTCGACTTCAGCGCAGTTCTCACATGGATCGACTTGTACTTAGAGTGAAGATCGAACGAGTTTGAAGACCCCGGATCTAGTTTCATCCATCCGGGCTGCGATATATATTCAGGAAAAATAAAAACATTTGACATGTACATCATTGCAGCAGATGATCATCCTACTCAAAGGATGATAATTTTGCCAAAATTATCAGTCTACCATCAGACGATCATCTGTTCTATGTACAAAAATGAATTTATAAAGCTGAGCATGGGAATGCCTGCCTCAGCTAGATCATGAAAGCAGAATGAATCATAATGTATTGTATTTTATCTTATTACAGGTCTCCTCCCAGCAAATGGATGAACTTCGGACCCTCCTGGATAAAGCATTTCACCCGATAAACGGCCTCATACTTTAGGGGGCAACTGTTATAGACATTTTTGTGCCTTACAGCATTGAGCATGAAATGTCCATAATCTAAGGGATCCAAAGTCCCTAAACATGTTGTTCCTACCGCTAGAGGAACAAGGCTAACTAACCACAGCAATTCACAGAAGTTCTCCACCTGAAACCACTCAAAAACAAGTCAATTCAGGATCATGTCAACTACTCCACTAAACATCTGCGTTGAATTTCAACTGCTCCACTGTCTACCTGCGTTGAATGTCAACTCCAACAAAGGCTACCTGCGCTGAGCGATATTGGACAAGTGGCAGGCTCATTCCTCAATGTGTCAATGCTCAGGAAGCTTCCAAAATGACACTTGCCTCAAGGAATTCGACTGGTGATGAGTAAGAGGTTCCAACTCTCCAAGTGGAAGCAAGAACCTCCAAGTGGACTCAAGAACTGAGAGAGGGAGAGGACACTAGTCAGATCTCAAGCTGACTCATCCTCTCTCCAAACATCTATATATGGATCTCACCTCCATGAGATCT
This sequence comes from Pinus tabuliformis, assembly GCA_031772625.1. Classification (NCBI taxonomy): domain Eukaryota; kingdom Viridiplantae; phylum Streptophyta; class Pinopsida; order Pinales; family Pinaceae; genus Pinus; species Pinus tabuliformis. The sequence continues at coordinate 202,606,045 of CM062813.1, forward strand.
AGAGGCTGGAATTTTGTTATTGCAAAGAATTGTTGTTGGTTTGAGACTGGAAACATTGGGTGCTTAATGCTTTGAAGGGAGCTAAAGAAGGAATTCCATTCTGCTGGGAAGGAGATGCTGGATTGGAGCCCTCTGGGTTGTATCTCTTCCTGAACCTTGTTATCAATCAATAAAGCTATCTTGGTTTTCTCCTATATACTGGTGTATTTGTATGATTGCATTAGTGTATTTGATTTACTTCTAATCCTGAATCATTTATGAATATGTATATTTGCCTTTGTGTTGTGTTCTTCTCTTGTCGCAAGTAGTTGTTCTCTTGTCACAGGTAGCTGTTCTCTTGTGATCTCGTGGGAATCAAGTAGCTATTCTCTTGAGCAAGCGAGGAGGCAAGTAGCTGTGAACACCCAAAGAGAAGAGGATCTAGATCGAGGGACAAACGAAAGACAACGGTAAGTCTATCGATCTCCCCTCTTTCACATTTCATAAAGGAAGAAACCAGAATAGCTGTATCTGTTTGTTGCTAAGGCACTGTCACACCTTAGGTGGATAGGATCGTCCTGCATAGGCATTTTTCCCCACAACAAACTCTCAACAATTTTCAAAGGAAAATTGACTTATTCAAAATTTTAAATATAAATAAAATATCAGATCAAACATAGAGGTATATGATACTACATATCACAATTATTAACACAAAGAAAGTTAAAACGATATCTAGGATGAGGTAGTTATCTTTGTTCACACATTGTTACTTTGTACACAATCTACATAGCAGTAGTCACAATAGTTATCAATGCATAAACCATTAAAACAATTTAAGAAAGAATACATGCCAGAAAGGAACTGTAGATTATATGTGCATAAATAAAAGAAATACATTACAAATCAGGTACACAACTATGAGGGTCCCTACCATAGATAGTGCCTAGCTAGATTACTATCAAGAAAGATGAGAAACCATAGTAAAATAATTGATCAAACTAGTCTTCTATTAATCACAATCAGATTACAATAAGTCTGCTAGTGCATGACTTATATACACGGATTCTAGAAAGTCTGAGAAAGAAGATCAAAATTTGAGTATTGACTAGCTAAATTAGCATTACAATGTTTGGTTCTATTTATAAGAATTACATCCAGATTTTTCCTACAAGAGGCCATAATATAAAAATATGATCTAATCCTTTGTTCTAGGAGTAGGGCTCCTCATCATAGCTGAAATACTCAATAATAGATCTTCTTCAACCCTTGTAATCTTCACCAAGATCATCACTAGTGAGGTGAGATCGACAAAATCCTAGATGTGCACTTATTAACAACAAAAATAGGGTTTCATTGTGGTTTCACTACTAGTCGTGCACTATGGAACCATTAGTGGTTCGATTTGACTTTAGGGTTGCTTAAACGCACGCTAGGAGGAAGGGTACCACATTTCCATGTACTCATCCAATATTTTGAGTCATATCCTTACGTGGATGCCCACAAATGTGATGGAAAATGGTCTCATGGTTCCCTTAGTACCGAAATCCTTGTGTTGGTACTGGAAGTGAAATGCATTTCCATCATTAGCAACATAACCTCAAAAATGCACTTAAATCTAGTCAAAAACATAGGATTTCAATAAGTTATGTAAGGAGAACCTTATCATATTGATTATAGGTGTTTGGGGTCAATATTATGGGATTTTAAAACAAAAGAGGCATAATAAGAAAAGGGATAGTATAGAAAAACAATGGTTGAAGATGGAAATGTTGAGGACCAACATCTCCCCTATGTCAATCCTCTCACATTCCTCATGCAAGACATACACAAAATTTGCAAAATCATACTGTGTCAAAATTTCTTATCAACTTGCAATCTACTTATGAGAGCCCTGTAACATTGTTTAGTATGTTGAGGCCTCCTTCATTCATAATCACTCTCTCTTTCTTCCTCCCTTGGGATGTGGATGGAATGGAATCCAAAAGCCTTTCTGTAATCTTTTTTTCTCAAGTTGTAACTCCTCAATATTTTCCTAAAATTTTTGACTCTGGGCTCTTAGTTGATCGTTTTATTTCTTCATGTATCGATCAAGCACCATGAGTTACATGATCTCCTATTTCAAATTCTTGACCTTTTTATTCCTTCTCTTTAGCTTCTCATTGATCTAGATCTTTTAACTTCAAGGATGCATACAAAATTGCATTTAAAAGAGCACATTAACCGAGTAACTTAACACATGAAAGAGAAGCAGAAATCATAAAACTACCATGAGATCAAAGGCACACAAATGATTTGATTACGAAGTTCACCTAATGTGGGCTATGTCTTTGAGCCCTGCTCAAAGTGGGGAGGCCTTCTTTCATTAAGTGGCATCAAAGAAATCAGTTACAAGCAACGTTAAAAAAATAACCCTTATACCTCCAATTCGGATGATGGCCTGAAAATGGAGACCTTGGCTGGAGAAACAGACTGCACGGATGGATTCCTAGCATGAAAATGTGAAAAATTTACTATAAACTTGTCAAATTCTGACATTGGCACCTTTGTTCCTCTAAAAGAATCTTTTCAGCATCTGGGAAATTCCCTCGCTCATGGTTCCACTGCCTCTGCTACTCCAGGTTTCGCACACGTCCTCTCTACATCGGTGGTCAAATGAGAAATTGAATAGTTTAAATATACATTGGTGGTGGACCTACCAATGTAGCTGCGTGGATCATTGGTAATGAGGCGCATTGGTTTGGTGGAGGTTCCAGTTCGAATCCCCCACATTCCATATAAATTTTTTAAAATACACGACTTTGGATTCCTTTAACAGTTGGCGGTTATATGCAGTTTGACTTTGGTATACATTTGGAACAACCCGGGTGGCGGGTCGGCCCACCGGGCCAAGCGAGTTTAAGCCCCACCAGTTCTACTACCTTGTACATATAACATATGGTAATCATTGTAATGATTTGGTAGCAACGGTTTGGATAACCGTTTAAACATATATATATATATATATATATATATATGTGTTGTTGTTGACCAGTGGTCGGGGGTGGCCCGCCCACCACACATTTTTTTAATATAACACAGTAATGTTGCTGGGGTGGTGGTGGGGTTGATGGCCCACCACCCCAATCTATATATATATATATATATATATATATATATATATATATATATAACGGTTCAAATTTATCCCACCAGTTTTTAAGGGATATTAGACAAATTAAGTAGGCAAAAAAATTCTTGTTCCAACCACTGTTTTTCGTGCACCGAGACTCTGCAAAAATTTTTCTTCATTAAAGATTGCCACTTGGCCCAGTTTGACCAGAACATTGACTAGCTACATCTTGAGCATACGAACTTGGATTTGGGTGTCGTTCGCATCGTTCGAATCATGGCAATGAGCACTATGACTTGGTCACGGATTCACTTCCATCTGAGGATTTTGGTTTTTGAGCTAGTTTCAAGGCCACTTCTATTTTTGTATCCACGTGGATCATTCCTCCTCACTGAGGAGATTTTGGTCCTCCAAAAGCATGACCATATCTTGCACACTACCTATGTCCTCGTCACGACATGCTTTCAACATTTGCATTGCATGCAAATCTGGTACATTCTTTGCAATCACATACAAAACCACACATGACTCAAACAACCCCATACTTGCCAAGAGTTTATAACACACACTCTTTGGTCAAGTTTTACATAATAGAAAGAAATAACCCATCTACCAAAAAAAGACTGAAAACATCATCCTTTCTTTAATAAGCAATGGAAAACACATCATCACTTTTACAATTATCCATAATGCATGATTTACAAACTGTGGCCATGATAAGCAACTATACCTAGTAAAACCATCTATTACTTATCAAAGTGAATGGGTAATCTACTTGTGGTAGATTTTTTTGTTGAATTCACCAACTAGTTTCTTCATAGGTTCTTTTTGGGCTTGGAGTGTCTCATATGCGGCTTTCTGGTGTCCATCCTCGTTGCAATAACTACAATGATTCTTTCTACTCCAAACTTTTCGGATTGTCTAGGAGCGTTTTTTCTTGGTGCGCCTTTGATAAGTGCCCATGTAATCCTCATTATCACTGGAATGCAATGAGGTTCTTTCATCATTTGTCATTGGTTGGTCACTGGTTGTCTTGGAGCATTCCCTAACTTCCTTTCTGACATATCCAAGTCCTACATAATGAGGAAATTCCTCCACTTTGATGGGATTCACAATGCCTTTGCCATTAATGTCAAGGTCCTTTCCTTGATACCCCATTTATTTCAATATTTTTTATCCAATTCTTGTACTATGTTTCTGAAAACCAGCGAAATCATCATCATAAAAAGTACATGAAATTTACAAATCACTTTTTACCTCAGGCTTGTCATGCTGCAAATTTTCCAAGGCTTCCTCCTTGGCTTGTAACTGATGCTGCAACCTTTGTTTCTCCTTCTCTACTTTGTGTAGTAGTTTCCTTAGTTCAACATTCTTTGCTTGAATGATTTGGTTGATTTCTTCAAGTTCTTGGATCCATGCCGCATTTGGTGCCCTTTTCATTTTTAGCACAACATCTGCTGAAATATTTGTCTCATCACCCAAATTAGAACCCAAGTCGATGGGTCCATCCACTGCAATCCCAAGAACTGAAATATTCATTTTGAAACCTGAGTTTGGTCCCGGATCACTTGGTCCACCGCCTGAAAATCCTGTATTTGTAATCTTCTCATCATCCTATGATTCAGATTCTTAGTCTTGTTACACAGTTGCAACTGTCTTCTGTTTCTCCTTTCTGTTGTTCCTCTGATTTAGATTCTTAGTCTTGTTACACAGTTGCAACTGTCTTCTATTTCTCTTTTCTGTTGTTCCTCTAAGGTCTCAATTCTGGATGAAGTTTCTAGCAATTCTCCTCATCATGCCCTTCTTTATGACAATGAGTATAAGAGGGCCTTTCTTATCTTCTCTTGGCTGTTGCTTCCCTCTTCGGGCGGTCATTTTTCTCATGCTTCTACCTACTTTCAAGATGTACAACCTTCACACTAGCTTCATCAAGAGATTTAGGTTCAAATAATAACATTGAATGATGCAAATGACTATGAAAATATCCATTATATTTCATCAACGTCTCAGAAGTGTCTAGTGGAACATTTAATGCTAATGCTTGTTTTCTATACTCCTTTGTAAAATTCTAAACAGTTTTACCTTTGATTTTTTTCAAATGTTTCCATTCCATCATGGCCTTCTATATTTAACCCAATGGGTAAAATTGTCTTCTTAAAGAAGGAATGAACTCAGACCAAGATGAAAGAATTTTAAGACTACTCTTACCACTTTGGTGCAACTTTCCTTCCCACCAGACGAGAGTGGTGCCACTCAATTGAAGGGATGCAAGATGGATCTTGGCTTCATCCTCTTTGATTCATAGTATGCGGCAATATACTTCAACCTGTCTTATCCAATTATCTAACTTTTTTGCATTAGATTCTCCACTAAATATAGGTAAATCGAACTTGATATCTAGCTTGAAAAAATGATTTTTAGATCCATTCCTTTGGTTCCTGTTAGAATGATGAGAAGAGGAAGAGGAAGAACTTTCACTGGAGGATGGAGAGGGAGGAGGTTCTTCTCCTCCACCTTCACGATTTACCGAGGTATGATCATCTCGTTCTTTCTTCTCATGCTTGATTGTCTTCTCATATTTTTCAAACAATTTGTCAATTTTCTTTTCCATGGTGAAGAATTTCTTGCGATAATTTTGCTCTTCCTCCAATCAAGCTTCCTCATCTTTCACGTTTCGTCTTCATGGTGCACGCCCCACTTTAATATCAAAGGATTTAATTTTTCCTTCACCTCTTTGGATCTTTTTCCTAGTTAGCATTCACTCATGCAACTCACATCAAGAAGACCTGCTCTGATACCAAACTTAATCCAGATCTTTTAACTTTAAGGATGCATACATAATTCCATATAAAAGAGTACATTAACCAAGTAAATTAACACATGAAAATGAAGCGGAAATCATAAAACAAACATGAGTCAAAGACACACAAATGATTTGATTAGGGAGTTCACCCAATATGGGTTACGTCTTCGAGTTCTGCTCAAAGTGGGGAGGCCTTCTTCCATTAAGTGGCATTGAAGAAATCAATTACAAGCAACATTACAAAAATGGCCCTTATACCTCCAATTCGGATGATGTCCTGAAAATGGAGACCTCATATGGAGAAACAGACCGCACGGTGAGATTCCTAACACAAAAACATGCAAAATCGACTATAAACTTGTCAAATTCTGACGTTGGCACCTCTGGCCCTCTAAAGGAATCTTTACAGTGTCTCAGAGATTCCTTCACTCATGGTTCCACTGCCTCTGCTGCTCAAGGTTATGCACCTGTTTACCCTCTATCGGTGGTCGAATGGTTTAAATGTACCTTGGTGGTGGAGCTACCAACGTAGGTCATGTGGGTCATTGGTAATGGGGCACATTGGTTTCGCGGAGGTTCCAATTCAAATCCCCCACATTCCATATAAAGTTTTTAAAATATGCGGCTTTGGATTCTTTTAGGAGTTGGCGGTTATATGTGGTTTGAATTTTGTATACATTTGGAACTTCCTAGGTGGTGATCCAGCCCATCGATCCAGGTGGGTTCAAGTCCTGTCGGTTCCAATACCCTCTATGTATAACATATGGTAATCGTTGTAACGGTTTGGTAGCGGTGGTTTGGATAACTGTTTAAACATATATATGTGTTGTTGTTGACCATTTGTCAGGCGGGTCTGCTGGGGGTGCCCGGCCCACCATGTATTTTTTTAATATAACACAGTAATGTTGTTGAGGGGGTGGCGGGGTTGGTCGCCCCCCACCCCAAAATAACTTTTTTATTTTTTAATATAACAATTCAAAATTTTCTACCAATTTTTAAGGTATATTAGACAAACTAAGTAAATGAAAAAATTTCCTATTCCGACCATCGTTTTCCATGCGTCGAGACCCTGTTGAATTGTTGCCTCATTAGTGACTACCACTTGGCCCAGTTTGACCAGAAATTTGACCAGCTATAACTTGAGCACACGAACTCGGATTTGAGTGTCGTTTGCACCGTTGGAATCAGGGTGATGAGCACTACGATATTTTCTTGGTTTCACTTCCATCTAAGGAATTTTATTTTTGAGCTATTTTCAAGGCTACTTCTATTTATGTATCCACTTTGATCACTCATCCAATGGGTCAATTAGAGTGTACTAAAATATGGAATTATCCAATAGAGGATCAAGCTCGATATGATAAACATATTCACTATGAAAATATTGAGAAGGGTAATCATGCTCAGATCCTCTCTTAGTAGACCCTTTAATAGGTGGTTCAAGAGAAATCCTCTTTGGTGAACTTGAGGGTTGATTTTCCTGCTTCTTCTTCGCTCTAAAGATCTTCCAAAGTGTGTCCATAGTTTTCAAAATTTATAAGAATCATTTTTTTCATAAGCTAGAGAGAGGCTTTTGTATTAACTGAAAAAATTAAAAAGTACATAGGCTATGCTACTAGTCTACCACTAGGGAAACTGAAATAGTACCAGAAAAAAGTCGTCAAGCCCATATTGTTTAAGTAACATTACTAGTCCAAAAAGTATAATTGGAAGTTTCAAATATGAGGATATTTACTTTGCAAAACGAAAGTTTTGATAGCCTATTCCTAGTTATAGGAGAAGAAATGCATCTCCCATAGAAAGAGAACCAAAAAATAGACTAAATATGGTGTGCATATCAAAGTATAAACTAGAGGAAAATTTTCATCATAGTCGGTGACATGGAAAAATGTAGGCTTGGATGTCTGAGGTCTAGTGTCCATCTCTGTTGGTACTTAAGTAGAGACCTTGTGATTTATTTCCTTGACTTGCAATTGGAGCTCATCTAGTTGAAGAAGAATGTTCTAGTATTCCTTGATTCTTTCAAATATGAGCTTACCAATTATAGTTTAAACATGCCAATGCAAGTGCAAAGTCTTGAAATACTTGATATCATAGGTTCTGAAGGTTTTAGTCTCTAGATCCCACTATGTAACTTGATTAGAAACTTCCTCATCACGGAGAAAACTTCATTCTAGTCAAGCTTCTTCCTCACTGGACTTAATGGATTATGTCATTGCAGGAAGGGTGTGCCTATTCAATATAATAGCCTTAGAGGATTTGACCTCATCTTGGGTATGGATGAGAGGTTGGCAGTGAGGACCTCATTGATTGTAGTTTTATTTCCCTCATGCCATTGAAACCACACAAAAAAATTTCCACCATGGAATTTATATATTAGAAACTCATAATTAAAATGCATCTGGAATCAAAGCAGAGAATCCAAGTAGAGATTCAATGATATAAAGAGTTATAAGGTCATTTTCACGCATGAAGGATGTCAACATATGATAAAATCCAAATTGGGAGCCCTCGAAATGCAGGAAACTATCAAGAAAAAGGCTCAACATGATCCCTAACATTCATGGAAAAGCATGGCCATCGAATTCTCAGGAAGATGGACAAAGTTAAACATGTAATGATGATGTAAAGTACCATAATGTTAAAAAATACCCAAATGTGAATGCTCATTTCCATGTGGAGTGCGAGTTATAGAGCTAAAGAACTTACATTGTGTGCCCCCTTGTAGAGTAGGGGATGAGAGAGTGGAAATTTCTCCTTGTCACTTGATATGGGGTAATTTATAACAATCATTTTATTAAGATGATTCTTATATGAATTTTCTATATTATGTTGAAAATTTTAGCAAGAAATTCTCAATTTGATTTTGCCTTGATTAAATTGAGAAAATTCGAATTTCCACATTAGCAGACAACTTGGATGATGTTAACTTGTGTGACATGTCTTTTGTCACCCAGTTTATTCAGTAAATTCAAGTTGGAGGAGTTAGAGTTCAGTTATGCATGTGTGATTGCTAATTTGTAGCAATCAAGGTCAGTTATCTCAGGTTGTTTTCAGTTAAACTAGTTCCAACTTTTGGAGGAACTAGTGGAAGGTCAATTAAGCAGTGGGACTTTAGTCAAACTTAGTGATCATCTAGTTAACTGATGAATTAGCCAAAAATAGCTAGTGCATGTATATAATTTGAGTTACCCAGTTGAAGTGGAGATTCCAAGGCAGTGTAACATCTGTTGTAGAGTAGTCTTGAGTGTACATGTGTTGCATGCAGTCATATGATCAGCCTAAGGAATTGCACAATTAAATTATAGGAATTTTCTAAATAATAAGGGCTAATTCCTCAAGGAAAAACGTAAGGAAATGGGAGCTCAAGCCGAGGCAAAATTGGACTAAGTCTGGGTCAAAGGCCTTCAGTGAGCAGAGACATAGGTTGTGCACTTGCAAGGTGAGCTAAATTGAGCAAAGAAATCGTAATACATCTCTATTCATTTGATTAATGCATGCAAGCATCAGGGTTTTCAACTAATTGTTTTCCCCAGATAAAAATACTTGTTGCATGTGTGTTATTTCTTCTTGTATGTCTGAGATTTTTGTTCTAAATTGTGAATTAATGTCCACAAAGCAGTAGAGTAGGTTTGTGTCTTGTGATTTTGATTAAAAATTCATGAGTAGTTGCAAATCTACAACCTAATTTCTACATATTAACCTTGGGAAACATAATATTAAGAATCTTGCTAATTATTGCTAGAACATAAGCATATTTAACTTTTTCCCATACATTCCACGCACTCTTTCTTGTTAACACCTCTTGATCACATGATAAAATGATTGGAGCCACACAATTCTATAGTGGTTATGATTCATTTTGTAGCATTATGCAAAATTCCATAATACCTTCATATAGTTCACAACAATTGGGTTGAGGAATATGGAGTAGTGCATTCTTTTCTACTAGTATTGTCCCCACAACAACTTGTAATGTCATGCAATTGGTTGGATTTTTTAAGAAAAAACTATAACACGTTCAACAGTAGGATATGTCATGTTGCAACAGGCTATAGCAGTCTACAACAAACTCAACAGTAGGATATGTCATGTTGCAACAGGCTATAGCAGTCTACAACAAACTATGTGCTCTATGGAAGGGTGTAGCATTCTATAGCAACACTCCTACAACCAACTTTAGTATTCAAAACTTTAAACAAAAAAAAACTCAAATAACATGTTATTTCTCATCTTATATGATTATAAATCCATGAAAGTAATAAATCGTAGTTGACTTGTAACATCACCTTTTAGTCTTGTTATGGAAGTAATTTATCATATAATCATCAAATAGTATTTTCAAGAAGGGTAACAAAAATGTTACACTATGAATAGAAATTGTTCAAAATGGAAGTCCAACAAAATCATTGGCACATTAACTATTTTGAAAAAACTACAACTAAAACACCAATTTCAAAGATATTTGGGAGTAGTTTTTATCATATCACTTCCAAAATCATAACTAAGGATGACTTTCATCTAACTACATTCCTTTAAAGTTGGAGTTTTAGATGGAATTTTTATAAAACTACCCCAAAAATCCCTAAACTTAAGTTTGTATAGCAATTTGTACAAAAATATCATGAAAGGAAAATTTGATTTTTCATTTATTATTGATGATGATTTGACAAACTATTATTAATGATATTTTAATAATAATTTTAATAATTTTCTCCTGGAAAATATTTAATAACAATATAAAAAAATTAACATTAAATATAACTATTACCGAAAAAGTAATTTGTTGTAATGAAACAAACACCTTATACTAAATATCTTTCATAAAATTTTATAAACAAAAAAGTAACCGAAAAAACAGACAAAGGAAAATTTGTTCCTTCTCATACTCATAACAAATTTCTCAAAGTCCTCTTATTTTAATAGAAACAATACACCTTCCAAACTTTGAATGTATCTATAAATTTAGTCACTTTCGAAAATATAGATGATAAAAGAGTTAAGCAAACCAATTAAATAATAATATACATTATGGTGTTCCCTTGACACAATTTCCTAACTATCTAGGAACAATGCCAAAACATCATCTTGACCCAAACTTTATACCTATGTTGGCCCTTAAGTTAGAGGGAGGTCCCTCAATGAATCAGTTGTCCCAAGTAGCCACAACAATTGATCATAGATTAAATTTAATGGCCAGATCCAACATTATTTAAGGTAAGGTAGGGGGTTAAGAATAGAAATGGAAAGAGACGAGAATAGGAACAATACTCTTTTTAATCGGAGGTCTAGTCTATTGGGCATGGAGTCTTAACAAATAGAGCACAATAGCTAAATAGATGAAAAAAAAAACCAACAAACAAACAGTGAATAAGGAAACCCCGTAGGGCTATCGAGTTTTAACCAAGGGTTGACCACGTACTAAAAACGATTTTTTATATTTTTATTTTTTTGCATCATATTAAAGATCATATTTATTTGACGTATATTACAGTGTTTTCTTATTCTGCCACATATATATCGGCACCATCCATATACCATTCTTTTAATTAAAATTAGGCTATCAACGATTCTTATTATTCCTTACACTCCCTTGGTACCATATGAATACAATCCTCTTAAGGAGAAACAAGTTATTGAATTATATAACAAATTATTTATTTTAATAAATTATAAATAAATATATATATAAATGAGTTTAAATTTCATAATTTTTTATATAAGTATGTCCATGTTTATCCACATAGATTTTTTAGTTGATTTGTTAATTTTTGTATGTGAAATAATTTCTCACAACAAATTTGATAAAATATATGAAATTTACATCATAAAGGTTAATTTTCATTTAAATTTTGTATTATTAAATTTTTATTAAATAAATATAAAAATAAATAAAATGTAAGAATTAGAAAATATAATGAAAAACACACATACACATCTGCTATAAACACAAGTTTTTCCATGGGAAATTTTTATGGGAGAAACACACCTAGGAAGTAAAGATGTTTTACTCTATTTTCTGTGATATGGAAAGTATGCACTAAGAAGTAATTTCTATGGAGTTAGTTAAGAGTTGTGGCATCTAAGGCCCCACAAAAACATAAATTCATGTGTTTTTCTCTCTAATTTCTCACTCCTAATTGTCTACTCAACGATGGAACAAAATACAATAACACAAAATGGAGCCTCTACTCCTCTTATAGGTCCAATATTAACATAGCCTAATAGCCAATTAAGTGTAAGATTGGACTCCCTCAACCTTCAAATGAGATTCCGGTTTTGGACCTTCTAAAGTCTTCTTAAAATCCCACACGTGACTAGCTTGCTATACATGAGTAACATATCTAACATAACATCCTTTCATACCATCCTTTCATACCATGATGATCAACATGATAAACCAACTTGTTAAATGCATAATTTTTTAATAAAAACTCCATATTTGATGCATTTCTTGCACCATTAGAAAAGCTTTTGAATATAAAACAATGCCTCAAGTTTAGAACCAACAAAAAAAATTTACCCAAAAAAATATATTATTTAATTCCACAAAATGACTCGATTTTTGGCAACTTTAATTACTCTACGAGCGAATTTTCTGGTGCACGACCTCTCTCCCCGTAGGAAAACTGGATCCAGGCAAGGTTTTCAGACGTCAAATCATGGTGGAACCCTTGACCTTCTGAGCCAGCCAGCACCTGTACATACTTTCCTCGGCTGCCACCAAATCAGGGGGCCAAGAAACCGTCTTCAGCATTTCTTTAGTGTGGCAAGCTTAGGCCAGGTGGAACTCTGTTGGTCTTGAATCAAATGAAATGGAAAAAAGATTCCAACTTACTTGGTCTCAAATCTGATTAATTGCATTTTGCACCATTTGTCACCGTGACAACATTTTCTTAAAAATACAAACTGAAATTAATAATATCACACTACAAATAAATTAATTAGCAATTTAAATTACAAACACTTAAAAGTACGATTAAATTTCATAATTTTGAAAAATATTAATATTATAATAGGAATGAAATATTATTATTAATTTTTTAAATAAAAAATAGTAAAATATAATCTAATATTAGATATTATTGTCGATATCACAATAAAATATAAATAACTAAAATTATTAAATATAATTATTATTTTTTAAAATAAAAACAAGTAAAATATAATCATACATATTAGGTATTATTATTAGTTTTTCTAAAGAGACGAATTTTTTTTAAAAAGCTAAACATTAAGATAGAGTGTAATTAATTTTTTTTTTAAGCTAAACATTATGAATGATTTGTATTTTGTTGTTTTTAAAAGCTAAGCATTAGGATAGAGTTTAGCTAAATTTTTTTTAAGCTCAGCATTATGAAGGAGTGAAATTTTTATTTGTTGGTTTATGTTTAAAGGAAGTCACGAATAATAATAAGGAAGTGATTTTTCTTAATTATGTAATTTTAATATTATTTTATATGTAAAATTTTATAATGTAAAATTATTTTTATATTATTTAGGTATAAAATTATTTTATAATATAAAATTTTAGAATTTTTTTTTTTTTAATAAATATAGATTTTTTTTAAATTTATTTTATAATTTTATATTTAAAATTATAAATATATTTAATAATTAGGTATATTTAATATTGTAATTTTTTATTTTTTTATATTATAAAATTTAAAATACATGTTTTTCAATTTAAAAATTATTTTATTGATCTCTTTGCAAACAATTGCTAATAATAAATTTATTTAAAGAAACAATTGCTAATAATAAATTTATTTAAAATTTATAATGACGTGGTATTTAAAATTGGTTGAATTTCATCCTTCGGGTGACGAAGGAAACGGAGTGACGGATACTAACGGAGATGGGTTGCCAACTTGCCGGATCGGCAATTATTTTCCGACGGGCAACAATTTCTGGGTGAGATCGTGATGTGGGTTTCCAAAATGACCTGAGAATATTAAACTCTTGTGCTTGTTGACACGTTACAGCAACCCACTTGGAGAACTAAACTCAAATTTATAAACATGCATTGAGCATTCCAAATGATCCTTTGACCTTTTGTGAAGTGGTGGAGCCCAGAGATATGACGATAAAGATATGGAGTTCATTTGACCATCGATAATATTTGTTTCTGGTCATCCCAAGCATTTGAAGATGTTCCTTGAAAAACGCCTTTTTCCAAACAAAGTCCAATGTTCTCGATTCTTCCGTATTTAGTTATACATTTTATTTTTATTTTTCTTAATTCCATGAGAAAAACACGATCGACATCGACTACATGGTTAGGGACATTTTTCAAGAGGCACTCTCTAGCCTTATATAGAAGACAGGTTATAATGGCATATTCAGTTACTTATATATAAGAGAGGTTATAATGGCATATTGAGTTACTTATATATAGTAAACATATATATATCTTGTTAGTGATGTGAATTATTTTGGGATCATAGAAATTTAAAAATAAAAGAAAGAAAATTAATTGAATGGAAAAAATATAAATAAAATTATTAATATAATATCGTAATAGTATATAAAAATATAGAAATAAAATAATAAATAGAGTAATAATTTTAAATAATAAATTATTGAAAATGATAGAAAGAAATATAATATTGTAATAGTATATAAAAATATAGAAAGAAAATAATAAATGGAATAATAATCTTAAATCGTAAACTATTGAAAATTACAATAAGAAATGTTGAAAATAGCATCAAGAAAGATTCTAATTTAATTTTGTTTTAATTAGGAAAAAAATTGTAATTCCATATTTCATGACAATTTGTATTCGTTAATTAAGTTAATTTGACTTAGTTGACTCAGTAATTGGAGTTGAGAGTCTCACTAGAGTCATGTAGAGTGTCTCCTACATTATAGGAGCCCTCGTTGAGTTTATTTTGAGTTGTAATTAATTAATTCAGTAAAGTCAGTAAAACTAGTTCCCACTGATAGAGGAATTAGTGGGAGATCCAGTAGTGGGGTGTAACTTGCAGTAGAGGGGTGTAACCAACGATGATCAAACAGTAAATTGAAGATTCACTCATAATTAACTCATGGATGTCAAATCAAAGAAAGACCCAGTTGATATTGGACTTCAGGGATAGTGTACTATGAGTTGTATAATCATCTGAATTGTATAGGTGGTGCATGCAATCAGAGGAAGACTTGTGAGGATTGCACAATTCATAATTGTGGAATTTCCCAATTAAATATGGGCTAATTCCCAAGGAAATAGGAGCTTGGAAGGAAGCATAATTGGCTAAGTATTGGCTTGAGTTTGTTTGGAAAGCACTGAGATAGATAGAGATTCTCATTAATGCAATATACAAATAACATGGGTTCTTAGTTGTGGCTTTCCCCATAAAATTATTGTGTTATGTGTGATTGAATTCTTTCTCTTTTATGCTTCATTGATCAATGGTTGTTTCTGCTAATGGATAGAGTATATTCAAATCAAATGTTTTAGCATATTACAATTTTCAGTTTGAATCTACAAGGAATTTCTATCTTAACATAGGATACATCGATATGTATAAGTAAAATTATTATAAGTAAAAGTCAAATAATAAATAATAATAAAAATAGGGAATTAAATATTTAAATAATAATTAATGTAAGAAAAAGGCCTAAAATAAGATTATAATATAAGTATAGATATGTATATATAAATAATATAACGATGAAAATATAATATTGTAATATTCAAGCTCTATATATATATATATATATATATATATATATATATATATATATATATATATATACATATTAAAGAACATAGATCTATCTTAACTTCATATCTATCAAGTGCCAAGAGGGATAAAATCTCTGAAGATGTAAACATTTTCTCACATTTTTCACTCAAAAAAGAGATTTGCACCTGGAGAGAATTGATCCCTCTTAGTGTTTGATAGATCCAAACTTAATATGGATCTACGCTAATGATTAGTATACTTGTCACAACCTGATTGAGTTATAAAATTATAGAAAGCTAGCAGCTTTTGTGCAAATAAAATAAGAAGACAAAAATTTTGACGAGGTCATGTAACAACTCTCTAGATGAAGACCAAAATTAACATGACAAAATTTGAAAACTATGTTGTAAGGAAACAATTTCTATAAATTTCTTTTAAGATAAAACTAAACCATTAATTAGATTATACATTTTCTTTCTTTAATCACATACATATATTCCAAATTTGCATGTCCTAATGGAAATTTCTTTTATTCTATGTTATGGTCTCTTGCTTAGCCTACATTTAGTTGGTTATTAACTTTTACTTTCTCTTCTCTATCGTTATCGTGTTGCATGTAAATGGTCCTTATCTAAGTAAGGTTCTAAGGGAATTACCCCTTTTGATAAACCAAGATATACTTAAGGAGGATAAGCGTAGATGATTATGCATAGCTATCTTTGCTTATGGCGCATACATGTATTATTTAAAAATGTTGGGAACTAGGTGTTTAATTTGGTTGCATGGGGACTGAGTATGACACGTATTGATACCATTTGAAATATTTATGTATACATAGGTTCCAGTGATATTGAGACCCTTCGATCTAAATATTTTTGATTAATTCTTTATTGCTGATATACATGTATGAAGGTGAAGTCTTTGTCATATGTTATATGATTTGTTGAATTACATTAATGCTAAAAAACCATAGTCACACTATGGTTCACCCTTGTGCAAATATAATGCTCAACTGTCAACTGTATCACCATCAATCCATGGGACAATAGTCTACGATCAAGATTTGAGGTGAGAGATGGACGATGGGATGAAGGATCCTTGTGCAAATATAATGCTCAACTGTCAACTGTATCACCATTAATCCATGGGACAATAGTCTACGATCAAGATTTGAGGTGAGAGATGGACGATGGGATGAATCCTTCAGTGGTTAAGGTAACCACCTACCCCCGTCCTGATAGCGCACCCTCATTCTCATCAATGATTCCAAATGAAATGGCTCTACCACCTAGTTATCCTGGATACCTTACGGTGTAGAAAAACCTATAGATTCACAAGCTCATGTAATATACTAAAACGAGAGACAAGAATCTACTTCTACTCTTTACAGCAGAAGCCCATAAAAATCGAGCAAACAATAATCAATAGAGGAAGAGAACCAAAGGCACATAACATAATAAATATCCAGGGAAAGCCACAGTCAAAACCCCACTATTTGTTTTGTATTAATCTAGAAAATCATGATGAAATTACAATGCTTGTTCTCTCTAGAACATCCCAACACTCAACAAATTCAATCTCCGACTCATAAGCAAGCTCAAGGCCAAAGCTTAGCCTCATCACAAGCTCTCCAAGTCTCTATTCCAATGCGTACTTCCTATGAAGGATAACTTGTATTTAAAGGGAAATAAATCCTCTAAAAATAGCGCAATCCCTCAAGGATTAGTTCCTGATTCCATGCACTGTCAGTGCAACTCAGAAAAATCTAAAACAAATAGTACACTATCCTTGCACTCTAGTCTCAACTCGGTCTTTCTCAGAATCAACATGCATGAGTTTCTGATGATGGAATCTCCAGTTAACTAGAGTAGCACTAATTAGGTTGCCAGTGTCCCGACTGACTATTTACTCACTATTAGTTCCTAGAACTGATTGGAACTAATTTAACTTGACTTAACTCAATAAACTGAGCTAACTAATTACAACTCATTCATAACTTATCCTTAACTCCTATAAGTTAGGGAGAACATATACATGTCTTCTAAAAGACTTCCAATTCGAATTTCCTAAATTAATTAAGTTAATTAAACTTAATTAATTATTTTCAAATTCCTTTGAGAAAAGATTTCTATTTTAATTCACAGTTTAATTCAAGGATAAATTAAACTGGAATTTCTTGTTTCCATTTCCCAACACCCCCTCTCAACAAGAAAGGGATTATCCACTACCCCGATCTTGTCTCTTTGAAACTCGAATTTATATCTTAGTAACGCCTTTGTCAAGATGTCAACATCTTGCTCCTCCGTGGGAATGTAATCTAACAACATGATTCGCCTCAATACACAATCTCTGAGATGATGATACTAGATATCTATATGCTTGGACCGATCATGAAAAACTGGATTTTTAGAGAGTTTGATACAACTCTGATTATCACAATAAATCACTATTGGATCCATCTGCTGACAAAACAAACCAACCAGGATCTTCCTCATCCAGATAGCCTCACATGCTACTTAACTTGCAGCCATGTACTCTACCTCTGCCAAATTGAGTGCAACTAATCTTTGTTTCCTGATGTACCAAAAATTGCAACCGACCCAATACTAAAGATCCCTCCTGATGTGCTCTTCCTGTTAGATGGACTCCTCGCCCAATCTACATCGGTGAGGCCTTGAAGCTTCACTCCCTCTATCTATATGTACCACAACCCAAACTAAGTAGTGCCTCTAAGTTATCTCAATACATGCTTTGTCGCCTTCCAATACAGCTTGGTAAGCCTAACCATCACTTGACTAAGCTGGTTAACTTCATAACACATATATGGTCATGTGTTCACCAAATACATGAGTGAACCCACAAGTTACATGTAATAGTAGCTTCCACTACTTCTCCTGAAGTAGCATCCTCCTTCCTCCAGTTACTAGCTAGAGGAGTCTCCATGGGTTTATTGCTCTCCACTCATAATCTCCTGAGTATCTCATTGGCATACATGCCTTGAGAATGCCTTGAGAAAAAAACAACTCCCCATCTCCCTGCCATACCTCCATGCCAAGAAAGTAATGCATGAGTCCCATGTCATTCATCTCAAACTCTCTTGAAAGGTCCTCCTTGCAAGGTTTGATGAGCTTCTCATCACCTGTCAGTATGAGATCATCTACATAAAGTACAATGATCAAAAGCTTACCTTCCACCACTATGTGATCTATCATGGTGTACCAAGAATGGGGTGCTTGCTTCAACCCATACAACGCTCTCTTGAGTCGGCACACATGTGACTCATGGTCCAAGGTTTAAAAAACTTCGGGCTTCTCTATGTACACCTCTTCCTCAATCATGCCATTGAGAAAGGCAGTCTTCACATCCATTTGATGGATACTCCAACCCATCTATGCAGATAGTGACAAAATAGATCTGATAGATGAGTACCTTGCAACAGGAGCAAAGGTTTCATCATAGTTAATCCCCTCTACTTGTGAAAAGTCAAGGGCCACAAATCTGGCCTTATGCTTCTCCACACTACCATCTGTAGCTTTCTTTACCTTGTAAATCCAACAACAACTTACAACTGACTTGTTCTCCAGTCTCGGGACCACATCCCAAACACTGTTTTGAACTATGGAGTCATACTCCTCCACCATCTCATCAACCCAAACTAGTCGCTACACTGCTTCCTGAAAGGAAGATGGATCTGTCACAACACATGCACCCATAAGTGCCATGTATCCAATGTATCTCTCTGGTGACCTCCTCTTTCTGCATTTACAAGAGGGTGCTCCCACATTCTCCCGTGCATCATCCACCAATCTGTCAGCCTCTCTAGTGCACTTTATTCCCTCTTTGGAAAACTCTATCTGAGTGGATATCTCCACTCCCGGAACTTATGCATGTGGCTGCTCCACATCAATCTGAGGCTCCTCAACCTTAGGAACTAAAAGTTCCTCCTTCGCTTGTAGCTCAAGCTCCCTCTCAAGGGATACTCGCATGGCCTTCTCCTCATCAAACTTGACATCCTTGCGAACCACTGTCATCCGACTGGTTTTCCTGTACACTCGATAGTTGTGGGAAGTATAAGCACACCCCACAAAGATCCCAAACTCTATTGTTGGCTCAAGCATCTTCCGTCCATCTTTGGTCACATGGTAATAAACCAATGATCCAAAAATCTTGAAGTGACCAACATATGTCCTCTTACCAAAATAAGCTTCCTCTAGTGTTTTACTCTCAAGTATTCGATTTGGGCTACAGTTCTGAACATAAACCACTGTGTTGCATGCCTTAGCCCATAAGTGTAGTGGTAGGCCCTGATCATGCAACATTGCCCTTGCTTCCCCTACTATTCTCTTGTTCTTCCTCTCAGAAACCCCATTATGATGAGGGTTATGAGCTGCTGTCAATTCTTGTTTAATCCCTTCCGCTGCACAGAAGTTCTTAAACTCATTGGAGACATATTCTCCAGCCTTATCACTCCATAGAGCTTTAACCTTCTTGCCTGACTCTTTCTCGACCAATGCTTTGAATTCACAAAACTTTGTGAATGTCTGATCCTTTCTCTGCATGAAAAATATCCAGCATTTACGAGAACAACCATCTACAAATATAACATAATACCTGTGTTTTGCGGTGGATTCTGTTGAGAATGGTCCACGTACATCTGAATGGACTCTCTCCAAAATAGACTCTTCTCGACTGTCTTTATCTCCAAAGGAAGACTTGGTGTATTTTCCCAAAGTACAACTCTTGCATGTATCAACTTGATTAAGCGTACCTTTGGTAAGACCGATAGAGATTTGTTGCAATATCTTTAAAGCCCCATAATGCAAGTGGCCCAATCGCCTGTGCCATAACTCACCGGTGTCTCGGCTCAACATCTTTGCTGGTTTTGAGCTCAAGCAACAAAATCCTCTACCTCTATCTTATAGAGATTCTGAACTCGAATCCATGTCTTCTTTACTTGACCCACGGCTATGTGTCAAAAGAACACCTTTCCTTTCGAAAATATCACATCACAGCCTCTATCCTCGCCATTTCTTCGTCAGTCTGGGTACATGCATAACATTCTTCAAGGTGAGTGGCACTGCATGCCACCTCTGGAAAAGTAATAGTGCCCACACTAGTAACACTATACTTACCACCATCACCCATCTTGATATAAATCTTGAGATCTTCCTCCTCTAGTTCACTGAATAACTCTTTGTCACCAGTCATGTGGAAAGAAGTTCCACTGTCTAAGTACCAGACACTTCTCATCATTGAAGACACCATGCATGTAATGAGGGAAAAGTCCAATTTGAATTGGGAGGCCAAAGCCTCACCCACCGCTCCTCCTAAGGACTTCTCCTTGGACTTCTTCAATGGACAATTTGTATCAAAGTGACCCATATTGTGACAATGAAAGCTTTTAACTTTCGTCATGTCCTTATTCTTACCCCCATGATAAGAATCTGATTTGGAATAAGAAATTTTACCTTTACCCTTCCTTGCTTAATCGCAAAGGCACAATTCTCTTCATCATCAGTCTTTGATGAAGACCCATCTCTGGTGTTCCTCCTGATCTCATCCCGCATCAAATGCAACCATAGTCGTTCCCAATATGGTAGCTTCTCTCGACCATTGACAAAGTCCTAATAACTATGCTGACTCTTTGGGAGTCTAAGAAGAGAAAGGCTCACCATATCCTCCTCAACAATTATGATTCCAACATTTCCAAGTTCATCCCGACATTGAGTGAACTTGGTCAAGTATTTTGGAATCGTCTCACCTTTCTCCATCTTGATTTTACAAAGTTTATCCTTCAGTGCCAACTTCCTTTGATCATTGCTATTCTGATACAGGTCCATCAATGTTTTCCACATAGCATGTGGAGTTTCCTTGCCATGGAGACTCGAGACAATGTGATCTCGAACTCCCTCAAGGATTATCTGCCTTGCCTTTGCCACACACTTCTTCCATTCGGCCAAGTTTTGTGCATCCGTAGCTGCTGGCTTGGGGACTTCTTGATCAATGAATTCCTTCAAGCCATTATCTTCTAGCACAACCTCCATCCTATCCCTCTAGGCTATAAAATTCAAGCTGACTTCCAAGGCATACTCAAGACTCAACCCATGGAATTCCATCTGCCGAACCTGAAGTATGTATGCAAATTCGACTTTTCACCTGTAACCCAGAAACTCAAAACTTCGAAATCTCCTCTAGAGAGCTGATTTTAAATCAACAATATCTCCCTCATCCAAACTCTGATTCGGCCAATTTTTTTTCGAATTTGGGTACCTTTTCCTAAGGAATCCAAATTTGTAATTTGTTTCTAAAAATTATGCACACAATTTCTCATAAATTCTCTACAAAATATCGGCCTAAAAAACAATCTTACTCTGATACCATGAAGAAAAACCTGTAGATTCACAAGCTCATATAATATACTAAAACAAGAGACAAGAATCTACTTCTACTCTTTACAGTAGAAGCCCATAAACATCTAGAAAACAATAATCAATAGAGGAAGAGAATCAAAGGCACATAACACAATAAATATCCGGGGAAATCCACAACTCAAAACCCCACTATATGTTTTGTATTAATCTGGAAAATCAAGATGAAATTACAATGCTTGTTCTCTATAGAGCAATCCCAAAACTCAACAAATTCAATCTCCAACTCATAAGCAAGCTCAAGGCTAAATATTAGCCTCTTCACAATCTCTCCAGGTCTCTATTCCAATGTGTAATTCCTATCAAGCATAGCTTGTATTTAAAGGGAAATAAAACATTTAAAAATAGTGCAATCCCTCAAGGATCAGTTCCTGATTTCATGCACTGTCATTGCAACTCAGAAAAATATAAAACAAATAGTGCACTGTCCCTGCACTCTAGTCTCAATAGGATCTTTCTCATAATCAACATGCATGACTTTCTGATGGTGGAATCTTCAGTTAACTAGAGTAGCACTAATTAGGTCACTAGTGTCTCAACTGACTGTTTACTCACTATTAATTCCTGAAACTGATTGGAACTAACTTAACTGGACTTAAATCAATAAATTGAGTTAACTAATTACAACTCATTCATAACTCATCGTTAACTCCATAAGTAAGGGAGAACATATACATGTCTTCTAAAAGACTTCCAATTCGAAATTCCTAAATTAATTAAGTTAATTAAACTTAATTAATTATTTTCAAATTGCTATGAGAAAAAAATTATATTTTATTTCACAACTTAATTCAAGGACAAATTAAACTGGAATATCGTGTTGCCATTTCTCAACATAGGGTTTCTTCCTTTCCCCAAATACTTTGTAACATGTTTAACACCCAATCTCATGAATCTCTGTCTTTTTCTAACGACATGGATTTTCACTTTTGACCAGCTCACAAACTAGATTGTACATGTAAACAATTGCATTCTTCTCAACGTTTACAAATTTTAATTAAATTTAATTCTGAGAGATAAGTTTTACTCATACTGTGACATGGTCTAACATATTTTCTACATTTTCCCGTCAAGGTAATGAGATTTTATGCCAAGAAAGGTCGCAGATTCACTTTGGAGTGTGGGGTTCCTTGTTCGAGTTAACTCTTATTCTGAAGAATACTCACGCCTTGATTCATAGGTTTGGACCCTTAACACTTGGGGTTTTATAATAGTTAACCTTTCATTCAAGGAAGGTTACAATTTCCTTCCATTCTTCTTTAATGACACTTTACTATTCTCAATTTATGTTTTCTAGCACACATTCATCTCTTGACCATGGAGAGCAGTCGTTGCATACCATTTCTAGTTAAGGGTTTTCTTTTCATTAGTGCTTCTTTTTTATTCATCTTATATTTAAAACTATTACTCAATTTGTTCCTTGTTTTTCAATTGTCAACAGGTATCGTGAGGTTGTCTCAACTTTCGGTGAATTTTGGGTTCTAGCCCAACCAAATCTTGCTTTAGTTCTTCTAACTTATGGCCTCACTGATTTTCCAGTTTGTCCCATGTACTCATAAAGTAAAATTGGTTGTCTATTAGAGACAAACCCTAGCCTTAGGCTTGGCCTTTCGAATTTCGGTCATGACTGTGAAGCTAAAATCGGGTTCTTGTTATTTTTATCAAGATGTGTCACACATATATATTTCAGTATGGTTGTGACTCAATTCGATTGTTTGGCGGGAGACTCTTTCAGCTCTAAGTTTTTTCTTTTCATGGCTTAGGGTCTCTATATTTTATATATTCCAATGTCATTTGAAGACATTTACCATTTCTTTACTTTCTTTAAAAATATAAAATATGTATTAGGTTGCTTTTTGGTTTACTTCATTACCCTTTTAATAAAGAACAGAAATGGACTTATAATTACATATAGTTTTATCAAGCCTTGAAAGGGATGGCATATGTCTTCAAGTTATTCTTCTTGCAATTTAAATTATAACTATCATCAGTTTTCTATGTACTTCGACTTTTCAGTTAGCATTATGTTGCCTCTACTTTACTGTTCATTATAGCCTGCGTTTACTTCATTTTTCTTTCCATTACGCGTACCCGTTTTGAAACATTTTGAAATTCTTATAGTAATACTTTCCCTAACTAGATCTTTGTCTATGCCTAAACTTCAGAAAGAAAACTTTAAATATAAACTTCTTTCTGTTTTTTCACACAATCATACAAAAGAAACAATTTAACTCAACATATGCACTTATCTGAGTAATAAAGGTTGATTCTTCCACGAAAAACAACAATGGAGGAAAGGCACTCCTCCCAACCAATGAAACTAATTTTTCCCTCAATCAAATCCCCCTCCCACCCCAAGCCAATTTCACATCCCAAGAAGCTATCATGAAAGTCACCAACTTGGCCCAACAGAGGATTTCCTTTATGGAAGTGTGTTGCATTTCCTCTGACAATGTCTGATAGAGGAGAACTTAGCTTCACAACTAGTTCTTTTGGGGCCTCCTCCAACAAGCTCTCATTCCAACAAGGTTTCTTCATGCTTTTCCCCTCTCACCTTTTTCCAACCTTTTTTTCCCTTTCTGAGATAAACTATCTCCCAAGAGAGAAAATTCGGGTAGGCAACTGCCTCTACCCATAGCCCTTCTTAGGCCTTTACTAAATTCCCATAGTTGTTTGGGATGTGAAATCCTCTTTAGTATCTTGTCCATTATAATTTCACATGGCTAACCTCATGCAAATATTTTTTTAATATTAAAAATAAAGCAAAAGATCATTTATGCACATCAAATATTTTTATTCTACCCTCAACATGGGTCTCGCGGTTTGTAAAAATAATTCTAGAAACACAGTAAGATAAATATTTACAAATTATTGGGGGTGTTACATCTTTCTTCCCTCGAAACAAACACCATCCTTGGTGTTTCCTAGCCCTGGGAATAGTTCGGGATATGCCTTGCGCATAAATTTTTCATATTCCCAGGTGGCCTCTTATGGGCTAAAGTGCTTCCACTACACTTTAAGCTGGGTGATTGCTCTCTTTCATAACATATGTAGAAATTTATGTGTAGATTATAAACTGCTCATGAAATTTTCTAAATCACAAGACTAGAAGTTACTCTACTGATATGTGGAAGTAAATTCACAATTGAAAACACAAATCATTAACACGCATCAATATTTAACACACATACACATATATTTATATCAGGGAAAGAAACTGCTCAAAGCCCCTTACTATCTATATTGCATTAATCAAATAATCTGGACGAATACAATATGCTCTGCTCAAGCTTGACCTCAACCTGCACCTGTATCTTCTATCCTCTATCAAACTGATCTTGGCCAATACTTAGCCAAAATTTCGAGCCTCCAAGCCCCTATTTCCTTGTGTTTTTCCTCAAGGAATTAGGCCCCTATTAATTAGGAAATTCCCTCATTTGGATTGTAGAATTCCTTTAGTTCAATTCTATGACTGCATGCTTGACCTGTACAAATTGGAATAGTTTACAACTGATATTACACTGCCCTTGAATTCCAATCTCAATTGGGTGACTCGAATTATTTGCATGCAACAATTATTTTGGTTTGATTGATTAGTTAACTATATGATCACTCACTCTGAAAAAAGTTACACACCCTTAACTTGGCCTCCACTAGTTCTACTGACAGCGAGAACTAGTTACATTGGCAATAAATCAACTTAATTAAAATAGATTGCTACAAATTAGAAACCAATCATGTACAACTAAACTCAAGTATCTCAAAATTGAATTTATTGAGTTAACTGAGTGACAAGAGCCATGTCACTTCAATTAACTACCTCCAAGTATTCTACAGAAATTGAAATTTCAAATTTCCTTAATTTCATTAAGGAAAAAATCAAAATTGATACTTTCTTGTTGCATTTTAAACACTCCCTCTCAGCAAGAAAGGGATTATCAACCACCCGTATCATGCACCTTTGGAATGTAATACATGCAAAACCTCTCACTATTATTGTTATTACAACATCTGCAACTTAGAAGCATCCAAAAAAAATTGAATCAACTATGTCTGCAACTGTCTACTGGGAAAAATGTGTTGCTGATAACTCTGCTACTGAGCCTCCCGCTCTGCTATCAACACTAATTTTCAATCCTCAATATTTGACTGAAACTGATCCTCCTACTAATGTATATTTCAGGCCCCCGCAGCGAGGTGATGATCCATGAGGAGAATGACTTCATGGACCCTTCCCAAATTTCTGCAACTCTTGGACCAAGGATCTACATCGCTCCACCTCACTCTTAGAGGTATACATGCATGTGATCCCTATACCCACTTGGCTCAAACTCCCCCCCATTGGAGGTCTCTAGTTGAGTATATGTCTCCACTATACCTTTGTCTACTTCCCCATTTGTGGCTGCTCCACAACTTCCTAAGGTTGCTTCTGAGGTTGCATGTTGAGAGGTCTAACATGCTCCCTCTCGGCCACCAAATCTGCCTTGCTCCTCAAGGATTTAGATGAATATTTTACTTCAAGTGAATATAATTTCTTGACTCAAACCCTGATCTACTTCACCTGTCCCATGGTTATGTGTCTCGGGAATGCCTTTCCTTTACTCAATATCACATCGTATCCACAGTCTCCCTAACTAAAAATTATAAAAATAGAAAATAAATAATGGCAAGAGCATAAAACATAAAACATATATACACAGAGATTTTCCCCTGGATCCCAAAATCGGGACTACCAGATTGACTTTTCATTATATTCCTTTCAATGTTACAATGTACATCTATATACATGTCGAAGCATCCATTAACCTAGGATTAGAACATAATCGTAGTTCCCTTGACTGGATCTACAAAATACCGTGGGAAGAAAACCATCACGACCAAAACCATGTGTGAAAACCACGCACAAAACCATAGGTAGGTTCACCCACCTAATATAGGGTCTATGCGTGGGGTTATTCATGGAAAGAATATAACAAACACCCAACAACAAGTTTAATAATTGTTTTGGTGAGCACGAGTTTGTGAGACCAAGCAATAGGAAGCACAATTTTGTGCATGGAGGTTGTGAGTGGAACGAAGTAGGAGCTTGGAAGGCTAGGAATTTGACTAAGTATTGGCCAAAGGCAGTCAGTCAGGCAGAGGATAGAAAATACTTGTGTAGGTCGAGCTCAAGGTTGAGTAGAGAATATTGTATTCATCCAAATCTTGCCTAGGAAGTAATGAGATAGATAGAGATAGTGCATAGGTTGCTCAGGCTTGAGAAAAGCATTGTAATCTACTCATATTTTCTGATTAATGCAATACACATATAGTAGGGGTTTTTAGTTGTGGGTTTCCCCATAAAATTATTGTGTTATGTGTGATTTAATTCTTTCTCTTATATTCTTTGTGATTTCATCGATCGTTTATTGTTTCCGTTGATGAGTAGAGTAGATTCAAGTATTTCATTTTATAAAATTACATAAGCATTTTGAATCTACAAGGAATTTCTACACATCAAGAGATATTTATCCTCCAAGCCACTGAAAAATCCTTTGTTCCCCATCATGTGGAACAAGGAACCAATTTCCAGGTACCACATTATGCTTACCATGCATGCAATGAGAGTGAATTCAAGATCGAACTGTGAAGCCAAAGCTTCACCTGCTGCTACTGTAGACTCCTTCTTTCCTGCCTTTTTTGTCGACAGTTCATGGCATAGTGCCTGAATTCATGGCAGTGAAAGAAATTTATTTTGGACAAGTCTTTCTGATTTCCCTCTTGGCTGGAATGAGCCTCACCTTGGGACTTCTTCCCCTTGGCCTTATTTCCCTTGCTAACTAATGCAACGTCCTCTTCCTCTTCTTTCGATGAGGTCCCATCTCTGCTTCTTCGCCTTATTTCTTCCTACACTAGATCAAACCATAACCACTCCCATATTGGTAGTTTCTCTCTACCATTTACCAAATTTTGATAAATATGCCAGATCTTGGGAAGGCCCAAGAGGGATAGAGCTACCATATATTCTTTAGTGACATTAATATCGACCCCACCAAGTTCATCACGACACTGTGTAAACCTTCTCAAGTACTACGAAATTGTTTCATTATTTTGCACCCTAATACTTCAAAGCTTGACCTTGAGTGTCAGCTTCCTATGGTCACTATTGTTCTCAAACAAATTTTTTAGTGTTTTCCACATCGTGAACAATATCTCTTTCCTATGGATATTCGAGACAATATGATCCCAAACTCCCTCTAATATGATCCTCCTTGCTTTAGCCACATCCTTCTTCCATTGAGCAAGATCTCAGGTATCAAATGTTGGGGGTTTTGATACATTTGTCTTGATGTATTCGAGCAATGCATTATCATCCAATACTTCCTCCATGCGGATCTTCCATGCCACAAAAATTTGTGGTTCCTTCTAAAACATACTCGAGCTTGAGTCCATTGAAATCCATCTTCTCAGTCTCGAAGAAAACCTGTAGCATTGATCTTCAAATTTGAACCTCCTACAATGAAAACTTAAAAATCTCTTCTCTAGGTGAATCTATATCTGATACCATGTAGAAATTAATGTGTAGATTTTAAACCGCTCATGAAATTTTCTAAATCACAAGACTAGAAGCTACTCTACTGATTTACGGAAGTAAATTCTCGATCAAGAATACAAATCATTAACATGCATCAATATTTAACACACATACACATAAATTTATCAAGGGGAAAGGAACTACTCAAAACCCCTTACTATTTGTATTGCATTAATTAAAGAATTTGGATGAATACAATATGCTATGCTCAAGCTTGACCTCAACATGCACATGTATCTTCTATCCTCTGCCTGACTCACTGACCTTGGCCAATACTTTTCCAAAATTTTGAGCCTCCAAGCCCCTATTTCCTTGCATTATTCCTCAAAGAATTGGGCCCCTATTAATTAGGAAATTCCCTCATCTAGATTTCACAATCCGTTTATGTCAATTCTTTGATTGCATGCATGACCTGTACAACTTGCAATAGTTTACAACTGATAGTACATTGCCCTTGTACTCCAATCTCAATTGGGTAATTTGAATTCTCAGCATGCAACAATTATTTTGGGTTTATTGATCAATTAACTGGATGATCACTCAGTGCGAAAAAAGTTACACACCCTTGACTTGACCTCCACTAGTTCTACTGACAGTGAGAACCAGTTACACTAACAATAACTCAAATTAACTGAAATAGATTGCTACAAATTAACAATCAATCATGTGCAAATGAACTCCAGTGTCTGCAACTCAAATTTATTGAGTTAACTGAGTGACTCACCTTGGTTAACTACCTCCAAGTATTCTGCTGAAATTGAAATTTCGAATTTCCTCAATTTGATTAAGGCAAAAATCAAAATTGAGACTTTCTTGTTGCATTTTCAACAACATAGTTTCTCTCTGATCTAGTATGCGCAAAGACTCCACTAGGAATTATCTATTTGGTTTGACCTACATCCACAACCATCATGACAATTATTAGATTATATTAATTTCCACTTAAGAAAACATACATAATTATTTCAGGTTTCATTTTCTACTACACATTATGCCAATCAATACTATGCCTAGGATCATACATGTATTTCTTCAATAAAGAAACATGAAACACATTGTATATGTGTATATGACTTGGCAAGGGTAGTTGATAGAACACAGGTCCAATCCTTGCAATTATTTCTAATGGGCCATAGAATTTGGGAGCCAATTTCGCACAGGTTCCCCATCTTAAAGTGCTCTATTTCAGTTTAACGTTTACATGTGACATGATTGTCTACTTGAATATTTTTGTAGGTTTTTCTTTTATTGAGTTATCAGTATAAGCACATCATTATTAATAACAGACAACATTATATTACCTTGCACATTTATATAATGGAAATTCTAGTTATTGTATTTATTACACAATCCCAACATGGGAATAATTAATTCCCTTATTATACCATTCACACAATAATCATATTTGTTATCATTTTTTTTTTAATTCTCTTCAAGGAGTACTTCCTTACCTTCTCCCCTTGATAGCTCACAACCAATGATCTGTCCTTTAGGCAACATCATAATTTCATAATATCAAATATGCCACAACAAAAAATTACCAATTTTTTAGGGTAATTGTTTAAACTTCCCACTTCCATGGAAGATATTATAATTTTCCTTTGTTCAAGTGTATTATGTTTGTTGTTTTATGCGTAAGTGCTGATTAAGGTATTATACCATGTTTGGTTTCCCTTATTTTATTATTTTCCTTCTGCTATTTTCCCCCGGTAGACTATCGACACTCAAAGCACAAGGAAATATCGAAATAAACCACCGTGACAATTCAAGGACACAATAAGTATTAGTACTATCATTCTTAAAATCAACAAAAGATACAAGAAAATTACATCACTAAATCCTGCAACCATACTTCTCTAACGTGCCTCACTTACAAGTTTCCTTACAACTCTCTTTTTGGGGCCTGCATCCCTCTCTACACTGTATATTATTGGTTAAGCTGTCTCGGGGTTATATTTGCTTTCTTTGTGCAACAATTCTAGGGTCCTTCCCCCTTACATCTTCGTGTATATATGCTGCCCCAACACATCATGTTTTTTTTGTAAGCTTGGTAGATCCTTCCATTTTCATTAATATAAGAAAGTTACAACCACATTAAACTGGTTAGGTGGCCTCAACTTTCCCAACAGGAAACCAAGTTTGTTGGCCACCTAATTGCATGATAAGCCATCCAGTAACAAAAAGTGATAAGTCTTTCTACCCAAGCTATATAAGTTTGTATATCATGTCCTTTTCCATACTCTATTTTCCTATAAACATAAACAACTTCACACTAAAAATTAAAATCTATCCACATATGAACTAGTCAAAAATTAAAAACCAGCTATCATCCTATTCATCTTACTTAGCATAAGCGGAATTGACTGGAGTCGAGCCCTAAGCATTGGAACCAGGATCATTGTCTGTGAGAGAAGACATGGGAAGTGAATAATGATGCAACCAAAACTATGGAATAACTACGTCAATATTTTAGCGTTAGGGATGCAAGGACCCGCTAGTGACAGGGCTCATCCCGGCCCTTACCCAATGCATCCATCCGGTTTTTGCATTTGGAATTGCAGATTCTGGAAGTCCTGTTTGTAATGGGGGAAGTCCTGCACTATTGTCACCATGCTCACTAAAATTTTCTCTAGGGCCTTGCCCAGGAGGATTTTCATGATCCAATATAGGTACAATGTTTGTTTGAATTGGGTCACCCACCTGCGAGTATGCCCAGGGTGTGGAACCATCACTCGCCAGGTCTCCATCTCTGTAAATATCATGTTCGCCTGGCGGTTGAGGTCAGATTCCCATTCCTCAATCAGTCTCCTAATTTCTTCATTAGTCCCTGCGTAGTATGCATTGACCACTTCATTAATGAGGTTGGAGACTGACTTACGACCTCTTCTTCTTCCTGAGGAACTGGGTTGTTCATCCTGCTCAGTCACCTGAGGCCTCCTACCATGACCCCTTGTCTTCGCTACCCTTTCCATCAAAATTCGGTCTCGGTACTTGGTGATTAAATGGGTCTTTCCAGATCCCTGTGCGGGTGGGGGTTCGAGCCCAAAATCCCTTCTCTTCCAGGTGATCTTACCTCCCTATGCACCTGCCATGGGAGAAAGAAACCTTAATTTCCATAATATTAAAATTTGGCTCTCCACCACCCACATTCCTTGCCTCCCATCGAGGTCCTCCAACCCACCAAGGAATTCAATTTATTTAACCCCAGGATCATATGCGTAACAACCAGACATAGAAATTAAGAGCCCATCATAGCCATCTCCAAACACATTATGATAATTTTGTCACCCAAGGTGGTGCAACACCATAAAAGCGACCCCACGAAATCTTTTACACAGGCCATGGGTGTGAAGCCAAGAAATCTAGCCAGTCAAGTCATTACCATAATGGTTCCACCAATTATGCAAGGATTCAAGTTTCCTTTCAACCCCATAAAAACCAGTAAAGTAGACCCAACCCTAGACCCCAAAGTCTTCAAACTAGACTAGAAAACAACATTCCCCGGGGCTGACACCACTGTCCCATATCCCAAATAACCCCATTTGGGAGAGGATAATTTCATAGAAAATCGACACAAAGGCTATACCTATTAGGATAACATACTGCTGCCAGGCTACCAGCTCCAGAGGCTTCCACCATCCCAATTTACTCCCACCCGTAGACAATTCATCCCCATGCAAAACCCAATCCCAAAACTAGACACTCAGATGCATGGAGGAGGGGGAGAAGAAACAATTTACATACCAGGTTACCCTTTCCTGTAGCTGAAGAGTCCACTACCTCTTCTGGAGCCATTGTGCTTCTCTATCTGCAAAGTCCCTTGTCCACACTACAAACTCTTGGGTGCTGAAACAACCTACACACCTCGCGGAAGACTTGCCACCAAACCCAAACCTTAACATATTATCTATGCCACATTCCACTACAGTATTAACCTTATGCATGCAGGGAGCCACCGCACCCATTGCCTTGAGCGTGTGGGGGGTGGTGGGTGTGTACCCCAATGTACTTTTCATTAATTCAGACTTGATGGGGTTTCCCTCCAGCTCACACCCTGATCGGGGGTCTGGTCAGGTGTTTGGAGGCACTAAGAGTTGTGTCTCCTATCTTGCTCTAGGATCACTTTCAAGGGCTTGAACCTCCCATCTGTGGGTTGAGGCGGCCAAGTTATCTCAAGAGGGTCATTTTGGTGAGCACACCCCCAATTTACAAGGAAGTTCACAGCTCGATTTCCTTCTCCCTTTACATGGTTGGTGATAATATAGTCATAATTATGTTGATATCTCCTATCTCTTGGACTAATATTGTAATTCTCCAACTATGGCTGAGCTTGTCCCATTTAGCTCCCTGGCTCAATTTTTTAACCATGTTGATTACTAACCTAGAGTCTCCTTCCACTACAATATTCCTGTATCCCAATTTGATAGCTTTGTGAAGGCCTTGTCAAACAACAACAAATTCAGCTTCATTATTACTTGCATATTCACAGTGGTCGACGTAGATTAGGCGGGTATGTGTCCTGGAGTCTCGAAAGAGGCCTCCCAATCCTACGAGACTCGAGTTACCCTTCAATGCTCTGTCAAAATCAACTTGATGAATCCCTCTGGGGGGGCGGTGAAGTAGTAGAGTTAGTCCACTCCTCTCGTGATGATCTTCCATGAGGTTGGGGAAATCATCGCTGGTGATAGGTTTAGAATATGAATAATTCTAACCTCGTGGGGAGCCACTTGCCAGTCATCAGGGTGCCATTTCTCTACCAAGATTGTTTCTCATATGTTTTGGATGATCCCTTCCCAAAAAACTTCCTAGGGAAGAGGGTGGTCCTTAAAGATTCTGTGGTTTCGTTCTTTCCATATAGCCCATAGAGTTAACCCCAAGGTGAGCCCCCAAGCTCTGTTGAGGATTGGGCTAGAGAAGAGGCATGTTCACCATAGGAGGATAGTTTCTCGAATGCTTTGGTTATCTCGATCCATTCTTCCAAAGAGATCCTCCACCTGTCGCCATTTTTTCTCTGCAAAGGGGTAGGAGTTTAGCATGTGTTCTAGATCTTCATTTTTTTGTTTACAAAGGATGCAATATGAAGGTCCATAGATACCCCTTCGTTGAAGTTGGTCCCAGGTAAGAATTCGACCCCTACAAACTAACCATAAGAAGTAGGCCACCTTCGACCACCAACCTCCTTTCCAAATATTTTTCCAAATGAGATTATGATGCCCCCATTCGCGACATGTCCTAAGATCATAGGCCTCCTGAATAGTAAACATGCCTTTTGTAGTATATCCCCATCTTAGGATATCTAGTCCATTTAAGATAGAAAGCTTCCTGGATTCTACTCCTCTGTCAAGCTAGTTCCATTGTTCCGACTCAGGGGCCTGGGGCCAATCTGTGTGTTCCTTCCATTTCCTCCATCCTTCACTAGATGATTCTTCTTTCCAATACTGATCTACCGTATGGAAGTTCCTGCCATTTGTGTACAAAAAGAGGTCACTTAAGTCCTATCTCCTGAGAAGTTTTTCTCGCTACTACCATGAGTCTTACAAGAACAAGGCTTTTTCCCCATTTTTGATCCCCTAGATAACATGTTTTTGAATGAGATGTCTGTTTTGGACTGTCGTGCTCCAAATTGCTGAGCCTCTAAGTGGGTCACGATATCTGAGGATATCTTCTATTTGAGTTGGCATGTTGTATTTACGTGTCCAGATTTGTTTCCATAGGTCAGGGTCGCCTCCTATCCAGTGCCACCATAGTTTGGCTCCCATTACTTGATTCAGAGTATAGGGGTCTCAGAGACCCAGACCTCCTTCCATATTGGTCTTAGTTAGGTTGGGTCATGATACCAAATCCCACTTCTTTACTTGTTGGGCTCCTCCCCACAAGGACTTTTTAAAAGATTCCACCATATTTGCACAAGAGCTTTTTCGTGTTGACATCCTTGAGAACTGGTAGATCAGAATAGATTGGAGAATGGATTTGAGGAGGACCAATTGACCATCCATATTTAGGAATCTGAAGGCCCAATTACTGAGTTTCCCATTGATTTTTGGAGCAGATATTTCCAACAAGAGGTTTTTAGGGAATTCACGGATAAGAGCATTCCAAGATATTTGGAGGGGAGAGAGCCAATGCCAAAACCAAGAACCTGAGAAAGATATGATTGGATGGTCCTGGGGTATTGAAAATAATATGTATGATTTGTCATTATTTATCATAGTCCCTGAAGCATCCATAAAGGCTAGGAGGACCTCTTTTATTTGACGAGCTTCTCACAGTGATACATGACAGAAAAGCATGATATCATCCACAAATTGTTGGTGGGTGATAGGGAGGTCATTTCCCCACTGTTTCGGGCCCCTGAGATAATATTTTTGGGCTTCTACCTTTAGATAATGACCCAATCCTTCCACAGTAATGGTGAAGAGGAATGAAGATATGGGATCGCCTTGGTGGAGGCCACGCGAGGGGTTAACGGTGCAGGTGGGGGAGCCATTAAGGAGAATGGAGTAAATAGTTGAGGACATCATATTATAGATCCAATTAATACATCTTTGATCAATCTTGAATGACTTGAGAACACTGCTAAGATAATCCCAATTTAATTTGTCGTAGGCTTTAGAGAGGTCCAATTTTATCATCATTCCAGGGAGTTTGCAATGCTTCAACGAGTGCACAATCTCTTGAGAGGTGATAAATCCATCTAGGATCTATCACCCTTCCACAAAACCAGTTTTTTCTGGGGATATAAGGTTAGGAAGAAGAGGCTTGAGGCGTTTGACTATAACCATGGCTATGATCTTGTAGATGACATTGTAGAGTGCAATGGGTCTAAAACCCTGGGGATCTTTGGATTTGGAAGATTTAGGAATTAAAGCAATGAAAGTGGCATTTAGGCTTGGACATACCTTTTGGTTGCAATGTGATTCTTCAACCACCTCCAAGATATCGTGCCCTATAAAGCTCCATGCGGCCTGGAAAAGTTTCGTTATAAATCCATCTGGTCCCGGGCCTTGTTTCTCGCCATTCCTTTGAAAACCTCCTCAACTTATTCCAATGTTACTTCTCTCATGAGGGCGAGGTTCTAGTCCCTTGAGATAAGATGAGGAATTTTCCTCAGAATCTTTTGGATGGCCTCAGATTGGTCACGGGACGGTTCAGAAAGGAGATATTTGAAATGATTCATTACTAGGTCCTCCATTTCCTCATGGTAGACCACTCGATTCCCTGCTTTGTCCTTTAAAGAGTAGATCTGGTTATGTTGTCGATGTTGAATCATTATGGAAGAAAAAATAGTTTCTTTCTCCTTCACGTATCCATTTGACCCTTGATTCCCGCTTCCATAATATCTCTTCTTGCTTTCTTTGTTCTTCTAGCTGGTTGATTAGTCGCCCCTCCTCTTCCACAATATTGTTGGATATTCCCTTATAGATGATATGTTGTTCGATTTCTTGCATTTTATTGCATAGCTGGTGTTGGTCTTTCATGATGTGGAAAAGCTCTTCTTGGTTCCATTTCTTGATCTTTTATTTGAGCTCCTTTAACTTCAGCTGAAAGGTATGCATGTGGTTCCTTCCTTTCTCTTCACTATTGTTCCACCATCCTTTTATTTTCTTCATGAAGTTGGGGTTCCTTAGCCAGAAGGCTTCAAATCTGAAGGGGCGATTCTTTGGACCTATTTTAAAATTGATCTATAGGCGAATTGGCCAATGATCAGATCCCATGCAAGGGAGGATTAAGGCCTCAAAGAAGATATCCCTCCTGATTACTTACTCCAAAGTTAAGAACTAGTCCAAGCATGATGCGATTTGGTGGGCTCCTCCCCTTCTATTGTTCCAGGTGTAGTCTCCATTATTCGTTGACAAATCTACAATGTGCAGATTTGCAATGAGATCCCCGGATGCTTCCATGTCTGCCTCTGTTTGATATATTCCTCCCTTCTTCTCTTCAAGTGATGATATCATGTTGAAGTCACCCCCTACTATCCATAGATTGTCTGGATACACTTGTCATAGTTTTGTAAGGTTTTGGAGGAAAACCCCTTTTTCTCCTAAAATGTGAGGCCCATAAACTCTTTTTAAGAGGACCCAATCTCTAGATCCAATATGGTGAAATTTTCCTGTGAGTATTCTTGGGAGTCTGGCCTAGTCCTCAAATATTATTTCAGCAAGGTTCCATAGGATAGCCAAGCCTCCAACACTACCTCTGGTATCCTGAGCCACTACTTCATAATGGGGTTTGTAAGTCTTCAGAATTTCCTTTAGCTTTGTTTCTGCAATATTGGTTTCTTGAATCACCATAATACTCAGCGTGTCCCTTTTCAACATGTCCTTAAAATACCTTTGTTTTCCCCTACTATTGAGGCCTCTTACATTCCAAGATGTAATTATCATTTCGGGGGCTTGTTAAGTTGGTGGAAGATCGTCAACAGAAGCACCTACCTTCCAGAGTTTATGGATTCATTCAGATTTTCCTTCTTTGCTTTTTCCCTCCTTTCCCTTGAGGTCCTTGATCCAGAGCTTGGCTTGCTTGGGATCCCAAATGCTCTAGTTGGTCTATAGTTTTCGTTCCCTACTTGACTTTGTATTGTTGAAAGGTATCTTTGTAGAGTTATTTTTGGACCTCTAGGATGAATCACTCATCTAGATGCCACCATTCATTCAATAATCTTCTCGTTACTTGTTCTTTTGTGATGAGATCCTCATTTTGGTTGTTGATCTCCATGTTTTCCTGATCAACTGTTTGCATGGTGGCTTCTTTGTCTTGGGGTTCCTCTTTCACTTTTCTCTTTGTAGTGTTCCTACCATTCTGTGGGGTTGGTTGGTTTTCTAGGCTCGCATTTTCATTTAGGACTTCCAACCCCTCCTCTTCCTCCTGTAGGATGTCATATCGATTTTTATTTCTCATGCCTTTACCACTTGGAGGCTAGTTGGGATTTTGTTGATTCCTCTGATTTCGTTTCTTCTTTTGAGCTTGCTAGAAATCCTTTGCGTCTTCTTTTGTTTTGGCCTAGCTATTTTCGTTGGATGCTTCTTGAGTTTCAAACTAGTTCAGAGGGAATTCAAAAATATGTGCCTATACTCGTGTCATTTACGACATCTAAAGTGTATATGCTCGTAGTCCAAGGGTTTTTGCGAAAGCTCATCATGGTATTCAAGCTCAACGAATTCAGTTAGAGGCTCCGTTATATTCATGTAGACCCAGACCCAGGCATAAGAGGTGTACCTTCCTCGTCACATGGAATCTGCGACCATGACAAAGTTTCCAATCCCTTCAAAGATATCTGGATCTCAAAATTCTATCGGTAAGGAAAATAATCTAACCCAGACTGGTGCTGCTAAGAGCTTCTCCTGATCAGGGTTATAGCATTCTTCCCAATGCCTCATAAAGAGACCTCCATTGTTAAAAAAGTATGGTCCATTTTCGAAAACCCTTTCCTTGTCCTCGAGATTGGTGAAAATCACTATAAAAAAGCCTTTAGCCTCCATCTTCAACTCAATATGGCCTTTTGGCTCCCATTTTTCTTGGATCCATTTGACTAGGTCCCTTTATGTTGGCCAAACCCCAATAAATTTACATATTAGGGCATGGTATTTCATGTACTTCCTATATGTCTCCATCTTTTTGTTGGGTATGACAAATCACGGTTTTTTGGTCGCCCGTGGAAGACACTGCCCAAGAAAGTGCTCTTTCCACTAAGAACCAAGGATTGGAGGGCCTTTGTCATTGCCGCCATGATTGCCTATCATCATTTCTCCTTGAATGATTGTTTTGCTAGCCACTATGTTTCAGTAGGAGGGGATCTCTCCCCCCGACAGGTGTACTCATGCCTCTGTCAGAAGGCCAGAATGAGGTAGTTACAGGTGAGGGGATCACCATAATTGTATTTTTGTTGTAGGGGAGTCAGGGATTTTGTACTAAAATCCTAGCTGAAATCACATGTTGCAGGACAAGAGCATCCTTCTGCATGGCGCCCCAACACATCATGTTAGTATGGTTATCTTAACATAATAATTTTGTAAGCATATATTCATTTTAATCACCTATTGGATGAAACTTCGTATATGTATACAAAAGTCATATTTAAGTTCATTATGGTACTTATCTAGGGTACCATTGACTGGTGGCATGTTGCGCTTTCCATATTGTAATATCACACGATAATAGACATAGGTAACACTTCTGCCAATATCCTACCCGCATTTTCTTTAGCAAAAAATTACTATTTTTTTTTAATATTATATGCCACATTTTCCTTGGTTCCCTTTCTTAGTTATCCACCTGTTTCTGTTAATATTTTTACCTATATCCACTATCAATCATTCAATTCATATTAGGATAACAGACTCCCTGGAATATCCAACATACATGTTCATTGTTGTATTCACCTAACATACATATTCCTATGGTGTCATTTTCAACTTATGATACTTTCCAAAAATCTAAAAGAAAAAGCATCAAACTAGCAAGGACTAAGTTAAGAGTTTCCCTCTCTCATAGTTTATGGTTGTATCGTTTGGCCTTAATATTTTTGCAGTTTTGCTAGACTGCTCCAAGGAATATAGCCTACACCATTCCTCTTACCAATTGATTCCACCTATAACATTCGTGTTCATCCTGTTGTATCAACTCATATCAAATATTTAGATATCAAAGTTACAATTAACAATCATTTCAATAAATCAAAATCCTCTTGTCATCTTAATTTCAATTCAACTTAACTTTTTACAGTTGTGAAGTGGTTGTAAAATAAACCAATTAGTGAACCATTCCATGATTCAGTGTTATAAGTCTCTAACTCACAACAATCTTATGCCCTCTATGTCTATCAAGTACAAAAAATTCAAAAGCTATCTGGACTTATTTTCTTTATTTTAGGGTTTATTGCACTCCCTTTCTAGTAAATTTTCATATTCTTGAAATTGAATCTAATCTTACTTTATTTATACTTGCTAAATTTATTATCCGCTGCACTGCTCTGAAGTGCTTCCGTGCTTATTTGGTGTCTTGGAGTAACTAAGATATTATTATCATGTCACTTTCAACTTAGAAATCTCAAATTTGCTACTCACTTCAAAATTTTCGAGACTAATCCCTTTCCATCATATGTTATTATGATAGTTATCACAACTTACCTACATTTTTATCTTTTTTTAACAAAAGAAAATATTATCCAACAATTCTACTGTAATGTTCAATTACTTGACTTTTCACGTTTTTCATTTTTTTTTTAAATCCCATCAGCTATGCTCTGTGCCCCAATTCTTGACTCATTCTAGTGTAACATGTTT
This sequence comes from Pinus tabuliformis, assembly GCA_031772625.1. Taxonomy (NCBI): domain Eukaryota; kingdom Viridiplantae; phylum Streptophyta; class Pinopsida; order Pinales; family Pinaceae; genus Pinus; species Pinus tabuliformis. The sequence continues at coordinate 202,645,915 of CM062813.1, forward strand.
AAGAATAATCCCCATCATTCAATTTGTATACATTAAAGTTCAACTTATTGGAATATTGATCCTTGCGATTTCTTTTGCTCAGAGAAGTCAAAAATATTTCTCTTTGAAAATATAGTAGTTGTAAAAGGTAAAAATGTTTCACCACACAAAATAAATATTACAATTTTGAAACATTTTCAAATGACATTAACTTTTATAAAATCCTCCATGTTGATTGTTTGTTCCATTTATTCTACTGTTGTAACCAAATTTTTTATGTCTCCCTTCATGAAAAGACTTTCAGCGAGGAAAGTTCATTATTGCCTTTACAAGTTTTCATCAGTCATGAAATCCAAACTTACTCATACTAGCTAGATATTACTGCATTGGACTTATTTATACTTGAGTTATATTATTAATGTATAGGTTTTTAACTTTTATTATTATCTTACAAGTACTCCATACAATGTATATTGTTAACATTGTCAATATCTATCACATCACCTACTAGTGCTTAATTGGTGAATAGGATCCCAACCATTTTTACCAATCACTCAAGATAACCCCACTGACTCATATTTATACATATATTTTGTAATCATAAGCATTTTGTATCTCCATTCAAATCTAACAAAAGTTATCACTAAGTATGCCCAGATGACCTCCTCGAGTATACCAATACACCATATATTTTTCTTTATGTAATACAAGGTTTTCAATCCCTTTTAATCCTTTTTCTCACTCCTATATACATTTTATTCCGTATTTATACTATGTTTTCTTCAATCCAATCATAATTCTCGGATCAAATTTTTATTTGATTATATATATATATATATATATATATATATATATATATATATATATATATATAGAGAGAGAGAGAGAGAGAGAGAGAGAGAGAGAGAGAGAGGGCGATGGGTTTCCAAATATTTTTAAAACATACAATACACTTGTTATTTTGACTGTTTCACAATATTGTTGTAGCCTTCGTCCCTTTTTCAGCTTGCTTCCCATACATGGACAAGATTACTCTTTCATTAGGATTCAAATTTTTTTTTTTTTGACTATCAAGTATTTCCTTCATTCATTCTATTTGCAAAGTTATGTGAAAATTCAAGAATCCCACCCGAATCAACTACTACAACAACTGATTAAACTTCTCATATCTATTAATTTCTGAAACAAATTATCTACTGCTTCCTATAGAAAATATTGAAGCTAATACAACTGAAGCCATCACTTAATTAATTAATTTTCCCAAAACAAGAACTAAACAATAGAGAAAAATCCACACAAGTGACACAGAATTTTTTGGATAAATTTCCCTGTAAAAACCCAATGCGGGAAAACCAATGCAACAACTCTAAGGGTTCTATATTATTAAGCAGTAGTTTCTAAAAAAAACTCTGGATGCCCTTCCGACAAACCAATTACAAAGAAAATAAACTGGCAGAAAACTTAGTGAGATTACTTCACTCTACCTGGAAATTCTCGGTTGTTCTGAAAGTTGAACCAACTGTCCCTGGCTATCTCTACGTTGGCCCTGTGTAGGCCCTGCACCAGCCTCAAAATGATTTACCTCATATCAATTGGGAAACAACTTGCTGTCTGGAGCAGTTTCCAACCCTCCTGGCTCTGAAATGTCATCTCCTCTCCAAAACTCGTACTTTTGCTCAGGATGACTGCGTTGTCTCTGTGTGAGCCCTACTGGCCCAAAATCAACCCTTCTGGTGTCTCTTTACCTCTCTCTACTACATATCCTAGGTCCTAGAGAAGATATTCTAACCCAACTATCTTTGCCCCTCACTGCAACAACTCACTATCGAAATTCTCCCGGCAACTCCTCTACTCTACTTCAGAAAATCGATTCTCTGAACTCTCTGTGTGTCTTTCCAAGTGACCCTCAAGCCTCCTTAAATAATCTCCTCATTGACATTAAAATGCCCAGATTAGAAGCCAATCAATGGCTAAGATCATTTTTTCTTGATCCTCATCTTCTTCTAGAAGTTACACCCACGGTTTATATTAATACCCTTTAATTATTTTATTTTCCTAAGTTTAGACTTAGGATCCCTTTAAAAATAATTAATTATTTTAATATAATTGTTTCTTGGTGGAATCTCCTAAAATTATTTTTGGGTTATTTGGAATATATGTACCCAAGCCTCCCTAAAAAATTTGAGACTTAGAGCACATCTGATGCTACCACAAATCGACACTCCCTCATAGCGAGGAATGTGCTCTATGAATTCATAACATCCTTCTCTGCACTACTGATGTCTGACATGTTGTCCACCAACCACTGTGAAAATGTTACATTTGTACTGTTGTTGACCCTGCCACTATCAACACTACATCCATAATGCAACTCCCTCTGAATTTCTACATCTGTGCTGCTGCTGGCATTACCACAGCCAATTGCCTACAATGAAAACTTTTGTTTCTACTCCAACAAAAATGAAAAAACATCCCAAATTACTTAACTAATTGTGTTTGGTATGATACCACTTGAATTTTGAAGCCTAACTGCTGCTAGTCTCTACGCTGACCCTCTAAATCTACTACGATGCTCATAACTACTACTCTCTGCCATCTCTATTTCTGCCAACTCTGGTCTGAATTGTTCAGTCTCTGGCACTCCTAGCCACTGCATCTATCTCTCTGACACTCTTTAGCACCATCCACCACTAGTCCATCTTGCCACCACAAAATTGGGCTCCCGTAGAAAGATAATGATCCAAGAGGTGGGCTCCTCTAGGATCCTTCCCATTTGTAGCTCCTTCGAACTACAACTCCAAATCAGCCCACCTCCCTCCTAGAGGTATCTTGGCTGTCATGGAAAAATCCTCCTCCTCAATCTTCGCAGGCACAACCTTCAGATCATGCTATCATCTTTTTCCTTCTTCCTAAGAGGACACAGAGTTGCATAGTGACCCATCTCACCACACCTTAAGCACTTTATATTTGAGACGTCCTTCTTATGTCTCTGCTTCTCCTGTTGTCCCTTTGATGCAAGGGATACATTATCTTCTTCCTCCTTGGGATTTGACCCACTACTATTGCTTCCTTCAAGATTACACTTGACCAGATCTCTCCTCAGCTCCTCTTGTTTGAGAGCTTCCCACATCTCATCCCAATTCGGCTAAGTGCCCTCCCCATGATACTTTGGACAAAGACTTGTCACTCATTTGAGATAGAATTGAGGGCCAGTCTAACCAACTCTGAGTCTTGATGTGTAGACCTCGCAACAGATAACTCATCATGGGTCTCCTCAAGCTTCGTGAGGAATGGATCCACACACTCCCCCTTCTGCATCTAAGTAGATATTAGCTTCTACTCCAAGTACATCTTTCACTGCTCAAAAGATCCCTGATATAGCGTAGACAATGCATCCCACATCTCCTTAGCAGTCCCTTTGCTAGCGATGTGACATACCACATGATCCTTCACTCCATCGAGGATCATTCTTTTCGCCTTCGCCGTATCAGCTTGGTACTTCTTCAATGGATCTTCATCTATAGGCATAGCCACCACGTTGTCAACATATGTATTGAGGGCATGCTCATTTAGGAGGAATGACATTATATCCTTATAGATGACATAGTTGGATGCTCTGTCTAGCCTATCATGATCCCTCAATCCACTGGTTTCCATCTCTGCCACTTCAAAATGTTGAAAATCTCCTCTCTGGTTCTTACTGCTACTGCGCAACCAATAATTAAATGGAATTATTGGCGGGAAGTTTTACTGATGAAAAATACCCTCACTGTGCTTCTCTTCTCCCTTTTGACGTCTTTCATCCCAACAATCTACCTGCTAGAAATCTGCACCCCACTAACTTCTCACACTGAGGTTTCAATGTTTCTCCCTCTACCCTAGAAAACTTTCTAACTGTGATTCCTTCTTCTCTATCAACTCACTCAAAGAGAGACTGCATCGAAATCATCCCTCTAGCTAGGACTGCGCAAACCCTCTGGGGTTTCAAACTACTACTTGTTGCAGCTATTTTGTTATGAAACCAGCTCAAGAAAAGATAGAAAAGAAAGATCAACGCCTTAGAATTCAGCCTCTTCGAGGGGGCAACCTCCTTTACATTACATAAATGAACAATTCTTGGATGATACAAATGAAAATACCTCCTCTCTATATATAGGAGTCTAAGTGGTCCCAATACAATCAGAGCCTACATAACAATAATATTGTAGGGCACAACAATAACAATAGTGGGCTTCTATGTGGCACAATAGTAACAATATGGGCACTACATGGGTACATCAATATAAATAAGGGGTATAACTACAATAGTAATGGGGTAATCACTAGTATTATAGGGACCCAACATGCCCCTCTCCTTCAAAAAAGTGTTGTCCTCAACGCTTGAGTAGTTCAGGATACTTCTGCATAAAATTCTCGTCCTCCCATGTGGAATCTTCAGCGGATAAGTTCTTCCACTTGATAAGGTACTCTGAAATTGATCGATTTCGTAGCTGTCGAGTTCTTGTTTCTATAACTGCTTCCGGTTCCAATATAATTTTTCCTTCTTCGTCAAGTTCTGGCAATATTGTTTGAACTGGGAGCTTGTCGCCTATAACCTTCTTTAAGCATGAAACATGGAAAACTGGGTGCAATCGAGAAGCTGCAGGAAGCTCCAATTTGTATGCCATAGTACCAATCTTTTGCAACACCTTGTACGGACCATAATACTTTGGTGATAATTTATTATCCTTCTTAGCTTGCTTTAGGGACATTTGCTTATATGGTTGTAGCCGTAGGAATACCCAATCACCTACATCAAAACTTCTTTCACTGCGATGCTGATCTGCCTGTTGTTTCATTCTATTCTGTGCCAACACAAGGTTATCCTTTAAGAGTTGGAGGACTTGTTGTTGATGTTCGATGTGATGTTCCACTGCCTGAACCTTAGAATTTTCTCTTAAATATGATGTGATGGATGGTGGTTGATACCCATAAAGTGCCATAAATGGGGTCATTTTTGTTGCTGTATGAAAGGAAGTGTTATACCACCATTCAGCCAGAGGCAACCATTTGACCCATTGTGTCTGTTTATCAGATACAAAGCAACGAAGGTATCCTTCCAAACATTTGTTTACTATCTCAGTTTGCCCATCAGATTGAGGATGATAAGATGAGCTATGAGCTAACTGAGTACCAAGACAAGAAAATAATTATGTCCAAAAATTTCCAGTGAAAATGGGATCTCTGTCACTTACAATAATCTTTGGGTTTCCATGTAGCTTTTGAACTGTTTCCATAAATGCAGTAGAAACTGTACTGGCTTTAAATGGATGTGATAATGCACAAAAGTGTGCATACTTGGTAAGTCTGTCAACTACCACCATGATGACACTCTTTCCCTCAGACTTGGGTAAACCTGTGATAAAATCCATTGAAACCTCCTCCCAACGTTGGCTTGGAATGGATAAAGGTTGTAATAGACCCGGTGTCTTAATTGTTTCAACTTTATTTTGCTGGCAAACCAAACATTCCGCCACAAACTTTTGAATATCTGATTTAAGGCCATCCCAAAAAAATTCCTTCTTAACCCTGTGGTAAGTTTTTAAAAATCCTGAGTGCCCTCCTAAGGGAGAAGTGTGCAATTCCATAAGAATCTTTTGTTTTAGCTGGGAATTCTTACAGAGGTATAAGCGATCTTTGTACCATAACGAATCATTTTTCCAGCTAAATGTATCAGAAGTACTGGAATCTTGTTGTAGCTTTTGAATAAGTGCCCACACTTCTTCGTCATTCTTCCATTCCTCCCTTGCTTCGTTTATCCAATCTGGTTGGATAATAGAAATGGCACACAACAATGCTTCCACATCCTCATCCTTTCTTGAGAGTGCATCTGCCACCACATTTTGCTTCCCTTTTTTGTAGATGATTTCAAAGTCATAACCCAACATCTTTGTGACCCACTTTTGTTGCTCTTCAGAGGATAATCTTTGTTCTAAAAAGTATTTAAGGCTATCATGATCCGTTTTTACCTTGAAGTGTCTTCCCATTAGGTAGGGTCGCCATTTCTTAAGTGCATGGAGTATTGCCAACATTTCCTTCTCATAAATAGCTTTTCTTAAAAACTTTCCCTTGATTGGACGACTTTCAAAAGCAATGGGTCTTTCATCTTGCATTAGAACAGCACCAATTCCATTTCCTGAAGCATCACATTCCACAATAAAGGTTTTTGTGAAGTCCGGTGTAGCTAAGACCGGTGCTTGGCACATTGCCTCTTTAAGATGTTCAAAGGCCTTTGTTGCTTCCGAAGTCCATGAAAATGAATCTTTCTTCAATAATGTTGTTAGAGGTGCTGCTATTCTCCCATAATTCTTAACAAACTTGCGATAATACCCTGTCAACCCAAGAAATCCTCGCAGATGCTTTATGGATGTGGGGATTTTCCATTCCTTAATGGCTTTAATTTTGCTAGGGTCTACCTTAACTCCTTCATGAGATACAATATGACCCAAATATTCCACCTCCTGGACTCCAAAGAAACATTTGGATCTTTTTGCATATAATTGTTTCTCCTCCAATAGTTGTAACACCATGTCAACATGTTCAACATGATCCTTCCAAGACTTGCTGTAGATTAGTATATCATCAAAAAATACTAACACAAATTTTCTAAGGAATGGTTTGAAAATTGAATTCATCAAACCTTGAAATGTTGAAGGTGCATTGGTAAGGCCAAAAGGCATGACCAAAAATTCATAATGACCCTCATGAGTTCTAAATGCTGTTTTCGGAATGTCTTCAATCTTCATTCTAATTTGATGATATCCCGAACGAAGATCCAACTTGGTGAAGTAAATTGATCCATGCAATTCATCCAGTAATTCATCAATAACAGGAATGGGGAACTTATCTTTAATAGTGAGCTTGTTGAGCTCCCTATAATCTGGACACATGCGCCATGATCCATCCTTCTTGTGCACCAATACTACTGGAGCTGAGAAAGAACTTTGACTCGGTTGAATTATACCAGCCTCTAGCATTTCTGCAACCATACGTTCAATTTCACTTTTTTGGACATATGGATATCTGTACGGCCTGATGTTTGGAGGAACACTTCCTGGAATCAGATGAATAGCATGATCATGATCACGCATAGGTGGGAGACCTTTGGGAGTCTCAAATACCTTGGAATGATTGTCCAGGACTTTTTGGAGATCTGGAGAAATAGATGATTCCAATGTGGAAACATCTAGCGAACATAATTGTGCAATTACACCTCTTTGCTCCTTTTTTAGAAGCTTTGTCATTCCATTAGAGCTGATTATCTTTCCTGGTTTCCCTGCAATACCCCTTAATTCAACTTCCTTTCCTTCCACAGAAAATTTCATGAAAAGTTCTTGAAAATTAAAAGCTATTGTACCCAAGGATTGTAGCCATTGGACTCCTAGTACAACATCAGCACCTCCCATTGGAATGGAAAGCATTGGGCTAGTCAATACATATTCTCCCATGGATAGCTTGATATTATGGCACTTTCCAGAACAATTTATTGTTCCTCCATTTGCAATCATCACTTGACACTCTGGTGCTGGATATAGGAAGCAATTCAATTCTTTTGCTACCCTACAATGAATAAAATTGTGGGTGCTTCCTGAATCAATCAACACTATTACCTTTTTCTTCTTGATTTGTCCTTCTATCTTGATGGTTTGAGGAGTGGTAATTCCCGCCAATGCATTACAAGATATGGTTGGATTTATTTGTTCTTCATCTAGGCTTTGTTCCTGGAATATATCCTCTTCTTTTGACCTTTCTTGCTCCTTTTCTTCTTCCTCTTCACAATCTATGTAGAATAATTTCTTCTCAGCACACTTATGACCTTTTGTGTATTTGCTATCACAATTGTAACAAAGCCCTTTTGCTCTTTTTTCTTCCAATTGTTGTGGTGTCAACCTTGTAGGTTGTGGAAGACTATGGGCAACAACACTTCCTTCTTTATAGTTGTGAATGGTATGCTTCCTAGTTGCCATAATTTTGCTTTCCATTTTTCTTGCTAACCTGAATGCCTTCTCTAATGAATCAGGTTCCCAAAGGCGCACATCATGTTGGATATTATCCTTTAAAGACCCTATGAACACATCAATCCTATGCTCCTCTGGAATATCTTTTACCCTTATGTTCAATTTTTGGAACTCCTCAATGTGCTCCATTATTGAACCCTTTTGTTTGAGACTTATCAATTGGCTAAAAAAAGTGTTGCTTTTTGTATCCTCATAATGTGCTATCAATTCTTCCGTAAAAATTGCCCAAGTGATAAATTGTTTACGAGAACAAAGCCATTGATACCATACAAACTGATTTGGTTCCAAATATAAAGTTGCCATACGTACCTTTTGTGTGTTTTGCACATTATTGAGATCGAAAAATTGCTCCATCTGTAATATCCATGTGGCGGGATCCTTGCCATCAAACTTCCTCATATCGATTTTTGGAACATGGTGAGTCTTTGATCCAACATTAGAGTCTATGGAATCATGATTAACATTTCTTTTGTTCTCATCATGAGTTTCCTTTACTACCTTTTCACCATTAGTGACCCTTTCTTGTAGCAACTTCTTCAATTCTTCCATGTTTGTATTCAAATCTATCTTCAAATTTGCCATCGAATCCTCCATCTTAGCTTCCATGCCCTTTATCTTAGATTCCATGCCATTTACCTTAGATTCCACGCCACTTATCTTAGCTTCTGTTAGCTTTTGTGAGCGTGACATTTGTTGCACTTGTTCTTGTAATTTTGATATATCATGTAGCATTTCTTCCTCTTCTTCATGAGTCATGCTAGAGCTTTCAGGTTCCTTACTAGGTGTTTGCATTTTCTTTCCTCGGGGCATCAATTACCGATAATAATGCTTTACTATGCCCTTTGAATTCCGTTAAACCAAGCTTACACAAAAATTAAAAAAAAAAAACTACACACCTTTTTTCACTTTATAGAAGCCTGATATTGAATCTGATGTATCTCTGTAATTTCGGATCATCCAATTCTGAAATTGCTACCTGTAGTAGCCTTCTGCGTCCTCTTTCCAATGCCACAAGTCTGAGCCAAATTGGATTCTCCAAGGAAGAGTTATGTGAAATCTCCCACGGTGACTTGCTTTTAGACTGGTTCAGTAGAGCGAAGTTGTACAACGTGCCACGAGTCACTGTTTCGACCTTTGGATCTGAAAAACACCCACAAGAAACTACAGTCCGTCCTCTTTCTGTACCTTCTTACGAAACTTCAATCCGATGCTCAGAAAGAAAGTTATGACGATTTTCCCCAGGTCACCTGTTTTGAGTGTAATTCAGGAGTCATAAAAAAGACCAACTTCCTGAGATCATATCTCCGAAAATATCGCGCGAAAAGCTCTGAAATTCGGACCCAAGGTTCATCGCGATGTCTTCTCAAATGGGTTTTTTTGCGACTTCTGAAACGTCGTAGAAAAAAAGTTATAGCGAAAATGCCACGATGACCTGTTTGGAGCAGCGAAACCCTAGAATCCAAAGCTCTGATACCAAATGTTATGAAACCAGCTCAAGAAAAGATAGAAAAGAAAGATCAACGCCTTAGAATTCAGCCTCTTCGAGGGGGAAACCTCCTTTACATTACATAAATGAACAATTCTTGGATGATACAAATGAAAATACCTCCTCTCTATATATAGGAGTCTAAGTGGTCCCAATACAATCAGAGCCTACATAACAATAATATTGTAGGGCACAACAATAATAATAGTGGGCTTCTATGTGGCACAATAGTAACAATATGGGCACTACATGGGTACATCAATATAAATAAGGGGTATAACTACAATAGTAATGGGGTAATCACTAGTATTATAGGGACCCAACATATTTCTATCTCCCTCTTCTACTCAGTGTTGGGTTCTCTAGAACTGCTCTTCTTGTTCCACTTGTAGCTTTGATACCATGTGAAAATTCGAGAATCCCACCCGAACAACTACTGCGGCAACTGATTAAACTTCTCCTGTTTTTTAATTGCCGAAACAAATTATCTACTGCTTCCTATAGAAAACATTGAAGCTACTACAACTAAAGCCTTCACTTAATTAATTAATTTTCCCAAAACAAGAACAAAACAATAGAGAAAAATCCACACAAGTGACACAATATCTTTTGGATAAATGTCCTCGGAAAAACCCAATGCATGAAAATGGGTGCAACAGCTGTAAGGGTTTTATATTATGAAGCAGCAGTTTTTGAATACAACTCTGGATGCCCTTCCGACAATCCAGTTACAGAGAAAATAAACTGGCAGAAAAAATTAGTAATATTACTATACTCTACCCGGTAATTCCCGGCTGTTCTGGTAGTTGAACCAACTTTCCTTGGCTATCTCTGTATTGGCCCTCTGCCAGCCTCAAAAGGCTTTGCATCAACTCAACTGGGAAACATCTTTCCTTATGGAGCAGTTTCCAGCCCTCCCATCATAGAAATGTCATCTTCTTTCCAAAAATTGTACTTCTGCTTAGGATGACTACGTTGTCTCTACGTGAGCCCTTCTGGTTAGTGTCAATATCTGTGTGGGCCTTTCTATCCCAATGTCAACCCTTCCAGTGTCTCTTTTCCTCTCTCTACTACATATCCTAGGCCCTAGAGAAGACACTCCAACAGCTCACTATCGAAATTCTCCCAACATCTCCTCTACTCTACTTCAAAAAATCGATTCTCTGAACTCTCTGCGTGTCTTTCCAGGTGACCCTCAAGCCTCATTAAATAATCTCCTCGTTGACATTCAAGTGCCCAGATTAGAAGCTAATCAATGGCTAAGATCATTTTTGCTTTATCCTTGTCTTCTTCTAAAAGTTACACCCACAATTTATATTAATACCCTTTAATTATTTTATTTTCCTAAGTTTAGACTTAGGGTCCCTTTAAAAATACTTAATTATTTTAATATAATTGTTTCTTGGTGGAATTTCCCAAAATTATTTTTGCCTTCTTAGGAATACATGTACCCAAGCATCCCTAAAAGATTTGAGACTTAGAGCACATCCGATGCTACCATAAATCAACACTCCCTCTTAGCGAGGAATGTGCTCTAACAATGCTTCCCAGTGAAGCATCACTATGACTTCATAACATTGTTATCTGCATTGTTGATGTTTGACATGATGTCCACCAACCACTGCGCAAATGTTGTATCTATACTGATGTTGACCCTTCCACTATCAACACTACATCCATAATGCAACTCCCTGTGAATTTATGCATCTATGTTGATTCTAGCACTACCATTGCCAACTTCCATTGCAACGAAAACTATTGTTTCTACTCCATGAGCAGTGAAAAAACATCCCAAATTACTAAACTAACTGTGTTCAGTATGATACCACATGAATGTTGAAACCTGACTGATGCTAGTCTTTATGCTGGCCCTCTAAATCTTCTATGCTACTGCTGACTACTGATCTATGCCATCTGCACTACTACAAGCTCTGCTATGCATTGTTTAGTCTCTGGCACTCCTATCCACTGCAACTATCTCTCTGACACTCCTCAACACCATTCGACACTAGTCCATCCCGCTACCACAAAATTCGGCTCCTGTAACAAGGTAATGATCCAAGAGGTGGGTTCCTCGAGGGTCCTGCCCATCTGTAGCTCCTTCTAAATACAGATTCAGATCAACCAACTTCCCTCCTAGAGTTATCTCGATTGTCATGGAAAACTCCTCCTCCTCGATCTTCATGGGAGCAACCTTCAGATCATGCTTCTCATCTTTGTCCTTCTTCCTGAGAGGACACTGAGTTTTGTAGTGACCCATCTCACCACACCTTAAGCACTTTATCTCCAAAACGTCCTTATTACATATCCGTTGCTCCTATTGTCCCTTCGATGCAAGGGATGCATTATCCTCTTCCTCCTTGGGCATTGACCCACTAATGTTGCTTCCATCAAGATTGCACTTGACCAGATCTCTCCTCGGCTCCTCTTGTTTAGGAGCTGCCCACATCTCATCACAGTTCAACAAAGCCGCCTTTCCTAGGATACTCTGGACAAAGACTTGTCACTCATTTGAGACAGAATTTAGGGCCAGTTTAACCAAATTTGAGCCTTAAGGTGTAGATCCCACAACAGATAACTCATCACGGGTCTCCTGAAGCTTTGTGAGGAATGGATCCACATAGTCCCCCTTCTGCATGTAAGTAGATCTCATATTCTGCTCCAAGTACATCTTCCGCTGCTCAGAAGATCCCTGATATAGCGTAGACAATGCATCCCACATCTCCTTAGCAGTCCCTCTGTTAGCAATGTGACATACCACATTATCCTTCACTCTGTCGAGGATCATTCTTTTCGCCTTCGCCATCGCAACTCAATACTTCTTCAATGGATCTTCATCTACAGGCACAACCACCACCTTGTCGACATATGTCTTGAGGGCATGCTCATTTAGGAGGAACGAAATTCTAGCATTCCATATGACATATTTGGATGCTTTGTCCAACCTATCCTAACCCCTTAATCCATTGGTTTACATCTCTGCCACTAAAAAATGTTGAAAATCTCCTCTCTGGTTCTTACTGCTACTGCTCAGCCAATAAGAAAATGGACTTCATTGTGGGAAGTCTTACTGATGAAAAATTCTCTCAATGTGCTTCTCTTATCCCTTCTGATGTCTTTCAGCCCAACAATCTACCTGCTGAAAATCTACATCCCACTAGCTTCTCCTCACACTGAGGTTTCAGTGTTGCTCCCTTTTCCCCGACAAACTTTTGAACTGAGTCCTTCTTCTCTGTCAACTCACTCGGAGAGAGACTGCGTCAAAAACCATCCCTCCAGCTAGGACTGTGAAACCCTCTAGGGTTTCAAATTGTTGCCTCCTACAGCTATTTTGATCTCCCTCTTCTGCTCAGAGTTGGGTTCTCTAGCACTGCTCTTATTGTTCCACATGTAGCTCTGATACCATGTGAAAATTCGAAAATCCCACCCAAATTAACTAGTGCAGCAACTAATTAAACTTCTCCTATTTGTTAATTGCTAAAACAAATTATCTATTGCTTCCTACATCAAATATCGAAGCTAATACAACTACAACCTTCATTTAATTAATTAATTTTCCCAAAACAAGAATAGAACAATAGAGGAAAATCCACTAAGTGACACAGTATTTTTTGGACAAATGTCCCTGGAAAAACTCAATGTGGGAAAACCGGTGCAACAACTCACTATCACTCCCAGCTTAGAAATGTCAGCTCCTCTGCAAAACTCAGACTTTTTCTTAGGATGACTGCGTTGTCTCTATGTGAGCCGTTCTGGCTTAGCGTGAAGCTCTACATGTGCCCTTTTGGCCCAGCTTCAACCCTTATGGTGTCTCTCTTCCTCTCTACTATGTATCCTGGGTCCTGGAGAAGATACTCTAACCCAACTATCCCTACCCCTCACTACAACAAATCACTATTGAAATTCTCCCAATATCTCCTATGATCTGCTTCAGAAAATCGATTCTCTGCACTCTTTGTGTGTCTTTCCAAGTGACCCTCAAGCCTCCTTAAATAATCTCATCTGTGAAATTCAACAGCCCAAGTTAGAAGCTAATCAATGGCTAATATCATTTCTGCTTGACCATCGTCTTCTTCTAGAAGTTACACCCACATTTTATATTAATACCCTTTAGTTATTTTATTTTCCTATGTTTAGACTTAGGGTCTCTTTAAAAATAATTATTTATTTTAATATAATTGTTTTGGGTGGAATTTCCTGAAACACTTTCTGGGTCCTTTAGAATACATGTGCCCAAGCCTCTTGCAAAATTTGAGACTTAGATAACATCTGATGCTACAAGAAATCAACATATTATTAGTAAAAATACAGTACTTGAGGCATTTCTAAGTATGGTATGTGAAAGGAGGTTGTTTGTACCAATCAAGTAATTACTTCTCAAGTGTATCTAGGGTGACAATTAAATGTTAATTGCTTTGGTATCAATAATACCTTTAACCCCCATTTTCATACTTGTCTCCTTCCTTGACAAGCTTATATACTAGATACCTATTATAAGACATCTTTAATCGATATTGTAAATTATGCATCGAAATAATTTTTGTGCAAATTTAAAAAATGGTCTCGCAAATATTAACAGGAAACCATCATGCAGATGATCCCAAACTTTTGAGGGTAATTTCATATGCAACACCCCCAGCGTCCCTCTTAAACATATCTATCTCATTTTTTATAATTGTTTAATAGTATAGGAAATGTTACTTTACTTCATTTACACCTATATGCATCTCCTTATTTGTCTATGCATATATTTCCTCATCATTACAGATCATGAAATTTTCTCTCTACTTAGTATCCAACAGTCAAGGGATATGATTTACTAACTAACATGTATTATTAAATAACTGTTCCAAATAGTTGTTTGCTCTCCTAGGAGTCCAACATACCATTTATTGTAGGTAAGGGTACCCTAACAACAATTCAATTAGTATTTTTTTTTTTTTAATTTAACTTACATATTGAAATTTATTTCAATTTACTCATGGCAGGATTCTTTTACTTCTCTGTGCCTTGGCTCTCTAACACAGAAATGTATTCGGTGTCTCATCTGGTAAGCTTGATTTAATATGTTATTTTAGTTGTAGTCAGGCTCATAGGCCATAATATTGTAACCCCGGGCTCTGTTACCACCTGTAATGACTCTCTAGATGAAGACCAAAATTACAACGACAAAATTTGAAAACTATGTCGTAAGGAAAAAATTTCTATAAATTTATTTTCTAAACCACTAATTAGATTACAAGTCTTCATTCTTGAATTACATACATATAGTCCAAATCTGTGTGTCCTAATTGAAATTTTTTTTTTATTCGATGTTATAGTCTCTTTCTTGGCCTGCATTTATCTGGTTATTTATTTTTATTTTCTCTTCTCCTGTTGTTACCGTGTTGCATGTAAATGATCCTTATCTAAGTAAGGTTCTAAGGGTATTACCCGTTTCGTTAAATCAAGATATACTTAAGGAGAATAAGCATAGATTATTATACATATCTCTCTTTTCTTAGCACATACATGTATTATTTTAAAAATGTTGGGAATCAGGTGTTTAACTTGGTCGCATGGGGACTGAGCGTGACATGAATTGATACCCTTTGAAATATTTATGTATGCATAAGTTCCAGTGATATTAATACCCATTAGTCTAAATATTTTTTATTAATTCTTTATCATCAATATAGATGTATGAAGGTGAAGTATTTGGCATATGTTCTATGATTTATTGAATTAAATTAATGTTACGAAACCATAGTCATGCTATGGTTCACCCTTGTGCGAAGATAATGCTCTACCGCCAGTTATCTTACCATCAATCCATGGGATGATAGTCTGCATTGAGGATTTGAGGTGTGAGGTGGATGATGGGGATGGATCCTTCGGTGGTTAGGGTAACCACCTAACCCCATCCTGATAGAGCGCTCTCATTCTCACTGATGCTCCTAGAGGAAATGGCTCTATCTCCTGGTTATCCAAAATTCCTTAGGGTTTCTTCCTTTCCCCAAATACTCTGTGGAATGTTTAGTTCCTAATCTTATGAATATTTTGAATTTTCTAACAACGTGGCTTTTCAAGTTTGACTAGCTCGCAAACTAGACTATACACATAAACAATTATGTTCTTCTCTACATTTAAAATTTTTAATTAACTTTAATTTTGAGTGATAATTTTTTACTCATATTGTGACACAATCTAACCTCTTTTTTACATTTTCCTATTAAGGTAACGATGTTTTATGCTAAGAAAGTTCTTGGATTCACTTCGGAGTGTGGGGTTCCCTATTCGAGCTAACTCTTTATCTGAAGAATACTCACCATGTAACAACCTTGGTGAAAATTCCATGTAATAAAAGTTAATAAAGGAAAAATAAGACCACGGTTAAGGGACACTTATTCCAAGTTGAATGTTGAGTAAAGATATCCTAGTGGGCATCATTGGATGTGTGTTTTGGCTAAGGAAAATTGGCAAAGGCTAAGGCAAAGGCCTTAAAAGGAAAAAAGGAATTTTTTGCACATTTATTTATGAAAATAAAAGAAATTAGGAGAAAAGTAAGGTCAAAGGTCATAGGTTGCATGTGAGGAGGAAATTAGAGGAAAATAATGGAAAATGAAGAAAATAGAGGCCTCATTAATAAAAAAGATTTTGAGGATCAGTTGGCAAGATTTTGCTAATCTTTTGTCAATTCAAATTTTGATTTCTCTCATTATTCTCTCCCTCTCTCTCACTCTTGGTCACTAAGAGTTTTATTAGAGCACTCTAGATTTGGATCAAGACAAGAAAGCAAGGATCAAGGAAGGAAAAGTAGGATCAAGTAGCTTCAAAGGGAATATTTACATGTAATTGTTGACAGTGTTGGACCCGCTAGCATGTCAAGGGGATCTCCCCGATAAGAAGTCCCAATTAGACCTCAGACCGTTTGGTGTAGGAGTCCCATTAGTGGGTTGTAAAGTAATGCCTTGACCGCAGTGTCGCACAGAGGCAAGTAGAATAACTCTGTCAGCAGCAAGGGTGTGACTAATGCAGTGAGTCAAGGAAGGTGTATGAGAGGTTCCAATGCTTCGAAAGGGGAAGGAGGTGAAGGTGAGTTCCAGGTTGAAAGGGATTAGTCCCAACTTGGCTAGGAACACACAACACAAAGTACATGCACAGCTTTAGTCGGAGCAGTCCACTCGGATATGATAGTCACATCATATAAGGTAAGATAACACATAAAACACTCATGGATCAGTCCGAGATGAGTGTGATGGTTGTTATAGCAAGGTTCAAGTGAAAGGTATGTCTGATGTCTGACAAAATAGTCAACATGGACGATGACAACATTAATAACATATGCAACACATTAAAAACAAGATTCATATAATTGCATGTGAATCATTTCATACACAAGTATGTAAGTTAAACAACACATATCATTAAAGCAACTAGAGCAGTCCAACTACAATAACAACATATGCATGAAAATGTGTTGGATCTTATTATATAAAGAAGCATAAGTCACAATCATACAATACATCCATGTAAACCTGCTAGCCCCAACAGTGGAACGTTATAGCCACATCCGCTTGCTCCTCCAAAGAGATGTACTAGCTCTGTGCAGTGGAGAAGCCAAGGCGTGTTACAATATTGTCCAAGCCTTCTTCAAAATAGTCTTAGTAGAAGCTTGGCTTACCAAAATCCCATACAATGAGTTATGAGGGACTATTTATAGCAAAGGGTGGGGTGACCCTTGACATTCCCCTTTGTGACCATTCAACTACTCTCATGACTTTTCACCTACTCTATGAATGTTACATCCACTCTTGACACTTGACTTACACTTGACATGACTCAACATTACAATGCACATGTACCCATGTGAAAAATGGCTTGGACAAGCCAAACTAAACATCATTGGGACTTAGATAGCCATAGAAGTCTAATTTCTTGACATCCTCATGCTGATCAATAGTGACATATTGATGCCAAGATTGGTAGTCCTTGAGAGTGTCTGTGTGTTTTGGTGTTACATCTGTATGAAAACTGAACCTTGCCTCCATAACATCTGGGTACACTGCTCAGGCTCCTCTATCCAACTTGTCTGTGAACATGCGCATCATTGTCTTTAGTGTGGCCATACCAACAACGTAATTGCACATGATGTCTGCACTGATAGGAAAGTCTGGGCTGGTGGTGGTGCGCATCAACACGTCGAAGTACAAGTCAAGCTCTTGTTGGACCTGCTTCTTGGTCTTTGTCTGGGTGAGGGTCCCAAGTGATGGGATCGCATGAGTGTGCACTATAACCTCCATGATTTTGAATACCCATGCATGGGAAGCCTGTATGCTAGTGATGAGTTGCAATAGGTCTTCATAGTTCCAGATTTGACTCCGGATACGTGCTTGTATCTCAACCACATTGGTCTTCATCATCTTTAGCAAGTGAAGTGGGGCTTCCTTGTACTTCATCGTCCATGCTCACATGTTATCAACAACAGTATGTATGTTCTTCAAGATGCGTACTCTTCTTGCACATCACTGTTGTCATCCGTGGAGATGAACGACTGCTTGATACATGGTACCAAACTTGGAGTACAATGCTCACATAACTATGTCCAAGGACAATACTTCATCTAGTATTTCCTTCTTCAGTTCAGCTCAAGCGGACATTGTCACCAAGTCTCCTCCCTGCTTGGCCACCTGTATTTCCTTCACCATTCACTCATTCTCAGCTATGAGAAAATGAACACTTGAGCTAGTGGCTTCAACATACACTCTAGTTGCATCGGCCAACGCAGCTGGATGCTTGTGCACATCAGTCATGATCACTTGCTCTTGAAATTATGCAGGGGATGTTTGGTCCTCCAGAGTCGGTACTCTCTAAGACTACACAACTCTGCGATGAGATTCGTCAAAGGAGATGGTGTGCATCTCTGCTTCTAGTTGACCACCAAGGATCTCAGTACCTCCTTGGTCATTCAAGACTTGCTCATCATCTGGATGCATTGAAGCAGGTGAGTCGACCTCTCTTTGGTGAGGAATGAGGTCAGTGTCCTGTTCCAACTCCTACTGCTCCATGTCTGCATCCAACTATTCAAGAGCCTGTTCTATCTCATGAGCAAAGTCTTGCCCCTATGAGGGTTCACCCTATTCGCCTAATGCCAGTTGTTCGGAAGAATCAACTACTTGTATGGGCGTTGCTTCGTCTGTCTGCACATGATGTGCCCCATGATGAATCTGTTGCTGTTGCGCTTCCTTCTCCTATTGGCGTAGCTCTTGTTCTTTCCGGAGTTTCTCTCTCAGCTCATGCAAATCCTCTTCTTCTTCCATGCTCTTCTTATCTCTCCGCCTTCACGTGATTCTCTTGTCACGCTGCTACCTCTTCTGTTGAATAGCCATAGCTTCTTGTTCTACAAATGGATTTGCTCAAAACTTGCAACTTTTATCCTCCTCCATGTTGTCGGCAATCTTTCTCTTCCCTTTGTCGTGCATAGGTATGCTTGGCTCTGTTGCTGCTGCTACTACTGTTGCTGCTATCCATGGTGCTACTCCATGCTACTTTTCTAACCACTCTATGACGAAGCCGACCTGTTCATTGGGTCTGGAGGAATTCTAACAGTATCTCCATGAGTCCTCTTCAACCCAATGAAATTCCCCATGGATCCAATTGAACTGAACTCTCATGGAGTGATCCTTCACAATTCAATGTGGGTCATATGGGTTGAAGCTTCGGAGGTCAAACGGGTACTTCTTCATCTGTTCAGCTTCAACATCCGCTTGCTTGATGCTCCAGATCTCGTATAACCCAATACACAATAGAAGAGTGGGCCAAGGTGCCTTCTTCTTTCGTTGCAGCCTAGATGTCAATCTTGCTAAGATATGATACAGTATTTATTGCATGATAAGCACGTCCAAAGAAAACTTTGGCAGAACATGCAGAGGCTTCTCCACACTAAACACTCGGATGAACGTGCTAGCCGGTGAGGCATACCAATCTGCAATGCCTAACATTGCCTTCATCGCTTCTTCTGACATGTAGGGTGGATCCTATTCGAATATCAACCTATACAATGGGGTGACAAGATGGTCGGACAACTGTATGATCAATCCTCTGAAGCTGCACTCAAACAATAACTTGAAATATGTACTCACAATAGTCTCCATCAGTGACCATGCCCACTCTAAGCTCGAGAACTCATGTCGGGCACAGACTGCATCTAGAATGTAGGCAGATATGTAAATCTCTGCATGCATGGCTTCGGGTCACTGTCGAGTCTTCGTGACTTGCTCCTTCAACTCATGAGCCAGTATGCTGAACCAGTTGAATGGTCGTCCTTCTCTAGCCAGTTGGTCCAGTGCGACCACCCAACTCTGATGGAAGGTCTCAGTGCTCGCTTGGCCACTCAGTTGACATGCGAATATGACCAAGTATTGGTATGAATTACTCAATATATTTATCTTATAGATCTGATTGGGGGTCATCCTAAAACAAGTTGGCTCCTTTACCCAATCCTTCAGAATGTTTCTAGAGTGGCCTCTACTGTTGGGCAAGATAAACGGGGGAGTCATGATAGTCGTGGGCTTAGTCATCTCATACATCTCATCGTAATCTCATGCCCATAAGGTTGCAAGCTTCGTCCCACTGACACTGATCAAGGTCATCATCTTGGGATTAGTGTGAGAGACAATCTAGTGAATGATGTCCACGCATGGGAATACGGGGTATCTGCATGCAAGCTGGTGTTAGTTCCAGTCTTCACAGCCTGTCACTAGGGATCAACATGAGCTCTTACTAGGTTTGGTTTGGTTTGGTTAGATGTTTTGCACATGATATTTAGCACAAAACATGTCACAAATGCATCCATCAGAAGAAGCTTGGAAAAATATTTCCAACAGTATATCATACTCCTGTAACCGGTTTCTGGATCATAAGATATGATCAAAATGAATGATTGATTCTTGGTTATGCATGTTTTGAGGTTAGTTGTTGCACACAGGGACAAGTTTACTACAAAATCAGTTTGGACAAGAATTTTACAAAAGTGAAAGAATTTTTTGTCCATCGCATACCAAATAACAAAACCCTCCTTCAGTTTATGCACAAGTGCTACTATGTGGGAGATATGCAGTGATATTTGGAGTCTGCATTAAAACAAAGAAAAAATTTCATTTATTTTACTGTTTTAGTCATTTTAGTGCGGTGCCATTTTACAAAATATGGAAATTAATTTTGAAAAACCCAAGGAGGTTTGTGTTAACCACGAGCCATATAACAAAAACCTCTTTCATTTTATTCATAGGTGTCATGAATTGGAATATTTGACTAGATCTTTACAACTCATTTTTACAGATGTAAATTTTTAATGATTTTCAATTTTAGAGATGATTTTGTGGCACAGATTTTGAGCAACTGGAAACGAATTTTGAAATTTTGAGATAGTTTTTTTTCTCAAAAATGACCTTATCTACAAAAACCTCTTTCAGTTTTGTAACAGGTGCTACGGTTCAGGAGATTGGAGTTCATCTTTAACACCTATTTTCATAAATTCGGTCCAAGTTTAATGTAACTGATTCTATTTTAAAGAAGATGGTTGAGCTCAATTCCCTTAGTACAGGGATGAGCTAAATGTATATATTTGATGAATTTCATAGTGTAGAGGTTTGATTTTGGCAGTAGAGAGGCTACTTGACATTGTGTAAAATTTTCCTGAATGTCATTTTAATAAAGCAATTTTCTGCCCTTGGACTTGGGATCCATCACGGTGTTATTGTTCAGTATGTTTTTCCTATTATTCACTTACATATTTTGTTTTTCTACCTTGTTACAACATTATCTAAGTGATATGTTAGGAATCCATCCCCTATGATGCTCCTTTCATGATGATTTTGCTGTTAGATGTAATGGTTGTCTTTGCAAAATTCATCCTTGGTTAGATGCTCTGCTGAGCAAGCCTGTGTTTCTCGTTCATCTAAAGCTGCTCCTGGAGATCCATCCCTGTTTGATTCCTGCAAGGCAGCGGGATTTCTCCCCTCTATTCTTCTCACATTTGCAATCTTCTATCTTGTTGAACATGGCACTTAATTTGCCCCAAGTTTGCCGACAGAAACTGGCATTGACTTCGTAGCCCAATCATCCTTTCTCTTGCAATTTCGACCCAAAACCTTTCAAACAAAACCCCGCACTCCATAGCTAGCCTAAAATTTCATTTATTGCAGCCACATCTTGTTGGCAAAGAGAGAGCCCTCTCTGGTCTGGTAGAGCTAGATGCCAGATCAAAAGCCTTTTATGTGGTTACCTTGGAATTGCCTTTTCTCAGCCTTGAGGTACATTCTGAGTGATAACATATTGGCACCATTGCCAGGGACAAGGTGACAGATATTCTCTGGGAAAGATCGGTCAAGTTGTAGATCTGGTTGTTGATGGTGGACAACACTCAGACACATATGAAGGCTGAAACATTCACCTGGCGACTCCAACTCAATCCAGAGATTCCAGCACTCACTGATCCGTTCATGCACTAAAATAAAATGGTAGGGTATGTGGCAAACCCTGTGTTTTGTGAATTTTTAAAAGGAGTTAGAGATCAGTTAGTGGATATTGAAATTGATGAAGTATTTTTCATTACCATGCTTTAATGTTTGAGATCTCCAAAGTTTCCTCCTAAAGCTAAAACTAGTTTCTTTGAGTTAGTTGTTGAAAAATTTGAGAAGGAGATTCAGTATTTAAATGATCAGATCCAATCATATGAATTCTGAGATCCCAAAAATTTCTTGGAAACTCTCCCTCCTTCAAAACAAGAAACAATAGAGATGCCCGTGGATGTTTGCATTGACAATTTGCAGTTGGAGGTCTATGTTGAGGAGTTAGGGCAGAAAACAAAGTTTGGTTTCTTTGATCCTATTGTTGCATATATGGAGTATTTTTTCAATTTGAATGATAAGTTCAATTGTCTTTCACATAGCCAAATTCAGTTTGTGTATGGATGGTTTTCAGGATCCACCCTACATTTGCAAAATTTAGCAGAACATGCGAAGGCTTCTCCACATTGAACACTCGGATGAATGTGCCTAACAATGCCTTCATCACTTCTTCTGACATGTAGCATGGATCCTGTTCGAATATCAACCTAGACACTAGAGTGACAAGAAGGTCGGACAACTGTATGATCACTTCTCTGAAGCTGCACTCAGACAATAAATTGAAATATGTGCTCACAATAGTCTCCATTGGTGACCATGCCCACTCTAAGCTTGGAAACTCATGTCAGGCACAGACTGCATCTAGAATGTAGGAAGATATGTAAATCTCTACATGCATGCCTTTGGGTGACTGTCGAGCCTTCGTGACTTGCTCCTTCAGCTCATGAGCCAGTATGCCAAACCAGTTGCATGGTCTTCCTTCTCTATCTAGTTGGTCTAGCGTGACCACCCAACTCTGACGGAAGGTCTCAGTGCTCGCTTGGCCACTCAATCGACATGCGAATATGACCAAGTATTGGTATGCCTTCCTCAATATCTTCATCTTACAGATCTGATTGGGGGTCATCCTAAAACGAGTTGGCTCCTTTACCAAATCCTTCAGAATGTCTCTATATTGGCCCCTGCTGTTAGGCAAGATAAATGGGGGAGTCATGATAGTCATGGGCTCAGTCATCTGATACATCTCATCGTAATCTCATGCCCATAAGGTTGTAAGCTTCGTCCCACTGACACTGATCAAGGTCATCATCTCTGGGTCAGTGTGAGAGACGATCCAGTGAATCATGTCCACACATGGGAACGCAGGGTATCTGCATGCAATCCGGTACAAGCTGGACTTATGAATGTTCACGTACACCTAACGGTCTTCAAGGTCTTCCCCAAAAGTACCTATGAATGTTTCATTCACCTCTTGTCACTTCAATTTGATGTCCTTGTCTAGATACAACTTCGTATCTTCATAGATCGGTAAACCAGAGGACATCTCCTCAGTTGTTGCTCTAGTTGCCATATCATCAATGTCTTGAGATCCTACTCCCTTAGAAGCCATTAAGACAGATGAACACCTAAAAGATATGGAAACAAGCAACATGCATGGAAAGAAATATGTCAGTGAAAACAAAGAAAATCTGGGGAAGGACACAGCACATACCTGGGAAACTGATGAGCAAGATTGCGCAAATTTCACTGGGAGGCCGAGTTACTGGCTTCCAAAACTATGCAAAAGGAAGTCTAGACTGTTTGGGAATCTAGACTGCCTGCTAGATCTGTGAAATGAACAATCCAGTTGGGCAACTGGTTGTTGGGATTTCACAATGCGCAATCCCAACCGGGAAGGACTACTAGCCCAGGGACAAATTTGCACAATTTCCTGGGCCAAGCAGCCACTATCCTCCAGGAATGTGCAAAATAGTCTAGGAGGCCAATGCTGGGCTATAATGCACAAATCTGGAGAGGAAGGTGAGCCTTCCCTCCCCATGTTGCGCAGTGCAACCTTGGTGAAGGCAGAGACCGGGCCAAGGTTGGCCCGACTCACCAATGGGAAATTGAAAGCAATTAAGTCGATGAAATGCATGGCGAAACTAAGTGATAGAAGTGATAAGAAATGCATTCAAAACATGAATGGAAGTTTCAACAAACATATCAACATGCATGTTAGTGAGGTCATTCGCAGGTTGGGCGAATGTACGTGCAAAATAGTTTCATGCATGCGACAACAGTGAGATAGAAATGAAAACTAAAATAGAGCTAGGACAAGCTAGAATACATGTAAACAACAACAAACACACAAATAAATCAAGCAAACAACACTCACACAAGCGAATACACAAAAAAGCGAAAGAAATGTTGAAAAATACAAGTTGAAGTCACTTACCTGTGAATAGCTGAGCCAGATGTGTCAAAGAGTCCTGGATGTGTTGTGGGATGTCAAAGCTCTAAGATCAATGTGAATGAATGAGCTCTGATGAGTCGAATAAATAATTTTGGTCTCATGATGCGCATGCCACAAATCTAGGAAAGGGCGACACATGGAGGGAAACTTCTAAAACAACTTTGCATGTAACCCCCAGCTGCTAAAAATAGTTCCATAAATCATGGGATACCTTTTGCATGTTGTCTCTTGCTATTCTGGGAAGATCAAGTCATGCATGAATGCAAGTCAAGTATCCTTGGTCCCAGGTGGAACTGGTCAACCAGACTATTCTTACATGTAAGTGCTCAACTGCTCGGGAAAAATGTGCATTCCTAACTATGGGCTGGGCTAACTCCCCAAGGGGATTGTGCAATTTCTTTGCAGAGCAGTTGACTGCTACCCAGATTTACACAAATCCTGGGTTGAACACCCTATTGGTGGGAAGCGTTGTGCAAATCTTGCTAGGAGGGTTGGCTGGCAGGATTGCACAATCATGGAGCCCAGCAGGATGTCAGAGAGGATTGCGCAATTCCTAGAGGGAAGGTTGGTTGCCCTCTGGGAATGCGCAATTTTCAAGGGGAAGCTGCTCAGTCTGCAGCTAGACCAAGTCCATGTAAGCAGCCTATGAGGGGAATGGTTCGATTGTGACTAACAGGCTACCTTTGTGCGAGGAAAACACTGAAGCTTGAGTACTTGACGAAGCAAGACAAAGTGTTGTGTAAGGTTGGTAGGGAGGCTCCAAAACAGGCTAAGGCAAAATTTTTGAGGGTGGTTGTAGGCGCTACAATAGTAACCTTTTTCATGTGTGATTTCCTAGCTGGTTTGGACATGCATGGCTTTGCATGTTGGTGTATGGTTCTCTTGTTGTCAGTGACATGGTTTTTCTGAGATATGAAAATGGTTTTTAGCATAGCCTTGCCTTTTTCTGGATGCCATGGTATGTTGGGATGTTTATCTCGGTTTTTGAGCTTTGGTTTTCTGGATGCATTTTAGAATCTGGGGCGGAGATGGTCTCAAGGTTCATCCCCAAAGACCTAGGAATCCCTTGATCGATTCTGGCGGGATATACGATAAAGCCTGAAGGAGGAGTCTCAGTGTAGGGCCTAGTGATCTGGGTTTGGATTGCAGTAAAGCCTGAGATATTGGTCTCGGTTTAGGGCGTAGTGATCTTGGATTGAATTGTGGTAAAGCCTGAGAGACAAGGAGACAGAAAATTCCTCAAGGATAGTGATGGATTATGGATGACATTCTGTTAGGGTCCCACCCTAACCCCCTTATTTATGTAATGGGATCACGTCATAGTCAAGAGTCAATAAAGCCCATATTAATAATTGTAAGTGGTTAATCCGCAATTAATGACGGAACCACAGTTAGTTGCAAATGGGCCGTAGTATTAGATAGATGGTATTAATAAAACCCACAGTATTGGTCCGTGGTATTGCATGTATGAGTCATATATAAAGGATAGAGACTCCCTGCGAGGAGCATCGTGTCTTATTTTGTAATCGAGCTCTGCTCTACTGGAGGTTGCCCCCTCGAAGAGGCAAGTGAACATTACTCTCTGAATAATAAAATCATTTCTATTCCTTGTTCTGGGTATCTTTTCTTCGCATATTCTGTATTTGGGTATCATTTTGCAGGTTAAGAGCATAACAAGTGGTATCAGAGCACTTTCCAGGGCCGGTGGGATCTCCATTTCTTAGCAATTTTTTTTTTGGCTAGAGACGTGTTCTGGCATCTTTAAACCACGGGATCTATCGTTGAGCGCATAAACCTGCGGATTTGGGGAGGCATGCATGCAGGAAATACAAGAGGTGATCACGTCTGTTGGACTCCCTTGTAACCCCTGTGGGTACCCCTTCAAGTAGTAGCGCATTAGACAGAACCGCGCACGGACTGTCTTCCACGTACCCTCTAGGTATATCGAAAGCCCCCTAGGCTCCCTTGAAACCTCGCCATAGATAAACCGTCGGCCGTCTTGTGGCTACAGTACACCGAGAACAGCACTCAGAGAGATTACTCGCCCGTACGATAGGATAGTCGGATTGTACGGCTAAGGGTACGGTAAATCCTCCTTAGTTAGAGCCCTGAAACATTGGGTCGAGTACTACTGCCAGACCCTTATGTATATTGCGATCTGTAGCACCTGACACTCCTCAAGACCATAGTTCCCTTTTCTATCGGGGGATCACACATCATCTCTTCCAGATCCTCTTGTGCAAAGGGGTGCAACAGCATCAGACATCAGTCCCGCAGTCTCGAGTTCGCAGATCAGCCATTCCGATCTATTAGATCCATCAGATCCGCAGAAGCAGTCTGTTTCGCCGCCCAGAGCTATCAGATCCGCCATTCAGATCTCTCAGATCCACCAGATTGGAGTCATTGTGAAGGGTTCCTATACCGGGGTATAATTTTCGCAGGACTTTTGGCCGCATGGACATTTTGAGGATTTGGCGACTGCAGTATTGATAAGTCAGTGCAAACCCTCCACATTCAGCTTAGTGGACTATGTAGCATGGTCGAGAAAATAATCCCGAAGGGCTAGGAGCAAACCCACGAGGAGGAGTATAATGGCAATGGACACAATGAGGGTGAGTCTAGCCACTCTCCTCACGTCTAGCACACCCACCAACAACCCAGTCAGCGACCTCCCAAGTTGGATATGCATAAATTTGACGGTTCTCACCCGTCAGCATGGATATCACAAATGGAGCAGTATTTCAAACTGAATCACATCTTAGATGATGAGACTCAGCTTATGTTGGGGAGCATGTACTTGGACAATGAAAGGTGGAAATGGTGGGAATGGCATCAATGTTGCACTGGACCTTTTAGGACTTGGACCAAATTCACCAAAGCTCTTCAAGACCGCTTTGACCAGGAATCATCTTTTTTGGGTCGTCTTACTAAGCTCCGACAGACTGGTATAGTGGATGAATATATTACAGCTTTTGAAGCCTTAGCCTTCCGCACTTGGGGTCTCTCAGATGTGTTCTACACTGAATGTTTTATCAGCGGTCTTAAAGAAGCCATCAAAGCTCAAGTCCTACTGCACCACCCTCCCACATGGATGGAGGCTTGCAAGGTAGCTCGTAACGTGGAATGTGCATTAGCAGCCCAATACAGTCACCCAAATTTCTCCGCTAAAGGTCGCCCCCCACAGGCTCACAACACGACTCAAACACTTAAGGTCCAAAAGGTGTCCCCTGCGGAAATGGCTGACAAAAGAAAGCAAGGACTATGTTACTACTGTGATGAAAAATACTCCCCAGGTCATAAATGCAAGCAGCCCAAATTTTTTCAAATTGATGCCACTGACTACAGCTCAACAGAGGAAGATCCACCACTTGAGGAACATGAGCCGCTAGAAGAAGACAACCAAAAGGACAATGTCTCTGACGAACCAGTTATTTCGTTGCATGCTTTGGCAGGGATTTCTTCCCCTCAAACTCTCAAAATCAGAGGTTTTATTAAACATCGCCCAGTAGTAGTATTGATTGATAGTGGAAGTACACATAATTTCATCCATCAAAAAGTCGCAGAAGCAGTGCATTGTTTTGTACGCGCAGTTTCTAACTTCCAAGTTCAAATTGCGGATGGAGGCACAATGAAATGTGAAGGCCACTGTGAAAATTTCAAACTTCAAATGGGGGATTATCAGTTGAAAACCCACATGTTTGCCATACACATGGGGGGTTGCGACATTGTCCTCGACGCTGAATGGCTCCGCACTCTTGGGCCAATCACAATGGATTTCCAGGAGTTATATATGAGTTTTAAGCAGAACAACTACACACATACCCTTCGTGGACTCCAGGTGGGAGCCCCCTCTATCATCAGCTTGCATAGGATGGAAAAATTGTTAAAAAAGGGCAATCATGGAGTTGTAGCTCAATTTAATGCCATCCAGGCAGTCAAAACCAAGCCTCTGCCAATTCATCCTGAGATGCAACAGATTTTAAATAACCATCTGCCGGTCTTTGACAAGCCTCATGAGCTTCCACCCTCGCGAGGGGAACATGATCATAGCATCACCTTGGTTCCAGGGGCCCAGCCCCCAAATGTGCGCCCATACAGATATCCGTTCACCCAAAAGAATGAAATAGAAAAAATCATCAAGGAACTTTTGGAAGCAGGTGTCATTCATCCCAGCATTAGTCCTTATTCATCCCCAGTGGTCATGGTGCTCAAGAAAGATGGGGAGTGGCGAATGTGTCCTGACTTTAGGGCCCTCAATAAGTTGACAGTCAAAGTTAAATTTCCCATCCCAGTGGTTGATGATTTGTTGGATGAACTCAATGGGGCTCAATTCTTCACTAAGCTGGATCTTCGCTTAGGCTACCACCAAATTCGCATGAAGGAAGTCGACATTTCCAAGACTGCTTTCAGAACTCATGAAGGCCATTATGAATTCCTAGTCATGCCATTTGGTCTTTGTAATGCCCCCTCTACTTTTCAGAGCCTTATGAACCACATTCTCAAATCATATCTCAGGAAATTTGTCCTTGTCTTCTTCGATGACATCCTCATCTATATTTGCACTTGGGCCGCACATCTTCAGCATGTAGATCTACTCTTGCAACTGCTCCGCAAGCATAAATTATTTGTCAAGATGTCCAAGTGTTCGTTTGGCATGGAAGAAGTAGAGTATTTGGGCCACATTGTGGGGCGTGATGGTGTCAAGGTGGACCCCAAAAAGATCCAGGCAATGTAGGAATGGCCTCAACCTAAGACCTTGAAGAGCTTGAGAGGATTTTTGGGTCTCATGGGCTATTATCGTAAATTTGTCCACAACTATGGTCGCATAGCGAAGCCCCTCACCCAACTCCTAAAGAAAAATTCATTCTTCTGGAATGAGGAAGCACAACAGGCCTTTACAGCTCTAAAAAATGCCATGTGTTCCACTCCAGTCTTAGCACTACCTGACTTCACCAAAGATTTTGTCATTGAATGTGATGCTTCGGGTACAAGTATTGGGGCGGTCTTAATGCAGGAAGGGCGACCGTTGGCCTTCACAAGCCAACAACTAAGTGGGAGGAATCTGGGCCAATCTACCTATGAGAAGGAAATGATGGCCATCTTACATGCAGTCGAGACCTGGTGACCTTACTTATTGGGGCGACGTTTCCAAATCCGCACAGATCATCACAGTCTTAATTTTTTTTGGAGCAACGCCTATCCTCCCCACAACAAAATAAATGGCTCGCCAAAATGCTAGGATATGATTATGAGATCATTTACAAGAAAGGGAAAGACAATAGTGTGGCAGATGCATTATCTCGCCAATTTGAGGAGGAAAGTACTCTGCTAGCAATTTCCCTCCCCATTCCAGAATGGATTGAAGAGGCTCGCAGGGAATGGTTTTCACACCCCGGGCTCTCCCAACTCATTTCTCAATTGCAGGTAGATCCAAATTCCACCAAGGGCTACCCATGGCAGGA
The DNA here is from genome assembly GCA_031772625.1 of Pinus tabuliformis. Taxonomy (NCBI): domain Eukaryota; kingdom Viridiplantae; phylum Streptophyta; class Pinopsida; order Pinales; family Pinaceae; genus Pinus; species Pinus tabuliformis. The sequence goes on from CM062813.1 coordinate 202,675,740, forward strand.
TGATATTCTTCGCTACAAGGACCGAGTCGTAATATCACCAACATCCACCCTCAAAAGTCGCATTTTGGCAGAATTGCACTCATCTCCCATTGCAGGACATTCGGACTTTCAGAAGACGTATGCTCGCACCAGAAGATCATTTTTTTGGACAGGCATGAAAAAGGACATCCTTACATTCGTAGCAGAATGCGATGTCTGTCAACGCCAATAAGGGGAAACCGTCAACACACCAGGCACATTACAACCATTGCCCATTCCGGCATCAATTTGGACGGAGGTTTCTATGGATTTCATCACAGGTCTTCCAAAGTCAAGGAACAAGTCAGTCATCATGGTGGTTGTGGACCGATTGTCGAAGTATGCTCATTTCTGCGCCCTACCCCACCCGTTTACACCAACTTTGGTCACTCAATCTTTCATGGATCAGATCTTCAAATTGCATGGCATGCCCACTTCTATTGTGTCTGACCGCGACCTGATCTTCACCAGTAATTTTTGGCAGGAACTCTTTAGGATACAAGGCACTCAACTAAAACTCAGTACTTCCTATCATTCGCAAACAGATGGTCAAACCGAAGCCGTCAACAAATGTCTAGAAACCTACCTTAGGTGTTTCACTTCCGAAAAGCAACACCTTTGGGTACAGTGGTTACCTCTGGCTGAATGGTGGTATAACACCAACTATCATGCCACCACCAAAATGACTCCCTATGAAGCAGTATATGGTCAACTCCCGCCTTCACCTACTTCGTATCTCAAGGGGTGCTCAAAAGTACAAGCAGTGGATCAACTCCTACAATACCACGCAACCATGCTCGCCCATCTTCGAGAGAATCTTCATCAAGCTCAGAACCGCATGAAGCAACAAGTAGACCAGCATCGCTCCGAGCGCCAATTTCAAGAAGGGGATCAAGTCTTTTTACGGCTACAATCATATAAGCAAACATCACTCAAAGACAAGGGATGTCAAAAACTATCTCCCAAATTCTACGGACCATATCAAGTACTTCAGCGCATTGGAGAAGTGGCTTACAAGTTGGCCTTGCCACCTACTGCAAAAATCCATCCAGTTTTCCATGTCTCATGCCTCAAGAAAGTGATTGGGAACAATTGCAGAATTCAGACTAGTCTACCTGAATTGGACGAAGAAGGGTCCATCTGGATTCAACCTGAACAGGTCCTAGACACACGAGACAAGCAACTGTGCGGCCGCATGATTAAGGAAGTCCTCGTCAAATGGAAAGACACCTCTCTGGAAGATGCAACTTGGGAACCAGCCACTATTCTTCAGTAGTTTCCGCAGCTTCAGCCTTGAGGACAAGGCTAATCTTAAGGGGGAGGGCACGTTAGGGTCCCACCCTAACCCCCTTATTTATGTAATGGGATCACGTCATAGTCAAGAGTCAATAAAGCCCATATTAATAATTGTAAGTGGTTAATCCGCAATTAATGACGGAACCACAGTTAGTTGCAAATGGGCCGTAGTATTAGATAGATGGTATTAATAAAACCCACGGTATTGGTCCGTGGTATTGCATGTATGAGTCATATATAAAGGATAGAGACTCCCTGCGAGGAGCATCGTGTCTTATTTTGTAATCGAGCTCTGCTCTATTGGAGGTTGCCCCCTCGAAGAGGCAAGTGAACATTACTCTCTGAATAATAAAATCATTGCTATTCTGTGTTCTGGGTATCTTTTCTTCACATATTCTGTATTTGGGTATCATTTTGCAGGTTAAGAGCATAACACATTCCAAGTTCGGTTCAGTTGTGATCAGAGCACCAATTTTCATGTGATCACGGTTTGATGAGGGTGAAGGTGGTTTAACCTCTAGATTCCCTTGGTTTTTTTTGGATTGGTTGTTCTATGAGATCCCACATTCATGCTTGGAATATGGAACGAGGGTGACTAGTTGGAAGAGAGATTTGGTTCAACCATATCTATGGTCGGGTGGTACGTGGAAGTCCCGAACCAGGTCGGATTTTCCTATGATTAATAAAAGCTAAGTTCTCTTACTTTTTCATTGGTTTATATGTGGATTTAATGGTTGTCATATCTTTGATATTTATATGGTTTTATGTTGGTTATAAGCATGATTATATGACGGGTTCATGTCATGATCATTTCATGTAATTACTTGTAATTGTTAAATGGATGGATGCAAGACCTAATTGATGTTATAACAATTCAATGGAGAAAGAGGTGATCCTTTTGGTTATGTTTCATAAGTTCTTTCAGTCATTTATGCTCTGTCTTGTATCCTAGACCTGTAGGTTGCATTGATGCCAAGTGTTTGAAAAAAATTTAGTCCTGATTGGGGATGCTTAGGCCTAGTCCTAAGGTTGAATTTTGATTTATTTATCTTGCCATCATATCTTTGATGGATTCTGAAGGTTATAACAAGTTATGGGTAGAGGCTAGAATTATGGGCTAGAAAAGTGTCTCAAATCTCAGGGACATTGGCATAGGTCCACTGAAAAGAGTCTAGGGACACTAGCACAGGTCTGCTAAAAAGAGTCCAAGGACACTGTCACATAGGCCTGTGAGAGAAACTTTCACTTTTGGACGTTGTCTTGCCTATAACATGAGAGTGACCAGGGGTTCAAAGGCTTAAATCATCAATGGGACTCAGGGACAAGATGTTTGAGTGGCTAACATGTCTCCTGAGGGTGTTGTTGCTGATGTGGATGGGTTTGTTTGATATGTTCCATCAGTTCCATTTCCTTAGGGTCATCAAGGAAGTTGAATCCCTTATAGTGACCTCTTTGTCACATGTTTGCCACGATTAGTCAGTTGCTTGGGTAGACATGGGAGGAGGGTGTGTTACAGATTGGTATCAGAGCATGGTTGCACTCTCCTTGGGTGAATGCGTTGGTCATGCATGCATGTTAGTTGCATATGTGTCTCTTACACTTGCGTTCCATGTGCTTGTTTCATTGCATCATGTTGATCATGATTGTAGTAAGGTTGTCATGAGGAACTTGATGTTGATTTGGATGCATCATTAGAAGTATATGATGGGTTGCATGATTATATGCATCTTGATTACATCCTTGTATGTTGGGTTTCATTCTTGTATGTTTGATTACATGTATTAGTCAAGTAGGTCGGTTACAAGAATTGATTTCTTATGCTCGACTACATGCATTTATATGTATGTGTAGTTGATTTGGCATTGCTTATGCATGTTGATAGTTGCATGTGGAAATGTGTACATCGGAGTAATGGTTTTTGTCATGCATGAGGTCATAGCATGCATTGTTGATATGGCCTTGCATTGATGGTTGGACCCTAGCTAGAATGATGTTTATGCATTGATGCACTTATTCAATATATGTCTATATGTTATTATGACTATGTTATACATGTATCATGCTGATTTGAGGATCTTACAGACAAGGTATCCTCCCCACATTATGCTAAGGTATGTTAGTTTATTGTGATTTGGTTTAGCTGACATAGTATGCCTTGTAGGAAATATATTTAATGGCTAGCAAGGTGGTAGACTACATAGAATCTCCCTATGCATCAGATGGGTAGCATGGTGTGGGTCACTCTTCTGATTTGGCAAACACATTGAGAAGCCTAAAGGAAGAAATAAGGACTTGTAAGGCAGATAATGACCATGTCATATAGGCACAATAGAAACAAGAAGAGGTGAATGTGATACTACTTCAAAGTTTGTCAGAATTGCAGTGACAGGGGCCACTTCAGATCAACCATGGACATGAGGATATAACTAATGGGGTATATGGAAGTAGGTATCCTAGTAGACACAAGTCTAATATATTTGACATGGTTAGAGATGACAGGTTGTTGGATACTCCGAATAGGAGAGGTGATAGACACAAGTACTATTATTGTTATGGTTCTGAAAAGCATCATGATCATCATATTCCCATCCTTACAGAAGGAGTGATAGGGGATACTTACCAAATGAGTTTAAGAAAGTGAAGCCACCTATATTTGATGGAGAGATGAAGAAATCACAAGATGCAGAGGCATTGTTGCTTGGTATGAACAAATTCTTTCGATTGCATGATTATTTAGAAAACTTGAAAGCAAGGATAACCACTTTCAGTCTCAAAGGTAAAGCATACATTTGGTGGGAAGACGTGAAGAATTTCAAAGGTATACATGAGGATTATTTGACTTGGCATGCATTTCAAAGGCTCTTCAAGAAGAAGTTTGTTTCAGAAAGATACTTTGATGACAAAGCTAAGGAGTTTTATGAGTTGCGGATGGGTTCTATGATAGATGATTAGTATACTAGCAGGTTTTTGGAGTTGTTGAGGTATGTGCCTTACCTCAAGGAGGAGAAGGCCAAGGTTCAAAGATTCATCATTAGAATTCCAGTAGCATACAGAAACTTGATTGATTTCGATGGGCCTAGATCATTGGAGGAGGCCATACAAAATTTGAAGCATTGTTATGAGAAGTCGAAGCAAAAAGTTGAGCCTAAGCATGACTTGAAAATAAATGAGAAAGATAAAGGAAAATGGCCACTAAAGAGAGGAAGACCTCAAGATGCAAGTGAGAAAGAAAATGCAGTTCCTTACAAAAGATTCAATACAAATGAGAAGGGGCATGGAGAGAAGCAAGCTAGAGGTAGTAGTATGGAACCATTACAGTGTTGGATATGTGGTAAGGATCATCGTAAGAGGGATTTTCCGTTGTATCAGAGTGTTGGTAGACCCCAGATCTATAGTGCTCAGAAGGTGCATACAGTTGGTGATGTTGGTCATATCATTCCTCAGATATATGTAGTTGTGGACAACAAGCGAGTGGATCATCAGGCATCGATCATTGAGATGGATAGTAAGATTTGTGATCAAGTTGTTTCTATTTTGATTGATCATGGATCTAACTATAGTTATATTAATCCTGACTTGGTAGATAAGTGTGGTTTGAGAAAAGAAGTGCATGCAGAATCTTGGTTGGTACAGTTAGATACAGGTACGAAGAAGAGAGTTCACCATTGGGTGAGAGCTTGCACATTTGAGTTAAATGGTATGCCTACAACAACACATTTCGATGTATTTCCATTAGGATCGTACAATATTTCTTTTGGGTATGGATTGGCTATACTTTCACAGGACCAAAGTGGATTGCTTCGACAAGGCCATTGAGTTTGTGGATGATAGTGGGGAGAAGATGACTTTGTCAGGAAATAAGAAGCCTACATCAATGAGGATGGTTATCGCTATGCAAGCTAAGCGTAGTTATAGAAAGGGTTGTGTGATGTTTGTAGTACACATTTCTAGTGATAAAGGTAAGGATGTTGAGGCTGCAAATGTGTTAAGCAGGTACCCAGTTTTGCAGTAGTTTCAGGATGTATTTCCTAAGGAAATTACAGAGTTTCCACCTCACAAGGAGGTAGACTTTTCTATTGAATTGGTGCCAGGGGAAGCTCCGGAATCAAAGACACCTTACAGGATTAGCACACTTGAGTTGGTAGAGTTGAAGTTGCAGTTGAAGGAAGTGTTAGAAAAAGGATACATTAGACCCAGTGTATCACCTTGGGGCGCACTAGTGTTGTTCGTGAAGAAGAAAGATGGTATTTTTAGATTGTGCATTGACTACAAGCAGTTGAAAAAAGTAACGATCAAGAACAAGGTACCGATTACCGAGGATTGATGATTTTTTCGATCAGTTGAAGGGACAAGCAGTATTCTCGAAGATCGACTTGAGATCAGGATACCATCAGGTACACATCAAGGAAGATGATATCTTCAAGATTGGTTTCAGGACCAGGTATGAGAATTATGAGTTTGTTGTTGTTCCATTTGCTTTGACTAATGCTCCAGCTACATTTATGTGTTTAATGAATAATGTGTTACATCCTTATCTGGACAAGTTTGTTATTGTATTCATTGATGATATTATATTCTAAGAATGAGGAAGAACATGCCGAGCATTTAGCAGCAGTGTTGAGATTGCTAAGAATGCATCATTTGTATGCTAAACTTAGCAAGTGCAACTTCTTTCATATTGAGGTACATTACTTGGGGTATGTTTTCTCCAAGGATGGCATAGCAGTGGATCCAAAAAAGATAAGGGATATCATGGAGTGGGCAGATCCTAAGAATGTCAAGGGATATCATGGAGTGGGCAGATCCTAAGAATGTCAATGAGGTGAGATCATTTATGGGATTGGTAGGTTACTATATCATGTTCATCAGGAACTTCTCATGCATTGCATATCCTATCACATCATTGCAGAGGAAAAGTAAGAAGTTTGAATGGATAGAAGAATGTGAGGAGAGTTTTGAGCAGCTTAAGCAATTGTTACACATGCACCAGTACAAAAGATTGTTGATTCGGACAAGGAGTTTAGAGTGTGTACAAATACTTGCAAGAGAGGACTTGGAGGAGTTTTCATGTAAGAAGGACAGGTAGTGTGCTATGAGTCATAAAAACTAAATGATCACGAACAGAACTATCTGATGCATGATCTTGAGCTAGCAATGGTTATAGTACATGAATTAAAGATGTGGAGGCACTATCTTCTTGGCAAGAGGGTTACATTGATGAGCGATCACAGTGGGTTGAGGTATTTGTTTGACCAGTTGAATCTATATTCTAGGCAAGCTATATGGTTGGCTACCCTTAATGAGTTTGAATTCAAGATCAGATACATTAAATAGAAGGAGAACCAGGTTGTGGATGCCCTTAGCAGGAAGGTAAAGGTAAATCATATAGCATCTAGCTATTATGGGACATAGCTACATGATAGGATCTTGCAGGCAGGACAATAGGATGAAAAATACATGGAGATCATGCATAGGTTACAACAGAGCATAGGTACAGGTACATGTGCAGGTACAAGTGTAGATATAGGTTTAGGTACATGTGATTAGGATGTAGACTATCGTTTCACAGAAGATGGTTTGGTGAGGTTTAGAGATAGGATCTATGTGTTGAATTGCAGTGAGCTCAAGAAGCTTATCTTGAGAGAATTTCACGTCCAACCATACTCAAGTCATCCAGGATATCAGAAGAAGTTGACGAAGGTGAAGAAGTTATAGTATTGGCCAAATTTGAAGAAGGAAGTGGCAAAGTTTGTGGCTAGATGTTTATATTTTCAGCAGGTAAAGTAAAAATGTCAGGATCCAAGTGGGTTACTACAACCTATAGCGATTCCAGAATGGAAATGGCAGGTAATTTCCATGGATTTCATTATAGGTCTTCTGAGGATAGCGAGGCAGCATGATTATATTATGGTTATGGTTAACAGGTTGAGCAAGGTAGCTCACTTCGTTCTAGTAAAGACTACACATTCAACCAATGAGGTAGCATAGGAGTTTATCAGAGAGATAGTCTGAATGGTGTTTCAAAGAAGATTGTGTCAGACAGGGATGAAAAGTTCACTTCCAAGTTTTAAAAAGAGCTATTTTCAGGCTTGGGTATAGAGTTGGGCTTCAGCACAGATTATCCCCCGTAGACAAAACATAGAGGGTCAACAGGATCTTGGAGGATATGTTGAGGATGTACGTGATGCACTAGCAGAGGAAATGGGAGGAGTATCTTCCATTGGTTGAGTTTTCATACAACAATGGTTATCTGGAGTCATTGAGGATAAGTCCTTTCAAGGCATTGTATGGGCAAAGTTGTAACACTCCTATCATCTGGAGTGATCTAGTGAACATAGTACTTATTGGCCTGGATATGTTGGCAGATATGGAGCAGGAAATACAGGTTATAAAGAAGAATCTAAAGGAAACATAGGATAGACAAAAGAGTTATGCAGATCAACACATGGTATTCAAGGGGTTTCAGGTTGGGGAGCAAGTGTATTTGTGCATCAAGCCCAAGAAAATCTCTTTGAGGATTGGTTCATGTACCAAGTTGACACCACGGTATTATGGACTTTTCGAGATCTTTGAGAGGATTGGACTAGTGGAATATTGACTTGCACTACCTCCAACAATGAAAGTACATGATGTTTTCCATATTCCATTTCTTAAGAAGTATATAAAGGATGTTTATCATGCTATTGATTGGTTTGTATTGTAGGTGGAGAAAGAATGAGAGCTCCAGCCAGAGCCTCAGTGCATATTTTAGCAGAAGCATCTCTTACTCAGGACCAGAGCCATAGAGAAAGTTAAAGTGCAATGGAAGCACTTTGGACCTGAAGAATCTACATGGGAGATGGCAGATCAGATGTGGGCCATGTATCCTTCATTGTTTTCCAGTTGAGGCAAAGCGGTTTTGGTTTGATGTTGGTATATGTTTGGCATATGTTTCGTTGTTGTTTTGGTATATGTATGTATATGTATATGGATGTAAATACGACCATGAGCTAATTTATAAAGCTACAATAAGTATGGGTGTCATATTATTATGGTTGTTATCTTGTCATGTTGTAATTATGTTTTGCTTTGAGCGTCTATTTCATTGTAAATATTGCAATGAGTTAAGTTATAAAGCTCCATGGACAGTATGTTTTCTTTTTAGTGGTTTTGCTGAGGTCATGGTGTGGTTTAGCATCGAGGATGTATTCCCCAAGGGGGAGGGTTTTCTAACAACCCTGGTGAAAATTCCATGTAATAAACATTAATAAAAATAAAATAAGACCATGGTTAAGGGACACTTATTCCAAGTTCAATGATGGGCAAATATATCCTAGAGGGAATCACTAGATGTGTGTTTTCGCTAAGGAAAATTGGCAAAGGTTAAGGCAAAAGCATTAAAAGGAAAAAAGACATCGTTGGCACATTTATTTATGAAAATAAAGGAAATTAGGAGAAAAGTAAGGTGAAAGGTCACATGTTTCATTAGAGGAGGAAATTGAGGGAAATAATGGAAAATGAAGAAAATAGATGCCTCATTAATAAAAAGGCTTCTGAGGATGAGTTGAAAAGATTTTGCTAACCTTTTGTTAGTTCAAGTTTGGAGCTCTCTCATTATGCCTTCTTTCTCTCTCACTCTTGGTCACTTAGAGTTTTCATAGAGCACTCATTAGGGGAATTTTGAGGTCTAAAATGGGCCTCCTAAGAAAAATGTACAAACAAAATAAAATTTGTAAGAATCAATAAGATTAAAGATGATGATGTCAACCATGGGGTATGATTCACCATTTTTGGAGTAAAAAAGTAAAAATATAAAAATATAAAAAAATAATAAAATAATAAAACTATTTTCTCAACTCGTATTTTTAACTTATCTCCCTAAGGTTTTACTCAAATTTCGAGTGAGAGTACTCGTTGGATGAAAAAATTAATTCCTTATCCAAGGAGTACCCATGTTGCATACTTTTGATGGACCCTACTACATGAAAAATGAGAAATACATGAAAAAACGTGATTGCAATCACATTTTTCATGTATTTCTCATTGTGCGTGTAGCAAGGTCCATCGAAAGTATGCAACATGGGTATTCCTTGGATGAGGAATCAATTTTTGCATCCAACGAGTGTTTCCGCTCAAAATTTGAGTAAACCCATAGGGAGATAAGTTGAAAAAATAGATATTTCTTTTTTACCTCTAAAATTTGATATGTAATTTAATCTTATTTTATTATTTCCACTATTTTTTTATAATTTCCTTAGGAGGCCCATTTTAGATCTCAAAACTCCCCTAATGCTAGCTTTGGAGCAAGAAAGGAAAGCAAGGATCAAGGAAGGAAAGGCAAGATCAAGTAGCTTCAACAGGAATATTTGCAGGTAACCTTTTACATGTGTGATTTCCAAGCTGGTTTGGACATGCATGGATTTTCATGTTAGTGTATGGTTCTATTTTTTTTGGTGTCATGATTTTTCCAGGTTATGATAGTGGTTTTTAGCCTAGCCTTTCCTTTTTCCATATGCCATCGTATGTTGGGATGTTTATCTCAGTTTTTGAGGTTTCATTTGTCGAATGGATTTCAGAATCCAGGGCGGAGGTGGTCTGAAGGTTCATTCCCAAAGGCCTAGGAATCCCTTGACTAGTTTTGGTGGGATACACAGTAAAGCCTGGGGGAGGATTCTTGGTTTAGGGCTTGTGATTCGAGTTTGGATTGTGGTGAAGCCTGAGAGACTGGTCTCAGTTTAGGGCCTAGTGATTCGAGATTGGATTTCGCTAAAGCCTGAGAGACAAGGAGAAGGAAAATTCTTCAAGGATAGTGATGGATTCCAGATGGCATTCCAAGTTCGGTTTAGTTGTGATTGGAGCACCGATTTTGGTGTGATCACGATTTTATGAGAGTGGAGGTGGTTTAACCTTTGGATTCCCTTGGTTGTTTTTGGATTGCTTATTCTATGAGATCCCACATTCATGCTTGGAATATGGCATGGGGTTTACTGGTTGGAAGAGAGATTTGGTTCAGCCATGTCTATGGTCAGGTGGTACATGGAAGTCCCAAACCTAGTTGGATTTTCTATGATTAATAAAAACTAAGTTTTCTTACTTTTGCATTGGTTTATATGTGGATTTAATGGTTGTCATATCTATGATATTTATATGGTTTTATTCTAGTTATAAGCATGGTTATATGACTGGTTCATGTCATGATCGTTTCATATATTTACTTGTAATTATTAAATGGATGGATGCAAGACCTAATTGATAGTATAACAGTTCAATGGAGAAGGAGGCGATCCTTATGGTTATTTTTAATAAGTTGTTTCAATCGTTTATGCTCTGCCTTGTATTCTAGACTTGTAGGTTACATTAACGCCAAGTGTTTGATTGAATGTTAGTCCCGGTTGGGGATGCTCAGGCCTAGTCCTAAGGTTGAATTTTGATTTGTTTATCTTGTCAACATGTCTTTGATGGATTTTGAAGGTTATAACTGGGCAGAGGCCGGGATTCTAGGCTAGAAAATTGGATGAAATATCGGGGGCACTGGCACAGGTCTGTTGAAAAGAGTCCAGGGATGCTGGCACATAGGCCTGTGAGAGAGACTTCGGATTTTGGATGTTGTCTTGCATATATCATGAGAGAAACCAGGGGTTAAAAGGCTTAAACCGTTAGTGGGACTCAAGGACAGGATGTCTGAGTTGATGACATGTCTCTTGAGCATGTTGTTGCTGATGTGGATGGGTTTGTTTGATATGTTATGTCAATTCCATTTCCTTAAGGTCACCGAGAAAGTTGAATCCCTTATAGTGAACTCTCTTGTCGCATGTTTACCCCGACTGGTCGATTGTTTGGGTGGACCTGAGAGGAGGGGGTGTTACACACCCCTTGATTCATAGGTATAGACCCTTAACACTTGGGGTTTTACTATAGTTAACTTATTATTCAAGGAAGGTTTTGACTTGCTTCCATTCTTGTTTAATGACACGTTACTGTTCTCAATTTGTGATTTCATTCATCTCTCGACCATGGAGAGCAACTGCTTCCATACCATTTCCAGGTAAGTGTTTTCCCTAAGTTAGAGCTTCTATTTTATTCATCTTAAATATAAAACTATTGCTTAGTTTGTTCCTTGTTTTTTAATTTTCAATAGGTATCGTAAGGTTTTCTTAAATTTTGGTGAATTTATGGTTCAATCCCTACCAAATATTTCTTCAGTTATTCTAAATTATGGCCTCATTGATTTTCCAGGTTGGCCCACGTACTAGTAAAGTAGAATTGGTTGCCTATTAGAGACAAACCCTAGCCTTAGGATTTGGCCTTTCAAATTTTGGTCATCACTATGAAGTTGAAATTAGTTTCTTGTTAATTTTATCAAGACGTGTCACACATATATATTTTAGTATGGCCATGAGCCAATTCAGCTTTCTAGTTGGAGACTATTTCGGCTCCAATTTTTTTCTTTTCATAGTTTAGGGTCTCTATACTTTATATCTTCCACTATCATTTGTAGACATTTACTAGTTTTTTACTCTCTTTAAAAATATAAAAGATGTATTGGGTTCCTTTTCAGTTTATTTTTTACCCTTTTAACAAAGAAAAAAAGGGATTTATAATTACATATAGTTTTATCAAGCCTTGAAAGGGTTGACATATGTCTTCAATTTATTCTTCTTACACTTTAAATTATAACTATCATAAGTATTTTGTGTACTTCGACTTTCTATTTAGCATTATGTTGCCTCTACTTTACTATGCATTATAGCTCACGTTTATTTCAATTTTCTTTCCATTTACACATTACTAGTTTTGAAATATTATGAAATTCTTATAGTAATACTTTCACTAACTAGATCTTTGTCTATGTCTAAACTCTAGAAAGAAAACTTTAAATATAAATGTATTTCTTGTTTTTCACATAGCCATACAAAAGAAACAGTTTAGCTCAACACATGCACTTATCTGAGTAATATAGGTTGAGCCTGCCATGAAAAAAGACAATGGAGTAAAGATACTCCTCCCAACCAATGAGAACGATTATTCCCTCAGTCAAATCTCCCCTTGAGCCAATTTCATATCCCAAGAAGCTATCCTAACAATGGCCAACTTGGCCCAACACAGGATTTCATTTATGGTGGCGTCTCACCTTTCCTCTAACAATGTCTTGTAGAGGAGAACTTAGCTTCACATCTAGTTCTTATGGGGCCTCCTCCAACAAGCTCCCATTCCAACAAGATTGCTTCATGATTTTCCCCTCTCACCTTCTGCCAATCTTATTTTTCCTTTCAGAGATAAACTATCTCCTAGGAGAGGAAATCCAGACAGACAACTTCCTCTTCCCATGGCCCTTCTTGGGCCTTTGTTAACTGCCCGTAGATGTCTAGGATATGAAATCCTCTTTAGTATATTTTCCATTATAATTTCACATGGCTAACCTCATGCATTTTTTATTTTAATTAAAACTAAAGAAAAAGATTATTTATGCACGTCAAATGTTCCTATTTGACCCTCAACATGGGTCCCACAATCTGTAAAAACAAGTCTAGCAGCACAATAAAATAAATATTTACAAATTATTGGGGGTGTTATAGGTCATTTCTATGTTACAACACATTATATATACAAGAAACCAAACTTCAACAAATTTTGAATATAATTAGGTGAAACAAAAGTGTTGTTTGATTTAAACAATAGGGAATATTGACTTCTAACTTATGAGTGGCAAGAAAAATCATTATTTCTTAATAAAATTATTATCATTTTCTATACAATAAAGTGCAAGACCTTTAAAAATGGCTCATAGTATCCCGCTAATTTGAAAGTGACCAAGGGTTATGAACTTGGTCTTCAACCCTTTCTATTATGTGCTACTCTTTTATCCACCCAGCATGTATCCCAACCTAATGTCATCCAAGCATTTCCAACGGTCCAGACAATCGAAAACTCCAGGAAAAAAAATATTTTATGTCATCAACTAATCCAGGCCTTTGTTTATTAACATCCCGAGCCTTTGACCTTTTCATTGTGTTGACCTTCCGAGACAAATCACTTCCTTCACTGGTCTCGTTAAACAATGCGCCAGCTCCACGTTGTCTCCCTTTACACATTAGCATGAAGTTGAGTTAGCCCAACGCTTCCATATGTTACACTCTATTTGAACTCCCTGGAGACAGACTCTGAGAGATGAAATTATTTCTTATCTTTGTCCTTTGATGAACTTTTTATATTGTATAAACACATTTCCCTATAGGCTTCTAGCTTTTCTTCATGGCTTTGTCCACATCATCCCAACACTTTACACATTATCACGTTGTCGCGTCTGCCTGACAGTGTCTCTTAACGGTATTTTCCCAACAAAACCTTCAGTTTTGTTTCCCCAGTACTTTCAATTGACATACACTTGTCTACCTTTGAAAAAAAATAAGTCTTCTACTCCGCCTTCATCATGCTCTTAGCTTCAATTGCATGCTTCTAGCACAATAACACTCTTCCACAATCATTCGCGAACTCTACTAGAACATCAATCTTCCACCATGCTGCTGCTTTATAACAACATTGATCCCATGCCTCCATGATTTTGTTGTGCCTTTCCTCTGCAAAATTATGATTATATTGTATTTTTGATCTAGCTCATTGATCAACGATCAAAAACTAATCTTCATCGATTTCAAAAGGCTTTTGGGCCTATGCACATTCATATGTTACTTCCCTAAGCACTCTCCCTCCCAAGCTTCAATGCAAACATGCTTGTAACACAATTGTCTTATTATGAATACAGAGATAGCTTCACATAAATGAGGCACACTTACAAAATATAGAAAAAGGGTTTAATATACAAATCCAACTGCTCAGACAAAGAGCTCCTTTATTAATGAATATGGACAAAATATTTACAATAGTCCTCTTTTGGCTAGATTTACATTAAATCAACCCTTCTTGGCATTGCGACCTTTCTTGGACTCTAATCCTCTCCATTCTCTCTCCTCTTTGTGATTTCACTTCGAATTCCTTTTGGCTTATTAAATATACAAAAGGATCTTGAACTAGAATTAGGTCAAATCCATAATTCACTCAACTAATAAGCTCCTAAGAATCCTTTAAATCAACAAAATATTCTCAAGAAACCTTTCATATCTCAAGATCTATATAACTCAATGAAACTCCCAATACTTCTTCTTATAAGAATATCTCATTCCATACTAATTATATTAATATTTAAATCCTCCTAAAAACATAGAAAGTAACAAATAATTGACAATTAAGGACCCAAATCCCTTAGTAAATGAAAGACCCCTAGGTCTTAGTCAAAGGTATTTGACTTAGAGGTTGGATGCTCCTCCATCATACTCCTAAGATGAAAAAAAATCATGGTCTCTTGACCATGTGCTTCCATAGACTGATTTAAATCCTCCTAGATCCCAGACTTTATGTTGTAACTGTTATGCTTCTTTGCTGCAATATGCTCTTTCCTTTCCATCCCACTTAATTTTCTTTTGCACGTTCTCTTTTCTAGGATCCCATTTCTTGTTTTTCTATCTACTAAAAATCCTGCTAATTCAATCCCTTTCAGTCCATGACAATTTTTCATTGAATGCATTTTCCACTCTATAAAAGCTCCACTTGGTTTCCTTCTTCATCAATCTCCATACTTCATCAAGTCCACTATCAAGCACTTTCTTTTGCTAGTATACCTCTGTTTTACCATTTGTTTGTTGTTGACTTCCACAAGAAATTTGTATGGCTACTATCATTTCTAGCTCCTTATAATTTTGTTCCTCAAAGGGGTTTCCATCCTCTGATCTCTATGTACTTTTCTTTCTTCGCTACTTCTCCATGTAACCTAACCTCTCTATTTTGAAGTTCACAGAGCATTCTATATCTAATACCACATGATGTTGGGCTAATAATGGTTGTGCCAATATGATGGCTTTAAAATCTGCAAAGTGCCCAAAATCTGGCAAAAGGGCACTTCCTTCAAACCCAACTTAGGGAGATAAATCCCTTAAATATTAATCTAGGTGGATATTAGTGGCCACCTGCCAATTCCACTTGGACCCCCACCATTGTTTCTTTCAATTTTTCAGTTTCCTTAATTGTAGCACAATTTACTATTTTTAGCAGTTTTTCGGGTCTTGAACTTCCGGAGTCATTTTGAGGCCCTAAACGATGTTTTTTGGGAAAACTAGGAGCAAAATCCATGGACCAATGTTGCTCTTCCTAAACCTATATTCCTTGGATAGATCTTTATAACAAGGTATTGTACATGTCAAATGAAGATCGTATGCCAAATTTACGACCCTAGGAAGTTGATGTACCAATTTACCCAAAACTGGGCCCATAGTTTGGCGCTTCATCTCCTAGGGTTAGGTTTTTGGATGTTTAGGGTTTTCCTTTGTTTCTCAACAATAAATAGGCCTTCGAGCCTCATTATAAGACAATTTAGAGACATGTAGCCGCCACATCTCTTCTCAGAGATAAGCTACAATTGCCCTAGCTAGTTTATTTCCATTTCTATTTGTAACTTCAGTATTTTACAATAACGAAATGAAGTATTATTTCTAATGCATATCTATATGTATGATTATTGTTGCATTC
This sequence comes from Pinus tabuliformis, assembly GCA_031772625.1. Classification (NCBI taxonomy): domain Eukaryota; kingdom Viridiplantae; phylum Streptophyta; class Pinopsida; order Pinales; family Pinaceae; genus Pinus; species Pinus tabuliformis. The sequence goes on from CM062813.1 coordinate 202,691,613, forward strand.
CTATTTAAATCTAGATCAGTGGTATCAGAGCAGTCTGCTCTTTCTCTGTCTTTCTTTGCATGTCCCCAGCAAGGTCAGGATATAAGGAGTTAGGGCTTGAATTGGTTTAACCTTTGCAAGAACAACCTCACAAACCCCGATGGCCTCCCATGGCAGATGAAAATAAAGACGAGGGGGCAGGAGATCCTATCAAAATCTTGCTTGAAGAGGCCCTCGAATGATAAAGGAACGCGATGATGGACAACTTTGCCCAGATCCTTCAACAGCTACCCAAGGGTGACACATCTACTTCCAGCAGCTACTCTGGAAGTGCCACACCCTTTAAGGTACAAGTTAACTTTGACATTCCCATATTTGAGGGTCAGATAGATGCAGACACCGTAGATAAATGGTTAAATCTACTAGAAGGGTATTTTTTTGTTCATGATTTTTCTGGCCGGGAAAAGATTACTTTCGCTCTTCTCAAAGCTGCCCCCCACGTCAAGGACTGGTGGGAAACCTACTGCAAGCAGAAGGATGAAAGTACGACCTCACTATTTTCAGCCGCACCCACTTGGAATTCATTCTAGGCTACCATCAAGGAGCAGTACTACCCTGTCGGAAGCTATGAGGATCAATACATAAAGTGGACCACACTGCGGCAGGGAAGGGACCAAGACATACTGGAGTTTACCAATATTTTCCATACCCTTCGCATAAAGTTAGGTATCAAGGATTTAGAGAAACATTTGGTACTCAACTACCATGATTGCCTACATAGGTACATCCAAGATGAAATAGAATTCCTGAACATCTCCTCGCTCGGCACAACGTACCGATATGCCATCAAGATCAAACAAAAGTTTAAACAAAAGAAGCGAGACTTTGGATCTGTGAATCCCAAGCAAGGGAAAGGTACCCCCAAACCGCAAAACAAAGGACAAAGCCAAGGTGGGGCAACCCAAGACAACCTGCCGAAGTCACAAGAAAATAACAGTGCCACTAAGCTGAAGAAGGACACGGGAAAGTGGTGTGAGTTCCATAAGAGCTCCACTCACAACACAAGCGAGTGTCAGGCCAAGAAATCACTAGTGGCCGAGCTAAGGGTTTCAGAATCAGATGCATGTTATGACTCTAAGTCAAAACCTGACAAGGGGAATGAAAAAGGGAAGTAGATTATCGATGCAGAGCCCAATGCCACCGTTGCCACCACGAAGATCCAAAAGGAGGGACTTGAAGATCCAGAGGAGCACCTCTTCCACTCCCAAATGTGGGTAAAGGGCTCCTCGCTAGAGTTCATTGTTGACAACGGGAGCCAAAAGAACCTCATTTTGGTATAGGTTGTGAAGCAGTTGGGCTTAACGACCACAACACATCCACAACTGTACACCATCAGGTGGCTTCACCAAGGACAGGATCTTCGCGTGATCTAGCAGTGTGGCCTTCCATACAACATCAAGCCCTTCACGGATGAGGTATTATGTGACATTTCTCCCCTTGATGTTTTTTATGTATTATTAGGCCAACCATACTTGTGGAAGTGACATGCTATGTATGAATCAAGGCCTCATGTTGTTATTGTTACTTTGGGAAATAATTTGTACAGGATATCGGAGGTAGCACCGCCTACCGCCATCTCTTTGGTTACTACAAAACAATGTAGTAAGCTCATTTCCAAAACTAGGAAATTTGTTTTCCTGATGATACACCCTCAAGGAAAGAAGAAGATAGTGGCCATGACCTCTAGATAGGACCCCTCCACACGACAACTACAGATGGACAAGGTCATGGAGGAGTACGAGGACATCTTCACCTCCCCCGCAAGGGTTCCTCTACACTATAAGGTCAAGCACTCCATCGATTTGACCCCAGGTGCGTCGCTGCCCAATGGACCAATCTATCAGCATTCCGTTTTGGAGAACGATGAAATCAAGAGTGAGATTTAGGAGTTTCTGCAGAAAGGTCACATCCAACCGAGTTCATCGCCATGTGGGAGATCGATCGTGTTGGTACAGAAGAAGGATGGGACTTGGAGACTTTGTATTGGCTATCAGGCACTGAACAAGATCACTGTCCAGAATAGGTACCTAATCCCACGGATTTATGACCTTCTGGACCAACTGAAAGGGGGAAAATATTTCAGCAAGATCGATTTGAAGTCAGGATATCACCAGGTACCAATCGAACCCTCCAATGTGTGGAAGATTGCCTTAAAAGACAAGGAGGGCCTTTTCAAATGGTTGGTTATGCCTTTCGGGTTGATGAATGCTCCTGTAACCTTCATGAGGCTAATGGATGAAATCTTGCGGCCATTCACCAACTCATTTGTAGAAGTATACTTGGATGACATCCTGATCTTCAGCCAGAGTTGGGAAGAGCACCTTCACCACATCCGACAGGTTCTCCAAACACTACGGCAACTCAAGTTATGTGGCAATTTGGAGAAATGAACTTTTGGCATGAACCAAGTTCAATATCCGAGATACATTATTGATGAACATGGCATGCATGTGGATCCATCCAAGATCCAAGCCATTCGGGATTAGCCATATCCAACCATTTTGACAAAGCTCTGCAGCTTTCTAGGTCTTGCCAACTTCGACCACAGGTTCGTGTTGGGATTTTCTCATATCACTTAGCCCTTGAGTCAAGTCACCAAGGGGGGAGCAAAAGCATAATTATTTAGGTCTAAATCTCAACAAAAGGCATTCGCAGAGTTGAAACATCGCCTCTGCTCGACACCAGTGCTCACATTACCAGACTTGAAACAACCATTTGATATTGAGATAGATGCCTCTGACTATGCTATTGGTGCAATCCTTACTCAACACGGGCATCTAGTGGCATATCACAATGAGACACTTTTAGACACAGTTCGAAAGTATCCCACTTATGACAAAGAGATGTATTCCATTATGCAGGCCTACCTCCAGTGGAAGCATTACATTTTGGGGAAGGAAATGGTCATCCACACAGACCACCGGCCCTTACAGTTCATACAGATGCAAGGGAAGTTACAGAATGATCGCCATCAAAAGTGGTCCACATACCTGCAACAGTTCCATTTGAATATCAAGTATAAGAAGGGAAACACCAATAATGTTGCAAATTGCCTCAGTCGACCACCGTTCATGGCATTAACCACCATGCTCAACTCTTGTGGGCACAACACTTCTGATTGGCCAATTCTCTACAAAAGCGGCCCAGAATTCAACCACACATACCAAACACTCTTGGAGGGTCAACATGGTCCATATTTTCACCTCTAGGATTACCTGTTATGCCACTTGGGTCACCTTTGTGTTCCTTCAAGTGAGCGTGCCAAGATGATTTGGGAAGCACACTATAGTCGAGCTGCTGGGCATTTCGGGGTCGAAAAATAGTGGCAGTACTACATAATTTTTTCTATTCGCTGAATCTTCAACAGGATGTCAGGAAGTACATCAGATCTTGCATTGCCTGTGCCATTGCCAAGTTGACCATCAAGAAGCAAGGTCTCTATACTCCACCGCCTACCCCTAGTCGACCTTAGGAATCCATATCCATGGATTACATATCGGGCCTTACTTATACTAAGCATGGAAATGACTCTGTTTTTGTGGTCGTCGACAGGTTATCAAAGATGGCCATTATGGAGGCCTGCAAGAAGAATATCACAACAGAAGCCACTAATAAACTCTTCTTTGAATGAGTGTGGGTACACTTTGGAATCCCACAATCTATCATCTCAGATCGGGATAGCAGGTTCCTCAACACATTTTGGTCCAGTCTTTGGTCGATGCTGGACACCAAACTCACTAAGTCCATAGCCTTCCATCCCCAAATTGATGGCTAGACAGAGGTTGTCAATAGGATGATCGTACACATTCTGCACATGTACAACTCAAAGCATCCACGCACATGGGATGAGAGCATCCCCTATGTTTAGCACGGTTATAACTGGGCTTGCCACAGCTCGACTGGCCACAACCCTTTTCAAGTGGGCTTGGGATTCCAACCATTATGTCCCATTGATGTGGCCATGCCATTTCCAGCTACTCAGGCTGTAGAAATTTACAGGGTAAGTTCTTCAAACAAAACACCAAAGGACACCACTCACAAACAGATCACAGATCAATACACCAATATTCTTGACGTGGTTAAAACCCTCAAAGAGGGAAGCAGTCCACGACCTCAGCCAATGCATCCACTTTAGGCAATTTATTAATAAAAGAATGAAAATTTACTTAAGCTTCTCTCATGAACAGTTAACCTACAAATGACCCTCCATGCTCTTTAAATAGATATCATGGAACAATCAGGTGTTAAGCCACAGATCAAGTGTTGGTAACACTAAGGAGAGAATGAACCATCAGATCACTTCATGTCTAGAACATATCATGACTGTCATATTGTAAGTTACAAAAGTACATAGTAAAGAAACACACTTTACCTAACTCTACACTAGACCAAGTTATACTTAACTATTTCCTATGTGTTGGAATATCCTAACATCCCCCCTTAAGAACAACTTGGGATAGGATTAAAGGATATACAAATATGACACAATAGGAGAAGGAAGAAGGAACTAGAGCCTATCCCCCCTTAGTGACAACTTCCCGAACTCCAACCATAAGTCAAATTTTAGTAAACTTCGCCTCTGTGAGAGCCTTTGTAAAGATGTGTGCAACTTGATCATTTGTTGAACAATATTGCACTTCAAGAACATGGCCATGAATGAGCTTTGTGATGAAGTGCAGTGCGGTTCAATGTGTTTTCTATGTTGATGTTGGACTGGATCATTTCATAGTTGAATGGCACTTTGATTATCACACTAAAGTGTAGTCAGATGCAACTGCTGAAATCCAAACTCTGACAGGAACTAACGAAGCCACAGGGCCTCCTTACTAGCTTCTATGACACCATGATACTCTGCTTCTGCTGAAGAAAGAGAAATGGCACTTTGTTTCTTGAAATCCCATGTAATAAGTCCTGAACCTTGAGCGAAAACATAACCTGCAGTAGACTTTCGATCATCAGGGTCACCAATCCAATTGAAATCAGTGAAACCAACCAATAGAGGAGATGCTTCTACACTATAATGAATCCCATACTGAACTTTACCTTGAACATAACGAAGTATTCTTTTAGCTTCTTTCCAATGACTTTCATGTGGGTTTTGCATAAACCGAGCAATAAGACCAACAACAAAGGAAAGGTCAGGACAAGTATGGGTCAGATACAAAATTTTTCCTACAAGTTGATGATATAAGGTAGCATTAACTTCAGGGGAAGTACAAGTGATTGAAAGTTTGGCTCCATACTGAAAGGGAGAAGGGGCTGGCTTACAATCTTCCATGTGAAAATGGAGTAGAAGATCACAGGCATACTTAGACTGGGAAAGGGAAATACCTTACTTGGATTGCAAGACTTGAAGACCAAGAAAATAATGCAAGTGTCCTAAGTCTGTCATTTCAAACTTCTTTTTAAGGTTGGACTTCACATGGTTTATAAGGTTTGGATCACTACCAGTAAGGATAAGATCATCAACATAAAGAACAAGCATGATAAGAGACTTTCCCACTTTCTTGGTGTAGATAGTATTGTCATAATGACACCTAGAAAAGCTGGTTTCTAAAAGAAAGCTATCCATTTTGGCATACCAAGCCCGAGGAGCTTGCTTGAGACCATAAAGGGATTTCTTAAGTTGACATACAAGGCTGGAGTTTGTTTTTATAAAGCCAGTAGGTTGTTCCATATAGATTTCTTCATGCAAGTCCCCATGCAAGAAAGCATATTTAACATCCATCTGATGGACTTCCCATTTGAAAGAGGTAGCAAGGGAAAGAACAAGGCAGATAGAGTTCATTTTGGTAACAGGGGAGAAGGTTTCAGTATAGTCAATGCCTTCTACTTGTGAAAAGCCCTTAGCAACAAGACGAGCTTTATGTTTATCAAATTTTCCATTTGGTCCATACTTAGTTTTGTAAACCCATTTGCATCTAACAAGTTTTCGTCCCTTTGGTAGAGGAACAAGATCCCATGTATAATTTGTCAATAATGAACGATATTCTTCATTCATATTTGCGTCCCAATCTGGATGGCCTGAAGCTTTTGCAAAGGTGTAAGGATCATAATTCGTTGAAGCTTGAGCTGGGAAAGAAGAGGCTCTATCGAACTGAGAACGTGTACGTCGTTAATTTGTAGGATCACAGGCAAGAGCACCTGCTGCATCCCGAGTAGCACAAACCTATTTTGGAAGCTGAGGAGCTGAAGGAGGATCCTGAGAAGGTGGGGGAGGATTGTCATCTTCAGTATCATCATCTGAAGAAGAAATATTTTCAGAAGTAGAAGGGATAGAGAGATGTGGCACATCCCCTGAACTAGGCTCGTAGGCCGATATATTTTCAGCAAACTTTACATCTCTTCTAATGATAACATTTTTGGACTTAAGTGGAATAAGTCTATATCCTTTGACATCTTTAGAATATCCAACAACAATACATTTTTCACTCTTAGGTTTTAAAGCTTTATGTTTCTCATCTGGAATATGGGCCCATGCTTCACTTCCAAAAAAACGAAAGTGACTTACATCTGGTTTAATTGAGCTCCATGCTTCTTTTGGAGTGATATTCTTTAAAACCTTAGTAGGAGTGTGATTTACTATGTGATTTGCACAATTAATTTCTTCTGCCCAAAAATTAAGACTAAGTCCTTAGATTGAAGCATACAATTAGCCATTTCCTTTAAGGTGCGATTCTTCCTTTCAGCTACACTATTTTGTTGTGGAGTATATGGAACAGTATGTTTCAATTGAATTCCATTCTCAGTGCAAAAGTTGATGAATTTGTTGTTAACATATTCTCTGCCATTATCATATCTTAGCTTAAGAATTTGATGTCCAAATTATTTTTCAACAAAGGCCTTAAAGGCCAAGAACATGTTAAATACTTCACTCTTGAGTTTTAAGAAGTATACCCAAGTGCGTCTGGAGAAATCATCAATGAAAGTTAAGAAATACTTGTAGCCAGAGAATGAAACAATTGGAAGTGGACCACTTAAATCACTATGCACAAGCTATAAAGGGGCTGAGACATGCCAAGAGGCATGTTTTTCAAAACTATCCTGATGATGTTTTCCGAGTACACATCCAGAACAAACACCATCCCTGCAAGATACCATTGTAAGACCTGTCACCATATTTCTTTACATAGATTCTGAAGGGAGCGATAGTTTAAGTGACCAATTCGCTCATGCCAAAGTTTGCTCACTTCATCATTATGAGCAACAAATACCAAGGGAAGATTTGATGACCCAAAGTTGTTAAACTTATACAACCTTGTAGAATCATTAGCAATGCCAGTAGCTAAAATCTATCTAGGATCTCTTAGATCCTTAATTACAACATCGTGAGGTGAAAATTCGATGATTTTACCTTCACCTGAATGAGTTATCTGATATACAGATAGAAGGTTGCAGGATAAGCTTGGAACACATAATACATCATTAATTGACCATTGTCTAGATGAACAGTTCCAGTCCCTACAACACTAAGAGATCTATCATCATTAACATATATATTTTTGGTGTTACAATCATTTAAAGAAGAAAACATGGCTTTGTTTTTAGCCATGTGATAAGAAGCTCCAAAATCAATGAGCCACTCATGAGAATGAGAAGAAGAAGATACATTTAGTGCATAACCAGACTGAGATGCTTGAAAACTACATGCAGAAAATGCTATTCCTGTAATGAAGTTGAAGTAGATGAGTGCTCCAAATTGTTAGGATATTCCGACACATAGGAAATAGTTAAGTATAATTTGGTCTAGTATAGAGTTAGGTAAAGTGTGTTTCTTTATTTGTCTCTTTATCTCATCCCCCATACTCTCTCTTTCTCTCTCTCTCTCTCTCTCTCTCCATATCTATCTATCTCTCCCTCCCTCCCTCTCTCTCTCTTCTTCCCTCTCTGCCTCCTTCATTTATATCTCTATCTCCCTTCACCTCTCCTTCTTTTTCTCTCTATCTCAACCCCCAAACACACACACTCTCTCTCCATATCTAACTATCTCTCTCTCTGTCCCTCCCCCCCTCTCCATCTCTCTCTCTCTTTGTCTCTTTCTTCCCTACCACTCTCCTCTTTCCCTCACTCTCTCTCCACCTTTCTCTCTATATGTCTTTCTTATTCCCTCCCTCTCTCTCTCCCTCCAACTCCATCTCTCTCTCCCTCCTCTCTCCTTCTCCCTCTCAAGGCCTCTCTCTTCCTTTCTCTCCCACCTCCCTTTGTCTCCTCTTTCCCCCCCTCTCTCTCTTCTTATCTCCCTCACTCTCTCTTCATCTCTCCCTTGTCACTCCCTCTCTCTCTCCACCTTTATATATCTATGTCTTTGTTCTTCCCTCCCTCTGTATCCCCCTCAAACTCCACCTATATCTCCCTTCCTCTCTCCTTCTCTCTCTTCCTTCCTCTCCCACATCCCTCTGTCTCTACCTACCATCTCTCTCTCTCTCTCTCTTTGCCCTCCAACTCTATCATTATATCCCTCCCTCTACCCTTCTCTCTAACCCCTCTCTCCCCCCTCCATCTTTATGTCTCCCTCTCTCTCTTCCCCTTCTCTCCCTCTCTCTTTTCTCTTTCTCTCTCTTCCCTCATTCTACCCTCTCTCCTCACTATCTCTCCATTCTTCCTTGTCACTCCATATTTCTCTCCAAATCTATCTCTCTATGTATTTTTTCTTCCCACCCACTCTCTCCCTCTCCAACGCCATCTCTCTCTCCCTCCCTCTCTCCTTCTCTCTATCCCCTCCTTCCTCTCCCTCTCTCTCCCACCTCCCTCTCTCTCCCCCCACATCTCTCTCTCTCTCTCTCCTCCAACTCTATCACTGTCTCCCTCCCTTTCTCCTCGCCCTCCCCGCGCGCCTGCCACCCCCCCTACTCTCTCTCTCTCCCCTTTGCCTCGCTCTCCCCCTCCATCGATATGATCAAGAATTGTCACTTTGTGTAACCAATTATATGTATGGTATAATATAATAATACTTATAATGGGGATATCTCGATGGGGGTGACAAATCAATAGTTATCATGGAATGTCACAAGGGCCCACCACCTTATGCTTCCACTCGACTTAACGTAAAGCATCAAGTGCCATCTGGGATGCATGCATACCTGTGTAAAAGCCCAATCCACTGGAGGGTGGTTATTAATGTTGTTCATGATGATTACCATGCTCATTTACTTCCTGTACAGGTTGAGAGGACACTGACATGCATGAAGAGGGATGAGGAAACTAAGCATAAGGGGTGGAGGATTACATGCTAATTTTCATATGTGGGAGTTAGGGTTTGAGGTGATCTACGCAAGAGAAGAGTTATGCCTCAACCTAGGGGTGGTAAGAGGCTTCTTGTGCAGAACTGGTAGAGTAGACCTCTACGAAAAGATATTTCAAGGAGCAAAGAGGGGAAATTATGCCACCGGGCTACATGGTAAGGGAATTCCTAGGGAGAAGAGAGGCTTAAAATTTGTTTTCATCTCTCAGACTACGCTCTCGGAACTGATGTGGGTCATTCATATCAAGTTGAAGTCTCCTTGTCTGGTTGTTTTGTTTCTAGTAGCTAATTGTTTGTGTATATTTTTATTTAGTGATCAATTTATATAGTTAAATTGGTTGGCTAGAAAGGGGAGCTATGGGTTGTTTTATTATTTTGCATTGGGAAATTGGAGACGCCTGGGACCTTGTTGGATGAATGAAAATCACCTCCATAGGCGCTTGAGTGTAGCGGGAGCCCTAGTCTCAGGGGTTTTTTGGCTTTAGTATAGTCAAGGAAGGGTTAGGATTATTTAGCTAGCGGCTGCAAGGGTTGTCGAAGGCTCAGGTATAGGTTCCATCCACTTTATGTGCTCTTTATCTCTTTCAGGAAGCTTAGATAATATATATATTATGGAAGTTAGAATGTGGCGAGGTGAAACGACTTTTCTCTAGCTAATTGGGGTCACATTGGGGTGGTGTCTGTAGTGGTTTGTTGTGGTCTGTCTCAAATGTGGGGTTGGCTCCAAGTGATGTGGATGTTTGGGCTTAGTCAATTACAACAAATTCAAACCCAGGAGTTAGTCATGCCTCTGCAGAGAGGATGGGTGCACTGTGTGACAAAGGGATGGGGCTTGCAGGGTGGTCGACAACAACGTGAGCAAGGTGAGGGGGAGATTGCTGACCCTCTGCCTTCTCTCCCCTTTCCATCTGTCAAAGATGGTTTTGCGGTGAGTGAGTATGGTAGGTTCATGTTGCAGATTAACAATACCTTGGACCAGCTCAATCGAGCTATGAAGGATGACCATAATTATATTATGGACTTGATGAATCATATTCAACGAACCATGTGGGAGATGCACGGTAGGATGGTAAGCCTTTGGAGAGGGAAGCAGTGCATCCAAGAGCAGTTGGACTGTCTAGAGACATGATTGACACAGATGGAAGGACATGTACAATGTGAATTCAAACCCTTGCCATCTCTTGGTTCTGACCCTGATAACCCTATGCTGGTAATTTCTTATGATACTTGATATTGTTTGGTTGTATCTTGGTATTATGGGTGTTTTGGCACCATTTTCCTGTCAACTTATGTAAGTCTTTGTCATTTTCTGAGTTTTCTTTGTATTTGGCATGCAAATGTTGACCAATAAATATACGAACAATGAGGCCAACAATTGACTTTTTGATATAATAAAAATAACTTGAATTGACAAAAAAAATACTTATAATGGAGATAATAATTATTATAATATATTGGAATAATAATAATCAATATTATTGATTATTATACCAATAATAATATATAAAGAAATAACCTGTTAAAGAAATAATAGTATGTTAACTTTACATTATAGACATACCAATTTCTTTTGATCAAATTGATAGCTTTGTGCCTTACTTTTTACATACATTTTACATTACATTAAACCTATTTACAAGTTAATAATATTGTGGTAAAGTGGGGGTGAATACCCATGGTTAATAATCTTGTTATTTTGTATGTTTATTGTAAGTGTTAAGTTTTTATGTGGTTATTAATTAAACTTAAATATGTTGAATGATTATTAGTCTTTGCCAATGCAACACTCAATCTCTTTGTTGATCACTATTAGTTTATGATTAACCAATACAAATTATAATGTTTAACTTTGAAAAATAAATATTTATTTTTCAATATTATTAAAAAAAATCAATTGGGCCATAACTTGAAGGTCTTATTGCAGCCTTTGCACAATATAATGCCACCTAGATAACTTCCTTACATATATTTTATGCCATAATTTATGGATATGGTTGCAATTTTCATGCATGATTTTTAGATATTTGTGAAGTGATTTTTTATGCTTAACCTTTGCAGGAAAACCATCCAAAACTAAAATCTTTGAAAATAGTTCATGCTAAGGTAAATAACATATTTGCCATTAGTTAGTTCCCACCATAATTTAAGCAAGTATTTGCATAAAAAAATAGATAGGAATTAGATTTATATAATAATAATAGTTACTACCCACCAAAATTTAAGCAAGTTCATTTACTTATCCACTTCATATCTCAATTTATTAATTCCTGCCAAAACAAGTATATAGGAAGATTTGCCTATCCACCACTATTAATTTAACATTAACCAATATAAATTATAATTATTTATGTAATTTTTCTCATAGCAAAATTTCTAATTTAAGTTGACGGGACTAAGCTGCCCTCCAAAATAAAATTACAATATAATAGATTGAATTTTATTATTTTTATTACTTTTATTTTTTTGTTATTAATTAAACCAATATTTCACCGTTTACACTCATTTACCAACACTACTATCTCCTCTAGTATATCTATCTCCCCTATACTATCTCCTCTAGGATATCTATCTCCCTTGTACTAAAGAGTATATTACTTTTAACTTTTTATTATTTTTTAATTAAATCGACATATAAATGTTAAATATTTACAAACATTTACACCACTACAACATCACGCTCCTAAACAAATTATTAAAAATAATATAAAAAAAAATATAATAAACCTCAACCATAAATTTTCACTTAAATAAATAACAAAATAATTTGACCTTGCACACCATTATGCAAAAGTTTCGCTAGTGTCTCAGTTCGCTGTTTAGAAATAAACATGAAATTGTATCATCCAATTTACATTTGATAATAAAAAATGCAATCCATTCACTCTAATTGGTTTGCAAGATTTTCTAGTAGCACTTGCTAAATTACATGCTAAAACATCTGGAACGCGTTGTATTCCGTTGTTTTCCAGGTCCATACAATAGAATACATGAATTACTAATATAAAATTTGACATCACAATGGACATCGAGAAATTCAACCTGTCTTCTACAGAAAAATCATGAACACAGGTACTGGATATTTCTCCGTCCGGCAACAAGCCCTCATTCAGAATAGAAAACATTACCCACTTCTGGAAAATCTAGACGTGGAGTCACTGCAACAAGCAATTATCCGGCCATGCTCACTTTTTCGGATGTGCTCGTCCGACTCATGATGGTCTGAACGATACATAGTACTGTAAACAGTTTTGGTCTGATAACTAAGTACCATGGTCTGAACCATACATAGTACTGTAAACAATTTTGGTCCGATAACTAAGAACCAGACTCAAAATTACCCCAATAATACAGACGCCAACCATTAGCAAATAAGTGAGAAAAAAACACTCTGCACCCTCGCATTTGGAGGAGTGATTGTAAGCTCCTTTAGCCATTAAACTGTGCGAAGGGTACCGAGACAATTGCTGTTTCTCTGCTTCCCAATCGTAGATAGAACCAGCAATAAGACCTGAGAAAATTAAAGATCCTGTGGGATTGGCCATGGTGATAAAATTGTATAAAGAGCCAAAGTGTTTCAAGCCAAAGAGTTCAGAAGCAGTTGCTGGAGCAATGGACCAGAGCGCGCCATACCCTAGCCCCACCAGTAAAGTTCCCCCATATAAACATCCAGGCCAAGCTGTTGCAAAAACGAGCTGTCCAATTGCCATAATGACCTGTGCTGCAGCCACTGTAACAGGTCTCGGGTATGCATAGTCCCTGCATACAATACCATTATCATAAAATCTATTTAGTATTAACATGGTTTTTATCAGGTATTTAATTTATATGTCTGCGCTAGTTATAAAATTTAATAAAATAATGTTAGAAAATTTGGTTACTTACCTTGCCACAATTTCCGACAAAAATCCACCACCAATACGGCCAAGGAAGTTCCAGATACTGATCATGGATACAAATATATGAGAATTGGCATAGCCCAAGGACTCACTCATCTGTCCCAAATTATCAATGATGGTCAATCCTGAACCACCTCCACAGCTAAGTGCAAAGAACAGAAGCCAAAAATCAGCTTTCATCAATGCCTGCATCAAAGTAAAATCCTCTCCTCTCCGTGGGGCTCTCCTAATCCTCTTTATGCTTACAGCTCCTCCAGCAGCTGCATGAAACCAACGGGACTCCAGTTGATTATAAAGTCTCTGCCTCTCATACTCATTCAGCAGATCCAACCCTTGGGATTTTTGGTCCTGCACCAGTACATCAATGCTATCTTGTCTCTCAATATACTGATAATCTGTATAGGGTACCTTCTCTGGCAGCTGCCCTAGATGATCCTCCAAGAATCCAGCTTGCAATTGATCAGTGCCATCCTTGTTAACACTGAGGGCCCTGGTCATCCACCATGGGAAAAAGGTGGAGATGACTGGTAAGGCAAAAGGGAGAAGGAGAATGATGAGCAATCCAAGAGTGAATATTGAAGTTAGTGTACGATTAACATGGATGAGGTCTTGGAGGAGCATAACAACCATCAGATATGCTGCTAGTAATAAACAAATCCCATAAATGAAATTGAAATTGTCAGTATCACTTGCTGGATTGATTTGATCTCTTCTTCCTACAGCAAGAGGCCTGAGTATAAACATCATGGCAACTGCCACCATAAAAGGACCAACAGCCACCATAAAGATGAAGGCCGCTTGATCAGGAGCATAGATGGTGGCATATATCTGAGTGAAAATGGCACCACTCAGACCTGTGAATCCTTTGAGAATCCCAACAATAGGTCCCCTGCTTCTGGGGAAGGTGCGCACACAGGAAACCAGAGCAGCAGTATTGAAGTACGTCTCTCCATTAGTTCCAACAAAGATCAATACACAAATCTACATCACATGAACATGATCCAATAATGAGCTGCTACATAAAATCAGACAAACAGAAAAAACGTGTTATGTTACTTGTTTCAATTAAATTACCATCCATCCCGTGGGCGGGGTGCCTCAATTGGCGATGGCCTGGCCTGGCCTTGTTATAAAATATTATGTATAAAATATGATTCAATGTTGAAATCCTTATGGGTCAAACCAATTGAAAAAATTGAATTACCATCCAAAATCGCGGGGATGGAAATCTGTGGATAACAATAAGCCACAGCCAACCATAGCCAAGGAGGTTTTGCAGTGCTCCCATTAGAAGCATCCCCCAGGTTGGCAGCACTTCACAGAGCAATCCAGCAAAGAGGCCAACACTGTCACCAAGATCCTTGGCAACACCTAATGCATTTACTTGCTTCTGATTATACCGAAGGGCAGTTTTTATGACTGGCGACAGACTTCCAAACACATACCCAATACCTGCACATGACTGCACCCACATTGCTGCAACCAGAACCATCCATCGATTGCACACTAGTTTCTTCAACCTCTCCATCTTCACTTCTTCTTCTCTTCTGCCCTTCAGCGTCTATATCTATATATATATATCAAACTTTATGCACCAGGTGTGACAATCAGATCTCAATCCACATTGGGCGATCTGATGTTGACCCACATGGGTGGATAGGACCGGAGTGGATGAAACAGATACCAAATATGTAATGGACAAAGGGGGACAACTGCTGGAGATAACTGTGATTATGGTGCCTGGCAAATGGTGTGTGTCAGTGCCAGTGCCAACATGAAACAGCGTATCAAAAATCTTGGCATCTTGTCAGAGCTCGGTTGTGCTGGCTGTCCTCTTCCCATAGACAGAAATTGCTCCAGTGCATGTGTGCTGGATGCCTCTTACCTGATTTGCCACCTATTGTCTTCCATCATCCAACTGATCCCAAGAGGAACCTGACCAAAACTGTTCCATCGTTATCTCCTCTGTCGTTGAATGTCTCTTAATCTCGCCTCTTTTTGAATATCCTTTTCAATTAAATCATCCGTCTCTGGTTGAATGTCCTTTTGAATTGAATCGTGACTATTGTGTGTAATCACTCATGGACATGGATTGAATGAGGCAGAGCCACCACTCCCATTTCTTCCATCTGAACGTATACGACAGATGGTCATTGAATGTGAATGTCTTTTTTCTGTGGAATCAGGACTACAATCTGTTGTGTAATTAGTCATGGACACGGACTGAATGAGGCAGAGCGACCACTCCCATTTCTTCCACCTCTACGCATAAGACATATGCTCTTCCACCTCAACATTTATGACATGTTCATGTTTACACTAGTGAGGATGTGTGGGGTTAAGATTTAACATATTTGGATGATGAAATGTTAGGTGTATGTTAAGATTCAACCAAAGTAAGGGTTATAGTTCCTTAGTTCTTTGTAACCAGTGAACCATTTGTGGTGAAATTTGTTGGAAGGATAGAGCAAAATCTTTTTCGTTAGGCAAGTTGTTTCAATATGGGTAGAGTTATATTATTGGTTAGAAACAATTACAAGAACATGAATAAACTATTGTAGCCACATGAGTGAATAGCAAATGACCAAAACAAACCAGAAATGAACACAACATGAAAATGAGAAGCAACAAAGGCTCTTGTATTGATTGTGGATCAAGATAATAATGGCTTGTTGAGTAAAACATAAAGGAAGGTGTAGAGCTAGAGTAGCTCTCTTCAACCCTCCAATGGAAGTCTTTACTTTTCCTTTTGTAAGTTTTCTCCCTTCTCAAGAAGTTGATGTGTGGCTTCAATGGTGAAATCTCACAAGTTTGCAAGGTATGTGCAATCAACCTTGGAAACAAGATGAATTGCAACTAGATTTTGGCAACATAAACATGCAATTATTTCCCTGCTAAAATGGCTCCCAAGACTAGTATCTATAAGAATTTATGAGGTCTTCATGGGCTCGGTTCATGGAAAATGAGTGTTGATTCCTTTGTGGGTTTCTCATGCTCGAAGGGAGCATGAGGAGTCCATTAGGGGCTTCAAGTACTGCTCTCCAACTATGTGGGAGTTCAGAGGCAAGTTGTTCGAACTTTGTACTTAGCATATAACAAAATCTTTGTGATTTTCCACACTACTTAACGAAAAGTTGCTTTCTATGGATCCAAGCAATTACTGAAGGGACAATCATGTGAATCACACAAAACCTAAAGGGTGACGATGTATGAGCTGACCAAAACCCAAGTTGTAAAGTTGAATCCACTGCTTATGGGTTGATGATTAATTTTCCTGAGGGAACCTTTATCTTGTTGAATAAATGTAATACTTCCTTTCTCGATATGGTCAAAATGGACGGAATCTGTCCATGATATTTACCATGGTATTTTCCCATGGTATTTGCCTTCGGTTTTCGAGGGAAAATAATAAAATAGGGTCTTTAGAGAGGCCATCAAGCCTATAAAAGGGGATATAAGCTAAGCATTGGGATCATTTAGGTTTCTCTATCTTGTGTTTTTCTTGAAAACTTGGGGTGGCCAGTTCTAGCTTGATCCCAGGGACGAAAACCCCATGGGTGTTATTTTGTCTGGTGGATCCATCGAGGATCCACAATTGTGCTTTAGTGCATTTGTCTTCTCTTTTGATAAGCAGTCATGCATGCCATTGCAGGGGCTTGAAATTTATTGTATGGGCATGTACCATTTTCTTTGATTATTAATATAAATAAAGGTTGCATTTCTAGATCCCGTTTTGCTCAGTGTTTGATTGCAATTATTTTTAACTAGAACACCTAGATTTGCTAGATCGGTTGATTATTTTGTTGTTTGGGATATTACAATAAATGATGTTTTCCAACGATCACCTATGTGAGCAATTTTTAGGTAATAACAAGTCACAAGTGATACCTAAAGCTAAGTGGGAGCTAGAACTGTAAGAGGATCTAAATTTTGGTTTTGAAAATGTTGTGTTTTTTTTCTTCAATTCAAAAAACTTAAAAAATGAGTTAAGTATTCGATTTTGAGTTGATTTTGATTTTTTTAATATTGTTTTTAAATTATTTTTACATGTGAAAATATAAAATTTTATGATGTTGAATTTTATAAATTCTCGGTGTAATGAACAAAGCCATCTCCATCTTCATAACACATCACAACCATATCCTTCAAAATTACAACTTTTCCATGCATTTAGTAAAGTTGTACAAGGCCTACTCTTAGTCTTGCAATTCGCTACTTTATGATCTCCACCTTACAACTTAGTCTTGCAATTCGCTACTCTATGATCTCCACCTTACAACATGGTGTATAGATTCAAGTTGGATGCCATTGAAAACAAAATACAATTATGGGATACAAAATATAATGATGGAAATAACTATAACATGTCATACTTGTATAAATATATTCATAGCGTGATGATCTATTCAATCTCTATTGACTTGAAGAACCTTTCCTAGATTAGTTTAAATACAATCATGTGATAAAACTAGGCATTATCATAACCTCAACCAAAAATTGACTTAGGAAACTGGCATTAAAATCATGTATTTAATGGATAACCTAAGCATAAGCTTAACCCATGAGTATGAGAAACATGCCAATGCCATTCACAATCTTATTTTACCTCCCTTCATAGTTTTACAAACCATTATATTAGATCATGTAAGACATTTTCTCTCCCAAACCCATAACAGAGCAGAGCAGGTCATCAAATTGGAAACCAAGAAATTTGTGGATAATTTAGAAGACAATAAACTTGGGGATACAATTAGTTAATATACAAGTTATAGAAACAAAACCCAAAAATTGAGTTTGTATCACATAATTGAGGGTGTGATTTAAGATTTCAAGAAAGAACATGCACTTAAGTAGTAAGCAACCAATACCAATTGACATTCACTAGTGGTGAGTTAGGCAATTGTGCTAGTATACAATATTTCCACATTCATCAATATTGATGTCATTGTAAACCATCATACCCATGTCAAGTTATTAGCTTTAGTTGTGTAGTAAAAAAGAAGGATCTCATCCTATGTTAGGCCCCTATACTACTAGTGTAACCGCTTATTTTTATTAGTACAACCCCCTTATTATATTGTTGTATCCATGTAGTCCCCATATTGTTACTATTATGCCCCATAGAAGCCCACTATTGTTATTAATATGCCCTTACATTATTATTGTTATGTCGACTCTGATTATGTTATGACCCCTTAGACTCCTATATATAGAAAGGAGGTATTTTCATTTGTATCATCTAAGAATTGTTCATTTGTGTAATGCAAAGGAGGTTGCCCCCTCGAAGAGGCTAAATTTTAAGGCATTGATCTATCTTTTCTATCTTTTTGTGAGTTAGTTTCATAACATTTGGTACCAGAGCCTTGGATTCTAGGGTTTCGTTGCTCCAAATAGGTCATCGTGGCATTTTTGCTATAACTATTTCGCTATGAAGTTTCAAAAGCTAAGAAAAAAACCCATTTGAGACGAAATCAGTCCAAACCTTGGCTCCGAATTTCAGACCCTGTCTTGCTATATTTTCGGAGATATAGTCTGAGGAAGTTAGGGTTTTTGCAAACCCTCGAATTACATTCCAAACAGGTGACCAGGGGAAAATCAACATAACTTTCTCTCTGAGCATCGGATTGAAATTTCGTAAGAAGTCATAGAAAGCGAACGGACTGTAGTTTCTTGTGTACATTTTTTAGATCTAAATATCGAAATAGTGAAACGTGTCACATCGTACAAGTTCGCTCTACTGAACTAGTCTATAATCAGGTCATCGTGGGAGATTTGGCATAACTCTTCCTTGGAGAATCCAATTTGGATCAGACTGGTGGCATTGGAAAGAGGACACAAAGGGCTACTACAGATCGTGATTTCAGAACTGGAATATTCGAAATTACAGAGTTACAGTCGTTTTAATATCGAGCCCCTAAAATCAAGAAAAAGCGAGATGAGGAAGTTTGATGGCAAAGATCCGGTAAATTGGATACTACAGATGGAGAAATATTTTGATCTACATGGTGTACCACTATTAAAAAAGGCATGTATTGCATCTAATTATTTAGAACTGAATCAATTTTTATGGTATAAAGGGCTTTGTTCTAGTAAACCACTTGTCACGTGGTCAATTTTCACAGAGGAAATGATAGCACATTATGAGGATACAAAGAGAAATGCCTTCTTTAGCCAATTGATAAATCTCAAACAAAAGGGTTCAATGGAAAATCACATTGAAGACTTTCAAATATTGAATAGAAGGGTAAATTATTTTTCATAGACGTAAAGGATTGATGTCTTCATAGGGACTTTAAAGGATAACATTCAACATGAGGTTCATTTTTGGGAACCTGATTCATTGGAGGAGGCATTCGAGTTGGCAAGAAAAATTGAAAGAGAAATTATGAAAACAAGGAATCCCACCACTCATGACTATAACTATGGAAGTGTTTCTTCTCCTAGCCTTCCACAACCTACAAGGCTTACACCACAACAATTAGAAGAACAAAGAGAAAAAGGGCTTTGTTACAATTGTGATAGAAAATGCACTAAAGGTCATAAGTGTGCTGAGAAGAAATTATTTCACATAAAGACTGAAGAGGAGGAAGAAAAGGATCAAGAAATATCTAAAGAAGAGGATATACACCAGGACCCAACCCCAGAGAAAGAAGAAATGAATCCGACCATATCTTGTAAAGCATTGGCAAGAATTACCACTCAAACTCTCAAGATAAAAGGACATATCAAGAAGAAAAAGGTTCAAGAAGTGAAATATCACATCGAGAAAGAAGAAATGAATCCAACCATATCTTGTAATGCATTGGCCAGAATTACTACTCTTCAAACTATCAAGATAGAAGGACATATCAAGAAGAAAAATGTTCAAGAAGTGAAAGATCACATCGAGCATCAAGAAATGAATTCGACCATATCTTGTAAAGCATTGGAAGAAATTACCACTCCTCAAACTCTCAAGATAGAAGGAAATATCAAGAAGAAAAGGTTCAAGCAGTGAAAGTTCACATTGAGCATCAACAACAAGTTCTCCAACTTTTAAAGGATAATGCCACTTTGGTGTAGAATCGAATGAAAAAATAGGTAGATCAACATCGCAGTGAAAAATGTTTTGATGTAGGTTATTGGGTATTTTTACGGTTACATCTCAAGAAAGCTATTTATGAGAAGGAAATGTTGGCAATACTACATGCACTTAAGAAATGACAACCTTACCAAATGGGAAGACACTTCAAGGTAAAAATGGATCATGATAGTCTTAAATACATTTTAGAACAAAT
This sequence comes from Pinus tabuliformis, assembly GCA_031772625.1. Lineage (NCBI taxonomy): Eukaryota > Viridiplantae > Streptophyta > Pinopsida > Pinales > Pinaceae > Pinus > Pinus tabuliformis. The sequence continues at coordinate 202,712,066 of CM062813.1, forward strand.
ATTATCATTAGAAGAACATAAAAAATGGGTCACAAATATGTTGGGTTATGACTTTGACATCATCTACAGAAAAGGGAAGAATTTTTTTATTACAGATGCACTCTCAAGAAAGGATGAGGATGTGGAAGCATTGTTTTGTGCTATTTCTATTATCCAACCAAATTGAATAAACGAAGCAAGGGATGAATGGAAGAAGGACAAAGAAGTGTGGCCACTCCTTCAAAAGTTGTAGAATATCCCAATTCAAACAATATTGCCAGAACTTGAAGTGGAAGGAAAAATCATATTGGAACCTGGAGTAGTCACATAAACAAGAACCCAACCGCTAGGGAATCAATCAATTTCAGAGTATCTCATCAAGTGGAAGAACTTATCCATTGAAGATTCCACATGGGAGGACAAAATTTTTATACAAAAGCATCAAAAACTACTCAAGCGTTGAGGACAACACTTTTTGAAGGAGAGGGGCATGTTAGGCCCCTATACTACTAGTGTAACCACTTATTGTTATTAGTACAACCCCCTTATTATATTGTTGTACCCATGTAGTCCCCATATTGTTACTATTGTGCCCCATAGAAGCCCACTATTGTTATTATTATGCCCTTACATTATTATTGTTATGTCGGCTTTGATTATGTTATGACCCCTTAGACTCCTATATATAGAAAGGAGGTATTTTCATTTGTATCATCTAAGAATTGTTCATTTGTGTAATGTAAAGGAGGTTGCCCCCTCGAAGAGGTTGAATTCTAAGGCATTGATCTATCTTTTCTATCTTTTTGTGAGCTGGTTTCATAACATCCTACACCCAATTTTGGTGATAAAATAGTTCATCTTAGATAGTTCATTACGGTTCCCATTGTGTATATGTTGAAGAGTGATTTCTAAGGTTAATCATTTTCACCATATTCACTTTACCTTTTATTTGTAATAAAAGGGATTTATTGCATAGGCATCTTGTCTTGTATATTGATATATTGTAAAGGAAGATGACCCTTTCAAAGTGGCTTCTTGTTTGTTGGTTCTTTATCATTTTCAAGGCACAAGGTTACTTCTTCTTTCTATTCTTATGCTATTTGAGGAATTTGGTCCATAACATTTAGCTTTGGAGCATACAACCCTTGAGTTTCGACACTTTAAATCAGCCAGCTTGGTATTATTGCTATAATATTTTTCTTGGGAAGTTTTAGATAAGAAAAAAAATTAGAAGCATGGAGAGTCATAATGAAGTACATGTGTTAAAAACTTTAAGTTCTCATATTTCATTATAAATTTAGAAATACGTGATGTGGAAATAGGGCTTTTTCCTAGTATTGTAACTAGTCTCAAAGATGTGTTCTTGGTAAAACAAACATATCTAAAGCTCGCAAAGTCCAAATTTTGTGCTATCATTTCCATTGGAAGACATATCATAATGTTTCAGGACCAAATTTCACAATTAGATCTAGAAAATTGGACGTGTGGTAGATAGTACAAGATTGCTATATTGAAAAGGCCAAAATCAACAAGTTTTAGGAAAGTTATCATAACCTTTTATTGACATATTATGATTTTCTCAAACCTATTGTATTGCAGAGACGGCATATCATACTATTATGAGTCAAAATTTAGACTCATAGGTGGATGAATTTTAGAATTACAATCGATGGAAGGTTGTCCAACAAATTAAGGTTTTTAAGGTATATTCACTTGAAACTTTCATAATTTTTTACTACAAGTTTTGTTTTAGGCGTTCAAAAAGCGTGGTAGATTGAAAATGGAGAAAAGTTTGGTAAATATCATTAGACTCACATGGAAAGAGGTCATCTAAAAATTCTACACTTGTTAAACCTTTAAAGAGCTCATCAATGACTTATGAAGAAAGTGAAGAAACATAGAACCAAGTATCCAAACTATAGATTCAAGTTAAGGAATTAGATGTTGAGATATTGAAACATGTTGATTTGGTGGATTTGCAAATAAACATAGAAAACATTATGGAAAGGAAGATAGAAAAATTACAAATTTCCCTAAAAGCCATAGTCATAATGACCCTAAATGAGAGGTTATCTAAAAGAAATGACGTGATTGAAAGGACTCATGAAAATAAAGGTAGCATCCATATTGAACAACCTTATATTAATAAGCATATGGCAGGTAGATTTAACTCTAATAATGGAGCTTGTGGATTAATTCCTGAGGATATCCACTTTCCCAAGGTTGAATTAAGGAATTGTGATGCAACGAGTGCCTTTTTGTGGGTGAACCAAATAGAGCTATACTTTGAATTGCATAATATTTTGAATGATAATCAAAGGATTTACTTAGCAACTTTGTGCTTTGATATAAAATGGTACCAATGGTATCAATTGATAGTTAAAATAAAGCCTCATTTTTATCATTATACTTGGGGATTATTTACAAGAGACTTAGAAGCATAATATGGCAAAAAATGGCAACAAGGTACTTTAGTTGGATGCCAAAAATCAAGCACTTGGGTGTTATGGAGTATTATAATTTAGAATTTTAGGTATTGGCCATAAGGGTGGATAACATAAGAAAGGAACATATGTCAAAAGCTTACATGGATGGAAGACATTAAATATGATATTTCCATAAAACATCCTAAAATTTTTATGGAATGTATTGAATTAGTTTGTTATATTCAAGCCAAGAATAATGATTCACATAAGTATACCACTTAAACATATGTAGGAGAAAGAAATCAATTTGGGCCTCATAGGCAACCTTGCTCCAACCTAGTCAAATATCACTAAAGGAAATGGATGAAATAAGAAGAAAAGAACTATTCTTTGGTTGTAATAGAAAATGGTCGAAAGGGCATAAAAGCAAGATTCAAACAAAATTGTTCACCTTGGAAAACAATGACGAGGAGGAAGAAAATCCATCCACACAATTGGGTGAGAAAGAACTTGTGAACTTAAAAGAGCATGGAAAAGATATACAAATTTTACACAACATAGATCCAAACAAGTGTGAATATCTATTCATACAATAGCAAGTTTGTTAGCACCTCAAACCCTTAATATTGCAAGATATATTATGAAACAAAAGGTCATAGTACTTATTGATTAAGGTAGTATCATAACTTCATTGATAAAATATTAGTGAAGCGCCTCAACTATTTTTTGCATCCAATGATAAATTTCATATTTTTCCAGATAATGAGGGTTATTATGGAGGAAACATTCATAATGTCAAAGTTAGTATGGGAGAATATAACTTCTCAAGCTCAATGTGTATCATTTCTATTGGAGAAGTAGTTTTTGTTTTGGTGCTTCATGGTTAAGAACATTGGATATGGTTTCTACAAACTATAATGAATTATTCATGAGATTTGAATTGGAGGGACTTCAATATGAACTTAAAGGCTCAAATTTTGCACCCTCTTAGATCATTCACACTCATAGATTGAAAAAGCTCCTAAAAAGGGCAATATTGGGACTATGGTTAAGTTTTATTATATGGAAGTGAAGTAGGAAGATGAAAACATTTTATAGGAATCAAAAGGAACCTTGAACAAGTACCATAGGGTCTTCGAAGAAATTCCTAAAGGGATCCTTCCATTTAGAGATGATGAAAACCAAATTGAACTCATATAATGAAGTACTCCTAATAAACGACCTTATAAATATCTACATCAAAAAAGGAGGAGATTAATAAAAATGGTACAAGACATATTGGACGCATGTTTGATTCAACTAAGGGTTTGTTTTCAATGGTAGTAGTGACGGTAAGAAGAAAAAATAATCCTTGGAGGATGCATCCTAATTATAAATTTCTAAATAAATCACCATCATATATAAATTCTCTATTCCAAATATTGATGATATATTAGATAAGCTTCATGGTTTGGGTTATTTCAAAAATTTAGATATTAAATTAGGATACCACCAGATGGAATTAATATAAAAATACATTCCCAATACAAGTTTTTAAACACTTGAAGGGCACTATGAGTTCTTTGGCATGCCTTTTGGGTTAACTAATTTTCTTTCTACTTTTCAAAAAGATATTTTAGAACACATGGAGGGAATTATGAGTTCTTCACCATGCCTTTTGGGTTGAGTAATGCTCCTTCTACTTTTCAAATTTACATATAATTAATTTTAACCCCATTTTATAAAGTTTTTGTTGGTTTTATTTGATGATTTAATTATCTATATAAAATCATGGAACAAATTAAACATGTAGATGAATTCCTATAAATTTTTTTAGAACAATCAATTTTATGTAAAAAGGTCCACACACTCTTGAGAAACAATGAGTACTTGGGGCATTTGTTTCACGAGAAGGGATCAAATTCAATTCTTAGAAGATTCCATCTAACAAAGTGGTCCATTCCCATGAACGTCAAGAATTGCAGAGGTTTTTTTTTTCTTACGTGATATAATAGGAATTTTTTAATAATTATGCATACATTGCAAGCCCACTCACATATCTCTTGAAGATAAATTCATTTGTATAGATTTAATAGTCTACCTTGGAATTCTCACACTTGAAGCATGCTATGTATTATACACCAATATTGGCAACACCTAATATTGGAAAAATGTTCCTAGTTTAATGTGATGCATCAGGAAAAGGAATTGAAGTAGTATTAATGCAAGAAGGGAGACCATTGGATTTTGAAAGTAGAAAATTAAAGGCAAAAGACTTGGTGAAATATACATATGAGAGAGAAATGGTAGGAATTTTACATGCATTTGATACTCAAGATAGACAATGAAAACCAAAAATTCTTTTTGAAGAAAATATTGTCATTGAAAGAACAACAAAAGTAGATAGAAACAATGCAAGGGTTTGATTTTGAAATAATATACAAAAAAATGTTTGGAAAATGCGGTAGAAAATGCCTTTCTAGAATAGAAGAGGCCTCTAGTTTATATTCCATTACATATTCCATTCATATGTGGATGGAAGAAGCACACCATGAATGGTAAGAAGATAATAGTACTTGATAGACAGTATAATATCTAAAAGAAAGAAATATCTCTATGGAACATTAGGAGTGGAAGAGAGTTATCCTTTGGTACAAGGGCAGAATATTTTTATGTCCTCGATCAAATCTAAAACAATAAATTTTAGGGTGGTCTCATAACTGTTTGATAGCGAGACATTTAGAGCTCCTTAAAACATATCAAATTATCAAAAAAAAAATTGGGGGAAGAAACGAAGAGAGACATTCAAGAATTTGTAAGAAAATGTTGGGTGTTCTAAAGATATAAAGGAGATACAATCAAGGATCCATGGTTACTTCAACCTTTGTATATACCTAATTAAAGATGGGAAGAGATATCAATGGATTTCATTATAGGTTTACCAAAATCCAAAGGTAAGGTTCTCATTTATGGTTGTGAACAAAAACATAAAATATGAACATTTTTGTGGAGTTCAATGTGCACATATTGCAAGCCAAGTGATATAAGTGTTCATGAAGGAAATTCATAGGTTTCATGGATCTTTTGAAGTAATAATAGGCAACACAGATACAAATTCATACAATTGTTTTTGAAAGAGTTATGGAAGATAAGGAGACCAACACTAGTTGTCAATTGAATGTATCATCTACAAACAAATGGTCAAACATAAATAGCTAACAAATATTTAGAGGTCTAGGTATCACTAGAAAGGTCAAGGGACTAAACCACTCATAGTCTGCAGATGACAGTTTGTTGCTTGAGGGAGCTTATGCAATTATAACTTATCAATTCAAAAGGATATTATACATCTATATGTCTTTGTCAAGAGGAATGGTCAACAAAATGAAAAGCCAATTATATGGGTGGAACTGCACAAAATCAACTTTGACTAAATCGTCAAGAATTATTGAGTTTCCTGTGGTACAAGGATGGAGATCATTTAAATATTTAGGACTTCCAGTCTCACTAGGGGCCTCTAATGCAAAATACTGGGAGTTTGTATTGCAAAAACTTAGAAAGTGAATTCAGTCATGGGGGCTCAGTGGTTAAATGTGGCTAGTAAAATAATTTTAATTAAATTAGTGTTCTTCACCCTCCCAATATACTTGCTCTCAAGATTATTAGCACCAAAAGGTATCATTAACCAAATAAGTAGCCTTCTACATAAAATTTGATGGAAAGGCACAAGAAAAATGAGAATTGATTCCATCTCATAATTTGGGCCACAAGTGATTGTAGATTTTTGTTGTAGATTCAAACTTCAGATTGTGATATGCTAAAACAATTGACTTGAATCTAATCTACTCATTAGCGGAAATAAAAATTGATTGATGAAATCACGAAGTAGAAAAGGAAGAATTTCAATAACACATAACACAATAATTTTCTAGGGAAAGCCACAACCAAAAACCCTTGCTATCTGTATATTGCATTAACCAGAAGATCTGAGAAGAAAATACAATGCTTTTTCAATCTGAAAAATCTCTGCAAAATTACAATCTATCTCACTACTTCACAAACCATCTCAAGCTAATACTTAGCCAAATCTGCTCCCTGCCCAACTCCTACTTCCTTGCATTGTTCCCTTGGGAATTAGCCCATATTTAATTGGGAAATTCCTCACTAATAACTGTGCAATCCATCCATAGGCCTCCCTCTGATTGCATGCACCATCAGTTTAATTTAGATGATTTAAAAACTAATATTACATTTTCCCTAAACTCTAATCTCAATTGGGTCTTTCTCAGAACTGACATGCATGAGTTATTTATGAGTGAATTATCGGTTATTTGATTAATCACTGCATGTGAATGAAACCCAATTTAATTCACTTGACCACTCACTAGTTCCTCCATCAGTTAGAACTAGTTCAATTGAATTTAAATCAATTAAATTGAATTAAATAATTACAACTCAATAAGAACTCAACCTGGGCCCCTAAAATTTAGCGATCACTCTACATGAATCTAGATAGACTTCTAGCTCGAATTTACTGAGCCAACTAAGTCAACTTAACTTAGTTAACTGTTACAAGTTTCTATGAGAATAAAATTACAGTTTAATTCCCAATTTAATTCAAGGATAAATTAAATTAAGATTTCTTGTTGCTATTTATAACATTCCCTCTCAACAAGAAAGGGATTATCTGCTACCTTAATCTTGCCTCTGTGAAACTCGAATTTGCATCTTGACAATGCCTTTGTCAAAATATATGCATCCTGCTCCTCTATAGGAATGTACTCCAAAAACATGATTCCCCTCTGCACACAATCTTGTGGATGGTGATAATGGATGTCAATATGCTTGGATCGATCACGAAAAACTGGATTCTTAGAGAGTTTGAAACAACTTTGATTGCCACAGTAAATCACTATTGGATATTCCTCATCCAAATAGCCTCATAAGATGCTTGACTAGCATCCATGTACTCTTATTTTTTTGAACTGAGTGCAATTGATCTCTGCTTCCTACTGTACCAAGAAACTATTGTTGACCCAATACTGAAGATTCCCCCTGATGTGCTATTCTTGTTGGATGGACTCCCTGCCCAATCCACATTTGTGAAGCCTTGAAGCTTCACTCTCTTTATCCATATGTACCAAAGAACAAATTGAGTCATGCCTCTGGGGTATTTCAACACATGTTTAGCTGCCTTCCAATATAGTTTGGTTGGCTTAACCTGTTGAAAATAGCAACAAGAAATGATAAAAATAGAATCCAAAAATTCTAGTTCAATTTGTCCTTGAATTAAATTGAGAATTAAAATTGAATTTTATTCTCATAGAAACTTGAAATAGTTAATTAAGTTTATTTAACTTAATTATCTTAGGAATTTCGAGTTGGAAGTCTTTCTGAAGTCATGTACGTGTTCTCTCTATATTATAAGGGTCTAGGATGAGTTAAGTATGAGTTGTAATTAGTTAACTCAGTTTACTAAGTTAAGTCCAGTTAAATTAGTTCCAAACTGTTTGAGGAACTAATAGTGAGTTAATAGTTAGTTGGTGCACTAAGGCATTAAGTAGTGCTACTTCAGTTAACTAAAGATTCCCTCATTAGAAACTCATGCATGTCAATTCTGAGAATGACCCAGTTGAGACTAGAGTGCAGGGACAATGTATTATTTGTTGTATAATTTTCTGAGTTGTACTGATGGTGCATACAATCAAGAACTGGACCTAGAATGGATTGCATTATTTTGGATGAATTGATTTCCCTTTAATATGGGCTAATCAACCATAGGAATTGTGCAAGGAAATACAGACTTGGAGAGCATGAGAATTGGCTAAGTGTTGGCCAAGAGTTTGCTTGTGAGTTGGAGATTGATTTTACTGAGTGCTGGGATTATTCTCGTGAGAACAAGTATTGTAATCTCAGCTTGATTTTCTGATATATGTAATACAGACAGTGGGGTTTTGAGTTGCGGCTTTCCCTAGATACTCATTGTATTATGTGCCAGTGATTTGTCTTCCTCTTGCTATTATTGTTTTCATCAATCTATTGGCTTCTGTTGGTTGAAAGTAGAAGTAGATTCTTGTCTTGTGCTTTAGTAAATTGCATGAGATTTTGAATCTACATGATTTCTACATGGTATTGGAGTTGAGAAAAATATACTAGAGGAGATTTCGAAGTTTTTAGTTTTGGGTTACAGGTGAAATTCGAATTTGCAATACATACTTCAGGAGCGACAGATGGCGTTCTATGGTTTGCGGCTTGAGTATGCCTTGGATAATAGCTCAAATTATATATCTTGGAAGGAAATAATGGAGGTCATGTTCAAGGATAATGGATTGAAGGAATTCATTGATCAGGACATTCCTAAGCCACCAACATCGGATGCTCAGAATTTGGCTAAATGGAAGAAGTGTGTGGCAAGGGCAAGGCGGATAATCATTGAGGGATTTTGAGACCACATTGTCTCGAGTCTCGATGGGAAGGAAACTTCGCATGCTATGTGGAAAGCATTGAAGGACCTTTTCCAGAATAACAGTGACCAAAGGAAGTTGGCACTGAAAGATAAACTTTGAAAATTAAAGATGGAGGTGGGCGACTCAATTCCAAATTAGTTGACCAAGTTCACTCAATGTCATGATGAACTTGGAAGTGTTGGAATCATGGTTTCCAAGGATGATATGGTGAGTCTTTCTCTTCTTGGAGTCCCAAAGAGTTGGCATAGTTATCAGGACTCTGTCAATGGTCGGAAGAACTTGCTATATTGGGAACGATTGTGGTTAGATTTGATGTAGGAGGAACACCAGAGATGGGACCTCTTTCAAGGAAGTGGAAGAGGATTTTTCCTTATCGAGTAAGGAAAAGAAGGCCAAGGGAAAGAAGTCCCAAGGTGAGGAGGGCAGAAAGAAGATGGAATTCATGAAAGTCAAGTGTTTTCGTTGTCATGAGAACAGGCACTATGCCAAGAACTGCCCACAAAAGAAAGTAAGCAAGAAGGAGCTGACAGTAGCGGAAGCATGTAAAGCTCTAGCTTCACAATTCGAACTTGATTCCACTCTCATTGCTTGCATGGTTGGCACTGCCATGGGAGGCATGTGGTATCTTGACAGTGATGCCTCATTCCATATGACAGGGAATAGAGATATCTTTAGTGATTTTGAGGAGAAAGACCTCACGCGGAGCATAGAGTTTGGAGATGATGAGAGGTATAGAGCTACTGAGAACGTTAGGGTTACCTTTCAGAGGGATTCTAGCTCCCCTCTCAGGATCACAGATGTGATGTATGTTCCAAGACTAAAGAAGAATCTTGTTTCAGTCGCAATATTGGAAGACCGTGGATATGATGTGGTATTTAGTAAGGGAAAGGTTTTCCTTAGACACATCACCACAGGATAGGTGAAACAGATCGATGCACGAGTCAAGAACCTATATGCTCTTGAGTTTCAAGATGCATGCAAAGCCTTGAGGAGCAAGGCAAAGGTTAGAGACTTGGTGGTTGAGAGGGAGAGTAAATTACCTCTCAACATGTAACCCCAAAATAATTCTAAGAAGCAGCTTCAGGAAATTGTGGAGCAACCAAAACTAGAGAAGCTGAGAGGAGACTGAGTGGAGAGATCCACTCAAGCAGAGAAGAAGAAGTCTCAGAAGTAGTCTCAAATAATTTTGGAGCAGCCACAATTGGAGAAGCCGAGAGGAGACCGAATGGAGGCATCCACTCATGTAGAGACCTCCAGTAGGGGGAAATTTCAATCAAGGTGGGTAGAGGGATCACATGCATCCATACCTCTAGGTGTGAGGTGGGGCGATGTGAAGTGATAGTCCCACAAGGGCTGAAATTGGGCAAGGTCCATTGAGAGTTTTTATCTCATGGATCATACCTTTCTACAGTATCCCAAAGTACATAGCAGCATGAGGAATCAATGAGATTGATGCAGTAAGATATCAGAGTGATAGAGGCTAAAGCAGTCAGATACTGAAGAGCATAGAGAAGGGTTGACAACAGTGAAAAAAGGCAGAGTCAACATAAGCATAGAGTTTTCAGTTGATAGAGGCAATAACAGTCAGAGACTTTGATGAAAGAGGCATCATTCTGATTCAGGTTGGATGTTTTTTGTTTCTGAAGTTTTTGGAGCAAAAACACTCGAGAGAAGTGTTGCATGTAGAACATTCCAAAGGTTCAAGATCGGGATTGCATTGAATTCCTTTCTTGTTGAGAGGGAATGTTGAAAATAGTAACAAGAAATGATAAAAATAGAATCCAGAAATTCTAGTTTAATTTGTCATTGAATTAAACTGAGAATTAAAACTAAATTTTATTCTAATAACAACTTGAAATAGTTAATTAAGTTTAATTAACTTAGGAATCTCGAGTTGGAAGTCTTTCTAAATTCATGTATATGTTATCCCTATATTATAGGGGTCCAGGATGAGTTAAGTATGAGTTGTAATTAGTTAAATCTGTTTACCAAGTTAAGTCTAGTTAAATTAGTTCCAAATTATTTGAGGAACTAATAGTGTGTTAACAGTCAATTGGTGCACTAATGCATTAACTAGTTCTACTCCAGTTAACTGAAGATTCCCTCATTAGAAACTCATGCATGTCAATTCTGAGAAAGAACCAGTTGAGACTAGAGTGTAGGGACAATGTACTATTTGTTGTATAATTTTTTGAGTTGTACAAATGGTGCATGCAATTAGGAGCTAAACCTAGAAGGGATTACACAATTTTGGATGCACTGATTTCCCTTTAAGAAGGGATAATTAGCCATAGGAATTGCGCAAGGAAATAGGGACTTGGAGAGTAGGAGAATTGGCTAAGTGTTGGCCAAGAGTTTGCTTGTGAGTTGGATATTGATTGTACCGAGTGTTGGGATTGTTCTTGTGAGAACAAGCATTGTAATCTCATCTTGATTTCCTGATATATGAAATACAGATAGTGGGGTTTTGAGCTATTACTTTCCCTGGATAATTATTTTTTTATGTGTCAGTGATTTGTATTCCTCTTGCTATTATTGTTTTCATCGAGTTATTGGCTTCCACTGGTTGAAAGTAGAAGTAGATTCTTGTCCTGTGCTTTAGTAAATTGCATGAGCTTGTGAATCTACAATATTTTCTACATAACCATGGCTTGACTAAGCTTGTTAACTGCAAAACACATGTCTGATCGTGTGTTCACCAAATACATAAGTGAACCCACAAGCTGTCTATAAATAGTAGTCTCCACTACTTCACCTGAAGTAACATCCTCCTTCCTCTAGTTACCTGTTAGAGGAGTATCCATGGGTTTTGTTGTCCATGTGGAACTTCTTCAATATCTCATTGGAATACTTTCCCTAAGAGATAAATAGTTCATCGTCTCCTTTCCATACCTCCATACTAAGAAATTAATGCATGAGCCCTAAGTCCTTCATCTCAAACTCTCTTGCAAGATCCTCTTTGAAAGATTTGATCAACTTCTCATCACCTGTTAGAATCAAATCATCAGCATACAATCCTATAATCAACAATTTACCTTCAACCAAAATATGGTAAAGGTTTGCATATGTTTCACTTTTAGTGAAGCCCAACCGAGTGAAATCGCTGTCAATCTTGCTGTACCAAGCACGTGGTTCTTGTTTCAGTCCATAAAGCGATCGCTTGAGTCTGCACACATGAGACTCTCTGTTGAAGGTCTCAAATCCTTATGGTTTCTCAATAGGCACCTCTTCCTCAATCTTTACATCCATTTTATGTATCTTTCATCCTATTTGTGATTACAGTGCTAGAGTAAATCTGATTGATGAGTACCTTGTTACAGGAGAAAAGGTCTCATCATAATTAATTCCCTCCACCTGAGAGAACCCTCTGGAAAAAAATTTGGCCTTGTGTTTCTCCACACTACCATCTACTAATTTATTAAATTACCTTGTAAAGCCATCCGAAATTCATCACTGACTTGTCTGTTGGTCTTGCGACCACCTCTCAAACACTGCTTCTGATAATGGAGTCATACTCCTCAACCATGGAATCAACCCACACTAGTTTTTTCACTGCTTCCTCAAATGAGGATGGCTCAATCTCTACACTCTCGCTCATCAGAGCCATGTAGCTAGTGTACCGCTCTGGTGACCTCCTCTGCCTGAAATGTGATGAGGGTGATCCCACATTCTCTCTAGAATCATGTAATAATCTGTCATCCTATCTGGTGTACTTTCTCCCATCTCCGGAAGTCTCTGCATGAGTGGGTGTTTCCACTGTCTACTCCTCTGCATGTGGCTACCCACATCATCTTGAGGTTCCTCCTTTGGAGATAAACTATCCTCATCTACATGTAACTAAAGCTCCCTCTTAATGAAACATCTCATGGCCTTTTCTTCATCAAAATTTACATCTCTACGAAACACTGTCATCCTATTGGATGACAGGTACACCTGATAGTTGTGAGTTGTATTAGTGTACCCCACAAATATGCCCAACTCAGTTGTTGGCTCTATATTTTTCCATGCATCCTTGGTAACATGATAGTAGGTTGATGAACCAAAGATCCTAAAGTGTGCCACATCTGGTTTCTTACCTAAAAATGCTTCTGTTGGTTTACTCATCCCAAGAATTCGATGAAGGATTTTGTTCTTCAAATAAACAACTGTGTTGCATGCTTCAGCCCACAAGTGCAATGGTAGGTCTTGATCATGTAACATCGCTTGTGCCAGTCACACAATACTTTTTTTCTTCATTTTAGCCACCCCATTTTGATGTGGGTTATGAGGTGCTATCAACTCCTATCGAATGCCTTCTATTGCATAGAAGTTCTTGAATTCATTCAACACATATTCTCCACCATTATCACTTATAAGAGCTTTAGTTTCCTTCCAGTATATTTCTCGACAAGTGCTTTAAATTCAAAAAATTTAGCAAACCTATGATCTTTCTTCTGCATGAAGAAAATCCAACACTTATGAGAAAAATCATCAACAAATATTACATAATACCAGTGCTTGGACATGGATGCTATCGAGAACGGTCCACACACATCTGAGTGAACTCAATCAAGGATCACATGCACTCGATTGTCTTTATCATGAAAGGGAGCTTTGGTGTACTTCACCAATGTACACCCTTCGTCTCTATGCTCTAGTGTACCCTTGGGAAGTCTTGTAGAAATTTGTTGCATGATCTTCAAAGCTTCGTGGTGCAATTGACCAAATATTCTATGCCACAACTCACCAATGTCTTGCATCTGCACCTTCTCTACTTTAGCGCTCAAAGTAGCGGAATCTTATACCTCCAATTTTTAGAGGTTCTTCACTCAAACCCTAATTTACTTCACCTGTCCTATGGCTATTTGGCGAAGGAAAGCCTTTCCCTTACTAAATATCACATCATATCCACGATCCTCCAACATGGAAGCATAAACCAAGTTCTTCTTCAAACCCAGAAGATACATGACATCTCTTAATGTTAGGGGAGAACCAGACTCCCTATGAAAGGTAACACTACTGATGTCGGTCGCACTATACTTCCCATAATCTTCCATCTCGATGTGCATCTGGAGGTCCTTCTCCTACAAGTTACTGAAGATCTCTTTATTGTCGGTCATATGGAATGAAGATCCATTATCTAGGTACCACAAACTACCCATCACCAATGACACCACGCAAGAAATGGGGGTGAAATCCAGTTCGAATTGTGAAGAAAGAGCTTCACCTACTGCTCCTCCTAAGGGCTTCTTACCAGCCTTCTTTTTTGGACACTTTGTAGCATAGTGTCTGAACCCGTGACAATGAAAACATTTAATTTTTGACATGTCCTTCTTCCTGTTGTCTTGACTGGAATCTAATTTGGAATGGGATGACTTCCCCTTCCCTTTCTTTTCCTTTCCATATAAGGCATGGTTCTCCTCATCATCATGCTTGGATGAGGATCCATCTCTGGTGTTTCACCGAATCTCTTCCTGTACCAAGTCGAACCATAATCGCTCCCACTTTGGAAACTTCTTCCTTCCATTAACTGAGTCTTGGTAGTTGTGTCAGCTCTTGGGATTTCCTAGAAGTGCTAGGTTCACCATATCATCTTTTACAACAGTAACCCCGACACTTACAAGCTCATCCAGACATTGGGTGAACTTGGTCAAGTAATTCAGAATTGAGTTGCCCTTCTCTCTCTTGATCTTTCTGAGTTTTTCCTTCAGTGCCAACTTCCTATGGTCACTATTGTTTTGAAATAGGTAAGTCAATGCCTTCCACATTGCAAATGGAGTTTCCTTATTGTGAAGATTCGAGACAATAAGATCTCAAACTCTTTCTAGGATAATCCTTCTCATCTTTGCCTCACACTTTCTCCATTCTGCCAAATCTTTATCATCAGATGTTGGAGGTTTCGAGATATCATTATCTATGAATTCCTTCAACCCGGTGTCTTCCATCACTACCTCCATCTTGTCTTTCCATGATATGTAATTCGAGCTACCATCAAGGGCATACTCAAGTATCAATCCATAGAACAACACCCTATTGGCTCTAAAGTATGAAACTGCAAATTCAATTTCACCTACGCAACAAAATCATATTCTCCTCTTCTATAGTGATTTCAGCTCTGATACCATGTAGATTTTTATTGTAGATTCAAACTGCAAATTCTGATATGCTAAAACAATTGACTTGAATCTACTCTACTCATCAGCGGAAACAAAAATTGATCGATGAAATCACGAAGCATAAAAGGAAGAATTTCAATCACACATAACACAATAATTTTATGGGGAAAGCCATAGCTAAAAATCATTACTATCTGTGTATTGCATTAACCATAAGATCTAAGAAGAAAATACAATGCATTTTCAATCCAAACAATCTCTGCACAAATACAATCTATCTCACTACTTCAAAAACTAGCTCAAGCCAATACTTAGCCAAATTTGTTTCCTGCCAAGGTCCTACTTCCTTGCATTGTTCCCTTGGAAATTAGACCATATTTAATTGAGAATTTCCTCATAATAACTGATAAATCCATCCATAGGCCTCCTCTGATTGCATGCACCATCGTTTAATTTAGATGATTTTACAACTAATAGTACACTGTCCTTGAACTCTAATCTCAGCTAGTTCTTTCTTAGACTTGACCTGCATGAGTTATTTATGAGTGAATTATCAAATATCTAATTGATCACTACATGTGAATTAAATATAATTTAATTCACTTGACCACTCACTAGTTCCTCCATCAGTTAGAACTAGTTCAACTGAATTTAACTCAGTTAAACTGAATTAAATAATTACAACTCAATAAGAACTCAACCTAGCCCCCTCAAATTTTGGGATCACTCTACATGACTCTAGATAGACATCCAAATCGAATTTACTAAGCCAACTAAGTCAACTTAACTTAGTTAACTGTTGCAATTTTTTATGAGAATAGAATTACAATTTAATTCCCAATTTAATTCAAGGAAAAAGTAAATTAGGATTTTCTTGTTGCTATTTTTAACAAGTGATTTCAAAAGAAATTTGGTGTTTTGGAAATCAAAGACCTTGAGCTCATGAATCTTGCCTTAGGGGAAAATATTGTAGGGTGATTACTTTTTGATCCCAAGAGTTGTTTAAGGTAGCCTTTCTTTGTAAGTATTTTAACAAAAATAGACATATTAGACCCGAGTAGGATTCATGGCCCGAACATGGCTCTAAATTTTGGAAGTTGCGTAAATTGGTTTCCAGTATCATAGTGGATAATCTAGAGTAGCAGGTAGGTAATGGAGCCTATATACATCTCTGGAAGAATAGTATCCCCCCCGCGAATCTAGCCAAAGAAAGCAGTGGATTAAGGAGATTTGCTAACTAGATGAAAGAAAAAAGATACTTAATATTAGTAGATATATTAGAATGGGATGGAAATGGTTACTGGATTAGGTGACGATGTCCTGAAAGCCCCATAAATATGCAATCATAGTGGCTTTATCTATTAATGTCATTAAAGGGATATGCTCCAATTGCAAGCTTCAAGTTATATCATAGGATATGGATAGGAAGTAAGAAAAATATGTATACAATTATGGAAGGATATGAAAGGATTTTGGCAATTTCCCACATCCCTATTTGGATCGTTTGTGTGGTAAAATTTGGAATAAAGATGGTTTTCCCAAATTTGATCTTTTATGTTGGTAACTGGTGCATGGGAAAAAATTTAATTGCAGAAAATCTAAAAATAAATAAATATTCATGGGCATTTCTGATGCATATTATGTGAAAAAGATGAAGAAAATATCTATTAAGTTTTTCAACAATGTCCTTTCTCCACCAAAGTTTGGAAATTTGCAGTCCCAAATGCCAGTGATCATACTCATATCCCTGATAGTTGGCAAGAAATGTTTGTTAATTGAAAATAAAATCCCATGGAGGAGAGAATTTGACTCATTAACTATGAGGATTTGGATGGCGCTCCTGAAATACTTATGTCTGGAATTTTGGTTACCTTGTAATCATGCAATATTCAAGGATGCTTTCCCAAATCCAATTTCAGTGTCCACCAAGATGACACAATTTCTCTTTGAGTCTCTAACAACTAGAGGTTATAATCCAATATATTTTAATGCCTTGGCTAAGCAAGAAAAAAATTGGCTTTGAGTGGGTCCACCCTTGTATCATGCTGGCAACTTCAATTCAAAACTCCCTCTCAACAAGACATATTCTCTTCGACTCGACAGGAACCGGTTCCATGAATGGAGAAGCATCGAAGGATGTCACTCTTTATTCTTCTTTGTTTTTCGATGGACCATAGAAGGGTAACCGAGGGGAGGAAAGAGCGGGAGGGGTCATTTTTAGTCCAGAGGAAAAAATAGAGTCTAAATTTTCCCGGGGGTTCAGAGTTTCATCTAACAACCAAGAATAATTCTTGGCATTATGGAAGGGACTTGAACTAGCCATTTCAAGGAACATTTGAAGCATAATGATCTATGGTGATTCGATGTTGTTTTTCATCATATCTGCAAGTATAAGAAGAAACCAGATCAAATATTATCTCCTATTGTTTAAAGAATAGGACTGCAATTGGCCAAGTTTGACAATATTGAAATTCACCACGTCAAACGACACCTTAATTAAATAGCTAACAACATGGAAAACCAAGGAGTAAACCTTGGTCTAGGAGAATATAAGTAGGATGATGAGCACTCGTTCTTTAATTATATCCCATGAATGTCATGAAAAAGGCCTATTCACATAGCATTAAAGAGTGTGTTAACATCATATGGAAGGGAAGGGATTCCAAAACCCATTTCATCCTACAGACTCAGAAGCTCATCCTCTTGCAAGCAAAGGTCGAACATCTTCAAATTACTCAGAATTTTTTGCTAGAAAAAGAGAACGATCTAGAGCTCATGGCTCAGGACAAGATAATTGGCACCGTCAAGGAGGTGTTCAATGTCATCACAGACCCATAGGAAGCAGTGACTCTCAAGCATATGAGGAAAGAAATTAAGACATGTGGAAAGGCCGAGGAAGCTTAGTCAATTGCGCGCTCCGAACTGGGAATTTGGGTGTTAAAGAACATGCTAATCCTTGGATAGATGTTTTTGTTTAAACTATTTTCTTGTTATGGGTAGTCTTTTTGTTTAAATCAAAACATGAAGTGGAAGTATGTAAATTTGTTTGGTAGTTTTTGGCGAGTCAAGTAGTAAATAAATAAGGTCGTTATTGTTATAAATGTAGAAGCTCTTTTTGGGTAATATGGAAAGTCAACAAATATGAAATCATTTTAAATGTAAAATTTTATGGCCTTTAAACCAAATTGACATAATAGAAAATACTCGTTTCTTAAAAAAAACAAATATTTAGAGGTTTACCTTCATTGATATTCTTTAGGCAAGAAAAAACAATGGTACAAGTGACTTCCTCTAGTATAATAATGATAAATACCACCCATCATATATCTACTAAGATATCTCCATTTTAAGATCTTTATGGATATCCAGCTACTAGTAGCACATTATTTTTTGAGGACCATTCTAAAGTACAAATAATACACTCACATATGGAAAAATATTAAATAAGCCTTACAATTTATTATAGAAAACCTTCAAAAATTTCATAATAGGATGAAACAATTAGTATATCAACATCAAAGTGGATGACAATTTGAGGAGGGTAATTGGGTATTTTTGAGACTACAACCTTCTAAGCATTCTACTCTTAAATAAAAGAAGAATAAAAGATTATATCCAACATTTTAAAGATTCTATAAGGTTCTTTGTAGGTTTGGAGAAATTATTTACAAGGTATAGTTTCCTTCTCCTCACATTCATAAGGTTTTTCATGTATATTGTTGAACAAGGATTATGGAACAAACTATGTTATTCCATATGAAATTTCAAGAATTAGATAAAGGTAAGTTAATTCTTATTCCAAAAAAAAATATAGATCATTGTTCAATTTCTATTTAAAATAGGATCATTATGGAGTACATAATCAAGTGGATGAGTATGCCTCTAATAGAAGCTAAATGGAGAAATGAGCAATTCAAAACATCCTCAATTATAGGCTTTGAGGGAAATGATTTTTTTATAAAAGGTGTCTATGTTAATGCATTGAACCTCATTCATTATTAATATATTAGTTATGGTTATATGGAATTATTGGTAAGTTGCATCATGTCTATACTACCTCCTATTTATAATAAAGGATATTTATTTATATAGGCATCTTGTCTTATGCATTGGATGTATTGTGAAGGGAGCTTTCCCTCTCAAAGTGGCCGCTTATTCATTGAATTTTTATCATTTTAAAGGCATAGAGTTACTTATTTTTTATTCTTATATTATTTGTGGTATTTGGTTCATAACAACAACAAAATGAAGGAGAGAGAAAGACACCCACAAACATGGAGCACAAAATTTTAATCTACAAACCAAATAGAGTGCAATTATATTCATCTCTATTTAGTTTTTTGACACTTCCCTTTGATGTTTAGTAGGGTTTATTTATAATCATTCATAAAATTTAATAACAAAAAACTCATTTAAGTCATTATATGTCTCTAAATATTACAAAGTTTATAATACTCATTGATTTGGTAAAATATCAAAAACTTAATATTACAAATTGCTTTCTTCAGCTGAACTATAAGAGATGCAGCCTTGAAGTACAACATCATTGAAAAGCAAGCCCTTGCACTTGTAAAAGCATTGAAAGATTTTCGGGTATATATTCTGCATTCTCATATTTTGGCTTATGTTCCTAACGCTGTTGTCAAAGATA
The DNA here is from genome assembly GCA_031772625.1 of Pinus tabuliformis. Classification (NCBI taxonomy): domain Eukaryota; kingdom Viridiplantae; phylum Streptophyta; class Pinopsida; order Pinales; family Pinaceae; genus Pinus; species Pinus tabuliformis. The sequence goes on from CM062813.1 coordinate 202,731,663, forward strand.
TTTTGGTACAAATAGATCTAGAAGGAAGACGAGGCAAGTGGATTGTAGCTTTGTTGGAGTATGATGTGGAGATAACACCCACAAAGCTTGTTAAAGGACAGGGATTGGAAAATTTAATGGTTGAATCGAATTTGCATGTCATAGACATAAGTCTGATTGCTGCTATGTCCGATGAGAATGAGGAAGGTTCGTCAATTCAAGTATCTGAAATATTTGTTCTTTCTCCGTGGTATTCAGATATCATATATGTGCTTCAGAATTTGTCACCACCACCCGGCATGGCTAGAAACAAAGGTAGAACTCTCAAGTTAAAGGCTGCTAAGTTTTGTATTTTGAATTTTGCACTTTATTGGAAAGATCCCGGTGGTGTTTTGTTGAATTTTTTGATGGAAGAAGAAGTGAAGTAGGTCATGGAGGATTTCCATAAAGGATATTGTGGCAGTCACCTTTGTTTGAAAAAAACAGCAAATAAAATTCTGAGAGCGGGGTACTATTGGCCGACATTGTTTGCTGATGTATAGAAGGTTGTCAAAAGTTGTCATAAATGTTAGATTTTTGAAGGAAGGCAGAAGTTACAACCTTTTCTGCTTAATCTCATTGAGGTGAGTGCCCCTTTTTAGCAGTGGGGGTTGGATTTCATTGGTGAAATTCATCCTGCTTCTTCAGGTCAGCATAGATGGATCCTCACGGCGACAGATTATTTCACGAAATGGATCGAAGCAATTCCCACCAGACAAGTTACAGATGCGGTAATAATTTCATTCCTTGAGAATAACATTTTGTCTCATTTTGGTAATCATTGATAATGTAGCAACTTTCAAATCAAAAAAGATGATTGAGTTTTGTAACAAGTATAAAATCATTTTGGGACACTCAATTTCCTATCATCTGCAAGGCAATAGATTGGTAGAGTCTTCTAACAAATCTTTGGTCAACATCATTAAAAAGTTGTTGGAAATAAACAAGAAGAGTTGGCATAAGAAGTTGGTCAATGCACTTTGGGCAGATCGAGTGAGTTAGAAGAAATCCATTGGTATGTCCCCCTTTGAGCTAGTTTATGGAGTTGATACAATATTTCCTACCTCTCTCGCAACTTCGGTAGTCAAACTTCTTCAGGAGGTTGGTAGTGAAGACGATCCTATGAAGAGGACTAAATCAAATGATCCATTTGCAGTAGATGAGAGAAGAAGTTTTTCAAAACACATTCAAGTTGCAGGAGAGAATTAAGAAAATTTATGACAGAAAAGCAAAGGTGGAAAAATTTCAGTAGGATGACGTGGTGCTGAAGTGGGATGCAAGGAATGAGGAAAAGGGCAAGCAGGTAAGTTTGAAAATCTCTGGAAAGGTCCCTTTAAGATTGCAGCATATAGGGGTCAGAATGCCTTTCTTCTAAAGGAGATGAATGGGGAAGATTTTCCAGGAGGGCCGGTCAATGGTCGGCTGCTCAAGCAGTATCATTTCTGAGTTGTTTCTGTTGTTTACATTGTCACTGTAAATACCATTTTATTTCAGTTTCATTGCAAGTGTGTACTATGATCTTTTCTTGAGTCTAGGGCCCGAAGTGAAGGCTATAATGAAGAAAGATTTTAGTTTTTGGATCAGTTTGTCGAGTCAATATTTCAGTCATTTTGGTTTCATAATTGAGTCGGTTTGAGTTAAGTTTCAGTCAATAAATAAGTCAAGAGTCTTGTGTTAATTTGTCAAAATAATGGACTTTGTAGCCCAATAGACGAAAGCACTGTCTATCTCTCCCAGAGATCTGCCATTCTTAGCACCTCCCAAGAGCTACCATCCCCATTGGAGCCAATGTTAGAGTCAGTCTTTACATCGCTCCATTAGAGATCATTTCTCTTATTGCATTTCATTTTTAGGTGTCTCATACAGTTCATTCATCCGCATTCCGTTAGGGGCATGCCATAATCTGACGGAAGGGTCTTGTCACTCATTCCCCTCATGTCTTATACCTGCTAGCTCAGGTCTTTTCATCAGGGTCCATAAAAATCATTTTCCAATCAATGGCAGTCAATATTTGGTCTCTTGGTCAACAAAGGGTCATTTTAGTCATTAGGTCTAGGGTTTAGCGAATTCAGTCTTCAAAGTGTCCAATAATGCCAGCAGGCCAAAGGGAGGTTCTAAACAAGTTTTTATTTCAAAAATTTCATCGTCATATTGCTGGACTATGACTTTTCTTCAAAACTCTGTTTTGAAGAAAATTCGACATTTCGTCCTTTGTAATAAATTGCCATGTAAATTTCAAAATTTTTAGTTCTTGGATATTTCAGATGCAACCCTGGTCATCCTTTGCCGAAACTCAATGCCATCATCCCTGCAAAAAATTGACCAAAGAATTTCATCATTTAAGCCAAAAATCAAAGAGGAAACAAAAAGAACAGAGTTGTATTAAAATGAAAAAGTGCCAAAACTAAAACATAAGAAAGTGGGTTTTTGAGAAACAAAAATCAAACCCATCATTATATAAGATATTTTCATTGTTTGAAACACCCATTGGTATGCCAAGAGATCAATTGAAGTCGACTTAAGTTTTGGAGGAGCGAAATTTGTGTTGAAAGCTGGGACTGTGCGTTGGAATGCTGCGTGGCGCATTGGGAGGTAGTTGTGGCGCACCGGGAAGTCGTGGCCCATAGAGCCACTGTTCATTGTGTTAATTTGAATGGGCGCAGTGCATACAACCTACGTGACGCACTGGGTTGTGCGCGCGGGCACATGGCCGACAAGTGAAATTTCATCGCTACTTCCGAATTTATTCAAATCAACTCAGTCTTCTATGATCCAAGTAAGTGTGTGAGCCTTGGCCATTGCTATTAAACGGTGTTTGTTGTGATTTGGAGGGAAGATTTGAAAGTTTAAAGTTTGAAAATATAAACCCTATATTTGTATCAAAATCTGCTCCTTTGGGTTTTGAAATTGTGATTTTGGTGCCAAGTCTCTTTTCCCACCTGTGATCCTTTCCCTTTCATAATTTTATCATTATAGCCAATCCCTATGCCCTAACCTCCCAAACTACTCATATCCCTGCTTCTAATTTTCCCTATCATTTTCCCTCTCCCATATCATTTGTAGCAAATTCCCAAACCCCACATCCCTAAACACAGTCAAGTGACTGTTAGCACATTTCAAATTTCACTTGACAAACTCCACCATCCACTATACCCACTGTCCCTATTTATCATAGTCCCTCATTTCCCTGTGGCACATTTGGCATTGAAAACAAAACACCTATTTCTCATTTTCAAACCAAACCAAACACATAGTTGACATAGACCTTTGTAGCACCATGACAGACATTGATTCATCATATGAACAAGACAGTGATTCTACCACAGAGCTTCATGCACCGAGGAGGCCTCGTAACGGTGGCAAACATGTCAGAGAAGAGCCTACCTCTTTGACTGAATTGCAAGCTTTCCCACTTGCCATGGCATGTTTCAACCAACAGTCATGTTTTCAGTATTGCGAAATGATTACTCAGATTCAGCATCATCAGGAATTGGCTCGGTTATTTTTTTTTGCATTTGCATGATGGTCAAGTAACTCTTGCTAGTGTAAATTTCACCCTGACACCAGAGACCATTTCTCAAGCAACATGAATTCCGAATGTAGGCGAGGAATGGAACAAAAGAATGTAGGTGGAAAGAGTACATTATGAACCATATATCAGGCCTAGCTATGTGAGACAGCTCAGCAGGGTGTTCCCTTTCCGGTTTTTGAAAGAATCCTATGCGTCGTTGATGAGACTCATTATCAAATACTTCAGTTGTGAGGGCTGCTTCTCACGCCTCTATACATACCATATCAGATTGTTGATGCATTTTAAGAGAGTGAAGATTATGAACATTCCATATTTCATGTGCCGAAACATCGAGAGGATGACTACTCTTGTGTAGAAGAAGACTCCTGAACAACAGTACAACAACATTTATCACTATGTGCTCATCAAGATCATTGTTGTGCATCAGCTTGGTTTGCAGGGTATCACATGGGAAGACTTCATTTTCCGTGAGTTTTTCACAGCTTCAACAGCTCATCAGGAGGTTGTCCATCATATAGGTGAACCTTCATATCAGCATGGAGGTTGAGAGGCAAAGACTACTAGTGTGCCGACATATGTCACCTATCAGAGAGGCATGAGGGGATTGTTTGCAGCAGCTCGATGAGTACTATCTCCACCTAGGGTGGAAGGGGTCTTGTTGCCATCATCAGCAACACAGGTACATGTACAGGACAGAGGAAATAAGCCTATGCAGGATGAGGGCCCTTCAGAAGGCCAAGATACTGATTTCATCCTCATCGATGATGATGTGAGCTCTCCTAGCTCAAAGTTGAGGGAGATTATTCAGGAGCAGAAGACCGATATAGATGTATTGACCAAAAGGTTGCAGAGAGCTCAATGGGTCATAAACTATTTGGAGCAGCGAAACAAACAATTGGAGGATCAGCATACAGCCATGGAGTTATAAAACATTCGGCAAAACTGCCAAGCTGCCCAAAGGAGGAGGATAGAGTTCACTGATAGAGGGAATTACTCCCCTAGGGCTTTTTGGGTTGAAACCCTAGCAGACTGAAAGTTATCTATTCAAAGAAACATACATTCATATAGCCATTATGTTATAGTAAGCAAATTCTATGATAAGGGTACGTACCTTTGGTCCTACGTTTGAGAAGGCCTTTAGGGTCCAAACCCTTCTTGGAGTTCCCTTCTTCTCTTTTGTCCTGCAAAACAACCAATTCAAAGAACACAGCAGTACATGGACAAAACTTATAAAGAAACCATCTTCATGTTATAAAGAAAGGTAGTTAGTTATGAAATCCAAACAACCATTTACATATGAATTCTAAACATGACTATCATTAACATAAAGAAGATTCATTTCGGGAACCAAGACATGTGTTTCTTTTATTATAGACAAATAAAGTACATAAAAAGGAATATGTTCACCTGAATCACCTTCAGCAGCTCCAAGCAAAGCTTCCTTCCGGATCCGTTCCAGCCTCAAGCCTCTAACAAAACTCCTTCCATGCCTCTCTCCATGATTTCATAAATGGTGGATGAACATCAACACACAAGGAAGCAAAGGTTTCCTATACAAAATGGGGGAAGTGCAGAAGGCACAAGGGACTTTAGACCTGGTCAAGGGAAAAATCTCAGCATAATAACCTTTCTCCCTATTCTCTCCTCCCTTAGGCCTTCCCTTTGAGGTCTTTTTATACCATCTCCAAAGTAGTTTTTTAGTTAGGAGTTGGTTGGGAATAGTTGGGCCACGGGCACTAACATGTGATCAGCAGGTAAAACTCGCGATCTCCACCCGAAAATGAGGAGTTTTATATTTTTTTAAGTGTTTTAATACATACACGCGGGTTGGCTATACACATACCCGCGTATACACGCGTTTAACTCAGGGAAATGTCGCGTATAAGGGATAAAACACTGTTTTTTAAATTTTAGGACCAGGTCTGGAAGGAGGGGTTGCCCTAGGCCATAAGTACAGCATCACAAACCATAAGAGTGAGATTTGGAGCTATAACAGATGCCCCCTAATATATGAGGTCAGAAGGGGTACATGATGGCTGAAATATATTATGCGAGTACATGGAAAGGAAGTCTGTTAAAAACCGAGGAGGACTTCACCAGAATTCAGCCTGCCAAGCCACCAAAGGAGATCAGAAAGAAACACTGTCTGAGGCGGGCATACCCATGCTCAGAAAAAGTGAAGCATGTTCGCATATCAAGTACAAGTGGATCCACTAAGTATACAAGTATAAATAACTGAAAGATACATAATGGATCATCTGATCATAATGAACAAGTACATGTCTGAATATCACATATAAGACTGTCAATGATGCTGAAAGATGCAACGGATCACTGATATCAAAGACTGATCCCAAAAAGGTACCAACTAAACATGATGGAATAGGATGGTACTACACTGCAAACTCAAGTGCCAACATATAGAATGTCGCCATGACTGACTGCAACATATAAAGTGGAGTGGTATCAACTAGCAGCAACAGGAGCAACTGTCAAGTGAACCAATGAATGTTGATACAACCTGAGGTCTTCACTGACCGCCGTGGTACATTTCTACAGCATGGGAATAAATGATCTGAAGTCGACCATGTGAGAAATCGTTTGATTACCGGTCATTAATGTATACCGTTAACAAACGCGAGACTACTCACCGATAATGATAATGAGCGTCAAGGTACCCAGTACAATCTAACAAGTGTGAATAGATGAGCTGGAGTCGAACACTTGTAAGAATCTATCGATCAGGAGACAATGATGGTTTCCCACTGTCGATAGTGAAGGATCTGCCACTAATGACTGCAAACCCCAAGGTACTGCCAAATGGACTCTAGATCTTTGCCCCAGAGCAATGAGTCGGAGTCGATAGGGAAAGATCCGCTAGAAGGAAGGCATTAAGGCATCCTTCATCAATCTAGCGCGAGTGTAACCCATAGGCCAATAATATGGAAGGAATCGGACGAAAAAAGATGTAGTAACCCAACCGAAGTACGTTTCCGGCGTACACAAGATGTGGCTAGCCCACGGCAGAAACCCTCTGAACCAACCAATAATGAAAACTGACACAGAGGCGAGGTATCCACCAATAGGGTCAAATGGAAACCAAGGTACTGCGCGAATCCCAATGTGTGATAATGTATGCTGATGTCGAACACAAGGGAAACCACTCAGTCAAAGACCCATGATGCTGATCGATGCTGAGCACAAGGTAACCTATCAATAATGAAAATAGGGCCAGGGTGCAGCTCTAGGCCTATCCTCAGAGCAAGGTGTCGTCGTCGATAAGGACAAGACCCGCCAGCAAGAAGTCAATGGGGACCTTCTCAAACCGGCACGAGTAAAGGACCAATATAACTGCTGTGATGATAGACATGACACTGACAACCAGGGATGGCCGACTGAAAAATGAGTCAAGAGACACCGCAGAGAGGCCGACTCAGGCTAACTTCCCTTGAACAAAAGCACGACTCAATGTGACTATGTGGCAGCATATGATGACTCTGTATAAGTTCGCCATGCAGGAGGCACGAATGAACCCTCCATATGATTGGAAGAGATAACCAATCGGTGGAGAACTGACTCAACAACAAGGTTATGGCATACCTAAGTCAAACTAAATCCCACCCATACGGAGGAGACTTTGTTTTGAGTGCTTTGTTCAAGGGCGACACGACTGACTCTAGCTGCCAACAATAAATGGAAATAATGTCCCGTTCCCGCTCTTTTTGGAATATTTAAATTTTTTTGTCTTTTTCTGTTAAGCTGGAAAAAGAATAAAAGAATACTATGGTACAGTGGAAAGAACGAGTGTCGGTGAAACATATGATCTAGTTCTTGGGAAAGGAACGTTCCTATGCTCAATGCAGGGACGTGAAAACTGGTCAGTGACACTCAAAGGTATGTTCTTTCCACGGGTCAAGGTGTGTTAAGCTGCAGAAGTCAAGGGTATGCAAGGTTGATTTTGCAGATGTCATGGTCAAAAGTTGGCTTAAACACGAGTCCAAGTGAAGCCGCTCTAGGCCAAAAGGTGCAAGTGGTCAACATGCAATGCAGTAGTACAACTCAACACAAAGGAGCCTCTAGGGTATATGGCCAGAACTAAGCAGAGAAGCTAAGAGGAATGAGTCTTCAACGCATAAGTCATGGCGGGACTACAGAGGACTCCCAGCCTACTCAAACTGGAGCAGCATGGGAAACAAATGTCAGTGAGGTGCTAGCTAGGATGCCCATGTAAAGGATGGCTCTACCACACAAGTCATGATACTTCTAAGCAATGAGAAGGTTCCGCACCATAACTTGGTGGGGTCGATCCTAAGGTAAAATGGGAAAGGAAACTGATAAGTGCACAATGCAGGAGAAAAAACCTAACCTATATGCCAGTTTCGAGAACCAATGCCTGTCAGAACGGACCAACCATAAACTTCCAAAGGAGAAATCTTCCAAGTTCTGTAAACATAAATAGGAACACTAGACACGAAGTTAATACATCCCACATATAAAATTCATATAAAATCTTTGTGTTATAGAATACAAAACTTGAAAATGCGTACCTCATATATACAATATGGTATATAGAACCACACAACCTTTCGGCTTACGTATAATAGCTCTTCTGGACAAACCCCTTGCAGGGATCGGACCAAGGGCTCCCCTTGCAGGGATCGGACCAAGGGCTCCTTTGGTAGTCATAACTCATGGCTTCAAAGAGTTCCTCCTGTGAAGGTAAAGCAAGATATGAGAAATCATGAGAACTACAAGGATTAAAAGAGGGAATTAAAGGGTCCCATGTCCCTATAGGAAGAATCTCTCGGTCAATTGCTGGGACCAAGTCCCAAGAAGGAGAATAATAGGTCAAAGGATCCTTATTAGAAGCGATTGAACATTGAGGATTCAATGCCACATAATTAACCCGTGGCGGGGTAGAGTCTACTTGAACACTTGGAACAAACCAAGGGGCATTCTGTAGTAAAGTTGAATTAGGGTGGTTATTATCAGATGCAAGCTGATCAATAGTGACAATATTCCCGTTATGAGGAAAGCACATTACTCGAAAGAGTGAAGACACCACAACATGCATAGCATAGACATAATCACGCCCAAGTAGCATATTAAAGTCTAAAGGGCTATCAACCACCATCATATCGATTAAGACAGTCTTCCCACCTAAAGTGATAGGCAATTGAGGAAGAACACCCATAGATTTACCAGGTCTTCTATCATAGGCTAACAACTGACTCTGAGCTGTCAACAAATTTGGGGAACCCAAAGCTTTCCAAGTCAAAGAGGATATAATACTTGCAGAGGATCCTTCATCCACCATACATCGATAGACATTTGTGGAATTAACCCTGACCTTTATTTGAAAAGGTGCAGCGGAAGGAAGACGAGGCTCAACAAGGCTATCCCAATCAAAGGAAACACTTTTAGAACTTGGAGGGGGAACATTTGAAGAAACAGGAATGCCCCCAATACCAGAAGACTCAGTACTAGAGATCAAACAGTCTCTTTTGTTAGGCACTTCACCCCCCAAAAGAGGAGTGTAATCGGCCTGCGATTGCACTAGCTCTACCACATTTTCAACCAACGGTTGATGGGATTGATGAGAAACCATATCGGATCTAGGAGTAGAAGTAATTTCAGACTCAGACCATATCCTTTGAACCTCTGGAATACCAGGGCATAAATGAGTAAGATGGTCTCCCTTGCATATCTTACAAGGGAACTTAGGTTTAAAACTTCTACGTCCAGGTTTCTTATCAACCTCCATTCTGCCAACATGATTTGCAGTGGTTTGCGGAGAGTCCTGAACATGACTTGCAGAGGTCGGTGACGCTTTGCTAGTATGACTCGTAGTGACTAGACCTGTGCCCCCAGCATGACTTGCAGCCGCTGAAGACTCATCTTCAACATGACTCACAGAGGTTGATGATGAAGTGCTAGTGTGACTCGCAGTGACTAGACTTGTGCCCCCAGCATGACTAGCAGTGGCTGAAGGCTCATCTCCAACATGACTTGTAGAGGTTGAAGATGAAGGGCTAGTGTGACTTGCAGTGACTAGACTTGTGCCCCCAGCATGACTTGCAGTGACTAGACTTGTGCCCCCAGCATGACTTGCAGTGGTTGAAGGCTCATCTCCAACATGACTGGCAGAGGTTGAAGATGAAGGGATAGAATTATTCTTCTTCTTTGACTTCCTCTTTCTCCTCTTTTTAGATTTCTTGTTACAAGAAGGAGGAGAAGAAGGAATCGTAGATTTCTCTTTGAAAGAAGATGAACAATTAGCACCCATGTGATGCCCTTGAAATAAAGCATTCAACTGAGAAGCTTCAAGAGCATTTGGAATATTCGGAGTGGACCACAGCCAAACGGGTAGTCCAACATTCAACCCAGGAATATTCAAAGTGGCCATCAAGGGAGTACCAACGTTTCCAAAGAAAGGAAAAGCACAAGGATCCCCTTTTGGGAGGGCACCTTGGTTGGTTTCCATAGGAATATTGGCCATATCTAACTGTTCCAAAGACCCTTCCCCTACGGGAATATAGAAATAACTTTTCAAGGAATATGGATAAGCAATCAAAACCTTTGCCCTTGAGGAGGCAACTCCACAACTTTTGAAAGAACGACCAAAAGCCTTTCAAGATTGGTAGAGTGGTAAGCCGGTCACTCAGAACACAAAGTCCAAACGTGACTAGACAAAAATACCTAAAGCCAACTATATACAAGGAGCAAAGAGCACCCACTAAAAAGTCCCTAAAGATATCAGCCAGTCAAACAACTTCCAAGTATTTCCGCTCCGAGTGGTGAGGACCGGACACCAAAATACAAGAAAGTGGAGTCAGGGGCCTTCCGAAGATAGTTTGGGATAATGACGGCCTAGTCCTATCAGCGAAGGTATCAAAGGAAGTTACGCCGACCTCCTAACAATAGCCTGCGCCAGTGCAAGCCCCCAAGCTTCGTAAGGGTGCCCTCCAGTAGTACTGTCGAGAGTGATGCAATGTCAACCTCAGGTGCCACGAGATTCCCCTCCACAGCCACCTGTGTAGTTCCCTAGGAGTAGCAACTATGGATACCAACTCGTCGTAGAAGCCAGGCGGAACAGTCGTGAGGTAAGTTCGGACAAGTAGGAGAGGGGGTATCTCTCTTCCCTGTCTTTACAGACCCTCGTGCTTAACTCCCAGATTCGGAGCTTTCCTGGTCTTCCTAATGCTATTGGATTTTCTCTCGTTATTCAGACTCCTATGTTTGACGTTTATATGGCCTTGGAGAGTTAACTCTCCACTCGCCTAATCCAAGGCCCTAAAATCCTAATCTTGTTGGTGTAACTGACTAAAACAAAAAGTTCTAGTGAATTTTAGTTAGCGCTTGATTTTATTAGGTTGTTCTTTAAGTCACAAGGTAACGGAAGTGAAACTAGTGGTGTTTTTTGACGCAAAAGGAATTAATAAAAACTTAACTACATGCGCATGCACTTTTTCGTTTTTCGATGAAGAGCAATTTCTATAGGGTTCAGAGGTACTTCTAATAAAATAAATTTTCCTTTTCTTTTCGTTAATGCACACTTCACACTCACAAAAGCTAACAAAGCTATATATGCCTAAAAAGGGGATGCAAATCTATCCTAATGCAGCAACTATATGCTGATGCAACAAAAAATGAAAGTTGCTTGCTTATCAATCTTTATCTTGCCACTTAAAATGTGTAGATGGAATATGAGATGTTACCATTCATTTGGTCTAAACACTAAAAACAAGTTCTAAGACAAACATAAAGCACTTTCACTTCACTAAAAGGAAACCAAATGAAAAGAAAGTTCAAGAAAGCAAAACTAAGATTTTCAAAAGATTTTCTTCAAAGCAACAAGCAAAAAAGTCTTTTCAAAAATGCTCTTAACAACACTGAAACTTGTGATTGAAGAATAGGCAATTAAACACTTTTGCGAATCAGCACCACTCAATGGATGAAAACTCAACAAAAATAAATGCGCTTGAAATCGCTCTTAACAATCAAAAGCAGCAATGAAAGCTTTGGCAATGAAAACCAAAAGATCAAAAATACAAATTCCAAGAAAGTGTTAATCAACAACTTTCATGAAACAAAGAAGTGGATGGTCACAAAAAGTGGTTTTGTCAAGCAAACAAAAAGTCACCAAAAGCAAGATTAACACAAAGATTGAATTCAATCTTCCTACCCTGATGAAACAGAGCAACCAAGATTCCTAGCAAGAAATATTGTGTGCTTTAGCCAAAAACGATGACGCTTGCAATAAAAAAAAACAAGACCAATACTCCTTATAATCAGAGAGAATTCAGAACGAGATGCTCGTTGTAAAACAATTCACTGATACTGGAAAATGACTGCTTCAGACTGAGTCAAACCACCAAACAAACCTTCAGAGACTAAAAAGATTTATAAATCTTGAAAATTGCAATATATACGCGACTGTACTTAAGTACAAGTTGCGTGTATATGTGACTGTGTTTGAGGAAACCTGCGTATACGCGGGTTCACTCAAAGAAACAAGCGTATATACACCTCTGTATCTAAGAAAAACAGCGTGTATGAAAAGCTTCAAGAAAAATAAAAAACAAACTGAAGAAACTGACAAAGCTTAAAGTTCAAGAACAGGCCAGACAGTAACAGCAAGCAGACAAGGCAGCTGAGCCCTGATTGGCTTGAAAAATACCCAAACTAGGAATAAAAAGAGTGTTGTCCCCAGTGGAGTCGCCAATTCTGATAGAGGGAATTACTCCCCTAGGGCTTTTTGGGTTGAAACCCTAGCAAATTGAAAGTTATCTATTCAAAGAAACATACATTCACACAGCCATTATGTTATAGTAAGCAAATTCTATGATAAGGGTACGTACCTTTGGTCCTACGTTTGAGAAGGCCTTTAGGGTCCAAACCCTTCTTGGAGTTCCCTTCTTCTATTTTTTCCTGCAAAACAACCAATTCAAAGAACACATCAGTACATGGACAAAACTTATAAAGAAACCATCTTCATGTTATAAAGAAAGGTAGTTAGTTATGAAATCCAAACAACCATTTACATATGAATTCTAAACATGACTATCATTAACATAAAGAAGATTCATTTCGGGAACCAAGACATGTGTTTCTTTTATTATAGACAAATAAAGTACATAAAAAGGAATATGTTCACCTGAATCACCTTCAGCAGGCTCCAAGCAAAGCTTCCTTCCGGATCCGTTCCAGCCTCAAGCCTCTAGCAAAACTCCTTCCATGCCTCTCTCATTGATGTCATAAATGGTGGATGAACATCAACACACAAGGAAACAAAGGTTTCCTATACAAAATGGGGGAAGTGCAGAAGGCACAAGGGACTTCAGACCTGGTCAAGGGAAAAATCTCAGCATAATAACCTTTCTCCCTATTCTCTCCTCCCTTAGGCCTTCCCTTTGAGGTCTTTTTATACCATCTCCAAAGTAGTTTTTTAGTTAGGAGTTGGTTGGGAATAGTTGGGCCACGGGCACTAACAGGTGGTCAGTAGGTAAAACCCGCGATCTCCGCCCGAAAATGAGGAGTTTTATATTTTTTAAAGTGTTTTAATACATACACGTGGGTTGGCTATACACATACCCACGTATACACGCGTTTAACTCAGGGCAATGTCGCGTATAAGGGATAAAACACTGTTTTTTAAATTTTAGGACCAGGTCTGGAAGGAGGGGTTGCCCTAGGCCATGAGTACAACATCACAAACCATAAGAGTGAGATTTGGAGCTATAACATTCACTTCATTGGAGAAGGAGATAGAGGCTGATCAAGAGACTTGGCTTGAGAGGGTCAAAATTCATCTTGAGAAGCTGTTAGCGAAGGAAAACAAGGACAAGGACATGCTCAGGCACATGAAAAATAATTATTGGGCACGAAATCATGTTTGCAAAGCAAGGATCAAAATCTTGAAGGCAAGACTAAGGAGAGCAATAAGATGATGCAAAAGGCATGATAGGCTCCAAATCTTAGCCGAAGCTTCTTTGGATGAGCATGATACTCAATGATAGACCTTGTTGGGCCTTAGTTTTTGATCTTATTTTGCTTTGAGAAAATTACCTAACCATCTATTTATCATCCATTTTCACTCCATTCATCCCATTTTAATGAATATTTGATGTCCAATCATGTATTTAGCTTTAATTTGTCAATTTCTAAAGTTTTTATAAAAGTTTGATTTTAAGTGCAATTTTGGCAATTTCAAAATTCCCGTAATCACTTCATGATTGATATGGATGCAGGCCACTTCAGCACGAATGGGATACATGAATGGAAAGCTTGGGAACTAGGACCAAGCCACCTATGCTTGGTTCCAACAGAACGAACTTTATTATGCCTATTTGGAGCTAGTCAATCATGACTAGTCATCCAGAAATCCCATCTAAATAGGGCAGTTTTGAGATTCCATGATATTAGTCATATTTCTTGGGATGAGGGTAGTGAATTCGACTTGAATAGGTGGATTAGAGTAGCTTGGTTTGTTAGAGTGAATGTAGATCAGTTTGTTTCATGAGACTCCTTATTTAAGAGCCACAACTTTGATGGCTCATACATTGACTTATGATACTTTTATGCTGTAATACTTTTGGTTTGAAGACTTAATTTGAAGACTTGTGCTATTCTCATTTTTCTGCTCAATGTTATGGATGTGTGACTGATCTAAGCTTCTGAAATCATCTTTCAAAGTGTGCAAGGCAAGGGTGGAGGGCCCCCACTCCAAGCTAAGTACACTTCCATGTTAAACTAGTTTTATTTCATTGCAATTTGGTTGATTGTAGCCTTAGTTTTTCAAAGTCTTATTTCAGATTGCTTTATGGATATGCATAGTGATTGATTTCATTTGTTAATGGCTTATTCATCATTCTATTGAATTGGAAAACAGATGTTCAAGTTGGGCATCCCTTCTATTAAATGATGGATCAAAACTAGTTTCTTTTGTTTACATGCAAGTAGTTTTATTTCCATTTAGATTTAGAAATTGAGATGAATGAATTATGATGGAATATCTTATGTGTCTCTTAAGTTAAGAGCTTCTTTCATTTATAATTTATGCATCTTGAGTTTTTGGTTTCAATCTCTAATTCATTAAAGTAATAATTGAGGTGAAGGAGGACTTCTTGAGTTCAAGAACCCTTTCAATGTTTTCTCTTTTGAGCTGATTGAATTAGAGTTATAAGATGTATTTTCTTTAGCTTTTAATCATTTATCTTTCAAGGTTTGGTTATATTAGATCTTCACAAATAGTGAACTTGCCTCAAAGAATAAACAACCCGGATTGATAATAAATAATTGTGTTAGTTTAGGAACATAAATTAGCTCAACATTTTGGCGCCGTTGCCGGGGAGGCAAATATCGGCATAGTCAATAGAGAGATAAAATACAAAACAAACAAAAACATTAGTTACGTTTCATTTCTTCAATTATGTTTCTTTATGCTTAGATTTAGAGATCCTCAAGGTAGATTTATCAAAAACCCCCCACAAGTAGAGATAGGATCATCACATACACCTGTTACTGGTAATCCAATAATTGAAGAGTTGATAGAAAAGCAAAGAAGTGGCCAAAGATTAACCTTGATTGAAAGGAAAACTTTGTTAGCTTGGGAAGCAAAGCAAAAATTCTCCACTTCCGGAAAACAAAAAGAGAAGGGAAAACAAATTGTTTTTCCATCCATCGATCCTCCTATCTTCCCACAACTTGAAAGTCCACCTGAAATTGAAACAACTCAAACAATGGAAGAAGAAGGACATGGATCCGTTCATCTTAATCCTGAACAACAAAGAGCTGAAAATGAAAGACAACAAAGAGAATGGAGAAGGAAGAGAGAGGAAGAGATGAAACAAGAAAATGATAGGAAGCTAGAAAACGACCGGAAAAGACAAGAAGATGGACTTGACCAAGAATCTACTTTCGGTTTTCCGATAATAGATACAAGTGCAATACTAGGAGAAGAAGTAAAAATGAAAAACATTCCACCTTCTGTGTTGCCAAACTTCTATGGAATGTCTACAGAAGATCCTGATTCATTCATGTTTGAATTTGATATCTTATGTAGAACATATGGCTATACTGATGATGTTCATAAGCTTCGTCTTTTTCCTGCAACATTAAAAGTAGCAGCTTTAAAATGGTTTATGGGTTTAGGAGAACAAACAATAGCCTCCTGGGATGATATGCGAACCGTCTTCCTTAAGAAATATCAACCTTATTGTAGATCTAGAGATTCAAAGGAAGATGTGTTTAGAATGACACAACAAGAAGATGAAAATCTAGAAGAATATTTAGAGAGATTCACATATAATCTTCAGAAGTCTAAACAACATTCTCTAAATCAAGAACTGTTCGCACAATCTTCCTCAAAGGCATAAGAGATGAATACCTCGACATTTTGAATGTGATGGGTAAAGGAGATATTTAAAACCTTCCATTCGATGAAATAGTCGAGTTATGTCAGAAATATTCTAGAGGAAGATCAAAAACCGGAAGAAGGGAAGTAAGTTCCAAAGCAGCCAAGTCAGCTGCAAGAGGGATAACAAGAGCTGAAATAGGAAGTCTATTGGAAATGTTTAAAATAGATCTTTTGAGTACATTAGGGACACAAGTAGATGTTCTAAAGGCAAACAAGAAGAAAGAAGAACAAGAACAAGCCTTAGCAATATTTTTTTCAAAATGTAAAAAGAAACATCCCTTGAGAGACTGTCCTTTAGATAGCATTAAAGTGTGTGGTCTTTGTACAGGTAATCATTCCACAGAAAATTGTGTAACATTGAAAGACTTACAAATGAATTCAATGGAAGAAGTGCCAGGAACAAAAGGTTTCTATTATGTTGCACCAAGAAGACCATGGCCACCTAGAATGCCTCAACCGAATCAACCACAATTCCCTCAACAAAATTATGCTTATCCATCTTATAATCCTTGGACCCCTCCAATGCCATGGCAAGCTTGGCCTCCACAACAATATCCACAACAACCTGCACAAGGTTGGAGGGGATATGGTTATGGAAACCAACAACCTCAACAATCTCAACAGTATCAACAACATTACCAACAACAATACCAACAACCATTTTCATACCCACCATATCCTCCATCCATGCCATTTCCGCAACAAAATTCTGCATATCCATTCCAACAGAGGAATCCACCACCATTGTTAACACAACCACAACAGTTACAGTTACCTTCAAATCAACCCAGACCAACGCAATTGCCATCCCAACCGGTGGCCAATCCAAATAACAAAGTGGACAAATCTGCATACACTGTAGAGGAAGCAGCATATTACCCTACATATTCAATTGTTCCTCTTGATGATGTCCATCTAAGGTCTGGAAAAGTACTTAAGAAGGATTCTCCTCCAATTATAGAAGAACCAACTGAACAAGGAGAATCATTTGAAACATCACAAACTAAGGTACAAAATCAGAAAGGAACAAATATTACAACACAAACACCACCTTATCCTGAAAGGTTGGTAGAACAACAAAATCAAAATCAAATAACCCTTCCTGAATTTGATATCTTAGATGAGTTAAAAAATGCATATGTTAAGATTCCTTTGTTAAAAGCCATTAAAGAAATACCAATATATGCAAAAACAATAAAGGAATTGTGCATTCGGAAAGAAAGAAAGAAAAAGGATCCTACAACAATCCAAGTCATTGGTAAATTAGCAAGTCTCATGTCTACTCAAACTATAGTAGAAAAATATATTGATCCTGGTATCCCAATGGTTACCATATCAATAAATAATTTCTCTGTACCAAATACATTAATAGACTTGGGAGCAGCTATAAACTTAATGATAATGGAGACAATGAAAACCTTGCAATTAAACAACATTAGATCAACTTCAACAGTCTTGGAATTAGCAGATAGATCTAAAGTTGTTCCTGAAGGAATGTTAGAAGATATCATAGTCTCCTTGGATTCATGGGAATATCCTGTTGACTTCTTGATCTTGCAACCAAAGACAAACTTGGGAGGACACCCTCTGATATTAGGCAGACCATGGTTAGCCACTGCTGATGCCTTTATAGGATGCAGATCCAGAAGTATGATAATTTCACATGGAGATGAAAGGAAACATATCACTCTTTATTCACCTGCACAAGCCACTTCTTTAGAATCAATACTTGAAACTCAGGAAAAGCAACAGACAAAAGCAGTTTTAAGTATCAATAAATTCTTTGATTTTAGAGAAGAAGAAGAGAATGAAGATTTGATGGACCTTTTTATCTCAGAACCAAGTATTTCAGAGTAGCTTAGGAAAGTTCAATATGAAGCTGCAAATGAACTTCTGAATCAATGTTTTCAGGAAACATGTACTATTCGAACCTTGCAGAATTCTTTGGTAGACATCTTTCCTGTAAACACAGTTATCAACCCAACAATCAAAACAATTGAGGTACATCCTGGAAAACATTTAAATATTGGAAACCAGCTGCAATCAAAACAAGAACAAGAGGTAATTGCATTACTACAGAAATACTCAAAAGCATTTGCCTGGGATTATACTGATATGCAAGGAATCCATCCTAACACATGTATCCACCACATCTATACAGATGATAAACTTAAACCTGTTAGAAAACCTCAAAGACGAATGAATTCTATGATGAAAGAAATAGTAAAAGAGGAACTGCAAAAACTGTTAAATGTTGGATTCATCTATCCTATTTCAGATAGTCAATGGGTTTCACCACTGGTTGTTGTACCAAAGAAAAATGGAAAGTGGAGGGTATGTGTAGACTATCGAGAATTAAACAAGGCCACATTAAAAGATCATTTTCCTCTACCATTCCTTGACCATGTGTTAGACTCTTTGGCTGGAAAGAAATACTTCTCTTTCTTGGATGGGTTTAGCGGGTACAACCAGATTAGAATAGCAACAGAAGACCAAGACAAGACTACATTTACTTGCCCATGGGGAACCTATGCATATAATGTTTTTCCATTTGGTTTATGCAATGCACCTGCAACTTTTCAAAGAGCAGTGCTTGCGATATTTGCTGATCTAGTCCATGAGTGTGTAGAAGTTTATATGGATGACTTCACTGTTTATGGAAATACATATGATGATTGTCTCAACAATCTTGAAAAAGTCTTGAAGAGATGTATCGAAACAAATCTGTCATTAAGTAACGAAAAATGCTATATGATGTTGACAGAGGGTATAGTTCTGGGACACCATATTTCCGGTTCCGGAATTAAGGTGGATCCAGCCAAAATCCAAGTCCTAGTTAACCTGATGCCACCTACAACACAAAAGGAGGTAAGAAGTTTCTTAGGCTATGCAGGCTATTATAGACGATTTATTGAAAACTTTAGTAAAATAGCTCAACCTCTGTTTAAACTGTTAGCACGAGATGTTGAATTTCAATGGACAAATAGCTGTCAAAATGCTTTTCAAATTCTAAAAGATAAGCTGTCAGTGGCACCCATACTTCGAGGGCCAAACTGGTCTTTGCCATTCCATATTTCCACTGATGCATCAGATACTGCGATTGGTGCCTCTCTTGGATAGAAAGAAACCTTGTACAATTATGCAATATACTTTATAAGTAAGAATCTGACACCTGCAGAAACAAACTACACAGTCACAGAAAAAGAAATGTTAGCCGTCATACATGCAGTAAATAAATTTAGGCATTATATAACAGGATACCAAGTTTTTATTCACACAGATCACTCAGCAATAAAATACTTGATGAATAAACCCATCACTAATGGACGAATAACAAGATGGCTCCTGTTATTGCAAGAATTTAATATCACAATACAATATCGGCCAGGCAAAGAGAATCAAGTGGCTGACTTTCTGTCCCGCATACAATCACCTGATGACCCACATCCAGTTATAGACAACTTTCCAGATGAACATTTGTTTGCCATAACAGTAAAGACACGTTGGTTTGCAGATATTGCAAATTATTTCTCATCTGGAAAATTTCCAACTCAATTCACTAGCAAGCAAAGAAAGAAAATTGTTAGAGAAAGTTCTAGGTATAGCTGGGTGAATGGTGACTTATTTTATACTGGTTCAGATCTAATGATTAGAAAATGTGTGCGTGAAGATGAAATATTAGACATTCTCAGGGCATGTCATGATGAACCATGTGGTGGCCATTTTGCAGATAAACGAACAGCATATAAGGTGCTGCAATTGGGCTATTACTGGCCATCCATCTTCCGAGATTCTAAGGCATATGTCAAGCAATGTGACAGTTGCCAAAGAATAGGGAGACCAATCATGTCAGATGAGATGCCACTCAAGCCATAGGTTCTTATTGAGCCATTTGAGCAGTGGGCACTTGACTTTGTTGGACCCATCAATCCACCATCAAATGGAAAAAGGTACATTCTAGTATGCACTGACTATGTAACCAAATGGGCAGAAGCCAAAGCAGTGAGCAGAGCAACAGAAGATACAGTGGTCACCTTCCTCTTTGAAGAAATTTTTGTGAGATATGGAGTACCTAGACAAATTGTAACAGATCAAGGAACACAGTTTACATCAAAGTTAGTACGAGATCTGATAGAGAAATACAAGATTAAACACAGGAAGTCTACTCCATATCACCCTCAAGAAAATGGTCAGGTAGAATCCACAAATAAGGTCTTAGAAAATATCATGACTAAGACAGTGCAGCTAAACAGAAAAGATTGGTCTGAAAAGTTAAAGGATGCATTATGGGCCTACAGAATCACATGGAAAAACACAACTGGTTTTAGTCCATACCAGTTGGTCTATGGGAAAGAAGCCTTATTGCCTATTGAATTTCAGATACAAACATATAGACTAGCAGCAGAATTGGGCATGGACCTGACTGAAGCACAACAACAGAGGATCATGGAACTGAATCAACTGGATGAGCATCGTCAACAAGCTATAGAACATACTACATTGGTGCAACAACAAAGAATGAAATGGCACGACAGATACATCAAAACAAAGACATTTCACAAGGGAGACTGGGCCTTACTATTTGACTCCAAATTCAAAGACTTCAAAGCAAAGTTTACAACACACTGGCTAGGCCCATATGAAATTGAAGAACTCTTTGACAATGGAGCAGTAAAGATCAAGACAATTGACCAGGACCCCACCTCATTTGTTGTAAACGGACATAGGCTGAAAGTTTATCATCAGCCTATCAGTAAAGAGGCATTCATGAAACAACTGGTAGAAGAAACAGGACTGGAAATCATGGCTCAGCCATCTTCCAGTTTGGAAAATGAACAAAAATATATATATATATATATATAAAATAAAAATAAAATAATAATAATAATAATAATAATAATAATAATAAAAAATATAAAAAATTGTATATAGAAAAAAAACAAAACATAAAAAATAATTTGTTTGCTGGTGAAAACCAGGCAACTGGCACCATGCAAACACGAATTCATAGGGGAAAACCAGGGTAACCTGGACTCTATGAATTCTATATTCTTGTTCTACTATTCTCACACAATTTCAATGCAGGACCTTTCCACAATTGACTTGAGGACAAGTCAAACTATTAGCAAGGGAGAGTCTTGTAGCAAGCTTTTAGCTGGAACAGCTAAGGTATTGTATTGTCCACAGAGGGACCTGAAGCAAACTTGTTGCAGCGGAACCTGAAGGGACCTAAGCTGAAACATTATTACAGAGGGACCTGAAGCAAACTTTGTTGCAACAGATCAAAGCCAACACAACATTCCAGAGGGACCTGAAGCAAACTTGTTGCAGCAGAACCAGATCAAAACCAACACAACATTCCAGAAGCATTGCAGAGGGACCTGAGATGAAAACATTATTACAAAGGGACCTGAACAATTCAAGAAATGGAGCATGGTGAACAAGGAGCAGTAATAAAAGTCTACTTTTCATCCATCTACAACATTTTGGATTCCATTCCACCTGTACAAACAGCATTCAAGGGAGTATATTCATAGCCATTTTGTGCTTGAAATTCAATTTTTTTTTAGGAACTTTTAGTTTTGATCTAATTGAAGTTAGTATCTGCGGATATTCATTAACATTCATTCCCAATATATATCCCAAATTCCCTATCCATATTCCATTTCATTCACATACATTCCCTATACATCTTCTTATAACCCTAGGTATTTTCTTTAAAAGCAAAAAGATCAAGCTAGGACAACTCTTTTCACCTGCACATAAACTCAGAGCATTAGAAATGATTATAATTTTAAAAATGACCCCAATGGTCATTTTAAAATTATAAAACTATGTTATAAAAAGTATGCGCTATATAAGTCAAAAAGCATTAAACATATATATCATAAGTTTATAAGAGCGCTAAAGTTATTTCCCAAATACGCATAAGCTATATGGTATAAGGTATATATACAAATCAAATGCGCATATCTAAAGGAATATAACATAGTTATAAAGGGCCGAGGGTTATCATAACAAAGTTTATGGGTTGCAACGAAATGATACATGGTGGAGGCCGTAAGCATTAAAACATGATAGCGGGAGAGAATGGTATTCAAACAAACATTATGGCAACCAACGATCATTACACCATAAGCGGAGAATGGTTATACGATGGGTATAATGGCAACGCAATTGCAATGAGTCAAAATGGTAAACACCCTACAGCACACAGGTACGACTGCACACGGTGTCATGGCGGAATATTATCCATTGGTCGAAATATTATGCAGGGATCGTGCGTACAAAACCACGACTTGGCCAATCCTTATGACAGTCGGGCGACTGGTCAATAGGATGGCCATGTAAGCCACGTAATTCAAACAACTCAATGGCAATACAAGGGTCTGTACAGCCCGAAACGGTCATGAACTGACCGAGCCATTGCACTGATTAAAAACAATAATTCCACCATCGTTCAACACATAATCCTCATTGCCCATAAGCTCAGAGAAATCAGGTTTGAAGCCGCAGCACAGTAAAAGGAGAGAGGAACGAATTGAGAGAAATTTAAAGAAGAAATCCGCGTTTAATGTGCAGAGAAAGCTGAGTTTCGGGATCTAGCAAGGTAAGACTGGAGTTTATTTCGCTCGGCAACTGTGGATATGTATGATTCCTTGCCATTAAACTGATAGATTTTCTACTTTGCCATCAGTTTGACTGACCGAAGAAAAAGGGATTTGAAGCGCTCGCGCCCAGTGACAGTCAGGTAACACTACAAAACCGGGATAACTCCAAGTTCGCAGCACTTATGGATAGATTAACGGATTTTCATGCGTAGTCAACCAGGCAGCATTTAAATTTTAGATATTGCATGCATAACACGATAGAAGATTTCGAATTAAATATGGAATATGAGGCAGTAAACCCGGAGAGTTAGTTTGAACAGGAGAGGCAGAGAGCGCCAAAGGTTATTTATATGCGCACTGATTGTTTAACTGTTGTTTCATATTCCCTTTTGCTGCGCGCTATTAGTTGTGCATAAATGCTGTTATTGGCTGCCAACAGAGGAACGCATTGTTATATGTGTTATTGGCTGCCAAAAGAAGTTGGATTGTTGAATGTTGAAGCAAGGGAATGCTGTAGAATGCGCCGATTTAAAACAAATGACATGCATTCATGCCGTTGCTGCGCGCTTGTGCATTGAGATTTCAATTTATTTGTGCCATTTACATCAGAACAGAGGATTGAAATGCGTAGGGATTGGTTGCATAAATGCTGTGTGTAGTCCTGAGTGAAGTATTGACTGCAAAAATTAGTTGAATGCCAACAATTTGCATTGTTCTGTGTCTTGAGGCCGAGAGCCTTTTTCAAAATTTTGAAGCCAAGAACTGAGAATTGTATTCTGTGTTTTTTAAAAAAAATTTCATTTGTTTATAAGCAGTGAGTATGATGAGGCTGAGCGCATGTGAATAGCCCTCTAAGCTCATAGCTCTGTTGATTAAGGCCATGTGCAGTATTTTGCTACATTACACAGTCAAATTTTTTTGTGAAAAATGATAAATTGGGATTAGGCCGAGAGTGTTCTTGAGTATCTGTTCTTGAGGCCGAGAGCCAAATTCTTTAAGTTTTTGTTTTAAATACACAGTAACTCATGTTTTTTTTGAGCTGAGTAAACATGGTTATTGCTGCATGTGTGTTTAATTTTCAAAACAAACAGAGATCAGTATATTGACAGAAGATATTCAGGTGTTGTTTGCATTAAACAGGGGATTAACACAGTGCTTGTGCAAAGGGAATATAACAGAGGTTAAAGAAGGCAGAGTCAAACAGAGTTGAGTTGAGTCAGAGGAGGAAGGTAAGCCTCGTTGCTTCCAGAATTTCATTTAAAAAAAAAACAATAGTCATAATTTTTGTTGTTAAAATGAAGTTAGTAACAGCAGAGGCCTACATTGATTGGTTTACAGAAATTATGACAAACCGAGTAGAACCAAGATTTCAGATAGAAAGCTGGGGAAAAGAGACTGTAGAAAAACTGTATCAGTCAGGGATGATAGGGTTTTTACAGAAGTTTAATGGCCATTCTGAGCAGATAACTAAAGAGTTTATAAATAATTTCAGTCAAGACCAGACTCGAGTAGGAGAAATCATTGTCCCGGTAACCCAAGAATACTTGTCCAAAGCCTTAGATTTGCCACTGATAGGGGAGAAGTATCATAAAGGTTTACACTTCAAGGAGAAAGCGTGGACTTTCTTCCTTGAGAAAAACCGAAAGGGGACATTTGATAGGACAAAAGGGATACCCAGGGAGTGGTTTAATGAACCATGGGGGGAATTGGTCTTGGTCATCCAAAAGTTCTTGACTTGTGATCGTGGATACAGTATTGCTCACTTATATCATGTTAGATTACTACAGCACATCAAAGGGGATGATAGGATTAATCTACCATATTTCCTATATAAGAGTCTTGTGAAAATGATTGAAACAGTAAAACAGGAGCATAGGCCTAAGGCAGCACAAATATACCATCAGGGGTTAATCAAAATCCTAGTGGAACACCAGGTGAGATCACAGGGCATAATGTGGAAAGAATTCATGAATAAAAATCATTTTACTGAACAGATTATTGAGGTACAGGACAAAGTAGAACAGGAAAATAGGAGCTTGATGACTTCTCCCTTATATCCAAGAACAAGAGCTAGAAATATGGCCATGCATGAGACTGAAATATCTGTCATGTCTATTCCTAGGAATAGGAATTCTATTGACTTGGAAAAAGAAGTAGAGGCATATTCTCCCAGAAAACCAGAAGAACATGATATTGCACAAGAAGTCCTTGAAAGGGATTCCACATATGATAATGATGCAGCAACATCATTAATGAAAACAACCCAAGACTTTGAAAAGGAAATCAATTTGGCCAAAATCCAAGACTTAACTGATCAAATGGAAATAAGTAAAATCTTGGAAAAGAAATTAAAAAGAGAGAATAAGGCACATAAAAAGGACAATGCTAAGATGATCAAAACAAATGAAAAGTTAAAAGAAGAAGTAGGCAGATTGAAAAGAAGAAATGAATTACTTTCCAAGCAAGCATTCAAATGGTTAAATGACAAAAATATGTGGCAGGCCAAATATGAGAAACAAAAGGTTAAAGCAGCAATGTTTAGGGAAAAGCATGATTCAGGATTTGATTGTTTGGACAGGGAAACAGCTACAGGTACAACATCCACTTCAGAAGGCAGAGGATCCAAGAGGAGCAAGCAAGCATGGGGACATGCTTGAGAATAAGCAAGGGAGAGATGTTGGGCCTTAGTTTTTGATCTTATTTTGCTTTGAGAAACTTACCTAACCATCTATTTATCATCCATTTTCACTCCATTCATCCCATTTTAATGAATATTTGATGTCCAATAAGGTATTTAGCTTTAATTTGTCAATTTCTAAAGTTTTTATAAAAGTTTGATTTTAAGTGCAATTTTGGCAATTTCAGAAATTCCCGTAATCACTTCATGATTAATATGGATGCAGGCCACTTCAGCACGAATGGGATACATGAATGGAAAGCTTGGGAACTAGGACCAAGCCACCTATGCTTGGTTCCAACAGAACGAGCTTTATTATGCCTATTTGGAGCTAGTCAATCATGACTAGTCATCCAGAAATCCCATCTAAATAGGGCAGTTTTGAGATTCCATGATATTAGTCATATTTCTTGGGATGAAGGTAGTGAATTCGACTTGAATAGGTGGATTATAGTAGCTTGGTTTGTTAGAGTGAATGTAGATCAGTTTGTTTCATGGGACTCCTTATTTAAGAGCCACAACTTTGATGGCTCATACATTGACTTATGATACTTTTATGCTGTAATACTTTTGGTTTGAAGACTTAATTTGAAGACTTGTGCTATTCTCATTTTGCTGCTCAATGCTATGGATGTGTGACTGATCTAAGCTTCTGAAATCATCTTTCAAAGTGTGCAAGGCAAGGGTGGAGGGCCCCCACTCCAAGCTAAGTACACTTCCATGTTAAACTAGTTTTATTTCATTGCAATTTGGTTGATTGTAGCCTTAGTTTTTCAAAGTCTTATTTCAGATTGCTTTATGGATATGCATAGTGATTGATTTCATTTGTTAATGGCTTATTCATCATTCTATTGAATTGGAAAATAGATGTTCAAGTTGGGCATCCCTTCTATTAAATGATGGATCAAAACTAGTTTCTTTTGTTTACATGCAAGTAGTTTTATTTTCATTTAGATTTAAAAATTGAGATGAATGAATTATGATGGAATATCTTATGTGTCTCTTAAGTTAAGAGCTTCTTTCATTTATAATTTATGCATCTTGAGTTTTTGGTTTCAATCTCTAATTCATTAAAGTAATAATTGAGGTGAAGGAGGACTTCTTGAGTTCAAGAACCCTTTCAATTTTTTCTCTTTTGAGCTGATTGAATTAGAGTTATAAGATGTATTTTCTTTAGCTTTTAATCATTTATCTTTCAAGGTTTGGTTATATTAGATCTTCACAAATAGTGAACTTTCCTCAAAGAATAAACAACCCGGATTGATAATAAATAATTGTGTTAGTTTAGGAACATAAATTAGCTCAACAGACCTTTAGTCCAAATTTCAGCAAATTTGGAGAAAATTTTGTCAATTTTGAATTTTTTGGCTTCGAAATAAATTTTCCTGCCCAACGCGTAGCGCCACTTGGTGCGCGCTTTTAATTGGGAGATCCTCTGGAGGAAACATTTGCGTTTCTGGATTTTTTATGAAAATTTATGCATGCTCATGGATTACCTAAGGATTTCATCAAGTTCTAGGTTGCCTAAAGGGTCAAAAACACCCTAAAAATGACCTCTCTGCCACCTTTTGCACCCACAGGAAGCAGTCTTGGGAGATTGAAGTTTTGGAGGGGCAAATGACATCCAAATCTAGAAATTCCACTTGGGTTGGAAAGTAGACAGGCAGGGATTTCTAACAAGCTATCTTGAGCTCAATTTGGACTTCGGGAAGTGCCTCAAAATCAGCTCCAAAGTTGTGCTATGCATACAGGTTTTGGGCGCGACGCATAGAGAATTTTGGCCTATTTTTCACTCAGCAGCTCAGAATTTCGCCCAGTTTTGACTAGTTTCACTTTTTCATGTAACTCTTGATATACCTTGATGTAATTTGATGAACATGATGTAATTTTGGCACATATTTACTTGTTTTAGTAGATTCATTCACTAAAAAGTGAAAAACAACTGAATGAATCAGTTTCCTAACATATAGAGGCAAGTTGTTTCATTGCCTATTTTTCAGTTCCTTGTTTAGATATGGTTGAAACAGCTCCTAGAATGATGAGCTTGACCCCTACAGGCATGGGAATGAGTTAGACTTGTCTATATCATGTAATTTCTCAGTCATTTTCAGGGTTGGACACTTGGGATTGCTTGGCACTCCATTGTACATCTGAATTTCTGCATTTTTGGTAGAAAGACCAGGGTTTTGCAGCACTTGTTGGGATCCTTGTGGCTCTGTGTTTTGATGGTGTTTTTCTTCATGTAGTTGTAAGTTAATTGATGTTTTATGTATGCCATTTCCCTTCTCTTTGCTTCTGAAATTAAACAAATTGAGTGACAAAGGTAGAATTCATGAATTTGTTGTGCTCTGCCTTAAACTTTGTTTAGTTTTACATGTTTTCATCTGTCTGGAGAGGATTCTTACAGCCTCTTGCCCTCTTCAGCTCCTTATCAGTATTTTATATCCATTCATTTAATCTAAAGCATCAAAACTATTGCCTACCTTGCCCCAATCAGAACTCTGCAAAAATTTGGCCTCATCCCCGAACCCAAATTTGCCTTTCCCTTGATTCCAACAAAACTCCTAGAAAAATCAAATCAAATCCTTGCACTTCATACCTAGCCTAAGATTAGTTGTTAAATCAGTCGTCTCAAGCACCATCTAATTATCTTTTGCTGAGATTGACGTGGAGAGAGCCCTCTCCTACCCTCGTAGGGCTAGCTACGAGGCTAAGCATGGTTTGATGTTGGTCCTAGATCCTGCCTTTTCAGCCTGAGGTAAATCTAGGCGCTAACACATAGATTAGAGAGGGACTCCCTTTTTCTATGCAAAGCTTAATGGTATTTTTGTGAATGTGAGCTTGTTCTAAGATGGAAAGGTTGATCACTTGATTTTTGCGAATGTGAGTATGTGAAATACCCTGAGTTAAGTTCTCCTCAAGGCATTACGATTCATCATGAAGGTGGCTAGTTGTGAGAAAATACACAACACAATTGAGCCTATGGTGGGGTGGGATGTGGCACACCCTACTTTCTTTTCCATTTTTTTCTTATTGTAATAAATTATCAGTTATTTCTTGATCCAGGTGGATATTGGTGGCCACCCACCTATTCCACCTAGACCTACAGTCAGTTTCATCTGTTCCCTTGTTTATTTCAGCATTTACTTTTTAGCATTTTTCCGGGTCTTGAACTTCCGAAGCAGTTTTGACCTCGTAAACGATGTTATTTTGAGGTTTGCAGTAGGCCCATAGCCATAGGGAAGAGCCTGCCACAGATCCTATAGTAATTGGAGATACCTTTCCAACAAGGTATCGTACACGCAAAATGGAGATAATATGACCAAGTTACGACCCTGGGAAGTTGGCTACCCAACTAACCCCAACGGGGCCCACAAACTCTTGGTGTTCCATCTCTTGGGGTTAGGGTTTTGGTTGTTTAGGGTTTTCCCTTGTTGTTCAATAATAAATAGGCCCTTGAGCCTCATTGTAACACAGTTCAGAAGCATGTAGCTGCCACATCTCTTCTCAGAAATAAGCTACCATTGCCCGAGCTAGTTTATTTCCATTTTGTTTGTAAGGATATTTCAGTATTCTGATATTAATGAAATGAAGTGTTATTTCTACTACATCTCTGTATTTATGGTTATATCTATAATTTGTTGTGTTCCAATTTAATTTTGGATCTGTGGTATCAGAACATTTTGATCTTTCTATGTTTTTCTTTGCATGCCCCCAATGAGGTCAGGTTATAAGGAGTTAGGGCTCGATCTAGTTGAACCTTTGCAAGACCAGCCTCGCAAACCGCAAAGGCCTCCTATGATGGAAGAAAAAAAATACAAGGGGGTAGGAGATCCTATCAAAATATTTCTAGAAGAAGCCCTTGAGTAACAAAGGAACATGATGATGGATAACTTTGCCCAGATCCTTCGACAACTACCCATAGGCGACACATCTTCATCCAACAACCACTCTAGAGGCATCACTTCTTTTAAGGTACAAGTTAAATTTGACATTCCCATATTCGAGGGCCAGACAGTGCAGATGTCATAGATAAATGGTTGAATCTATTGGAAGGATATTTTTTAGTTCATGCCTTTTCTGATCGTGAAAATATTACTTTTTCCATTCTCAAAGTCACACCACACATCAAGGTTTGGTGGGAAACCTACTGTGAACAGAAGGACGAGAAGGAATCCTCATTGTTTTTAGTCACACCAACTTGGGATTCCTTTCGAGATGCCATCAAGGAAAATATTATCCTTTTGGGATCTAATAAGATAAATACATAAAGTGTACCATGCTACGGTAGGGAAGAGACAAAGATGTGTCGGAGTTCAAAAATGTTTTCCATACCCTCCACAAAAAATTGGGTATCAAATATTCTGAGCATCATTTGGTACTCAAGCATCACGGCTACCTACACAAGTACATCCAAGATGAGATAGAGTTCATGGACATATCCTCACTTGGCATAGTAATGATACAATGTCAAGGTTGAGCATAAGTTTAAATAAAATAAGCGATACTTTGGATCTATGAATCTGAAGCAAGGAAAAGGCACCCCAAAACCAAAGAGAAAAGGCCAAAGCCAAGGCAGGGTGACCCAGGATAACTTGTTAGAGCCACAAGAAAAGAAGAACACCCAGAAGACAAAGAAGGACACAGGAAAATGGTGTGAGTTCCATAAGAGTTCCACTCACAACAAAAGTGAGTGTCGAGCCAAGCAACCATTGGTGGCTGAGCTGAAGGCTTCCGAATCAAACGCATGTTCCAACTCCAAGTCAAAACCCGACAAGGGGAATGACAAAGTGAAGTAGATCATTGACGTGGAGCCCAGTGCCATGGTGGCCACTACAAAGATCTAGAAGAATGAGCCTGAAGATCCAGAGGAGGTGGAATTCCTCTTCCAATCACAAATATGGGTGAAGAGCTCTCCGTTGTAGTTCATTGTCGACAATGGGAGCCAAAAGAACCTCATTTTAGTAGAGTTCATGAAGTGGCTGGGCCTACCAACGACAACACATCCGTAGTCGTACACCGTTGGATTCCTTCATCAAGGACGAGATCTCCGCGTTAGCCAATAGTGTTTCCTTATCTACATCATCAAGCCCTTCATAAATGAGGTAATGTGTGATGTTTCGCCTCTTGAAGTTTGTGATGTATTATTAGGACAACCATACTTGTGGAAGCGGCATGTTGTATATGAGTCTAGACCTCAGCCTATGATTATTACTTTGGGAAATACATTGTTTAGGATACTGGAGGTAGCCCCGCCTACCACCATCTCTTTGATAACTGTAAAGCAATGTAGTAAGATCATTTCCAAGACTAGGAAAAAAATTTCCCATATGATTCGCCCTCAGTGCAAGAAGATGGTTGTGGCCACGAAATCTAGACAGGGCTCCTCCACACAACAACAGTAGATGGAAAAGGTCATGGAGGAGTATAGGGAAATTTTTGGCTCACCTATAGGGGTGCCTCTGCATTATCAGGTCAAGCACTCCATCGATTTGACCTCGAGCATGCCGCTACCCAATGGACTGATCTATCGACACTCTGTTCTAGAGAATGGTGAGATCAAGAGGTAGATTCAGGGGTTGTTGTAGAAAGGGCACATCAGGCCAAGCTCATCACCCTGTGGGAGCTTGATTGTATTGTTATAGAAGAAGGACGGGACCTGGAGACTTTGTATTGACTATCGGGCACTGAACAAGATCACTGTATGGAATAGGTACCCAGTCCCACCGATTGGCGACCTTTTGGACCAGCTCAAGGGAGAAAAATATTTTAGCAAGATTGGCTTGAAGTTTGGTTATCAATAGGTGCCTATCGAACCCTCTGATGTGTGGAAGACTACCTTCAAATCCAAGGAGGGCCTTTTCGAATGGTTGGTCATGCCTTTCGTGTTGACAAATGCCCCCGCAACCTTCATGAGATTGATGGATGACATATTGTGACCCTTCACCAATGCATTCATGGTGGTGTATTTAGATGACATCTTGATCTTCAGCCAGAGTTGGGAAGGGCACCTCCACCATATTCAACAGGTCCTTCAAACCTTGCGACAACACAATTTGTGTGCAAATTTGGAGAAATGCATTCTTGGCATGACCTAGGTTCAATATTTAGGGTACATCATTGATGAGAAGGGTGTACATGTGGACCCAGCCAAGATACAATTCATTTGGGATTGTCCAGCCCCAACCACTCTAATAGAGCTCAACATATTTATGGGTCTTGCCAATTTCTATGCAAGTTCATGTTGGGGTTCTCTCATATCACTTGGCCTTTAAGTCAAGTCACCCTCGGTGGAGCGAAAGAAATTTTTTTTGGGTTTGAAACCCAACATAAGATGTTTTTCGAGTTGAAGCATCACCTCTGCTCTGCACCAGTTCTCACATTACCAGACCTGCAACAACCATTTGAGATTGAGACACACGCTTCTAACTATGCTATTGGTGCATTTCTTACTCAGTAGGGGAATCCAGTGACTTACCATACTGAGAAAATTTCAGAAACAGTTCGAAAATATCCCATTTACGACAAATAAATGTATTCCATTGTGCAGGAATGTCATCAATGGAATCATTACATTGTGGGGAAGGAAATGGTCATCCACACAAACCACTGACCCCTGCAGTTCACACAGACACAAGGAAAGTTGCAGAATGATCTCCATCAGAAATGGTCTGCATACCTGCAACAATTCCATTTGAACATTAAGTAAAGGAAGGGCAACACCAAAGTGTTACAGACTACCTCAGTCGAGGACCAGTCATGGCAATAATCACTGTGCTTGACTCTTGTGGGCACGAGTCTTTGGGGTGGCCACATCTCTACAAGTGCAATCTATAATTCGAAAGAACATACTAGACACTCCTGGAAGGTAAGCAAGTTCTGAAGTTTCACCTCCAAGATGCATTTTTATGCCACCTGGGACACATCTATGTTCCTTCAAGAAAGTGTGCCAAGATGATTTGGGAGGCACACTATAGTCGGGTTGCTCGAAATTTCGGGGTAGAGAAAATAGTGGAAGTACTATAGAAGTATTTTTATTAGCCAAACCTTTGTCAGGATGTTGGGAGGTACATTAAATCTTGTACTTCCTGCGCCATTTCCAAAACAACCATCAAGAAGCAAGGCATATATACTAATCTTCCTACTCCTAGTCGACCTTGGGAATCCATATCAATGGATAAGATCCAAGCCTTCCTTATTCTAAGCACGACAATGACTGTGTTTTCATGGTCATCAATAGATTCTCTAAGATGACCATTATGGCACCCTACAAGAGGAGTATCATAGCAGAGGCCACTGTTAAACTCTTCTTTGAGAGAGTGTGGGTACACTTCGGGATCCCACCGTCCATTGTCTTATATTGGGAAAACAGATTCTTGAGTGCATTTTTGGCAAGTCTTTGGTCGATGTTGGATACCAAAATTACTAAGTCCATGACTTTCCATCCCCAAAATGATGGCCAAACAGAGGTTATCAATGGGATGATCATACGTATTCTTCACATATATAACTCGAATCATCCACGCACATGGGATAAAAGCCTCCCCTATGTCCAGTACAACTACAACAAATCTCTCCATATCTCAACAAGCCATAACCCCTTTCAGGTAGGGTTGTGATTTCAGCCATTATGTCCCATTGATGTGGCCATACCATTTGTAGCCACTCAGGCAGATTCGACTCACATCTAGTCTGAAGCCAACAGGGGTAACAACTTCATTGAGCACATTCAACACATCTTCCAGCAGGTCCATGATATATTAGACAGATTCAATGCTAAGTACAAGCAGCGCCATGATTAGCATTGGGTTCCGCACAAGTTCCAATTGGGTGACAAAGTTTGGCTACATTTGCAGAAGGAGCACCTCGCTGGACCCCACTAAAAGATTCACCTGCTACGATATGGGCCATACACCATCAGCAAGCCTATGGGGGGAATGCCTTCGAGCTCAACATTCCACCATTCCTTGGTCTACACCCAATGTTTAATGTAGACCACCTTTGGCCATACTTTCCAACATGATTGTTGGACACATCCGACATTGCAGAAAAACTCACACCGATAGAGTTGAACCCAGACTGCATGGAACATGACACAACTGATCAGATCATGGATAAACAGATCAAGAACACTTTCCAATAGAGGATCCAACTATATCGAGTTGTCAAAGTAGGCCAACTCCTTCACTAGGTCAAATGGATCTTTTTCTTCTTTAATACAACTACCATAGTATGCTCCAAAGCAAATGAAAACAGTATAAAATCCTGAGTGTAATCCAGGCTTATTAGAACCGAAACTGAAGAAAGAGCCAATTTTACTAGATTGAAAGATTTTACAGCCTCTTCGGTCCACTTCACTTGGTTTTCCTTCTTAAGCATGTTTGTAATCTCTCTTAGGTGTTCAACAAGATTAAGCACAAAGCGGCGTAAAAAATTCATCTTACCATTAAAAGATTGTATCTCCTTCTTGTTCTAGGGAAGGTCAATTTGCTGAATGGCCTTTACACGTGCTGGATCAATATGAATGCCATCTTTTGAGATAATGTGTCCAAGTAGTTTGCCCTCATCCATGGAAAACAAGCTCTTCTTTGGATTCAGCGACACACCATATTTTCTGCACTTTTGAAAGACAATTTTCAAATGATACATGTGTTCTTCATCTGAATTGGAAAACACCATCGAATCATCAAGGTACACAACCAAAAATACATCCTTCTCATTTGTGAAAGCCATATCCATTACCCGCTGAAATGTGGTACCTGCGTTCTTCAAACTGAAAGGCATTTTAGCGTAATCAAAAGTCCCCCACAGAGTGGTGAACGCTGTTTTGTCTCGGTCGTCTTCATGGACCAAAATTTGGTTATATCCCAAATAACCATCGAGTAGTGACATACAAGATGCTCCAACTACTCGCTGAAGTATGTGATCCATTTTTAGCAATGGATAATTGTCCTTCAAAGAAACTTTATTGAGATTCCTAAAATCAATGCACAAACGAATTTCACTTGTCTTCTTTCGTACGGGCACCAAATTAGAGATCCGATTAGAAAATCTGATGGGAACGATGATTCCTGATTTGTACAACCTGTTTACCTCCTTCTCAATTGATGGCAGCAGTTTAGGATTTAGCCTTCTCAACTTTTGTCTGAAAGGTTTCTGATTAGGCTTAATAGGAATAGTGTGCTGAATTATATTGGTATCATATGTCTTCAAGTCGGAATAGTCCCAAGCAAACACATCAGCAAAGGATGACAACGAAATGATATATTTGGCCTTTACCTTTTGTGGCAATGCTTTGGACAACTTTACCATCTTTGGATTTTCAGTTGTTCTAATATTCACCTCTTCGACTCCCTTCTCTGTTGGTTGCAATGTTGGTTTGCGGTCTATGTCATCATGATCAAAGAGTTCTTCTAAAGGTATCAAGCCTTTAGGAATAATATTATCCTTAAGCTGCAACACTTCCATTTGATTGATCTGCACATCATCTTTACCATCATCATGTTCTACATCAATTGAGGTATCTTTAAACTTACCTTTGTTTTGCAGAAAATCATCAATCTCCTCGTCATCTTGGAAAACTTGCCAATATCTCTGATTGTCCGGGACAGTCGGACGATGTTTCACATGGATTTCAAATTTATTACTTGAGTTCATCGAATTCTTCAAATTAATCGCTGCCTTAGCAAGTGCATCTGCAATGCTATTTTGAATACGAGGCACACACGTCAAGGTATAATCTGAAAACAACTTCAGGATATCTAGAACTGCATTTCGGTAAGCCCGCATCCGAGGATGCTTTGCTTGATATTCGCCTTTGACTTGCTTAATCACCAATTCAGAGTCACCATATACAACAATCCTCTTAGCATTCAGCTTTCTTAGAATTTTTAGGCCAGCAATCAAAGCTTCGTACTCAGCCTCATTGTTTGAACAATCAAAAGCTAGCTTGTAAGAACATACCCGCACATTACTAGGCACTTTGTTCGGAGCAAACAAAGGACTGCATACCCAAATACCAATTCCAGAACCATTATTTCCCACAGCTCCATCTAAATCCATGGTCCACAGACCATCTTCCTCTTCTTCTAAGTGTTGAAATTCTATTAGCTTTGTTTTTTCTGCTCGCTGTCCATTATCTCTATCTGATTGTTGAATGGTATTTTCCTGTTCTTGTCCTTCTTTCTTCAAAACTTCTCTGAAATTCTGTGCTATTTCTGAAATATCATCTGCTACAACTAACTGACTATCGATATCATTGAAACTATCTGAATACAAAACAAAAGACTCTAAATCTGTATGTACATAATTAATTGGATGATTAATCGGTTTATCCTTGCTTGTAATCATGTATTTCATTTTTTGTTCCCGATATAGTTTTCTCATTTGGCCAAACACATGAATCATTGCATAGGAGAAATCTAGTTGTAATGTCCCTTGCAATTTTGCTCCCCAGGACCTGGAAAGAAGCATACCAAATCTAGGAGGAATGTCTGCCACAACAACATCCATCAAAACATTCTTCGTTGGAATCTAATCCAAACTTACAACCAAGTCTTTAATGAGCCCAATACATCTCACCCTGCTAGAATCAAATGAATAAAGATCATGGTATTTCCTAGTGATGTCCAAACCCAACTTCTCCATGATAGCCTTCGGCATAAGATTGTGGGAAGCGCTGGAATCAAACATAGCATTATGCAACACAAACTCATGCAATCTCAGACTGATATAAAAAGGTGGCACATCACTGTCTAGAGATTCACCATTTAATGCTGGTCCAAAAATCAGTTCAAGTTGATCATCTTCCACACTCGCCATATCAAACATTGGGTCAAAAATTCAAAATTTTATAGACTTGACCTCTATAACTGTTGTTCCTCATTAGTTCAGTCAAGGGAATGGATACCTTCAATTTAGAAATTTCATTTTCTAAACTAAAAGCAGAAATCTTTTCTACCTCTTTGGCTGGAACATCTTTTCTTTCAACTTTATCTTTTGATACAATTGGTTGATTTACTCTTTCATTTGCTGGTGGAGACTTGCTAGTAGTAGGATCAGCAATTTCTTTTCCTTTCTTTGGTACAACAGGTGACTCATTCTTAGATGCTGGAACTTCCTTTCTCTTCTGGATTGGATTGATGGGGACATTTTTGTTTCTAAGTGAATACTGACGTTGCTGGGCAGACAAAGCATTCATATAACCTCTCTGATACTCATCCGACTCTTCTTCAAGAGCTGTGTCATTTGCCAAGATAAAATCCTCATCCTTCTGTACAGCTGAATTTTCTGCATACTCATCATCTTTAGTGATAAAGGTGGGCATATCATCAGGAGTAAAGAAGTGATTTTCTTCTCCTATTACATTGTCTTCATCATCAGATTCGGGACCAACAAAATTTTGCTGAAGAGGTGTCTTTACTTGCTATTGTTGTGGTGCCGGTTCTTGTGCTCGCTGCTCACGTTGTTTGATCTTGAATTGTGGCTGCTGCTGGCCACGGAAATTGGGATTCCGAATCTGCGGTTCAGGCTTATCAAGTGTTAACCTTTCAATCATCTTTTCTACCTTGCGGAGTACTTGGTCTAAGGTAGAAGCTTCTTCCTTTATTGAGACTTTATTCTCGACTTTCAATCTAGCTCTCTTGTCATTCAAATTTGCCTCAACATTAACATAAATTTTCTGCATTTCTTCTAAGGTAGCTGGATCTCTCTCTCTTAATTGATATGCTATGTCCGGATCAAAACCATCCAGGAAATTAAGCAAATTTGACTTTCTAGATGGCCTTAAATCATCAGGAATTGCATTATAAACCGCATTGAATCTAATACAGTAGTCTTGCACAGACTCACGGGCATTCCGCTTGATCTTGGTATATTCAGAAGTGATTTGAAGAGGATCTTCCTTTACTTCCCAGTGATCAAAGAACTGTCTTTGAGCTCTTCTAATGTGGGGATACTTCTAGCTGCCAAAGCTTTGAACCATTTTCTTACCTCACCGCCGAAAGTTTGCACGAATAATCTCATGGTCACGTTTTCTGCATCAATCTCATGAAGATTGAAGAAATCCGTCATTCTGTCCACATGTTGCTGAGTTGTGGTACCATGAGGAGTGCCATCAAACAAAGGAATTTTACTCTGATAATCTGCGGGCATATCATCCAAAATTTGAGGCAGCACGAGAGGTGCAAAATGAGCAGCCATTGCCCTTGGTGGATTCGATTTGGGGGATGTTTGGGGAGTAGGTGGAGTTGATGTATGAGGGGTATGGGGAGGTGTATGCGGAGGTGAAGCAATCTTAGCTATTTTAGGAGTAGAAGGAGTAGATGGAGGTGATACGATTGCAGATTTTTGATCAGAGATTGTAGGCTGCAGGGGAAGGGTAGGCATGAAAGGAGGTTCGGTGGGAATTCTTGAACTAGATGCAATTGCGGATGACCCAAGGGTTGCAGAAGCAGTCTCTAAAAAATCAGCAATGTTAGAGGCCGTAATGGAAGTTTGGAGCTGGTTCAAGATATAATCATCAATGAATTTATTAGCCCTTTCAGTTCCAAGATTTCGAACAAACTTGGGATTTAAGACAGTGGAAGCGACAATGCTTTCAGATTTGGTTTCAAACAAAGACAACTCAAATTTCTCATCAAATTCTTGATCCTCAAGATACTCAAAACCAACAGGACACGACTGAGCTTTGAACACGAGAATGATAGAGCTTCCTTGGCGAACGATTCTTGGAATAAGATTGAGATTTTCGTAGATAGGAGGAGGATCAGGATCCGAATTTGCTCGGGTATGTCTTCTGGAAGCCAGTGTGTTATTATTTCAAGAAATCAAATGGACCTTAACAACTCGTTCAGCCTATCAAATTCTAAACTTATCATCCAAAAGCTTATAATTCTCAGATATATTGGGGTGATCTGTAAGTTAGATACTGCATTTATAAGACTAGACCGGAGATTGACTAAAGTAGCGTTTATCTACTTGTGCTAATGCAAATCAAAAGCATTTCGAAGGCTACCTGGCTAATCTTTAGAGTCCGTATGTAGTTTATAAAATGAAGAATACCAACAAACAAAGGATTTATTTCCCCAGTATGGTCACCAATATGTTAGCGCCTAGATTTACCTCAGGCTGAAAAGGTAGGATCTAGGACAACATCAAACCACGCTTAGCCTTGTAGCTAGCCCTACAAGGACAGGAGAGGGCTCTCTCTGGGTCATTCTCAGCAAAATATAATCAGATGGAGCTTGAGATGATTGATTTAACAACTAATCTTATGCTAGGTATGAAGTGCAAGGATTTGATTTGATTTTTTTGGGAGTTTTGTTGGAATCAAGGGAAAGGCAAATTTGGGTCTGGGGATGAGGCCAAATTTTTGCAGAGTTCTGATTGGGGCAAGGTAGGCAATAATTTTTATGATTTAGATTAAATTAATGGATAGAAAAGACTACTAAGGATCTGAAGAGGGAAAGAGGCTGCAAGAATCCTCTCCAGACAGATGAAAACATGTAAAACTAAACAAAGTTTAAGGCAGAGCACAACAAATTCATGAATTCTACCTTTGTCACTCAATTTGTTTAATTTCAGAAGCAAAGAGAAGGGAAATGGAATACATAAAACATCAATGAACTTACAATTACATGAATAAAAACACCATCAAAGCACAGAGCCACAAGGATCCCAACAAGTGCTGCAAAACCCTGGTCTTGCTTTTGCCAAAAATGCAGAAATTCAGATGTACAATGGAGTGCCAAGCAATCCCAAGTGTTTAACCCTGAAAATGACTGAGAAATTACATGATATAGACAATCCTAACTCATTCCCATGCCTCTAGGGGTCGAGCTCATCATTCTAGGAGTTGTTTCAACCATATCTAAACAAGGAACTAAAAAATAGGCAATGAAACAACTTGCCTCTATATGTTAGGAAACTGATTCATTCAGTTGTTTTTCACTTTTTAGTGAATGAATCTACTAAAACAAGTAAATATTTGCCAAAATTACATTATTTTCATCAAATTACATCAAGTTAGATCAATATTTACATGAAAAAGTGAAGCTAGTCAAAATTGAGCGAAATTCTGAGCTGCTGAGTGAAAAATAGGCCAAAATTCTCTATGCGCCGCGCCCAAAACCTATATGCGTAACACAACTTTGGAGCTGATTTTGAGGCACTTCCCGAAGTCCAAATTGAGCTCAAGATAGCCCGTTCGAAAGCCCTACCTATCTACTTTCTAACCCAAGTGGAATTTATAGATTTAGATGTCATTTTCCCCTCCAAAACTTCAAGCTCCAATGACTGCTTCATGTGGGTGCAAAAGGTGGTAGAGAGGTCATTTTTACGGTGTTTTTGACCCTTTAGGCAACCCAGAACTTGATGAAATCCTTAGGTAATCCATGAACTTGCCTAAATTTTCATAAGAAATCTAGAAATGCAAACTTTTCCTCCAGAGGATCTCCCAATTATAAGCACGCGCCAAGTGGCGCTACGCATTGGGCAGGAAATCTGTTTTGAAGCCAAAAAATTCAAAATTGACAAAATTTTCTCCAAATTTGCTGAAATTTGGACTGAAGGTCTATCATTGAGTATCATGCTCAGCCAAAGAAGCTTCGGCCAAGATTTGGAGCCTATCATGCCTTTTGCGTCGTTTTATTGCTCTCCTTAGTCTTGCCTTCAGGATTTTGATCCTTGCTTTGCAAACATGATTTCATGCCCAATAATGATTTTTCATGTGCCTGAGCATGTCCTTGTCCTTGTTTTCCTTCACCAACAGCTTCTCAAGATGAATGTTGACCCTCTCGAGCCAAGTCTCTCGATCAGCCTCTATCTCCTACTCCAATGAAGTGAACTCTATCCTCCTCCTTTGGGCAGCTTGGTGGCTTTGCCGAATGTTTTATAACTCCATGGCTATATGCTGATCCTACAATTGTTTGTTTCACTGCTCCAAATATTTTATGACCAATTGATCTCTCTACAACTTGTCGGTCAATACATCTATCTCGGCCTTCTGCTCCTGAATAATCTCCCTCAGCTTTGAGCTAGGAGAGCTCACATCATCATCGATGAGGATGAAATCAGTGTCTTGGCCTCTTGAAGGGCCCTCATCCTGCATAGGCTTCTTGCCTCTGTCCTGTACCTGTACCTATGCTACTTATGATGGCAACAAGATGCCTTCCACCCCAGGTGGAGATAGTACTCGTCGGGCTGCTGCAAACAATCCCCTCGTGCCTCTCTGATAGGTGACATATGTCGGCACACTAGTAGTCTCTGCCTCCCGACCTCCATGCTGATATGAAGGTTCACCTATATGATGGACAACCTCTTGATGAGCTGCTGAAGCTGTGAAAAACTCACGGGAAATGAAGTCTTCCCATGTGATACCCTGCAAACCAAGCTGATGCACAACAATGATCTTGATGAGTGCATAGTGATAAATGCTATTGTACTGTTGTTCAGGAGTCTTCTTCTGCACAAGAGTAGTCATCCTCTCGATGTTTCGGCACATGAAATATGGAATGTTCATCATCTTCACTCTCTTAAAATGCATCAACAATCTGATATGGTATGTTTAGAGGCATGAGAAGCGGCCCTCACAACTGAAGTATCTGATAATGAGTCTCATCAACGGTGCATAGGATTCTTTCAAAAACCGGAAATGGAACACCCTGTTGAGCTGTCTCACATAGCTAGGCCTGATATATGGTTCATATTGTACTCTTTCCACCTGCATTCTTTTGTTCCACTCCTCGCCTACATTCAGAATTCTTGTTGCTTGAGAAATGGTCTCTGGTGTCAAGGTGAAATTTACACCAGCAAGAGTTACCTGACCATCATGCAAATGCAAAAAAAATAACTGAGCTAACTTCTGATGATGCTGAATCTGAGAAATCATTTCGCAATACTGAAAACATGATTGTTGTGGGAAACATGCCATGGCAAGTGGGCAGGCTTGCAGTTCAGTCAAAGAGGTAGGCTCTTCTCTGACATGTCTGCCACCCTTACGAGGCCTCCTCGGTGCATGAAGCTCTGTGGTAGAATCACTGTCTTGTTCATATGATGAATTAATGTCTATCATGGTGCTACAAAGGTGTATGTCAAGTATGTGTTTGGTTTGGTTTGAAAATGAGAAATATGTGTTTTATTTTCAATGCCAAATGTGCCACAGGGAAATGAGGGACTGTGATAAATAGGGACAGTGAGTATAGAGGATGGTGGAGTTTGTCAAGTGAAATTGAAATGTGCTCACAGTCACTTGACTGAGTTTAGGGATGTGGGGTTTGGGAATTTGCTACAAATGATATGGGAGAGGGAAAATGATAGGGAAAATGAGAAGTAGGGATATGAGTAGTTTGGGAGGTTAGGGCATAGGGATTGGCTATAATGATAAAATTGTGAAAGGGAAAGGATCAAAGGTGGGAAAGGAGACTTGGCACTAAAATCACAATTTCAAAACACCAATTTCAAAACCCAAAGGAGCAGATTTTGATACAAATATAGGGTTTATATTTTCAAACTTTAAACTTTCAAATCTTCCCTCCAAATCACAACAAACACCGTTTAATAGCAACGGCCAAGGCTCACACACTTACTTGGATCATAGAAGATTGAGTTGATTTGAATAAATTCAGAAGCAGCGATGAAATTTCACTTGTCGGACCTGTGCATTGCGCAGGCTGTATGCGCCGCGCCCGTTCAAATTAACACAATGAACAGTGGCTCTATGTGCCACGACTTCCCAGTGTGCCGTGACTACCTCCCAATGCACCGCGCAGCATTCCAATGCATAGTCTGGGCTTTCAACACAAATTTCGCTCCTCCAAAACTTAAGTCGACTTCAATTGATCTCTTGGCATACCAATGGGTGTTTCAAACAATGAAAATATCTTATATAATGATGGGTTTGATTTTTGTTTCTCAAAAACCCACTTTCTTATGTTTTAGTTTTGGCACTTTTTCATTTTAATACAACTTTGTTCTTTTTGTTTCCTCTTTGATTTTTGGCTGAAATGATGAAATTATTTGGTCAATTTTTTGTAGGGATGATGGCATTGAGTTTTGGCAAAGGATGACAGGGCTGCTTCTGAAATATCCAAGAACTGAAAATTTTGAAATTTACATGGCAATTTATTACAAAGGACGAAATGTCGAATTTTCTTCAAAACAGAGTTTTGAAGAAAAGTCATAGTCCATGAATATGACGATGAAATTTTTAAAATAAAAACTTGTTTAGAACCTCCCTCTGGCCTGTTGGCATTATTGGACACTTTTAAGACTAAATTCGCTAAACCTTAGACCTAATGACTAAAATGACCCTTTGCTAACCAAGAGACCAAATATTGACTGTCATTGATTGGAAAATGATTTTTATGGACCCTGATGAAAAGACCTGAGCTAGCAGGTATAAGACATGAGGAGAATGAGTGACAAGACCCTTCCATCATATTATGGCATGCCCCTAACGGAATGCGGATGAATGAATTGTATGAGACACCTAAAAATGAAATGCAATAAGAGAAATGATCTCTGACAGAGGGATGTAAATACTGACTCTAACACTATGTAGTACCTTAGTCCTCCCTTGTTTAGTACTCTATGTGCCATACACAACCAAGACCATTCCCAGTCCTCATAATCATCTAGCCCAAAGAAAAATAAATGCAACACTTTCATTTCTTGTCACCAATTTTCATGCCAATTTGAATTTCTGAGTGAGAGAGTGAGATTTATGAGGGAGTAATAGAACAGAGAAATAAATAGAATCTTAAGAACCATGAATAAGAACCCCTTTATTTCTCCTCCCTCTTATTTTTATAATCACACCTTGATTGTTCATCCTCCCAATTGTTCAACTTCTTGGGAAGACTAACCATCACATCAAATGGAAATATTCACCCAATATATATTTTTCCTCTTAAGTCAAGTTTCCCTCATCATAATCTATTGGATATCCCCTTTCTTCACTCTAGAATTTTTATTAATAAAAATAAATGTTACATCATGTAATATAGTTTTACATCATAGCATAAATGATGACACCCCAATTTTATATGTTCTTAATTACATTACAAAATTTGGGGTAATGAAAATGGTTTCAGAATCCCCTTCCCCTTTAAGGAACTCCAACCTTGATGTTCTACTACCTGTAGAACTATTCTATGTAGAATAAGGGATATTCCACTTTCATATCAACAACATTTTCCATGTCCTTGGTGGCAACTTCGAGCAATGCCATTCATTTTTCATCTTCTAGTTACCTCTAGACCTTCTAGTATTCTAGCACATTCTTGCATGGTTGTTCATTGCTTCACAAGGCTTTCTAAGAGAATACGTATGTACATGAATATTTTGAAAACCAATTCATTCAAGTCTCCCCTTCCATGCAATCACACAACTTCCATGTTTAGGCATCCCCTTATTTGCCTCCCCAGTCTCTCGGGTGATTCATTCCTTGGAAATTATTCCTCACACATGAAGAGTATTGAGACTTATGTATTCTTACAACCAAAGCATCCCTCTGGTTTTCTCTAAATAACACAACACATTTGTCATAACATAACTCATGGTGATCAACGTGTGTCATAGTGTTGTAGTGTCACCCCAGTGGTCTTGTCCATATAATTTTTAGCTTCACAACCATCATATATTCTTCCTGGATAGATCATCATCTCAGCTGTATCATAAGAATATAGTTTCCATGAGATTAATCTTAATAATTTAAATAAAATATTATTCCTTTTTCTTTTATTTTTCAGACTTTCTTCATATAGGAATCGTATTTCATAAATACAAGATTCTTCTCATGATGTTTGAATCTTGCATATGGTAGTACTCAACCTTGATTATCATAACCAAGGTCATTTCAATTGTAATTTATACTTTCAATCAACCAAACAATGGTAAGTGTTCATACATAAAATATTTTCATTCAAAGATTCATAACACCCCTTGAAGTGATCTCAAAATTATTATACACATAATAATTCAATCACTTTCAATTTATTTAAAACTAAATTGAAATGAAGCTATCATTGCATTATTTATTTGCATCACAATCATTCCAAGCATTTCATAATGCATTCAAACATTTATTCCAACAACGAACGGGTCAAAACTGAAAGATATATATCTATAAATCCATAAGTAATTAGCTTCGAATTTTCTTTGCAGGATGAGGAATTCATGTCACTTATGCCACTCATTCCACTACTCAACAATTCCTCAAAATTATGAGAAGATATTTGTTTTCTTGACATCAAATCATGCAATTTATTATCTCATGCAAACATGCATGCACCTAGTGCACCAAGTACATGTACGATCATGATTCATAATATGAGTGTCTGATCTAGGTCGATGTTGGTGGCCACCCCTATTCCACTTCGACCCCCACCACTGTCTCTTTCAGTTTTTTAGTTTCCTTAATTGTAGCACAATTTACTATTTTTGACAGTTTATCGGATCCTGAACTTCCGAAGCCGTTTTGAGGCCCTAAATGATGTTTTTTGGGAAAAACCAACCAACATGGGTTGTTGACCCAAGGTTGGTTACTTGAAAGTTGTAGTCCTCAGATAGACATTTCTAACAAGGTATTGTGCGCATCAAACGAAGATCGTATGCCAAAGTTACGACCCTGGGAAGTTGATGTACCAATTTACCCAAACGGGGCCCATTGTTTTGGTGCTTTATCTCATAAGGTTAGGTTTTTGGATGTTTAGGGTTTTCCATTATTT
This sequence comes from Pinus tabuliformis, assembly GCA_031772625.1. Classification (NCBI taxonomy): domain Eukaryota; kingdom Viridiplantae; phylum Streptophyta; class Pinopsida; order Pinales; family Pinaceae; genus Pinus; species Pinus tabuliformis. The sequence continues at coordinate 202,776,646 of CM062813.1, forward strand.
CTTAATAATAAATAGGCCTTCGAGCCTAATTGTAACACAGTTCAAAGGCATGTAGCTGCCACATCTCTTCTCAGAGATAAGCTACCATCACCTGAGCTAGTCTTATTTCCATTCTGCTTGTAAGCATATTTCAATATTTGATATTAATAAAATGAAGTGTTATTTCTAATGCATCTCTGTATTTTTGGTTATATTTGTAATTTGTTGCATTCATGTTTAAGTTCAGATCAATGTCATGAATAAATCATGCCATAGTAACCCATGGATGCATCACAAAGATTCTAGCAATATTTACAAATTGAAGGATTCTTGTGTTTGTCATAACCCACTAGGTATTAATGAAAAAATTTCTTTCATATATGAACAATTACATACAATTTTCACATTAAATAGGAAAAACCAATCCTTCAATTACATGTTATTTACCAATAAACTCAACGTTATGTGACACAATCACTTGTCTAAATCTTAGAAACTATTGGGCCAATACTCATGAACATAATTGTAGTCCCTACATTTGTTCATACATCACACATTTTCATGCATTCTCTCAATGCATTACCAAACATATTTTATCTCATAAGTGTATTATTCATTCATTTAATCTTTGTTCAACATGGAAACTCAATGCATGCACACATTATTAAGATTTTACTAAATATTTTCGTGTTTAAAATTTTCTACCTTAACAATACCCCTTCTTGGGCATCCATTCAATACATACATCAATTTGAAAAAAATGATATCAAATCCAGCTGAAAGGAATTCTTACCCAATTACTTTAACTTTTTATCTTTGCTTGCTACTTGTCCTACTTTCATGGCTACCATCACATGCATTCTCAACTAATATATTTTCAAGAAGATTGTTTTGCTTCTTAGCATGCATGATGTTGCAACATTCAAGAGCCCTTGAAATGATCTCAACCTCACATATTAGTCACAACTCTATCATTTCATCTACTTATACACAAGTTTCAATGAATATTCATGAAGAGAATTTTCACTTTGTATCCAATTTACACATTCAAACAGTGACTTCAACCATGCACCCAAAAATGTGCATATCCATCTTGTCATGCATGTGCCATACTTTCACATATTCCATGCTATTTATACACATTTAGTTTTAAATTTAATTTTCAGCTTCTTTTCTTAATCACTCACATAAACAGTCTCATCAGCATAAGCACACTACTTTCTTTCATTTGGTAATTATCAACAAGAGATCACTCATGCAAACTTTCCATATGAACATTCCATGTGATATGGAATTCATTAGGTAACCTTACTATATTACGCAAAACATATCAAGTACCAACTTCTATTTTCTTACAATTCATGGATTCATGTTATTTCATAAATAGAATAAATCATCCAAGAACAATTTTCAGTTAAGGGAAACTCCATTCTTAATCCATTTTCATAGTTGTGACTTCACTTTCCATCTAGTTCATATCGACCCACTCAAGCCCTCTTTGACTGACCCTTTATCCACACTTACCCTTTAATGCAACTATGTAAGGTAGGCTTCCAAGCTCATTAGGAATTTCATCATATGAATACACATAACAATTTTATTAAATAAAGAAATATTTTTTCTCAAATTATTAGTAGGATCAAAACCCAAATTTCTTCCTTGTAACAGCTAGGGGGTGCCTCCCAATTACACTCTTGTGCATATAAGTTATCTTTGCACACATTATATCAATATAATTTTCTTATAACATGATAATTCCTTCATGCAATATCACAAGTATACTTATATCATGCACTTAATTAGGCATTCAAATAATGCTTTAAGTGTGCATAAAATTCAATAGTCATAATTAATAATTTTTATACTACTTATCTAGAGACAACCACTAACTGGAACCAAACCTCGTATTTTAGCTTAGCCACAGGCTCTGCTATTCTATATTTGTTCAACAATGTATCATTTTTAGGCTGGTCCATCACTCCATAAATCCATCGGCTTATCAAAAGACAAGTATGATACATAACCAATATTGAACACAAGCAAGGTCAAGGTACCAACCTAAGTATCCTCGAACCAATACCCTCACATCCCCCCATCAACCTACCTGACCCAAGGTAATGCACCCCCTTCTCTAATCACAACAACCCCTTAGGTTGTGTCACTATCCTTCAAGGATCTCAAACTTGGGTTGCCTAAGGATTCCTTAGAGCCATGTGGCTTATAAGAGTTTCGTTTTCCTTCAGGGATCTAGGTACTCTCCAAACCTCATACAAAAACACTTGTCACTACATTCCTCCCTCCAAGGATCCATACTTCCATAAGGAAAATGAAGGAGAAGTGCTCTCATAACATTGTCACAACATGCATAGATTCCACTTATACCATTCTCTCATCAACACCTTATCTTCCTTAGCCTTGATTCCATATGACTACATGTAGCACCTTCATTGGCTTCACAATCATGTTGTTAGCATGTTCCTAGTTACATGTTCACCATTAACCACTATTAGTCATCTAAATCATGTTATGAAAATAAACGAATTTGAGTCTTTATGCATGCACATCCATTGATGTTTGCACGTAACATATCTTCATGCATCTAGCATATCATTATTTAATATCTATTCAATGGACATGCATCTTTGAACTATTTCATCTCTTGTATTTTTATCATTCCTATGCTATTATTCATTAGCATATGACAACTTCTCAAAACATTAAAGAAAAGTATTAAAACTAGCAATAGATAAGTTAAGAGTTCCTCCTCATAGTTATGGCTACATCACTCAACCATAACCTTTTGCAATTATGTTGGGTTTCTCTAGGGAATCTAGTCAACATCCTACATGTTTAACTTGCATGTTCATATTGTTGCATCAAACTCAAGTTAATCATCAAGTAACATTAGTGTATTCATATATACAACAAAATAATTTCACATAAGTACACATGCATGCATAGATATTAATTCAAAACTTATACTCTTTCCCATACTCAATCCCATCCAAGTTCAGCGTTGAACCTTAGCTCTAATGACATTTTTTAACATAGTATCAAAGATCCCATTTCATCTGTTCTTAAGCCCATCCAAGTCTATTGTTGAATCATGTTCTAGTACCCAATTTTTTTTCCTTTCTTTTTACTAGCTTGACAATAAGCTCTAATGCCACTTTTTCACATGCTTGTACTAAATTTATCCTAACCACACTTGCAAAAACTTGATTTTCTTCTCTCATACATTTTTTCAAACATTTTACATGTCTTCAAATACTTTGTATACAACCAATTAAATAGTATTTTTCTTGTTGACATTTTGTCAAACATTTGTATGAAATTAAATAAGAAACATTGTTCAGATTCCACTTGTAACATACTAACTGAAATATACCATTCAATCATGTAAATTTTGATTTCTGTCTTTGAGGTATTTTATCAAATAGTTTGTATGGAAATTGTAATAAAACAATTTTGACAAATTTCTTAAAACAATTTGTATGCAATGAATCATTAAAGATTTAGGAATTTCTTAAAACACATTGCATGCAAACTAATATAAAAACTTACTCAAGGCATAGCTACTAAATTATAGTTGTACAAGTTTAGAAAAATAAACCAAATGATCAATGGGATTTTTCTTCAAAATGGTCCAAGTTTAAGCCTCTGGAACCTCCCCAATTTTTTTTTTAGAAAAAACTTCAACATGACCTATTTGATGCATGATTTTAGGACCATCTAAGAAACACAACTTCCTCTAAACATATCTCCTAAAATATCATGGCCAAAGATCTAAAAGTTCTACCAAATGATCAACAATATTTCCCCTCACTATGGTCAAATTTTTAGGTTCTGGAAACTCTTAGAAGAAACATTATAGCAGAAATTCCAACATGACCTATTTAAAGATGCATTTAGGAAGTCCAACTTCCTCTAATGATATCTCCTAAAAATTCGTAACCCACGATCTGAAAATTGGACTAGAGGATCAGTGGGATTTCCCCTCACTATGGTCTAAGTTCAAGCTTTTGGAAACTCCCAGAAGAAAAGTTATAGCAGACATGCCAACATGACCTATTTAAAGATGGATTTAGGAATTATGTCTTCCTCAACCAGTGTTGTTACAAAATTTAATACATATAAAAAGTTACAACCAAATAGTATAATGGCTACAAACATGATAAATTTGTTGAAGGGTAAATGCATGTGCATATAAACTTGTTGAAAAGAAAAATTAAATAATCATGCATGTCACAAAACCATATATATCAGAAATATCATTAACAAAAAAATAAATATTTATCTATTGCAACAAGAAAAATAGTGGAAACTGAAGTAGGGTGAGTCATTTTCCACCCCACCAAAGGTGCAGCTGTGTTGCATTTTTCATATTTGGTGACTCTCGTGCTAGATCTTGATGCCTTGGAGAAAACTTAACTCAGGTTATTTCGCACATCAAATTCAGACTAGATTTTAACGCTAGAAGTGAAGGTCATTATCCTCATACAAATAGGGAAATTCAGTGATCAATATTTCCATCTTTGACCAAGTTCATATTCACAAAAGACCATGCAGGTCTAGACAACAAAAGTGAGTCCTTCTTTGATATCTACGGTAATCCCTCCCCTCTTCAATTATCTATGTGTCAGACACAACTAGGACCATTCCAGTCCTCAAATCCATCTATTCCAATGAAGAAGCACTGCAACACTTTCATTTCCTGTCACCAATTCTCATGCTAATTAGATTTTTTAAGTGAGAGAGAAGTATGAGAGAGTAATAGAAGAGAGAAAATATAGAAGCTTAAGAACCAAGAAGAAGAACCCCTTAATTGTTCCTCTCTTTTATTTTTATAATCACACCTTGACCCTTCATCTTCCCAACCTTTTAACTTCCTGGGAACGCTAACCATCACATCGAAGGGAAATATTCACCCAAGGTAAAATTGTTCCTCTTAAGACAAGCTTTCTCCCTCCCCAAGGCATCATAATCTATTGGTTGTCCTTTTTCTTCATCTCAAACATTTTTATTAATAAAAATAAAAATTACATCATATAATAGAGTTTGTTATTATAGCATCAATGCTCTTAATTACATTACAAAATGTGAGGTAATTTTGTCGCATCTAAAATGTGATTGTGAAGTGAACAAGGCATCTTTGAATTTTTTGTTATAAATTTTTTTATGAGATTCTTCAATGGTGGAACCTTGAGAATATTGAGGAGAGATTGAGGGGAACATATTGTAAAATTTCGTATTTTGATTCAATATAATTTTGAAGTTATACACTATGGAAGTTAGGGCTTTTGATTGATCCTAAAATCTATTTCAAATGAGACATCTTGGGATTTTCTCAATAAGTTATTTTCTTGGGTATTTAAAGACCATCAAATTTGGAGAATATTGAGATGACATTGTAAGGCATATTGGTTAAAGATTCCATATTTTGGGTTACTACAATTTTAGAGATATAACCTATGAAATTTAGGGTTTGTGAATGACCCTGAAATCAATTTTAAACAAGTGATCTTTGAACTTTTGATATAATTCACTTTCTGTGAAGAATAGGATTATGAAATTTTGAGCATATTGAGAAAAAAACTCAATTTATGTAGAGTAAAATTTCCATTTTTTGGTTCACTATAATTTTAGAGATATACCATGTGGAAGTTAGGTTTTGTGACTATCCTAAAATAAATTTCAAAAGAGTGATCATGACAACTTTGTTATACTTCTCTGACAGTTTAGGATATCAAATTTTTAGAGATATGAGGAGATATAATGAAGTGATCCACTATACAAGTTTGGTCTTGGAAAGAGGACAAAAATCAGTAAATTTGGGGAATGTTACCATAATTTTCACATAGCACATCAAATTTGGTGAAGTGATGAGAAGATATGTAGAAGTAATAAGTATATTTGGTGTTTGTAGCTCATTTTTGAAGAAGCTATATGTAGTTTGGTGCCACACAAATAAAGAGATTAGTGTTGCTTGTTAAGTTGGTGCTTAACAGTGGGAATTGGTGTCTCTAGTAGATAGGTGTCTACAAATATCTAGAAAAATACTTTGGTTCCTATCATGTTTGTACTACTTTATTGGTGTCTTTAGTAGTTTGGTGACTACAAATATTTGTAATCGTATGTAGGAATTTATAGGGTAAGTTCCTTAGACAAAACACCAAATGACACCGCTCACAAACAGATCACAGATCAATACACCAGTATTGTTGACGTGGTTAAAACCCTCAAAGAGGGAAACAGTCCACGGCCTGAGCCAACACAACCACTTCAGGAAATTTATTAATAAAATAATGAAAATTTACATAAGCTTCTCTCATGAACGGTTACCCTAAAAATGAACCTCCATGCTCTTTAAATAGAGATCATGGACCAATCAGGTGTTAAGCCATGGATCAAGTGTCAATAATACCGAGGAGAGAATGAACTGTTGGATCATTACATATCATGACCATCGGATTGTAAGCTATAAAAGTACATAGTAAAGAAACACGCTTTACCTAACTCTACACTAGACAAAGTTATACTTAACTATTTCCTATGTGTCAGGATATCCTAACATCCCCCCTTAAGAACAACTTGTGATAGGATTGAAGGATGTACAAATATGACACAATAGGAGAAGGAAGGAGGAATTTGAGCCTATCCCCCTTAGTGACAACTTCCTGAACTCCAACCATAAATCGAAGTTTAGTAAACTTCGCCTCTCTGAGAGCCTTTGTAAAGATGTCTGCAACTTGATCATATGTTGAACAATATTGCACTTCAAGAACATGGTCGTGAATGAGCTTTCTGATGAAGTTCATGTGAAATTCAATGTGTTTGCTGCACTGATGTTGGATTGGATATTTGCATAGTTGAATGGCACTTTGATTATCACACCAAAGTGTAGTCGGATGCTGCTGCTGAAAGCCAAACTCTGACAGGATCTAACGAAGCCACAGGGCTTCCTTACTAGCTTCTATGACACCACGATACTCTGCTTCTGCTGAAGAAAGAGAAATGGAACTTTGTTTCTTGCAAGCCCATGTAATAGGTCCTAAACCAAGAGTGAACACATAACTTGTAGTAGACTTCCGATCATCAGGGTCACCAACCCAATCAAAATCAGTGAAACCAACCAATAGAGGAGATGCTTCTGCACTGTAATGAATCCCAAATTGAACTGTACCATGAACTTAATGAAATATTATTTTAGTTACTTTCCAATGACTTTCATGTGGGTTTTGCATAAACCGAGAAATAAGGCCAACAGCAAAGGAAAGGTCAGGACGAGTATGGGTCAGATACAAAAGTTTTCCTACAAGTTGACGATATAAGGTAGCATCAACTTCAGGGGAAGTACAAGTGACTGAAAGTTTAGCTCTAGGCTGAAAGGAGCTGGCTTACAGTATTCCATGTGAAAATGGCATAGAAGATCACATGCATACTTCGACTGGGAAAGGGAAATACCTTCCTTGGATTGTAAGACTTGAAGACCAAGAAAATAATGCAAGTGTCCTAAGTCTATCATTTCAAATTTATTTTTAAGGCTGGACTCCACATGGTTTATAAGGTTGGGATCAGTACTAGTAAGGATAATATCATCAACATAAAGAACAAGAATGATAAGATACTTGCCCACTTTCTTGGTGTAGACGATATTGTTAGAATGACACCTAGAAAATCTAGTTTCTAAAAGAAATCTATCCATTTTGGAAACTAAAGACCATAAAGGGATTTCTTAAGTCGACATACAAGGCTGGAGTCTATTTGTATAAAGCCAGTAGCTTGTTCCATATAGATTTGTTCATGCAAGTCCCCATGCAAGAAGGCAGATTTAACATTCATCTGATGGACTTCCCATTTGAAAGAGGTAGCAAGGGAAAGAATAAGGTGGATAGAGTTCATTTTGGCAACAGGGGAGAAGGTTTCAATATAGTCAATGCCTTCAACTTGTGAAAAATCCTTAGCAACAAGACGAGCTTTATGTTTATCAACTTTTCCATCTGGTCCATACTTGGTTCTATAAACCCATTTTCATCTAACAAGTTTTCATCCCTTTGGAAGGGGAACAAGGTCCCATGTATCATTTTCCAATAATGAATGATATTCTTCATTCATAGCTGTGTCCCAATCTGGATGGCTTGAAGCTTCTACAAAGGTGTTAGGATCGTAATTAGCTGAAGCTTGAGCTAGTAAAGAAGAGGCTCTATTGAACTAAGAACGTGTGCGTCGCTGATCTGTAGGATCATCGGCAAGAGCACCTGTTGCATCCTGAGTAGCACGGACCCACTTTGGAAGCTGAGGAACTGAAGGAGGATCCTGAAAAGGTGGGGGAGGATTGTCATCCTCGCTGTCATCATTTGAAGAAGAAATATTTTCAGAAGTAGAAGGGATAGAGAGAGGTGGTACATCCACCGAACTAGGCTCGTAGGCCGATATATTTTCAGAAAAAATTACATCTCTTCTAGTGGTAACATTTTTGAACTTAACTGGAATAAGTTTGTATCCTTTGACATCTTCAGAATATCCAACAAAAATACAATTTTAACTCTTAGGTTCTAAAGCTTTATGTTTCTTATCTGGAATATGGGCCCATGCTTCACTTCCAAAAACACGAAAGTGACTTACATCTGGTTTAATTGAGCTCCATGCTTCTTCTGGAGTGATATTCTTTAAAACCTTAGTAGGAGTGCAATTTATTATGTAATTTGCACAGTTAATTACTTCTGCCCAAAAATTAAGACTAATTCCTTTAGATTGAAGCATACAATTAGTCATTTCTTTAAGGTGTGATTCTTCCTTTCAACTACACCATTTTGTTGCGGAGTATATGGAACAATATTTTGCATTTGAATTCCATTCTCAGTGCAAAAGTTGATGAATTTTTTGTTAACATATTCTTCGCCATTATTAGATCTTAGCTTAAGAATTTGATGTCTAGATTGTTTTTCCACAATTTCCTTAAAGGCCAAGAACATGTTAAATTCTTCACTCTTGATTTTTAAGAAGTATACCCAAGTGCGTTTGGAGAAATAATCAATGAAAGTTAAGAAATACTTGTAGCCAAGGAATGAAACAACTGGAAGTGGACCACATAAATCACTATGCACAAGCTGTAAAGGGGCTGAGTCGTGCCAAGAGGCACATTTTACAAAACTATCCCAATGATGTTTTCCGAGTACACATCTGGAACAAACACCATCTCTACAAGATACCATTGGAAGACCTGTCACCATATTTTATTTACATATATTCTGAAGGGAGTGATAGTTTAAGTGACCAAATCTCTCATGCCAAAGTTTGCTCACTTCATCATTATGAGCATCAAATACCAAGGGAAAATTTGATGACCCGAATTTGTTAAACTTATACAACCTTGTAGAATCATCAGCAATGATAGTAGCTAAAATCTGTCTAGGATCTCTCAGGTCCTTAACTACAACATCGTGAGGTGAAAATTCAATGATTTTACCTTCACCTGAATGAGTTATCTGATATATAGATAGAAGGTTGCAGGATAAGGTTGGAACACATAATACAACATTGAATTGACCATTGTCTATATGAACAGTTCCAGTCCCCACAACACTAAGAGATCTATCATCACCAACATATATATTTTTGATGTTACAATCATTTAAAGAAGAAAACATGGCTTTGTTTTTGGCCATGTGATAAGAAGCTCCAGAATCAATGAGCCACTCATGAGAATGAGAAGAAAAGGATACATTTAGTGCATATCCAGAGCGAGATGCTTGACAACCACATGCAGAAAGTGTTATTCCTGAATATGAATTCGAAGTTGTTGAGTGCTCCAAATGGATGTTATGCTTCTTCACTGTTGCTTCCAAGGCTTCCATCTTCTTAAAGCATTTTGATTCTAAGTTTCCATCTCGATTACAAAAGTGGCAATGTCTATTAGTCTTCTTCCCTTTGTTTTTATTTTCCTTATCATTTTGTTGAAATGATTTTTCATTTTGAGGCTGAAATGGCTTAGGACCCTTGTTTGGTTTAGGACCATTCTTTTTAGGATACGACTTCTTAGGATTCTTTGAATTTGGTTGTTGCTGGGCGGCTAAGGCTTCTTAGAATAATTTCCAAGATTAAGAAGACCAAGATGTAAGATTTTTTCTTGTTCTCTTATTAAAGAATCAAAAAAGGCATCAAAGGAAGGGGACTTGTAGTCTTGTCCTTGAGAAATGAAGGCTTCTCTTGTAGAATGGAAGGTGGAAACAAACACAGAGTAAGCTGGTCCCAACTTAGTGTGAATGGAATAGATAAGGTTACCATCTTATTTCTTAACCTTAACACCTTCCAAGAGAAGTCTAAGGGTCTTGAACTTGGATAAAAAGTCTTCAATGGAAGAAAAATTATTGAGGTCCAATGTAAGCAACTCATTTTCGAGTTGATGGGATCTAAGTTCATTTTTAATTGCAAAAACTTTAGTGATCTATTTCATTGCTTCATTAGGAGTATCAAGTTCTGTGATATGGCATCTAAGGTCTGGAGAAATAGACATCCCTATTAACCCATGTGCTTGATATTGCCTATTTTCCCATTTGACTGCCTTATCTTCATCTTTCGGTTTGGTTTCTTGGCTTGAGGCTATTCTGTAAAGGCCTTTACTTCTAAGTAAATCCACAATGTAGGACCACCATTGGAAGTAGTTAGTGCTGTCAAGAATAACTTGGCATGGACTTTCCATTTAAAAAAAAATTGAAGCTATAGATGCTGAAACTAAGTGTTCCAATGGAAAGATCTCGAAAAATTAGGCTGACTCAAAACAAACGGCTCTAAAAACGGCTTCTGGATGAAGAAGTTATGGCTTTTTGAAGAAATGTTTTTGAAGATGTCGACGAAGTGTGGGAATGTGCAGAAATGAATGATAATGTTATATTTAAAAAAAATCTGCCCCCTTTCCAAACTTAATCTGATTAGCTCAACAAAAAGAAATACTTGAACTCAAGACCTCTATTCTCATAAAGTAGCTTTAGACGAAGTGAGCTAGATTGAAAGGTTAGTAATTTTTGGAAAAGAGGAAGGGTTTTTTTTTTTAGTCACTAAAGCTTTGGGGAGCGTGCTTACTTGAGAAAGCTCATTTTTCCTACAAAATAAAAAACACAAAACCCAACACGGACATACAATAAAAAACAAACCTTACGGCTTGAATTTAGCTTTATCCGGAAACTAAATATTTTCCTCAATGTTTCTGATTTTCCGAGATCACACTAAGGCGCAGCGGAAAAGAGCATACGCATGAGAAAAATCCCTCCTTTCTGTTTCTAATTTTCCTAGATCATACAAGATCGCAGGGCAAAGAGTATACGCAGAAATGAAAGGTGTAGATCCGGTAATCAAAAAAATAAAGAGCTAAATAAACCGAAACAAATAGAGAGAAAATAACTAAAAACTGCAAATAAACATTGTATACCTCTAGATCTTAGAAATGACGTAGCTAGGGCTACCAGAAAGTTTTTCGCTTCAAACGAAAGGGATTCCTCACTAGAACAAATGCTCCTAACACAATAGAGTAGTCCTATCGGCCCGAAAGCAGTCATTAACAATAGATCTAGGATACGACGGTCGCATGCAGTTCTACTGGCTTCAGATTTGGATCACCAACGGATGCAGCCCTCAAATAGCTCTGATACCATGTAGGAATTTATAGGGTAAGTTCCTCAGATAGAACACCAAAGGACACTACTCACAAACAGATCACAAATCAATACACTAGTATTGTTGACGTGGTTAAAACCCTCAAAGAGGGAAACAGTCCACGGCCTGAGCCAACGCGGTCGCTTCAGACAATTTATTAATAAAAGAATGAAAATTTACATAAGCTTCTCTCATGAACGGTTACCCTAAAAATGACCCTCCATAAATAGAGATCATGGACCAATCGAGTGTTAAGCCACGGATCAAGTGTCGGTAATACCGAGGAGAGAATGAACCGTCAGATTGTAAGTTACAAAAGTACATAGTAAAGAAACACACTTTACCTAACTCTACACTAGACCAAGTTATACTTAACTATTTCCTATGTTTCGAAATATCCTAACATTATAGGTTGGTGCCTATGAAGACTTATAAAAATAAGTTTTTCCATTTTATCCCAAAAGGGTTTCTCTGTAAATATTGTGCTCCATATTTTTGATCTAATATATCTCACATGTGATTGTTTCCTTATGGTTCATGAATGTTTAAATAATTAAAAAATGTATTATACTAATTCATGATGCCCCCCACCCCTCCTATGTATAATTGTATGCTCAAAAATTGGTATTAGAGTTCCTTCAAAAAAGGTCTACCTACAAGAAGATAGATCTTGGGAGCACACATGGCTATTCAAGAAGGTTTATCCACAAATAGAGCTTCATTGTTTGATGGAACAAACTATGCATTTTGGAATATAAGGATGCAAAATTATTTAATGGCTCTTAGGTTTGACATTTGGAAATTTGTTGTGACTAGCTATAAAGCTCTAGCAACTCCACTAATGGATCAGGCTAGAAATAAGGCTAGTGAACATAATACAAATGCCATGAATGCCATCTTTTGTGGTCTATTAGAATTATATTTTTTCAAGGTGATGTATTGTGAATCAATAGAAGAAATCATGACAAAATTACAAATATTTATGAAGGCAATGACAAGTTTAAGAAGGAAAAACTCCAAACTCATAAGAGGAATCTCAAGAGTTTGAAAATAAGAGATGAAGAAAATGTTACAGCCTCTCTCTTTCACATAGATTAAATTATGAACTCCATTAGAGAACTTGGTGAAAAGGTTGAAGAACCAATGATTGTACAAAATGGGTTAAGGCCACTCCCATTAATATTTGATCTAAAGTTGTAGCCATTGAATAAATGAATGAGCTTGATAAGTTTAAAATGGATGAATTGCATTGGATTATCATGGTACATGAAATGAAGATTGAGAAAGAGAAGCCATCAAAGTGAGAATAAACCTTCAAAGAAGATCAAGAACAAAGAGCACAAATTAAGCAATATCTCCAAGTTAGACATAGAGGAAGCACATTTTATGAGAAAACTAAAAAGGGACCCCAAAAATACAACGGTAAGCTATTACTTAAATGATTTAATTGTAGGAAAGTAGGTCATTTTACAGCTAAGTGTCCATAATCAAAGGATGAACGTATTGGTGCTTCAAAATACAATACTGGAAGGAAGAAAATAACATCAACACAAAAATAATCATAAGCAAGAAAAGCATGAAAAGAAGAACAATTCTTATCAGAAAAAATAAATTTCTCTACTCAAAAGTGGTTGGTGACTTAGAAGTAGAAGTATAATTTTGATAGTGATAGAGAAGAAAATCTTTTTATTGCAATCAAAGCAAAGCTTGATGTCTTAGAAAATGAATACAAAGGGAAAGAAATGTTGGACCTAAAAGAAGAGGAAAATTACAAAATAGATGTGGAAATGGATCTTGTATAAGAAGTAATTTATTCCTTAAATGAAATAAAAAAGAATAAGAAAAATAATTTGAACTAAAAGAAGAAACTATAGAAGTATGGAGAGGAGGATTGTCATGCAAAAGCAAATATGTCATAAAACCTCAAATAAACATATATACTATTATCAACCTAAAGATTCCACTAGAAGAGGAAAATAGGATGGAAGAATTGGTGAGAATCTAGTCGAAGAAAAAGGAAAAGGAAATGTGAGAAGCTCGAAGATGAAATTATTTCCATAAGAAAGAAACTAGAGAAAACAACTACTTAATTGATTATAAGCTTGAAGTTTGAAAATAAGGTTGAAATTGATGACAGGAAGACCACCAATCACTAGTTGGAAATGACCAATTCACAGTTGAATAATGAGTTTTCCCATTTGTAGGCCATCAATGATGAAGATGATAAAAATAATCATTAAAGGGAATACCATAACCCTGTAACAAGAAAAATTTCGCAGTTATATTCAACAAACCTATAGCAACAAAGATGAGAAAAAGAGGAAGAGCAGTTGTTATAATTGGTGATAAAATTTGTGGACCAAAAGTGTGTTTTAAAGGCCTGTTGTGTAGAGAAATTATGTTTATGAAAATATTATTGGCCCTTAGACCCAATCTCAAGAGTCGGATACCACATCTATCCTCAGAAGTTGAGAGATCGAATAACAACCAGTTATAAAGCCACGAGCCAGCTCTCATTTAAAATTCCTAAAATGCTAGGGGAGGAATCCACCAGAGCTCACACTTTGCTCAACGTGTTGGGGTTAACTATGAGGTTTACTAAATATATAATCATCAATTTTATTTTCATTTATTTGATGCGTGGCATACCCCTTAGATTATGAAATAAATGCTCAAAATGTTAGAAGGAAGTTGTATTCTGATCTCTCTCAAGAAAGAAAGTTTCGTTCATGTCTCTTGTGAAAATATTTGTGGTGAATTTAGAATTTTATCTATCTCTCTCCAAACTGTAATGTGCATTATAAATATGGGTGCTGGTATCTTTACATTTGATGTCACATGAAGGAAATTCAAACTTTGATGCCAAATTATTTTTTCCCATATGGAGAAAGCACATAAATATTTTGGAATTATGCAAATAAGGATGTGGGTAAATGCATGGCCGATAGATTCATGATTAAGTCTAGTAACAATGTTACGCTAATGGATTCGAAGCAACAAACGAGATTTAAGACTCACGACAAGAAAGAAACAATTTTCTTAATTTTTCTTAGAATCAATTTTGGAACTGATTGTGACACTTAGACAAATAAGCCCGATCATAAATAAAATACCAAAATTAGACATGTTCATGGATTCAAATGTTACGAGTCTAGCTCTCCATGACTGGCACTATGATAAAAAATTGTTTCTAAAATCAAAGAATACACAACAGTTTTGATTCCAACTTTGTGAAGTTGCAGTTATGTTTTCTTTTTCTTGTTTTCATTTTTCATGAATGTTTTTCCTCTATTAGTGTGAGCGTAATGAAGATGTTGGCTTATTTTATTTAGAAAATTTACTAACGTTATTTTCTCAATTTAAAATACTTGCAAAACTTATTTAAAGAAGCCTTAAAGGGTGCTCCACCACGATGTAAATTCATTCACATGTTCTCCTTCTTTCAACATTTTTTCTACAGTACTTATGCTCAAATTCTTAATTCCCTGGGTATGAATTATGTCATCTTTGTTTTTCTCAAATCACTCCTTTAGTTCAAGACCTTGCAACCCTTAGAGTTTCTCTGGCCATTATGTTTTGGAAAACTAGGGTTTCAAAATTAGAATTTTTGGTGGCAAGCCCTCATGACCTGTCCATCTAACCACCGATTTTAACTATTTCTATTCAATTTTAAGATGTCTCAGAGACTAGTTCCCCCATACCTAGGAGTTGTCTCCAAGAGTTACAACAAGTGGATTAATGGATATTCATGGAATTCTTTGAACAACTACTTGAGGACTTCTTACAAATGCGTCTTCTTAGTTATACATTCATACAACACTACTTTTTCTTACAATTAAGGAATTGATAGTAGTGAACTAAGGATGCGTTGAAGGTACCAATTGACCAAGTTTCAATTGGGTGGTTCATCAATTGTGCTTTTATTATTCCCTTAGTTTTGATGGAAGGTATTGAAATTAGCATTGAAAAACCATTTACTTTAAAGTGGGGAGTGTTAATAAGTTATTGATTCAATTGAGTTATTAAAATATCATCCAATGGGTCAACTAGAATTTGTTCAACCAACTATTGTATGTTGTGATAGAAATATGAAATAGATATCGATTAAACACAACACCAAACACCATATATTTTATTGATCTCAAGAGTTACATATTTATAGTATCTAGATCACTGACAATGGCACATCTAGATAGTTATTACAACTCACACATAGGAAACTGACTACTTCTAGATTGACACCTAGGGACTCATAATGACAACTCACACATTACATGGAAGCATTACTTCCAACACCCTCCCTTAATGCTTACATGTAGAAAATATAAAAAACCCACATTACAACAATAAATAAATTTTTTGTAGATTTGTATGATATGGTCATCATCAACACCCACATCCACTCTAGAATCTCGCAAACATTGCTCTTTCACCACCACATCTTTGAGTTGTCACTTGACCTCCATTTAAAACGTAATTGCCTCTGACCATCGTTGATGAGCTTTGCAGAATTGATGCTTCTCAACCTCCCGGAGCGCAACGGGTCAGTCTCGATACTCAACCATCCTATGGAATTGCACCATCTGTGAATCCACGGCCCTCCATGGCCTTCATCAGTTATCTAGGATAGCATTCTGGATACAGAATGTCTTTATCAGACAATTCTACAACTTGACCTTATAAAATAACTTGTACTGACGCTCCCGGAGCACGACGGGTCACACCAGCGTGGCCTTATTAGGACCTACCTAACTAATGCTCCCGAAGCACGACAGGTCACATTAATATATTGAATAGTTGTCCTATTCTTTGTGGTTCTGCATCATTTAATACTACTACTTAAACTCACACCACAAACTTGGGACACAAAAACAAACACACAATAATAATTGACCTTTTTGTCTATGGCAGCATTACAACAGAGACATTTTCAAATTGATTTTGTGCTCTTTTGGCAAGTAGTGAGCTTGAACTCGACATCTATTTGGTACATTTCAGAGCCTCTCACTGATCGTGAACCACTACAACCCCAAGGCCTCTTCCTTATTCCTTCATAATGTTGTTTGGTTGGCTTAAATGAAGTTCAATACCTCGGATGAGAACCATTCTAGCATAAGAAAAAAAGTTCATCGAAATCCTTGAAACACAATAAAGGATGATGGGGTAGGGTTCGATGTCGAATTACGATGGGAACTACGTATCTACTTAAAAAAAAAATAGGGAAACTCATTTTAGCCACTGAACTCATCCCCACCAGATTTGAGATCCAGATCTTGCTACAGCCACTTTGATTCATTTCTAAATAGATGCACAAATTTTTATTCATGCAATTCATACAAATCTCCACACAAACACATTATATGGAGAAAGAAAAAATATGCAAATTGACTGATCCAACGTGTTCCCAAATGTAGTTAACATTCGACCTCTCTCCTCCAAAAAATCAACTAGATGTCTAGAATGGCTAAATCACAACAACGACTTTTCCTTTAATAGTGTGCGGGTAGCTTCACTTAGGCAAAAAATAAGCAAGAGATCACATAAGGAGGTGTAATTCTTAGGGAATCTCATAAAAAGAAATTCCACGATGGCTCAGGATTTGATCACCACTTTGCAAGCACGGTCCTAATCTTGAAATATTTTTGCAAATTTCTAATTCACAGTGTTGAGTACCACCAGCAGTGATGATGCTGGTCTGCGCATTTGGTGCTTCTTCCCTCACAACAACTTATTTCCAGAATTCACATGGAAAACTTCCAATGTTCTCACAAATCTAATTATTCTCAGCCACTGAGGCATAACGACATTCAATAATAAACCAGGAGTGATGAAAACATATGTAACAATCTTGAACACGCATTACACACAGGAAAACTAAATTCACACACAAAAATAATTTATGCACAAAAACAATAACACTCAAAGATCTCATCTTCTTGGGATTCCCATAAAGGAATCAAGCCAGAATAGGCTCTGATACCATGATAGAAATATGAAAGAGAGATCGATTAAACACAACACCAAACACCATATATTTTATTGATCTCAAGAGTTACATATTTATAGTATCTAGATCACTCACAACGTCACATCTAGATAGCTATTACAATGCACACATAGGAAATTGACTAATTCTAGATTGAAACCTAGTGAATCTCAATGACAACTCACACATTACATGGAAGCATTACTTCCAACATGTTGTTGACAAATGTGATTGTATAATACTATGATTAACAAAGACTATTGAATTGACAAATATTGATGTGCTCTTGTCTATGTTGTCTTGTTGTCTAGTCAACTAATCAACTAGGAATTTGCTTTAAAAAACCATTTAGGAGAAGGACAAGTTCATGGGAAGATTCCCTTTGTCATAAATGTCAAAGGGTGAGAGTTGTAGATAAGGGGAGTATTGTAGCAAGTGAGAAAACACTTTTTATTCCTAGTAGATTATGTTCATTCCAGGACTTCCATTAATGACAAAGTGAGTGATTCTTGAACAAATTGTTTTCATTGATGTCAAATGGCTTATATCATTGATAATACATGTAAGTATCTGTGATGCAGGTAAATTCTAAGTGCGGACACAAACCATTCCTCTAGCCCGAGAGAGCAGGTCTAGTCACAAACAAACAATCTATGGAAGATTTCCTTAGGCTAGAATCAATCAAGAGGGCCTAACTCTTAGAATTCTATTTCGCTTGGTGATGATTCTACTTCCTCGCTCCATCTATCTTTCATTTCCTTCCTTCACACACTTAAAACAAGCAAACAACAACAAAAAACAAATGTGATAGCATATAATATTGTATTCAACCTACTTAATAGGTCAAGAAACATTAAGCCATAAATATGTGAGATGGCATTTCATGTAGGAAATCAATCGATAGTTGCATCTATATTAGTTCAAGAAGAGATTACAACCGATCTCTTGACGTTTTTGTTCTCTTCCAACATATCCAGGTTCCCACACTTCTGCTAGCACCTCATGGACAACTTCAACAATGGTAGTCTCAAGGCTCTTCCCCCTAGTCTTCACACCAAACCAAACTCACAATTTTCCTTAAGCACAAAATAGAAAGCTACAAACTATGGTTAGCTTGTTGACTACTCCAAAATCAAAACCTTAGCCAGAACTTAATTAAGACTTGTTGAAGCCCCAAAAATCAGGTCTACAACAAGGGGGATACCCACCCGGTCCGGACCTTGGTTGGCAGCTCCTTTTCCGTTTGGTATGGTGTGTCCGACTGGGGATATGGGACCAGTTTCACAATTTAGGTGTGTGTGTGTGTGATGGACTGATATTTCTCTTTCTAACAGTTTCTAAATGGAATACTTTTACTCTAATTCTAATCTAATAATATAAAAATTGTATTCTAATGAGCAGAAATATCTAAGTCTACACTAACCCGGGGTGTAACCTTTCTTTTATGCAATCTAAAATGATTTCAAATAACAACTGGTAATAAAGATCATCAACTATTATGAGAAAAGAATTCAATAAAGATGAACCACTTCGTATAAAAAGTTAGACGAAACAGTTGTGAAAAACATATAGCATAATAAGCTATTCATACATTAAGCATAAATAAATAGCTATCACTGTACAAAAGTGCCAAATGATAACTCAGGCATTCATACATTAATATATAAACAACTGAACATGAAAATCACTTTAACACAAAGGCAAAAATAGTTAAGAGATAGAAGTACCATTTATAACTAGTCCTACTCATGAGCTTCAAGCGATAATGATTTATCTCTTCTTGATCAAACATCCACTAAGAGTACAAAAGTGCAACATCAGTAGCAGATATCAAATGTAAATATCAATAAATCTTGTTCCATTCATTCATCAAAACCTCCTCAGAGGGTATAGAAGTGCATGTTCTGGGGATAAGTTTTTGACAAATTTCAAGACCCTTCTCTAAATGCATGAGAAGGGTTTAAATACTACTAACTAAATCTAAAAATAAATTATTACAAAAATGTAGGATGCGGTTTAAATGACCGTCCTCATTTCAGGAAAATAAAACAAAATTAAAACTAAAATTGAATCTAAGATTAAAACTACTTTTGCATCTGGTCCTTGAAATCACACGCATGCAGCATTTGTTTGAGAAGAGTCGGCTGGCCGACTTCCGATTTTAGCTGAGTTGAGAAAACAGAATTGGCAAGAGCTGGCGCCATCTTTTCAGCCGAATTGATGATACACTTAAGAGTCATCCATTGGCTATGTGGCTTTACCAAGTATGCCCAGTAATAATCCCAGTTCAACTTGGTTAACCCTTGGATTGCTTCTGCCTTTTCTTGGGCCTTCTACTTCCAATCTGTCTCTATTGTTGCTTTCTTGCAATTTTCGGGGCTTGCAGGTGACTGGGCAATTAGCAGCTTTCCTTTTCAAGAAATTTTTCTCAGCGATGCGCGATTAGCGCTAGTAGCGCATCGAAACTACCTCCGTTTCTTGATCCGGGTTTCCTTGATGCTTTTTTCTCCTTTTGCACTTTTTCCTTCTAGTGGATATAAAGTTCAAAATTTGTAAAAATAATAATTCCGTAAGCTCTTGACCTTGAGTCTTAAACTATCTATTTTTGATATCAACGCTGTCCAGTATCCACTTAACCATGTCCGTGTATGGGAGAATTTTGGGTCTTGCTACTATCCAGTGTAAGAATGAGCAAGCTAGCTCTGTGATGGATGCCTCAAAAGAACTATTTGGGCCAGCAGTAGCAGTAACTTCCATTACTCTGGGATTCTCCTCTTCAAGCAGATTATACATGCCTTCCCACGTAGCAATTCTTGTGTCTCTTTTACAGGCCGTGTCTGTATACAAGGGTGCCATTTCTTTTTCTTCAGAGCTCGGAGCTTTGCTTTTCTTTCCCATTTTCTCCTGCGTATTGCTTTGTATCGTTCTCTGTTCTCCGTTCCTGTAATTTACAAGTGAAGTGAAAATAATGACAAGGAAGGGTGATGGAAAAGTTTTAAATGTTGAAGATGCATAAAGTATACCACCTTACATGAGATGAGTTTTCGATAAGCACGAACCATATTCCATTAATAACTGGCAACTAACTCATTGATTAGCATTAAAGCGCCTAACCAGGTGTCAGCTTATGGAAAATACTTTTTTGAATAACGAGCCCGAAAGATCTCCGATGAACCGATTTTGCGATTTGTTTCGCAATATCACAGATTGCAATATCGCGGAATCACAACATCGCAGAGTTGATCGTTCGTGACATCGCATTATCGCATTGTCATTATTATCGCGAAATTGCAATATCGCAGATTGCAGGAACGTGATATATGACAATCTTTGTTATTCTGTTTCCTGCGAAATGCGATTTGCGATCGGCTTCATCGCATATCGGCAAATTAAAGTATTTCAAATGTAAGTTGTGCTTGATGTATGCGATGCGATATTTTATTATCGTGTATCACGATCTCGCAATGTTGGAATTCGGTTTGTAAGGTGGTATCCTGTCATCTTTTTGCGATGCGATATATCCTAAGGAAAGATTTTTGTCTTACCTTATCATAAAACTTAGATTTTTTAGATTTTGCAAGGGAGTTTCCTAAGTTTATGATGGTAAGCTTTTATTCGAAAAGGAAATTTAAGCACTAATTGATTTTTTGAATTTCTTAACTAAGGGTCCCCTTTTATTTAGTATTAGGAATAACACTCAATAAGGAGGGGGGTTGTTGCTGGCCACAACAATTGGCGATTCAATTGGAAGAACCAGTTATCTCTGTTATTCTTTTGAATTTTCAAAACTTTCAAAAGAGAAAAATTTCCAGAAAATTAAACTTTACTATGGAAAGACTAAGTACGTTATGCTTTTTCCTATTAATGATATTTCGTTTCTTCCAAGGATAATTTTAGGGGCGAATGTTCGCCCTTTGGCGAAATTAAGGGGTTTTAAATTTTTAGTGGGCGAATATTTTGTATCATAGTACATTTTTACAAATCACCTCAAATAGCCCACCTTATTTTAAGGGAGAGGGTAAAAAAGGTAAATTTAGCCCTTGAAATTAGGACTTACAACCTTCCATTCGCCCATTTTCAAGAATAGGTTTTATTTAAGTGAATCCATTCGCCCATTTTCAAGAATAGGTTTTATTTAAGTGAATCCTATGGGCCAAATACCATATTTATAAAAGAGGTATGGTAAATTAATAAAAATATAAATAAATGAGAGGTATGGTAAATAAATAAAACATTTTTTATATTTACTCCATAAGTCACCTTATATACATGTAAGGGTGTAAACAAATAAAAATATAAGTAAAGTGGAGGTATGGTAAATAAATAAAATGTCTTTTTATACTTACTCAAAAGGTATGGTAAATAAATAAAAATATAAATAAACTAGACGTACCGTAAATAAATAAAATCTCTTTTTATATTTAGTCCATAACCCTCGTTTCTATTTATGAAGGCTCAAGAAATATGTTTTATTTAAGTGAATCCTATGGGCCAAATACCATATTTGTAAAAGAGGTATGGTAAATTAATAAAAATATAAATAAACGAGAGGTATGGTAAACAAATAAAACATTTTTTTTATATTTACTCCATAAGTCACCTTATATTTACGAACACTCAAAAAATGGGTTATATTTAGGTGAAACCTATGGCCAAAATACTATGGGACAAATACCATGGACTAGATTGTTATTAATACCATGCAAAAAATCATTATTAACCCTAATATTAGAATTAATAAAAATAAAAATGGCACATGGTATTGACCCATGGTATTCACAAAAATGGCACATGGTATTCACCTGGAATGTAGCATATTTAAATGGGGGAATTAAACCAGCATGTAGCCTATGCTAACATTCACTAGGACTTTACAAAGTTTTATTATTTAGTGAAAGACTCGCCAAGATCTTACAAGATTTTATAATTGAGTAAAATATTCGCCATGCCTGGTGAGAGATTCGCCAAAAAATTATATATACATATTATATTATTGATAAAATCGACTTCCATTTTTCCTATATACCATGGAGATTCGCCCATTTATTATATTTATAAATTTGGGGGGGTTCTTAAAATTTTCCCTGGTTTCTTCTTTTTCCAACTTTGATTATTTATTCTCTCAAGCTAGTCCTTGTATCTACATCAGTCATTACTTGGTTTATAAAGATAAAAACAAAGTCTTCTCTGTAAATCAGTTTTAAATATGCTCATTTGTCGTAGGTAGAGCCTCTGCTGCCAGCAAGCGTTTATAGCTTCGATAGGGTTACCTATTATCCAGCAATGATCTTGTATCCTACTTAGAGAAATTTACAACTTTTCAAGGAAAAATCCATTTCCACACTTTTTGCTTTCATTTTCTTTTTTATCCTTAAAGAACAATGTCTTGGTTTGGTAGCCAATTCATGACACAGTCATTCACTGATTTATAACTTTGCTGAACAAGATGGCTTGTGATGAGACCCCTTGTCTTTTGATTACAACAATCTTGAGTCATTGCCCTGTTGTGGTATGCAGTATTTGGCAAAGTCAGCAAGCTATAACATCCATGATCATGATAAGTCAGCTCGTGATGAGACCTCTTACTCTTTAAGTTAAAGTGTATCTTTGGATCATTCTCCAAATATTGTAGTTTCCTAGGTGGGGAGGAAGTCATTGTTTCCTTAAGACGGCTCTGGACGACAATGATAGAGTTTTTTGGAAAGAGCCTTTCTACAGAGAATCTTCATTTTGTTATTGATACCTTTCATTTGACTGAAATAAAACAATTTCTAACTAAAGGTGGATTTTCATCAAATTTACAAAGTTGAAACTAATATCATTACTAGACCTATAGTCTTTAACTATATCTTTCAATAGTAATGATCTATTTTTCAGAAAGAATTCTGTTTATACAAGTGAAAAAACAAAATCTAGAAGAGAATTTGTGTCTTTTTCGTGAATCTCAAACGTAACCATTTACAACCGATTTAGGGAAAGAGAAACAACTACTCTACAAGAATAGAAGAATGATCTTCTATGGAAAATAATTTTTAAAGAATTGACCATTAACAGGTAAAGAATCTCTTTTCCCTGTTAAATATTGTAACATGAAAGTAGATGGACCTATGAATTCTATGATTTGAAAAGGACCAAGCCACATTCTTTGAAATTTTGTATGTTTCCCCTTTTCCTCATGAGCCTTCTCCCATTTTAAAACTAGATCTCCCATCTGAAAATATTTTTTGGATATCATATTGGAATCAAAAGAAGCCTTCAATAATGCTTGGTGATGGGTGTGAGTTATCTTAGCCCGTTCTCATTGTTCTTCTAACTTAATTAATTCCAGCTACCTTAGTTGTAAGGAAGAAGTTGGTGCTTCATCAATATATTGAACCAAGGCTAAAGAGGGAATTGCCAGATGTGTTGGAAGAGCCACTTCTTTCCCATAAACTAAATTAAAGGGAGAAGTGTGCGTTATTCGATCTGCCCATAAAGCATATATTAAAGAATTATGCCAAATTTTATGATTTTGGTCAATGGTTCGCTTAATGATTCTAATTAAGTTCTTATTTGTAGATTCAACTAACCCATTCCCTTGTGGGTAATAATTGGCAGAGTATTTAAGCTTGAAACCCCTTTTGAGTGCAAATTCAGTCATTGCATTAGCAGAAAAATATGATACATTATCAAACATTAAAGCGGAAGGCAACCCAAACCTGGTGATTATGAACTGATCTATGAATTCGATGATATTTTCAGCATTAGCCGTCTTGAGTGGTGTTAGACTCCATCTTGTATGTCAAATGTGAGATTGATTCTTCTTCAAAACCCTGTTTTGAAGAAGAAATCATTAAATGTGTTTTTAGAATATGTATCAAATTCTCCAGCTCTTCAACTGGCAGCGACTTCAAGCTCCTATCTCTGCAAAAGCACAAAGAAAACAAAACATCATCAGCAATCAAAGTCTGGCAATTTAATAATCAAATCAACAATGCCTTCCGCTCCTTCATCCATTACTCGTACACGACAAGCTTTGAATCTTTCCAAGATCAGTCTACTTCAAGCAAAGATGACGAATCTAAAGTAAATCAAACTCCAGTTTTTCATGTAGCAGAGGCTGCCTTGAATGAGCAACCAAAATCTCAAAGTGTGTTGGATGAAGTTAGAGAGGGGTCGCGTGGGAAAGAGAATTCTTCTGGAAAATTGATGTTGCCTATTGGGTCAGTTGGGCGGATATCCTCACCACCTCGTCCTCTAGTTGCCGCTTGTTGTGCTTCAGCTGGTGATGCTGATATTTATGAATACTTTTGTTGGGGAGCAGTAATAGGCTTTGACAAAGCAAAGTGCCTAGAACTCCGAGCAGCAAAATTACTGCCAACATCTTCTCCGATTGTTCATCTGGCAGCAAGTCAGCACCATCTTGCAGCTATTACTGCTGCTGGTCAAGTTTGGCTGTGGCGAAATAAACATGGCAATATTCATACACGTTGTAATGAATGGGAACACATAGCTTCCTTAGAAGACAAGGGGGTTGTCCTGGTTGATGTTGCAGGTCCAGATCTTGATCGGGCTTCAGGTGGATATGAGGCTGACCAAGAAGATCAGGTTCCAGATCCTTTTTATCTAGTTGCAGTCGGTGCTGATGGGCAGGATTTTATCCTTCAGGGCTCACTGCCTCAGGAGCCTGTCCGAACGTATCAACTCAGTGATGAACCCCGGCACCTTTCTCTGAAAGATGTTCTTTTGCAGTTGGGCCACCCATCACTAAATAATGCAGGTCAAATTGTACAAGTGAGTGTGGGTACAGTGGAGGCACCAGACGAATCATCCTTCATTGGGTACATCACTGATACTGACCATGTCTATATACGTTCTGCCTCAAGAGATTATATGGAGGAGGTCAACTTAGTATCTGGCTACACTGGCAAGCCAATCAAAATTCAGTGCGGCAGAGTTTACCATGCAATAATAATGACAGATGATGGCCGTGCATGGACATGGGGTCGTGGTTATTATCCTGGTATTAACGCATTTGGTTCTTCAGGTTTCTCAGATGCCACATGCCAGCCTGCAGTTCGAATGGATGGGAGCACGATCAGCAGAAAGGTCATCATCCTCATCTCTGCGAGCTTCTGCAAACTTCAAGAGCAAACTAAACATTAGGCTGTATAGATGAGCCAAGAACGGGTGCTGGCGACTCTACCAGTTCACCAAAAATTTCGAAGGCAATAATAGCTACCTCCTCATCTCTATTTGCAAGACATTGCCGTAAAACATTCAAAATGCAGTTTACAAATACTGTTTGTCGTGTGGAAAAATGTGGTCTCAAGAAATCTCCTATAGTCTCTGTTAAAGAGCTGAAGAAGAATAAGTTGGAAAGGATTTTAACTATTGTCTTGTAATCCATAAGGGATCCAGACGAGATTGTACGTGGAGCCAACATTTTTCTCATTGGGACAGTTTGCAGAGCATTTACAGCCTGAAATTGTAGCACATTATGAAATTGTTCTTCCTTGTATTCTGGATGCTCTTGGATGTGTCAGCGGAAATGCAGGAAAAATCATACTATGCATTGGCTGCATTCTATGAGCATATGGGAGCAGAGATCCTTCCTTATCTTGATCCTCTCATGGGAAAGCTGCTTGAAGGATGGCATAGCAATCGTCGTGAATTACAAGAGACATGCATGTCTGCAATTGGGTATGCTGCTGCCGCTGTAGAATTAGCTTTCATTCCATATGCCGAGAGTGTTCTAGAATTGATGAAGATTTTCATGGTGCTTACCAAGGATGAAGATCTTCGTGCATGGGCAAGAGCTACTGAGCTTGTAGGAATAGTTGCAATGGCTATTGGACGGCCAAGAATTGAGCCAATATTACCTCCTTTCATTGACGCTGTTATTGCTGGCTTTGCTTTGGATTTCAGTGAGCTTCGGGAATATACTCATGATTTCTTTAGTAACTTAGAAGAGGTTATGGGTGAAGGATTTACACAGTACCTTCCTCGTATTGTTCCTTTGGCATTTGCTTCATGCAACCTTGATGATGGATCAGCAGTGGATATTGATGAGTCTGATGGTGATGATGCCGCAAATGGATTTGGTGGTGGAAGCTCAAGATGATAGAAGAGTCCGCAACATTAGTGTTAGAATTGGAGTCTTGGATGAAAAAGCAGTTGCTACTCAAGCTATTGGTTTGTTTGCGTTCAAGCTATTTCGTGATCCTAGAGTTTGATTGCTGATAGGATTCGATTCTTATTTTAAGACTTCAGTCAATGCTTCAACAGGATCTGCACTCCATATGTCAGCCATCAGAGGATTTTTAGGAATACGTTGTTTTATTTTAGAATAGAGGAAACGCTTTTTTGCCATTTTTATAACTGCAGATGAAACAACGCCCCTGTTTTGGGGGTCGATCTGTTGTTTTTTCTAAAATAGTTTATTTAATGTATTAAAATAATCATTTGTAGAAGGGGGGAGAGTTCTGAGTGCTGAGAGCTGGTGGAGAACAGAGCTTACCATGTACAGTTTTTGGCAGAGAATTTAATGAAATTACACAGCTCTGACTTCTGAGATTCCTGTGGTATGATAATTTAGCATAAGTTTTTCTTGTGTTTCATATGTGATCTGTTATGTTTCATTTTACTACATGATCATTTCTAATTGAACAAATGAAGTGTTTAGGTAGAATTCATAGTATTATATGCTCTGCCTATAAGTTTGTTCATATTCAATGTTTTCTTCTGTTTGACAAGGATTCATCTCCTATGCCCTTGTCAGCTCCTCACCAGTCTTGCCATCCCATTTAAATCTAGATTTGGTGTTAAATTTCTTGCCTACCTTGCCTCAGTCGATAATCTGTGTTGTTCATTATATTTCTCTGTTCAAGCTGTGATGTTGCCCATGCAGCCCGGAAAAACCCCGTCATTTAATTAAAAACCCCAAATCAAACTCTTTTATCAATTTACTAGCCTAAAATCAGTGTTACCTTGTTGGTCATCTCATCCATTGAAAATTTTACCGAGATAGACCGGAGAGAGCCTTCTCCTGCCCCGTAGGGCTAGCTACGAGGCTAAATGGTTTGATGTTGCCTTGAGGTTTACCTTTCTCACCCTGAGGTGAAATTTCAAGCGCTAACATCCTGGCGACCATACTGGGGAGAACATTCAACTTGTTGATTGTCTTGTCCCAGTACATGAAACAAATTGCAGATCTGATGTTGATGGTGGACAGCAGTCGGACACTTATGCAGGCTGAACCATTCACCTGGCGTCTCCAATTTGATCCAGACATTCCAACGCATGCTGATCTGTTCATGCAATGGTAGGGTATGTGGCAAACCCTGCACTTTGTGAAGCTCTAAACGGAGTTAGAGAGTGGTTAGTGGATATTGAAACTAATGAAGAATTTTTCAGTGACTTCTTTCAAAGTTTGAAATCGCCAGAGTTCTCTCCTGAAGCTAAAATTGGTGCCTATGAGTTAATTGTTCAAAGAATTGAAAAGGAGATTCAAGAATTAGATGAACAAATCCAGTCATATGATTTCCAAGACCCTAAAAAGTTTTTGGAAATCGTTCCTCCATTGAAACAAGAAATAACATATTTGCCTATAGATGTATACATTGACAATGTGCAGCTGGAAGTATGCATTGCAGAGTTGGGACAGCCAACAGAGTCCGGCTTCCGTGATCCAATGGCAACATATATGGACATGTTTTTCACTTTGATTGATAGATCAGACTGTCTTTTCCGTGACCAGGCTCAGTACGTGCATGAAGGGCTGCTAGCAATTAAATCGGTGTCTTGGTGGAAGTATTCTCAAGCAGCGGCATCATTTTCAGGTTTACTTGAATGGTTAATATGGCATTTTAGTATTACTTGATCTATTGTTTGTGCAGCAAAGTAGGGTAGTTTTGTACATAAATAAGCAGCCATAAGGGAAACATCTTGTTTTAGTTTGCTTGAAGATTGTTTGAGTTCAGTTTCAGTTTGAAAATTAAGTCAAGAGTTGTGTCGATGATGACTCCATTGCCCAATGGGTGGAGGCACTGTCTGCTCTCCCAAAGTTCTGCGGTTCTTGGCACCTCCACGGAGCGGCAGCTGCCATCCCAAGTGGAGCCGATGTTAGACTCCGTCTTGTATGTCAAATGTGAGATTGATTCTTCTTCAAAACCCTGTTTTGAAGAAGAAATCATTAAATGTGTTTTTAGAATATGTATCAAATTCTCCAGCTCTTCAACTGGCAGCGACTTCAAGCTCCTATCTCTGCAAAAGCACAAAGAAAACAAAAACATCATCAGCAATCAAAGTCTGGCAATTTAATAATCAAATCAACAATGCCTTCCGCTCCTTCATCCATTACTCGTACACGACAAGCTTTGAATCTTTCCAAGATCAGTCTACTTCAAGCAAAGATGACGAATCTAAAGTAAATCAAACTCCAGTTTTTCATGTAGCAGAGGCTGCCTTGAATGAGCAACCAAAATCTCAAAGTGTGTTGGATGAAGTTAGAGAGGGGTCGCGTGGGAAAGAGAATTCTTCTGGAAAATTGATGTTGCCTGTTGGGTCAGTTGGGCGGATATCCTCACCACCTCGTCCTCTAGTTGCTGCTCGTTTTGCTTCAGCTGGTGATGCTGATATTTATGAATACTTTTGTTGGGGAGAAGTAATAGGCTTTGACAAAGCAAAGTGCCCAGAACTCCGAGCAGCAAAATTACTGCCAACATCTTCTCCGATTGTTCATCTGGCGGCAAGTCAGCACCATCTTGCAGCTATTACTGCTGCTGGTCAAGTTTGGCTGTGGCGAAATAAACATGGCAATATTCATACACGTTGTAATGAATGGGAACACATAGCTTCCTTAGAAGACAAGGGGGTTGTCCTGGTTGATGTTGCAGGTCCAGATCTTGATCGGGCTTCAGGTGGATATGAGGCTGACCAAGAAGATCAGGTTCCAGATCCTTTTTATCTAGTTGCAGTCGGTGCTGATGGGCAGGATTTTATCCTTCAGGGCTCACTGCCTCAGGAGCCTGTCCGAACGTATCAACTCAGTGATGAACCCTGGTACCTTTCTCTGAAAGATGTTCTTTTGCAGTTGGGCCACCCATCACTAAATAATGCAGGTCAAATTGTACAAGTGAGTGTGGGTACAGTGGAGGCACCAGATGAATCATCCTTCATTGGGTACATCACTGATACTGACAATGTCTATATACGTTCTGCCTCAAGAGATTATATGGAGGAGGTCAACTTAAAATCTGGCTACACTAGTAAGCCAATCAAAATTCAGTGCGGCAGAGTTTACCATGCAATAATAATGATAGATGATGGCCGTGCATGGACATGGGGTCGTGGTTATTATCCTGGTATTAACGCATTTGGTTCTTCAGGTTTCTCAGATGCCACATGCCAGCCTACATTTCAAATGGACGGGAGCACGATCAGCAGAAAGGTCATCATCCTCATCTCTGCGAGCTTTTGCAAACTTCAAGAGAAAACTAAGCATTAGGCTGTATAGATGAGCCAAGAACGGGTGCTGGCAACTCTACCAGTTCACCAAATTTTTTTTGAAGGCAATAATAGCTACCTCCTCATCTCTATTTGCAAGACATTGCCGTAAAACATTCAAAATGCAGTTTACAAATACTGTTTGTCGTGTGGAAAAATGTGGTCTCAATAAATCTCCTATAGTCTCTGTTAAAGAGCTGAAGAAGAATAAGTTGGAAAGGATTTTAACTATTGTCTTGCAATCCGTAAGGGATCCAGACGAGATTGCACGTGGAGCCAACATTTTTCTCATTGGGACAGTTTGCAGAGCATTTACAGCCTGAAATTGTAGCACATTATGAAATTGTTCTTCCTTGTATTCTGGATGCTCTTGGATGTGTCAGCAGAAATGCAGGAAAAATCATACTATGCATTGGCTGCATTCTATGAGCATATGGGAGCAGAGATCCTTCCTTATTTTGATCCTCTCATGGGAAAGCTGCTTGAAGGATGGCATAGCAATCGTCGTGAATTACAAGAGACATGCATGTCTGCAATTGGGTCTGCTGCTGCCGCTGCAGAATTAGCTTTCATTCCATATGCCGAGAGTGTTCTAGAATTGATGAAGATTTTCATGGTGCTTACCAAGGATGAAGATCTTCGTGCACGGGCGAGAGCTACTGAGCTTGTAGGAATAGTTGCAATGGCTGTTGGACGGCCAAGAATTGAGCCAATATTACCTCCTTTCATTGACGCTGCTATTGCCGGCTTTGCTTTGGATTTCAGTGAGCTTCGGGAATATACTCATGATTTCTTTAGTAACGTAGCAGAGGTTATGGGTGAAGGATTTACACAGTACCTTCCTCGTATTGTTCCTTTGGCATTTGCTTCATGCAACCTTGATGATGGATCAGCAGTGGATATTGATGAGTCTGATGGTGATGATGCCGCAAATGGATTTGGTGGTGGAAGCTCAAGATGATAGAAGAGTCCGCAACATTAGTGTTAGAATTGGAGTCTTGGATGAAAAAGCAGTTGCTACTCAAGCTATTGGTTTGTTTGCGCTCAAGCTATTCCGTGATCCTAGAGTTTGATTGCTGATAGGATTCGATTCCTATTTTAAGACTTCAGTCAATGCTTCAACAGGATCTGCGCTCCATATGTCAGCCATCAGAGGATTTTTAGGAATACGTTGTTTTATTTTAGAATAGAGGAAACGCTTTTTGCCATTTTTATAACTGCAGATGAAACAACGCCCCTATTTTGGGGGTCGATCTGTTGTTTTTTCTAAAATAGTTTATTTAATGTATTAAAATAATCATTTGTAGAAGGGGGGAGAGTTCTGAGTGCTGAGAGTTGGTGGAGAACAGAGCTTACCATGTACAGTTTTTGGCAGAGAATTTAATGAAATTACACAGCTCTGACTTCTGAGATTCCTGTGGTATGATAATTTAGCATAAGTTTTTCTTGTGTTTCATATGTGATCTGTTATTTTTCATTTCACTACATGATCATTTTGATGAAAAGAAATCTTGGGGTAAGCCCAAAATCCCTTTTCATGTAAAAATCTGATCCTGGGTTTTTAGGTTATGACCCACTAAGCCTCTGCTGCGGAAACGTCTTCGGCTTTAAGCCTTTTAATTTATTAACCTGGATCTTCATTTGAATCGAGCATCACTTTAATCACCACCTCAAGCATGCAATATAGGTAATACAATACATTGCAAATGATGGATTCTAATAAAACAATATGGCGCCTCTATATACGTCTGCAATTTCCAACAAATATGCAGAAGCTTGTAACCATTCCTTTATTATATAAAACAGCGTTTGAATGCTTTTAAATAACCACCACAATATTACAAAATACCAAATCTCCAATCTGACTGATCGGAGATCGGAACTCGGCAGGATTGAATGGTTGATTCTACAGCAAACCAGATCCGTGAAGCCGAAGCTGATTGGTGTCCTTCCATTACTGCTGGCATACATTGTAACGTCTATATCCAACAGCTGGAGGCGCTTAGCCTTTATCCATTCTCTGAGAGCGTTAACCTTTGCCGTTGCCACTGCATGACATTCCCTAGCCTCTGCCACTGACATAGCTCGATAATTTACAGGAGCAGGAGTGTTAGTAGAGAATGCATCGAAACCCTGATTTGAACCAGCACAATAAAAAAAACCAGAGATGTTCGGTATGCAAATCAGTAACGAGCTCCACGTCGTATGCCAAATAATTATTTTTTTAGGGAACATAAACTTTGCATAAGGGAAAGACTCGACCATGGATCGAAATCCAAAGATCCTGCGCCCTTTACATGGATTTTAACGGTAAACTTAAACTGTAAAAACTCATGACGCAATAGACAGAAAATTGACATAATCCATAGTTTTGATTATATAAAAAAAACTACTGGTCTAAGGCGTTGCAGCCTTAGCCAATAAATCCACACAACCTACATTGTATCTTCACTAGCGCGCCCCCATCTCAAGCATACAAACATGCTTATAAAGCATTTACAAAGGCGTGAATCTGTTACAAAAAGCTCTCAAAAATACAGGCACGTAGATAACAATCCATCAAATCCTCTTTAAATCTGTTTTAGAGCAGATTTTCCTCCTGTTTTCCAGCTTGACTGTCCAAGTCTTCATCGCTCCTCTTGGATTCCTCTTTAAATTAGAAAAAGGTCAGATGCTCCTGCATTAGATTCCCGAAGTAAAAAAATTTATGACCTCCTGGTCATATTCTTATCTTGGTCTTTAGCAATTCTATCCACTGCATTCCTTCAGTAGAACTGCTTTCATAATCTTCTGTGAGCTGCAACCAACCTCTGCAGTAACAGTCTCTTTCTGTTACACGATACCTCACCAAGCCCTCCGCACTCGGTCTTTTGGCATCCTTCTGGTTCTCTTCTCTGGAACCAATTGAGCACACCTTGCTCTAGGTTGCTGCAAATCTTCTCACCTTCAGCTGTCGCCATCTGCACGACATTAAGACCACAAACTCTCCAACTTAACCAACTGTACCTCCTGCTTCTTCTTCTTTCTCTAGAATCCTTCTCCTCACAGGAAACTTTCCCTGCTCTGATACCACTTGATGAAAAGAAATCTTGGGGTAAGCCCAAAATCCCTTTTCATGTAAAAATCTGATCCTGGGCTTGTAGGCTATGACCCACTAAGCCTCTGCTGCGGAAACGTCTTCGGCTTTAAGCCTTTTAATTTATTAACCTGGATCTTCATTTGAATCGAGCATCACTTTAATCACCACCGCAAGCATGAAATATAGGTAATACAATACATTGCAAATGATGGATTCTAATAAAACAATATGGTGCCTCTATATACGTCTGCAATTTCCAACAAATATGCAGAAGCTTGTAACCATTCCTTTATTATATAAAACAGTGTTTGAATGATTTTAAATAACCACCACAATATTACAAAATACCAAAGTTCCAATCTGACTGATCGGAGATCGGAACTCGGCAGGATTGAATGGTCGATTCTACAGCAAACCAGATCCGTGAAGCCGACGCTGATTGGTGTCCTTCCATTACTGCTGGCATACATTGTAACGTCTATATCCAACAGCTGGAGGCGCTTAGCCTTTATCTGTTCTCTGAGAGCGTTAACCTTTACCGTTGCCACTGCATGACGTTCCCTAGGCTCTGCCACCGACATAGCTCGATAATTTACAGGAGCAGGAGTGTTAGTGGAGAATGCATCGAAACCCTGATTTGAACCAGCACAATAAAAAAAACCAGAGATGTTCGGTATGCGAATCAGTAAACCGAGCTCCATGTCGTATGCCAAATAATTATTTTTTTAGGGAACATAAACTTCGCATAAGGGAAAGACTCGACCATGGATCGAAATCCAAAGATCCTGCGCCCTTTACATGGATTTTAACGGTAAACTTAAACTGTAAAAACTCATGACGCAATAGACAGAAAATTGACATAATCCATAGTTTTGATTATATAAAAAAAACTACTAGTCTAAGGCGTTGCAGCCTTAGCCAATAAATCCACACAGCCTACATTGTATCTTCACTAGCGCGCCCCCATCTCAAGCATACAAACATGCTTATAAAGCATTTACAAAGGCGTGAATCTATTACAAAAAGCTCTCAAAAATACAGGCACGTAGATAAAAATCCATCAAATCCTCTTAAAATCTGTTTTAGAGCAGATTTTCCTCCTCTTTTCCAGCTTGACTGTCCAAGTCTTCATCGCTCCTCTTGGATTCCTCTTTAAATTAGAAAAAGGTCAGATGCTCCTGCATCACATTTCTAATTGAACAAATGAAGTGTTTAGGTAGAATTCATAGTATTATATGCTCTGCCTATAAGTTTGTTCATATTCAATGTTTTCTTCTATTTGACAAGGATTCATCTCCTATGCCCTTGTCAGCTCCTCACCAGTCTTGCTATCCCATTTAAATCTAGATTTGGTGTTAAATTTCTTGCCTACCTTGCCTCAGTCGATAATCTGTGTTGTTCATTATATTTCTCTGTTCAAGCTGTGATGTTGCCCATGCAGCCCGGAAAAACCCCGTTATTTAATTAAAAACCCCAAATCAAACTCTTTTATCAGTTTACTAGCCTAAAATCAGTGTTACCTTGTTGGCCATCTCATCCATTGAAAATTTTACCGAGATAGACCGGAGAGAGCCTAAATTTCACCAAGATAGACCAGAGAGAGCCTTCTCCTGCCTCGTAGGGCTAGCTACGAGGCTAAATGGTTTGATGTTGCCTTGAGGTTTACCTTTCTCAGCCTGAGGTGAAATTTCAAGCGCTAACAAGTGGGACTGCTTCTGCCCATTTAGTAAAGTAATCTGTTGCTGTAAGGATATATCTAGGATGTTTAGAAGAGTGAGGAACAATCTCACCTATTATGTCCAATCCCCACTAATCAAAAGGCTGTTCAATGGTAACTGGTTTCAGTGGCAAGGATGGTTTCTTTTGCCTCCCAGCAACGATTTGACAGACTTGACATTTCCTTACGTAGTTATGTGCGTCTTTGAATAATATGGGCCAGTAATAGCCTGCGCGCAAAATTTTATGAGCAGTAGTGTCTCCAGCATAGTGTTCACCTGCTGGCCCTTCGTGGAGTTCCTGCAAGACTTTTTCAGCTTCATCTTTCTCAAGACATCTAAGGAGAATAGAATCATAGTTTATTCTAAAAAGAACGTCATGTGCGTCTTTGAATAATATGGGCCAGTAATAGCCTGCACGCAAAATTTTATGAGCAGTAGCGTCTCCAGCATAGTGTTCACCCGTTGGCCCATCGTGGAGTTCCTGCAAGACTTTTTCAGCTTCATCTTTCTCAAGACATCTAAGGAGAATAAAATCATAGTTTATTCTAAAAAGAACGTCATTCATGAGCTAATATTGTTTGGCTTTTAACCTTAGGGCTCTTTTCTTGGTATGATCGAGGTTTGAAGGAGCATATCCATTCTTTAGATAATAAATAATATCAGCGTATAATGACTCAACATCGTTTAGGCTTACCTCGTACACTTGTACCTCTGCAGATGGATTTTCAGACATTAGTGATGCTCCTGCCAGCATTTTGAAAAAGCCTTGACCTTTTACAATACTTTCTGGTTTGATTTCTACGTCATATTCCTGTAAGGAATTAACCCAATTGGCCCTTTTCTCACCCACATCCTTCTGTACTAGAAGATTTCTTACAGCTGGAAATGGTACTATGATCTTGGTATGTGTTTTGAGTAAAAAAGGTCTGAAATATTTGATTTCTTTGAAAACGGCATAAGCTTGTTTCTCCACATCTGAATAATTCAACTCAGCACCTTGTAAATTGGAATTGAAAAAAGCAATTGGGGCTTCCGCCTTTTCTTGATTTGCTTGAGTGAGTAGCGCAACATATGATCTATCCGAGGAAAATGTATACAATATAAAAGGATCGAAAAAATTTGGAGTTGCTAAAGATGGAGCATTAATAATTGCTTGTTTGATCAGATTGAATGCCTCATGTTCATCTTGGCCCCATTTAAAATTTGTGTTCTTTTTAATCATGGCTTGTAAAGGAGACACGATTCTTGAAAAGTCTGGAACAAATCTCTTTACAAAGTTGATCTGGCCAAGGAAAGATTGCATGGCTTTCTTGTTATGGGATAGGGGTACTGCGGAAATTTCCCTGATTCTGTCAGGATCTATGTGAATTCCAGATTTTGACACTATGAATCCTAGAAGTTTTCCTTCACTTAATGCGAAAAAGGATTTTTTCAGGTTAAGCGAAATCCCATACCTTAAACAACGTTGGAAGATTTGTTTTAAATCTCTGATATGGTTGTTTCGTTTCTTGTAATAAACAG
The DNA here is from genome assembly GCA_031772625.1 of Pinus tabuliformis. NCBI lineage: Eukaryota > Viridiplantae > Streptophyta > Pinopsida > Pinales > Pinaceae > Pinus > Pinus tabuliformis. Next base: position 202,813,067 of record CM062813.1, read on the forward strand.
TGATATCATCCAAATAGATTACCACTGATTTATTAACTAACCCCTTGAATGCGATGTCCATGGCTCTCTGAAATGTGGCACCCGCATTAATCAATCCAAATGGCATCTTTTGATAAGCGTGTGTGCCCCACTTAGTTCTGAATGTAGTTTTTAGTTGATCGTCGAGATGTACCAACACTTGGTTGCATCCTGAGAATCCATCCAAGAATGACATTAATTATGAGCCCGCAACTGCCTGCAATATTTGTTCCATGGGAGGCAAAGGAAAATTATCCTTTTGGCAGGCCTTGTTAAGGTTTCGAAAGTTAATGCAGATTCTAATATCTCTGTTTTTTTTCTAATAGTTACCATATTGGAGACCCATTTAGAATGTCTAATGGGAAAGATTATTTTGGTTTTAAATAACTTATTGAGTTCAGTTTTAATCTGATTTTCTAAATTAGGATGGATCTTTCTCAACTTTTGTTGGACAGGTTTTCCATTATCGATCATTGGGATAGTATGTTGGATGATGGAGGTGCCGTATGTTTTGAGTTCGTCGTAATTCCAAGCAAAGACATTTTTGTATTGTTTCAAGAGATGGATATACGCTATTTTTTCTTCAGGGGCTAGGCCAAGGCCTAGGTTGATATTCTACGGTTTGGCATCAGTTCCTAGATTTACTAATTCATAATTCAAAGTTGAACTTTGGAGTTTTGAATTGGTAGATCTTTTGAATCGATCTTTCAAATCATAAAGGTCTTCTAATTTGACTACTGATTTAGGTATAGCATTGTTAGTACTATCCTGTTGCAATTGTTGGTCATGTTGGTCTTCGTCAATTATTTGATTGGTGTAGGATCCTTCAGATGTGAGGAAACTCATGATATCAGGATCGTCATTGAAAATCCTCCAATTGGTAATGTTATCAGGAATAGATGGTCTAAAATTAACTCAATTGAAAATCGGTCAGGGCTAAAATCTTCTGAAGGAATGAGCTTGGAAGCTACGTTGGCTAAGAGGTCTGCGTTAGCATTCTGGAGTCTAGGAATTGATGAAATATTAAATGCTATAAAATTTTCAATCAGCTCTTGAACTAAAGATTGGTAATGCTTTAAATGACTTGATAAACAGTGTATAGTATTACGTACCTATCTAAATACAATTTCAGAATCTCCGAAAACTTGCAGGTATTTGACGTCTAGTCCGATTGCTTTGTATAACCCTTGGATTAAAGCCTCGTATTTTGTGGTATTTTTGGTGCAATCAAATTCGAGTCTGCAAGTTAGAATAGTTTTATCTCCCTCTAGACTTACTAACACGCATCCTGCTCCTGCTCCTTCGTTAGACTTAGAACCATCAAAAAATAATTTCCAAAACAAAGATTTATTTACAGGACTATCTATAAAATTAATGCATTTAGAACTATCTGTTTGAGAGAAATTTTCTACTTGAGATAAAACAAAATGTTCTAAGTAAGGTGAAGTATGAGCATTAAAATTTCCTAGGAAAGAATCTACTGAAAAGTTGCCAATGATGTTAGAATTATATGCTATTGGTTCATTTTCTCCCTCGAGTTCTGTTACTATGTATTTATGATGTTTTTCTCGCTCAACTTTTATTTGATTTGGTTTACCATTGTAAGGGAGCCACATGTGCGACCAGTCAGTTGCAAAGTATCCATGAAGTTTTTCTGACCAATCTCTACTAAGAATTAAGCCATAAAATTCCGGAATATCAGCAACTAAAATGTCGATAACTTGACATACCTTTGGGCAGGGAAAATTTTAAGAACCCCCCCTAAATTTATAAATATAATAAATGGGCGAATCTCCATGGTATATAGGAAAAATGGAAGGCGATTTTATCAATAATATAATATGTATATATAATTTTTTGGCGAATCTCTCACCAGGCATGGCGAATATTTTACTTAATTATAAAATCTTGTAAGATCTTGGTATTACCACGGGTTATCATAAACCTGGAGCTTAAAAATTACTATTAGTAATTTATAAAAATTAATAAAATTAATAGTTTATTTTTAGTTTATTTTTTATTTTAACCAAGCTAAAATGTTTAACATAAATTAAATTACAACATCCAATTTTACTCTTGATCCACCAGAGGGATCAAATATTTTTTCACTCTATGCTAGTTTGCATATCATGATATTTGATACCTCTCGAGGGTTAGTAGATCCAAAGTAAAGATGGATCTATGCTAGTTTAATTACCCCATTTAAATAGGCTACATTCCAGGTGAATACCATGGGTCAATACCATGTGCCATTTTCGTGAATACCATGGGTCAATACCATGTGCCATTTTGGTGAATACCATGGGTCAATACCATGTGCCATTTTTATTTTTATTAATACTAATATTAGGGTTAATAATTTTTTTTTACATGGTATTAATAACAATCTAGTCCATGGTATTTGTCCCATAGTATTTTGCCCATAGGTTTCACCTAAATATAACGCATTTTTTGAGTGTTCGTAAATATAAGGTGACTTATGGAGTAAATATAAAAAAATGTTTTATTTGTTTACCATACCTCTCGTTTATTTATATTTTTATTAATTTACCATACCTCTTTTACAAATATGGTATTTGGCCCATGGGATTCACTTAAATAAAACCTCTTTCTTGAGCCTTCATAAATAGAACGAGGGTCATGGACTAAATATAAAAAGAGGTTTTATTTTTTTACCATACGTCTAGTTTATTTATATTTTTATATAAAAAGAGGTTTTATTTATTTACCATACCTTTTGAGTAAGTTTAAAAAGACGTTTTATTTATTTACCATACCTCCATTTTACTTATATTTTTATTTGTTTACACCCTTGCATGTATATAAGGTGACTTTCCTGAAAATGGGCGAATGGATTCACTTAAATAAAACATATTCTTGAAAATGGGCGAATGGAAGGTTGTAACTCCTAATTTCAAGGGCTAAATTTACCTTTTTTACCCCCTCCCTTAAAATAAGGTGGGCTATTTGAGCTGATTTGTAAAAATGTACTATGATACAAAATATTCACCCACTAAAAATTTAAAACCCCTTAATTTCGCCAAAGGGCGAACATTCGCCCCTAAAATTTTCTATGCCTTTGGGTTGGATGACAGCCTTATGGTAACCTGATTTAATTCGCCAATCACTTCAACTTGCGATCGATCTAGCTGAACTATGCGCATAGCAGATTTCTATGGTTGAACGTTCAATTTTGCACATATTGACCTTGGTAAAATATTTGATGAAGCTCCAGAATCCACTAAGCAATTATGCACGTTTTTATTAAAAATTTCATAAGTAAGGAGAAATGGGGGAGTATGAGATCTCGATCTTCCTCCAATTAAGGCAATATCGTTTGGATCAAACTTATTCATCGTATTAGTTGGAGGTCTTCCCATATCATGGGAAGCTTGAGAGATTACAACAACTGGTAAAGGTGCAACTATTATAGCATGTAATTCTTTCAAAAGTACTTTTTGCTGGTGTTTTAACTTGCTCAATTCAAAAAGAGTAATATTGGCCCTAGTCTTTTTCATGTCTTCTATGATATTATACTCCATTTCATCTGAAACGATTAGCTTTTTAGATGGAACTGATGTGTTTGTTTGGACTGGGTTGGTTTGAGTCGCTTTAGGTGATGTTTTCTTGGCTGCGACTTTATCCTTAGTCATCAAGCTTGCACTCTTTGGCTTAGGTGTAGGTTGAGGAGGATCAAGTTGATTTCTGCTACGAGTACTAACCGGGAATGCCTCTTGATCCTCTTCATCTGGGAGGATGAAATCCCACATACCTTGTAACTCTACAACTTCTTCTTCATTGGTATGTTCTTTAGTAGGGTTTTCCTCTTCTTCTTCTTTTGATTCAACATTTGTAATTGCATTAGGGGGTTTGGAATCGATTGAAGGATTTCTTTTAAAAGGCCTATATGGCTTTTTTGACGAAGTTTCTGCTACTTGTTTCTTAATGTGGACCATTTCATTAGACATTGTCTTCAAAACCTTTTGTAATCCTTCTAAATCGAATGGATATTTTGGTTGTTTTTTCTTGGGATCTTCTTTGAAAGACACCTTCTTAGATCTTCGTTCTTCTATCACATTTTTCTTTTCTAGGGCCATAATACATTTCTCTACTACTATTGCTTCTTTCATATTTTGAAGTAAGGTTGCTTTGTTAGCCCTATCAACAAAGGTTGCTAAGTTTGATGGTAAAGCGGTGATGTACCATTCACTTCGCACTTCTTTGCTAGGTTGAGAAGCAGCAGGGATATTGTTTAAGATTTATTGAAACGTAAATTGAAATCTTTGATAGGTTCTCTTGATTTGGCCTTAAGCTTAGACAAGTCATTGATCAGTGTCGGTGTAGACCTGTCATCACCGAACGTGGTCAGGAATTGTTCTTGGAAGATGTCCCAACTAGTAATAGATCCAGATGGTAATGAGAAATACCACGATCCCGTTGTTCCTTGCAAAGTATAAGGAAAAAGTCGAACAACAACATCTTCATTAACAAATCCATTGAGATTTATGGATAGCATAAATTTATTTATATGTTCTTCTGCTAGCATGCCTGCCTCAGGATTGAACTTAGGCAACCATTTTTCAGGATGGGCCGGTAGCTGACTCAAGGGTGCAGGCATTAAGACTGCCCCTGGGTTATTCCATGGAGATTGGGTAATCGCTGAACTACTAACAGAGGAAAGTGTAGAATATGATCCATGCAGTTGATAAGATGAGGGTATTATGAATCTAGATGGTTGAGAAGGAGTTGTGGAATTTCCAATAGGCTGATGGATAATGATATGAAGTGGAGGAGTGGATGGTTGACTTTGCGGTGAAGAGGTTGAGATGGATGATGATGATGAAACTGTCTCACTATCGGATCCTTTAGGAGACTTCCTTGCTCTCTTCCTAGTAGGTAGAGGTAATTCGGTTGTTGAACACCAAACTTTTCGCTTTTTAACCTGGTAAGAGGATGAGCAGGGTTGTATTGCGAAGTCACGTTGTCTTGAGATTTATCAAATTTTTGAAGAGATATAGAAAATCATTGTAGCTTGTCAATCAAAGATTCAACTTCAGGAGGTTCAATAGTAGATTGTCCTGAAATGTCAGGGTTTGTAGTAGTGGCTATTGCTCCAACAACTTCTAACTCTGGATTTAAATATTCTAAATGCAATGGAATAGTCGGAGGAGATGGTTTGGGCGATTTACTCTCAGAATGGTATTTAGATTTGGATTTGCTTGCCATTCACAGTTCGGGGCCCTCCTTCTAGCGCCAAATATGTTGAAGCCCCGAAAATCGGGTCTACAACAAGGGGGATACCCACCTGGTTCGGACCTTGGTTGGCAACTCCTTTTCAGTTTGGTATGGTGGGTCTGACTAGGGATATGGGACCAGTTTCCCAATTTAGTTGTGTGTGTGTGATGGACTAATATTTCTCTTTCTAACAGTTTCTAAATGGAATACTTTTACTCTAATTCTAATTTAATAATATAAAAATTGTATTCTAATAAGCAGAAATATCTGAGTCTACACTAACCCGGGGTGTAACCTTTCTTTTATGTGATCTAAAATGATTTCAAATAACAACTGGTAATAAAGATCATTCAACTATTATGAGAAAAGAATTCAATAAAGATGAACCAGTTCGTATAAAAAGTTAGACGAAACAGTTGTGAAAAACATATCGCATAATAAGCTATTCATACATTAAGCATAAATAAATAGCTATCATCGTACAAAAGTTCCAAATGATAACTCAGGCATTCATACACTAATATATAAACAACTAAACATGAAAATCACTTTAACACAAAGGCAGAAATAGTTAAGAGATAGAAGTACCATTTATAACTAGTCCTACTCATGAGCTTCAAGTGATAATGATTTATCTCTTCTTTATCAAACATCCACTAAGAGTACAAAAGTGCAACATCAGTAGTAGATATCAAATGCAAATTTCAATAAATCATGTTCCATTCATTCATCAAAACCTCCTCAGAGGGTACAGAAGTGCATGTTCTGGGGATAAGTTTTTGACAAATTTCAGGACCCTTCTCTAAACGCATGAGAAGGGTTTAAATACTACTAACTAAATCTAAAAATAAATTATTACAAAAATGTAGGATGCGGTTTAAATGACCGTCCTCATTTCAGGAAAATAAAACAAAATTAAAACTAAAATTGAATCTAAGATTAAATCTACTTTTGTATCTGGTCCTTGAAATCGCACGCATGCAACATCTGTTTGAGAAGAGTTGGCTGGATGACTTCCAATTTTAGCTAAGCTGAGAAAACAGAATCGGCAAGAGCTAGTGCCATCTTTTTGGTCAAATTGATGATACACTTAAGAGTCATCCACTGGCTATGTGGATTTACCAAGTATGCCCAGTAATAATCCAAGTTCAACTTGGTTAACCCTTGGATTGCTTCTGCCTTTTCGTGGGCCTTCTGCTTCCAATCTGTCTCTATCATTGCTTTCTTGCAATTTTCGGGGCTTGCAGGTGACTGGGCAATTAGCAGCTTTCCTTTTTGAGAAATTTTCTCAGCAATGCACAATTAGCACTAATCACGCATCGGAAACTGCCTCTGTTTCTTGATCTGGGTTTCCTTGATGTCCAGTATCCACTTAACCATGTCCGTGTATGGGAGAATTTTGGGTCCTGCTACTATCTAGTGTAAGAATGAGCAAGCTAGCTCTGTGATGGATGCCTCAGAAGAACTATTTGGGCCCGCAGTAGCAATAACTTCCATTACTCTGGGATTCTCCTCTTCAAGCAGATTATACATGCCTTCCCATGTAGCAATTCTTGCGTCTCTGTTACAGGCCATGTCTGTATATAAGGGCCCCATTTCTTTTTCTTCAAAGCTCAGAGCTTTGATTTTCTTTCCCATTTTATCCTACGTATTGCTTTGTATCATTCTCTATTCTACGTTCCTGCAATTTACAAGTGAAGTGAAAATAATGACAAGGAAGGGTGATGGGAAAGTTTTAAATGCTGAAGATGCATAAAGTAAACCACCTTACGTGAGATGATTTTTCAATAAGCACAAAACCATATTCCATTAATAATTGGAAAATAACTCATTTATTAGCATTAAAGTGCCTAACCAGGTGTCAGCTTATGGAAAATAATTTTTTGAATAAAGAGCCCGAAAGATCTGCGATGAAGCGATTTTGCGATTTGCTTCGCAATATCACAGATCGCAATATCGCGGAATCACAACATCGCAGAGTTGATTGTTCGTGACATCGCATTATCGCATTGTCGTTGTTACCATGAAATCGCAATATCGCAGGAACATGATATATGACAATATTTGTTATTTTGTTTCCTGCGAAATGCGATTTGCCATCGGCGTCATCTCATATCGGCAAATTAAAGTATTTCAAATGTAAGTTGTGCTTGATGTATGCGATGCGATATTTTATTATCGCGTATAGTCATCTCGCAATGTTGGAATTTGGTTTGTAAGGTGGTATCCTGTCATCTTTTTGCGATGTGATATATCGTAAGGAAAGATTTTTGTCTTACCTTATCATAAAACTTAGATTTTTTAGATTCTGCAAGGGAGTTTCCTAAGTTTATGATGGTAAGATTTTATTCGAAAAGGAAATCTAAGCACTAATTTATTTTTTGAATTTCTTAACTAAGGGTCCCCACTTATTTAGTATTAGGAATAACACTCAATAAGGAGGGGGGTTGTTGCTGGCCACAACAGGAATAAAGGCTAACACTCTTGTGATTGGGAAAAAGAGAGGTTTATATAGCTAGGATGTAGGGGAGATGGTTCCTCTTCTCATGGGAGAAGGCCTTATCTCTTGGATTAGTTCCATCCTAATAGGGGAAAGGATCCCAAACTAATCTCTTCGACTCCATCTGTCCTAACCATTTACCAGACTTCCGTTACGAAGCTTCTAGAGCTGGAAGTTTCGGCTTCATATTTAAAAAAAATTCCAAAAGAGGATTGGCATGACTGAGAAAGGGCTCAGTCGATCTTATCAGATGTAGGGACAGTTGTAAACCCTGCATATTGGCATGAGGAGGACATGGGTCATTATCGTTGGTCTTTTAAATTGGAATAAAAAGAAGATTTTTAGGGAATGATGCAAAAGGGAATTGTTCTTCTCATGAAGAGGGGCACAATGGGATTTTCTTCATGATAGGAAAGCATGTCGGGAACACTGTAGAGGTCATCCAAGATTGTGGATGGGGAGTACAGGGACAAATGTTTCAATTTCATTTTCAATCATAGTTTTTCATTTAGTTGCAATTCCATTTTCAGTTGTTCATGAAGTGCTGCAATAAATTAGACAATAGTTGTAATCTTATTTTCAGTATTTCATTTTTGGTTCATCATAGATAGCTGCAATCTCATTTTCAGTTTTAATATCTCATTTAAGCTTTGGTTTTGTAATTGATTAAATAGTAGTTGCAATTTCACTCTTAAGTCCTTTTAGTTCATGTTTTGGAAACAATCATAATAGCAAGAAGAGAAACTCTGTTTTTATTTTCTTGGTTAAAACTTTACTTCCAAATATGGCTTAAAGCACTTTTAGCTCTCATTTCATTTTCTCTAGATTCTTAGCAGTAGTAGGTTTAAGATTTTGTTAGGAATTAAAAGATCAAAACCCTAAAACAACTTAAAACTCAAAAACACTAAGTAGTAAGGGCCATCTAGCACATATAGTGCACTACACTTCATCAGCTTATGATAGCCAGATTGATAATTTATTTAGATCAATTTAGGACACTAAATTGACCAAACATTTTGGTACCATTGCCGGGGAAGTGTAACTAGGTAGCCTTATCTCTTACATTCATTAAAAAAAAAAAAAATACAAAAAACAAAAAACAAAACAAAACAATGACATGCATAGAGAAAGAGATTCTAACGGTAGATTTATAGCTAGGGGCAGAAGTTCAATTCCCACAACTCCACCTACTCCACCAAGAATTAGAAAATACACACCTCCATCCCAGACTCATACTCCCAGCCATAGGATTCCTGGAATTCAAGGAGCAGAAACTCAATCAGAAGGTTCTCCTACATCATCCACCAAAAAAGTCCTAGGAGAGAAGACCTTTTTCACCTCCACAGGGGAACCTATTGTAGTTGAAGAACTAAGAATACCTGGTGAGGAAGAAAAAGTAGGAACTCCCTCTCATAGTCCATTGATAGAAGAACTAGAGGAAGAGGGAATAACCTTGTAGGTTGAGCCCTATACTGACTCTGAGGAAACTATAATGGAAGAAGAAGAACAAGATGGATAATTCTCACTATTTGGAGGAGGGGGTAGAGGGAGAGGTAGAGGAAACCATGGAGGAGGTAGAGGTAATAATGGAGGAGGCAGAGGCAATAAGGAAGTAGATAACTCATTTGGATTCCCTATAGTGGATGAGGAAACACATACCACAATGAAAAACATTTCACCATCCGTCCTCCCAAACTTTTATGGGTTGAGAAGTGAGGATCCTGAAACATTTTTGTTTGAGTTTGAAGTCTTATGCAGAACCTATGACTATCTATAAGACTCTCAAAAACTCAAATTGTTCCCCTCAACACTAAAAGGGGTTGCTTTGAAATGGTTTATGGGGTTAGTCACTCAATCCATTAGAACTTGGAATGACATGAAACAAGCATTTTTGGATAGATACTTGGATTATTGTATGCTTACCAATCATAAAGATGAGGTGTTCAAAATGATACAAAAGGAAGATGAAAACTTAGAGGATTTTCTTGAGAGATTCAACTATAATTTGAAAAGAGCAAAATGAACAATCTAGATGAAGAAACTTTGAAAGCTCTTTTGTTAAAGGCCATTAGAGATGAATGGATAGATATCCTTAACGTGATGGGGAAGGGAGATATCTATTAACTTCCATTGAGTGACATAGCAGAACTATGTGTTCATCTCTCAAGAGGGAAATCTAAAATTGGGAAAGGACCCAGAGATCCTTCTCTTGTTAGAGCAAACAAATCTTCAACCAAATATGTAAGTAGGGCAAAAATTGGCAATATGCTTGATGAGTTTAAAACTGACATTTTAGGGAGCCTTAGTGAGCAACTAGACACCCTTAAAATTCAAAACAAGTAGAAAACGGAGGTTGATGCTTTAACCATCTTTTGTCCAAAATGCAGAGAGAAACATGCTCTAAGGGAATACCCTTTAGATGCAAAAATTGTAGAAACTTGTATGATTTATTCAGAAAGTCATGAGACCAAGGGTTGTCCTTCAATCCCAGATCTTAAGGCTGTCTTTCAAGAGGAAGCAGTCCCAAATCCTGCAAAACCTCTTTGTTTTGTTGCAAGAAGACCTTGGCAGGGGCCACAAAATCAAGGATTTAACAATCCAATGTATTTTTAGCCCCCACCAAACTGGAATTCTTGGCAGCAACCTTGGCCTCAGCCTAAATCTGAGTATCAATCTCAACCGTGGGCACAAGGGGTACAAAATACTTATGGGAGATTTGCCCAATATTACCAATATCCTCCATCTTATCAAAATTATCCTCCCTCACAAAATCAGCCACAAAATTAGCACCAACTTCCAAATCAAAACCCTCAACATTCATTTCCATTTCCATAACAAGGTCAAAATCCTCAACTCTTACTTCTATTTCAACAAAAACCAAATCAGTTACCTACCCAACCATTGCCAAACCCCAATAATAAAAACCCTCAGAATGCTTACATGGTAGAAGGACAACAATTTCCAACTTACATTTTTACTCCTCTAGATCTTAATGATGTTCAACTTAGATATGGTAGGATATTAGAAAAGGAAAAACCTTCTATAGTCATTCAAGAACAAGACACTTCTGAGGAGGATTCTTTGAAAGTCAATAAAAGTTTTGAGGGAACATCCCACCAAAACCAAAACATTGAAAAAGAAAAACAAAAAGAATCAATAAACACAACTTGTTGCCCATCATCTTACTTGATCTAATTATGATTTCCTAGATGAATTGAAGAATTTTTGTATCAAAATTCCTTTGTTACAAGCCATTAGAGAAATTCCTATTCTAGCCAAGACAATAAAGGAGTTGAGCATCAAAAGACCAGGAAGAAAACCAAGAGAAACAAAAAGAATTCACCTAGTAGGAAAGATAGTAGACATCATGATGGGAAAGATTGCCATGTAGAAATATGTGGATCCAGGAAGTCCAATTGACAAGACACATTAAATGGGATTTAAATTCCAAACACATTGATTGACTTAGGGGCAGCAATAAACATTATGAGTAGACAAACTATGGAGCAGCTTAAACTTCCTAATCTTCTTTACATACCTACCTCACCGCAACTTGCAGATAGATCAGTAATCAAACTAGATGGTGTGCTAGAAGATATTTCAGTCTCCTTAGATTCTTGGGAATATCATGTTGATTTTATGATTTTAATTGCCAAGAATAATTTAGGAGGACACCCACTCATATTAGGAAGACCTTGGCTGGCCACAACTGATAATTTTATTAGTTGTAGATATGGTGACATGTATATTTCTGATGGTAATTCAACAAAGTAATTTACTTTGTATCCTCCAGCAAAAGAAATCACAGAAATAGATGACAAGGAATGGATCGATGAAGAAGATGATATTCAACCTCTCTTTACTATGTCAGAAATTATTGAAGATAGTGAAATTTTGAACACATTGGAAAATTTTGAAACATCTACAATTGAAATTTTTCTAGGTATGACATTGAACATAAACAAAAAATTGGAGAAACTACAACAAGAAAAGCTAACCAAAATATTACAAAAACGTTCTGCTGCATTTGCATGGGAGTATACTGACATGAAAGGTATTGATCCTAAGACTTGTATCCATCATATCTATATTGAGGAAAACAGTAGACCAATCAGACAACCTCAAAGAATAATGAATCCAAATCTTAGGTAAATTGTGAAAGAAGAGCTCCAAAAATTACTCAATGTAAACTTCATTTACCCAATTTCAGATAGCCAATGGGTTTCTCCTTTGGAAATTGTGCCTAAAAATAATGGTAAATGGAGGGTGTGCATTGATTACTAAGAATTGAATAAAGCAACCTTGAAATATCACTTTCCTTTTCCCTTCATAGATCAAGTGTTAGATACATTAGCAGGTAAAAAGTATTTCTCATTCTTGGATGGTTTTAGTGGTTATAATCAAATTCAGGTAGCACCTGAGGATCATGATAAAGCCACATTTACTTATCCATGGGGGAACTTTTTCCTACCGAGTGCTTCCTTTTGGGTTATGTAAATGCACCTGCAACATTCCAAAACACAGTACTAAGAATTTTTTCTGATCTAATACATGATTGTGTAGAGGTATATATGGATGATTTTACAGTCTATGGTAACACATTTGAAGAAGCTTTGGAAAATTTGGGAAAAGTCCTTAAAAGATGTAAAGAAACAAACCTTTCACTAAGCCATGAAAAATTCTTTATGATGTTTACAGAAAGTATTGTTTTAGGACATCATATTTCAGGAGATGGGATTAAAGTTGACAAATCTAAAGTTGAAGTCATCTCTAAGTTATCAATTCCAAATTGCTAAAGGGATGTTAGAAGTTTCTAGGATTTATAGGATACTATAGAAGATTTATAGTAAACTTCACTAAAATAGCATCTCCACTCTTCAAATTTCTTACAAAAGATTGTGAATTCAAGTGGAATCTGATTGCCAACTTGCATTTGGAACCTTGAAAGAAAAAATATCTAAAGCACCTATCTTGAGAGGACCAAATTGGAAACTTTCTTTCCATATTTCTATAGATGCTTCAGATACAGCTCAGGGAGCTATATTGGGACAACAAGATTTGATTCCTTATACCATTTACTATACAAGTAAAAATTTGACTCCCACTGAGTTGAATTATATTGTGACTGAAAAAGAATTCTTAGCTGTTGTTCATGCAATTAACAGGTTTAGACACTATATAATAGGCTACGAAACCTTTGTTCATATAGATCACTCTGCAATTAGATATTTGATGAATAAACCTATTACTAATGGCAGAGTTACAAGATGGCTTTTACTTTTGCAAGAATTCAACATTACTGTGCTAGATAGACCTGGAAAACAAAACACAGTTGTTGATTTCTTGTCCAGGATTCAGAATATCAAAGAAGACTCTCCAGTTGAAGATAAGTTTCCTGATGAATATCTCTTTGCAGTAACTACTCAAACTCCTTGGTTTGCAGATGTTGCTAATTACTTGGTTACAAGGAAGTTACCTTCACATTTATTTCCTAGAGAGAAAAGAAAGATTATTCAAGATAGTGCAAGATATTCATGGATCACTAACGAATTGTATAAAACAGGGCCAGATCTTATGATTAGAAGGTGTGTCAGGGAAGATGAGATGCCTGATATTCTCAAAGCATGTCATGATGAGCTGTGTGGTGGACACTTTGCTGACAAGAGGACAACCTATAAAATCCTTTCCTTAGGATATTATTGGCCATCCATCTTCAAAGATGCTAAAGAATATGTCAGAAGGTGCGACAGCTGCCAAAGGGTAGGGAAACCTGCTCCCTCAAATGAAATTCCATTACAACCTCAAGTACTTATTGAACCCTTTGAAAAATGGGCTTTAGACTTTATTGGACCTATTAATCCTCCATCCAAGCAGAAAAAGTATATATTGGTATGCACTGATTATGTCACCAAATGGGTAGAAGCCAAAGCATTACTTTTTGCTAATGAAAAATCTGTAGTTAGTTTTCTTTTTGAGGATATTTTTACTCGCTTTGGTGTTCCAAGAGAAATTGTGATAGATCAGGGACTTCAATTCACATCCAACATGATAGAGAAGCTTATGGAGGAGTACAAAATCAAGCATAGGAAATCCACTCCCTATCATCCACAAGCAAATGGTCAAGTGGAGTCTACAAATAAAGTGATTGAAAGAATCCTCACCAAGACTGTGCATCTACATAGAAGAGATTGGGTAGAAAGGCTTCTTGAAGCCTTATGGGCCTATAGAACTACATGGAGGAATACAACGGGACATACACCCTATGAACTTGTTTATGGGAAGCAAGTCCTGTTCCCTATAGAGTTCCAAGTCAAAATTTTCAAGATGGCAGTCTAGTTGGGGATGGATTTATCAGAAGCTCAAAAGCATAGACTGGAGCAATTGAATGAACTTGATGAAATCAGAAAAGAGGTTGTTCAAAGGATTGGTCTAGTTCAGCAACAGAAGGCTAAGTGGCATGACAAGTACATCAAAGACAAGAGGTTTCAAGAGGGAGATTGGGCACTGTTATTTGATTCAAAATTTAAATATTTTCAAGGGAAGTTTCAAACTCATTGGCTTGGGTCATATGAGATTGAAAAAGTTTGCAGTAATGGAGTGGTAAGGATCAGAACAATAGATTAAATTCAAACTCCTCTCCTTGTGAATGGTCATAGATTGAAACTTTATCAAAAACCAATCTCAAAGGAGGAGTTCATCAAGATCTTTCAGAACAGTTATGAAATGAAGTTGGTAAAGAAGAATTCTTATTCTCCACCAACTTAGTCTTTGTTTTCACTATCTATTTAAAAAAAATAAAAAAATAAATAAATTGTATAAGATTGAAAACCAATCACTGATTGTCATGCTTATACAGAAAATACAGGGTGAAAATCAGAAGCTTCGGACACCCTATATTTTCCATTTCCTTTTACTAAAACAAAAATGGTGACTCACTTTGCATTCTGCAAAATTCATTGTTTTATCTCATTTTCACTCTGTTTTACTTTTGAAAAGTTTCACTTCACTCCACTACCATATTCCACCAATAATTTTTTTCTCTCTATCATTTCTTCCATCTCCATTTTTCATTTATCATCTTGTCATATTTTCACTCATATAGCCATTTCCATTCCATTCATCCATAAGCCATAATTTGTTCTTTGATTTACATTCTGTAACTGTTTTACATTCTGCAGTTTTTTCCACGTTCTGCAGCTATTCCCATTCCGTAGTTAATCCTGTTCTACAGCCAATCTGATTTTGCAGCAACAGTTTGATCATCAGTCCAAGCACAAAGAGGCTAGTTCATAATAATATCTTATATGCAGGTAATGGAGGAGAGAACAACTTTTGAAGACCAATCACATCTAAGCACCTATGGAAGCAAAGAACAAGAGATTAGCAAGCGGAAGGTATGGTTCTAAAGGTAAAAACAAAAACTTATTTCAAAAGGAAATACAAAACATAACTTGGTATAACACGTATAGTCACATGACTCCTTGATTTATCATTATGAGATTTGACTGCCATGATGATTCTGCCAAACCTTCCGTCTTTAATGTTAATGGTCTAATGATGCAATCTCCATTTTAAACTCAATGACTCGTACTTAACCGGACTTCTCTAGCACACCTGTTAAACGGTTAGATTCATGACATAACCTATTTGAATACGACTCTTCAAAACCCTGATTTTTCATTTATTACACAAAGTTTTTCTCTTATACTTCCAAAACCCTTTTTTGCATACAATCACTCTGTTTCTCATATATTTCATGCATACAAACACTCTGTTATGTTGTACACACAGTCACTCTATTTTTGTATCCTCTGTGTATAACAGTCACTCTGTTTTTCACACAGTTTACGTGTACAACCACTCTGTTTTCATATACCTTTTGTACACTCAGTTTCCACACATTTTATGCATACAACTACTCTGTTTCCGTATACCCTGTATGTATAGTCGTTTTATCTCATACTCATAGTCGTTTTACTTCCATATATTTTGTCATTCCATCCCCATATCCATAGTTATTTTTGTTTCTATATACCAGATGTTCCACTGCCGTATACACAGTCCTATTTACATAGTCACTCCGTTTCTCAAACAGTGAAGGGAATTTTGAAGAATAGCAGAGAACATAGGTGATGGGTCTTATCATTAGAACTGAACCCATAGGAGTGAAGTACATGGAAGGTTATCCTCAGCTGAAAGGAATGTTGCAGAAGGCTGGTTGGTTGAGTTTAATTGAAAAATTCAATGGTTACCATAAAGAAATCACCAAATCTTTTTCTAGATTGTTTGATGGAATGGATGTGGAAATAGGTGACATAAAATTTGCAGTGACTGAGTCTTTTATTGCTGAAGCAACCGAGCTACCAAGGATAGGAGAGAGGTGGTTCAAGAACAAAGAATTTCATGATGAAACATGGAAGGTCATTCTCAAAAATCTAGGTATGGACACTTCAGTTTTTAGGAAAGAGATTCCAATCTCTGCACTTAAGGGCAAATAGAGTAGCATGTTATTATTTTTGCAAAATTTTATTACATGCCAGGGAAGGTTTGGTTCCATGTATGTATATCACATATGACTGTTAATGAATTTTCTTGAAGATGGAACCCTCAATATTCCATTTTTCCTGTTGAATAGTTTGAGAAGAATGGCCACTAATGTTCAAAAGAAAATTGAAGCAATAGAAACCACTCTTTATCACCATGGACTAGTAAAAAATTTAGTTGAATATCACTTAAGAGTGTAGGGGACACATGAGAGGACTTTTTGGTCAGAAACTTCTTCCAAGATGCTCTAGAATTTCTTGAGGGAAGTCCTACAAAAAGAAGTAGGAGAAGGAAGACTAGTCTCACCATTCAAAACACTCCTGAAACTTCAACATAGAAAAACAATGAAGAAGAGCCAATCTCTAAAACATTAACAGAGATCAGAAAGTAGAAAAAGCAGAGGAGAAAAATGAAAGAAAAGGTTGAGGAAATCCACAAGAATATTCCTGAACCTTCATCATCTAAGGAGGATGAACAACTGCTTTCTGAGAGACTAGTCAAAATCAGGGATTAGCTCAAGAAAGAGAAGGAGAAGGGAAAAAGGAAACATGTTATAGAGGAAGAAATCATAGGCTCCCAAAGTTTGAGGAGAAGTTCTAGACTTAGGGGAAAAGTGAAGAAAGAAAAATCAAAAGAGACCCAGTTCATAGATTTCGAGGAAGAAACTCCAACTCAGTCCCATGACAATATTCCATATGAGCAAAGCCCACAGAATTATCCTCCACAAAACTTTGAAAGCAGCCCAAGAAGAGCCTCTCCAGGCATTGATCCAATCCAACAACAGATTTATGACTACATAGAGTCATTGGAGAAAAAGAGTACATCAGTGGACCCAGGGACTTCATCTAATCCTGAGCAGCCTGCCACATCACAAGAAACTTTAACTAGCTCACTTAAACAGGAAATCTATGAGCTAGAAGTTCTAAATAGGCACATCCAAAGAGAAAATGAAGCCTTAAAAGAATAGAGCAAGTTGGATAAGATTATCCATGATAACTCTATGCTTCACTTGGGTTTATGGCACAAGAAGAACAAAAAACTAAAAAGGAAGAATAAGAAGCTAAACAAGGCACTCATTAACCTCAAGCACAGATTTCTCATGAATAAGCCTAGGGTGGAAATTGGTGCAAAGAAAAGCAAGAAGAAGTTGAATGTTTTGGCTAAAGTCTCAGAACAAATGTAGCAGGAGGAGGGAGTTCACAATTTTGATTACATGGGGACATGCAGTAGTCTTGCAGTGGGGGTATGTTGAGTTCCAAAACTGCCTTTCCCTTATCTACTTTTTTCATCCTTCCTTCTCTGTTTTTCCATGAAAAATGAATCCTTCTCATCAAAAACCATTATACATTGCCTCAAGGAGTAAATTTCAGTGATTTACATGTTATACTGTTATGTTTGCTATTTGAATAAGTTTTTGTCTTTTAGCTACGGAACACATCCACATTTTGTAGCTAATTGGCTGTTCTGCAGCTACTTCCACGCTTTTGTAGGTTCCAAGTGTCGAGAGGGGAAAAGGACGACATGGGTAGCTTGGAAAACATCAGGGCATGGATCGTATCCTAATCATCTGGCCTAGATCAACGAGGAAGACTCTGGTCAATGGGAAGTCAAACATAGAAACCTATGGCAAATAGGACTCTGTTTTATACATGTTTCTCAGTGATGGGATCCGAAGTAGTTTCCTGAGGCAACGAACTTCATCTGCCACCTATGAAAATAGAATCCAATAGCCATTACTATAAGATTTATGTTTCCAAGCAACCAGGGACAAGAATTCCGCATACTTTCCTACCAACGTGTTTTGTTGTAGCTTATTTCTCTCTTTAAAGCAGTTGTATAATTTCTCTATAAATACCTCTGTGAAGAACGCAGAACAAGTTCAGTTTTTGCTCAAGTGTTAAGTTCAGATTTCCGCTCTGTAGTTTGAAGAACTCATTCTCTGTTTTTAATATAAAGACTATGTTTCATGGATACCTGAAGCATTGTTGGAGTGTTGATTAAGTGCTTATAATCCGAGACCTTTGCAGAGGGCCCCTTCGTTGGTCAAGGTTACATTTTATTTTATGTTTTTTCTTTCATAGTTAATTGTAAATTCACTGTATTTTTTTTCCATGATGTTTATAACCATTCTCTAACTATGTTCATGATGCAACTTGTGTCATCTTCTTATTAGCACAAAATAGCTCTTTTGTTTCACTACTTTCTAGTTTCCTATCAGTAGCTTGAAGTTGATGTCAGTAGCATAGAGTAATTTAGATTTTCTGATCATTAGTCTAGTTTCTTTCATTTCCTATTCAGTAGTCTTTAGATTTTGAATTGAACTGATCAATGCCATTTTGTTGTTAGTTTAGTAACTCATGTTGTAAGTGAATTTTTCCGAAAGCCATTTCAGTTGATGGTTGATCTTAAACTATGTGGTGAAATGAAGTGGTGAAATATTTCATTTATGAATGAATCTTTCTCTGCATTTTTATGTTTACTTTTTCTTAGAACAATGAAGCATGGAGTTCCTCAAAATGCTATCACAAGGAGGTAGTTCTCCCAAAACTGTGTAGCAGAGTGACAAAGCACATCATTTAGTTGTTATAGTAGATTAATTGCAATTTCACTTTTAGTCTTAGTCTTTCATTTAATTTTGTTGCAATTTCATTTTCAGTTTTAGAACAATGAAGTATTGAATCCCTCAAAATGCTATCATAAGGAGGTTTTCCTCCCTAAATTGTGTAGCAAAGTGACAAAACACTTCATTTAGTTTTAATGATAGATTAGTTGCAATTTCATTTTCAATCATAGTTTTTCATTTAGTTGCAATTCCATTCTCAGTTGTTCATTAAGTTTTGATTCTGCAATAAATTAGACAATAGTTGTAATCTTATTTTCAGTATTTCATTTTTGGTTCATCATAGATAGTTGCAATCTAATTTTCAGTTTTAATATCTCATTTAAGCTTTGGTTTTGTAATTGATTAAATAGTAGTTGAAATTTCACTCTTAAGTCCTTTTAGCTCATGTTTTGGAAACAATCATAATAGCAAGATGAGAAACTAAGTTTTCATTTTCTTGGTTAAAACTTTACTTCCAAATCTGGCTTAAAGCACTTTTAGCTCTCATTTCATTTTCTCTAGATTCTTAGTAGCAGTAGATTTAAGATTTTGTTAGGAATTAAAAGATAAAAACCCCAAAACAACTTAAAACTCAAAAACACTGAAGTAGGAAGGGCCATCTAGCACATATAGTGCACTACACTTCATCAGTTTACGATACCCAGATTGATAATTTATGTAGAGAAATTTAGGACACTAAATTGACCAAACAATGGCCTCGGAGCATCAGGTAATAACTCATAAAAAGTGTTAAACTAAGAGTAAACAAGATCTAAGTATTGGGCATGAGCAATGGCTTGCTCCTCCATGACACACCCACCCATAGCAATATCGCAAGAAATTGGAGCGACGAATGATTTGGTAAACCATTTGTTCAGTAACTGATCAACAATCTCAAATTTAAGTAGGTAACGCCTACGTCTCCATTCATGGATGTGATCAGAGATGTGGGTCGTAGTATTTTTCTTGAGCGATGTAAGCAAATAGGTACCAGTTTCGTAGTGAACCGACAATTGGAAATGCGTGAGGAAAGCCATGGCTAGAGAGTTGAAGTCATAATAAGTACTTCGAGGGATCTCGATGTACCACTTGGCTGCAGTGCTTGTGAGATTTCATTAGAAAAGACGGAGACGAAGAGAATCATCAACGTAAGAATTCAAAGAGCACCAGAGGTGATATGTCATCACATGGGCTTGAGGATATTCTTTTTCTCTCCCATCAAACTTTGGACAATCGCTCGTGATCTTGGATGGGACCGAAGGCCAGTAAGGTGAATGAAGTATTGGATCATTTGTGAGTCGTTACACATATGGAAACTCTAGTGTAGCCAAGAACGAAAATTGAGTATTGAAAGGCATTGGAGGGCGATAAGCGGGTCCAACTGGAGGAGCCCATCCCTGATGGTAAGGATTATATCCCCATAGAGGAGGGGGTTCTGTCCATAGGGCATTTTCTTTTTCCCCCACTATAGGTTAACTTGCCTGTAGGGAGGATTTTGACCTTGAAAGCCTTGAAAATGTCCAACCGTAGGTTGTTGATAAGCAACATATAGGTTAAAAAGATGTTGAGCGTGTTGACCCTACACATATGGGTTTTTCACCTATTGTCCATGGGAATATGGGTTTTGAACCTGTTGGCCTTAGACGTAAGGATTTGGACCTATTGTCCTTGAACAAGAGGATTTTGAACCTGTTGCCCTTGGAGGTGAGCACTTAGGGCCTTTTGCTGTAGGACTTGACCCTGACCTTGTCCTTGCAAAGGTTGACCCTGTTGATATGTATACAAGGGTTGTTGTTGCTCGATTTGGCCTTGTTGTTGCGAGGGTTGACCTTGCGGCTGCAAAAGTTGTCCCTATGGTTACATACGTTGGCCTTGTGATGACATAGGTTGGGAGGTTTGTTGAATGTACTTTGTTTGTGGCTGCATGATTTGTTGCAAATGCTACGAGGTTTTCCCCTACGGTTGTTTCAGTGGTCCCTGCTACATCATCGGACCCTGCTACTGCATGGATGGCCCTTGCTACAACAAATTTTGCCCTTGTTGTTGCAGAGGTTTTCCTTGCTACTGTAAGGGTACTTGGATAGTTCCCGGATTGAAACCTTGAAAATTTCTGAACTATATCTGGCCATAGCCATCGGGAATAGTGGTCAGACCACGCTGAAGGATGTAAGGTGGATTTACCATTCCTTAGGAAACATATGGAACATAAGGAGTTTGGTACTAAACCTGAGCCTCATAAGGCTGTTGATACTGGAAATTGCTTGACCTAGATGGAACAACGTGATTTTGGACCTGTTGGTACTGGACATTGCTTGATCTAGCAGGACCATCAGGGTTTTGAATAACACTAGAAGAAGGTTCGTTCACCCCAACTATGTGAGCATGCGAGCTAATCACATTAGTTGTTCCTGACACCATAGAGAAATTCGGATTCTGCACCCCAAGGGGTGGCATAACTTGTGCACTTACTGGAGGGACCGCAGGATTGACAGAGGTAGGACTCGAGACCATTGGTTGTACCATATGGGTGACTTGGACTAATGAGACAAGAGGGTTTGAAATGGTGGGTTGCACCGGGATTGAAGTAACTGTAGAAATTAGTGTCTGTTGGTGGGTCGGATTCAAAATGAATGGACCCGTGGTAGGCATCGTGTCAGACGCCCAAACAAGATTATGATAAAGCGAAGAGGCACTAGGTGTACTTGAGACCAACTGTGCTAAATTCACATAATTATGAGGTAAGTTCTGATAAACACTGATGGGAATTCTTCCTATGAAAGGGAAACCTTCAGGAGGAAACTGATCTTCTTCCTCTTCGATAATGTGTGGAGTGGAAACATCTGAGTGTCCCAGAGAGGAGACTAGAAATTTTCCTTCGGGTTCCATGGGTGGAAATAAGCGATGATGAACAATTGAAGTTGTTCGAGGCGATAATTCCAAAGGAATACCTAGTTTATCGTATGGACTGTGCGAACTCTGTGGTGATATCACAACAGGGTCGAACAAAGGATTTGGAGGATAAACAACTAGTCCAAGCTAACCGTCAAGGGTCGGCTGACTCTTGGGAGTCTGGATAGGACTATCTGGAGATTCTCAGCCAATATCAGAAAGTGACCCAGTATTTGAGGGAGGTGGAGGATGATATGACAAAGGCTGAATGCTCAGAACAATTCCAAGTTCAACACCTTGGTCCTCAAGTGACTGTGGTAATTCAGGAAATGGCTCCTCAGACAATATTTCAGACGGAGGAGAGGAAGAGTAACTAGGTGAAGGTTCAACCACGATGGCTTCACCTCAAATAACATGAATAGAGAGATAAATTCCAAGGCTTTAAATGTACTTTAAAAGGAATAATCACGATTTGGTCTAGAAAAGACTAAGACTAACAGGGATGTTATGAGATTGTGGGCAACAATTTTTTAAGACGCATCAACAAGCTCGTGCTCTTTCATGTTTTAAGAGTTGAAAAAGAAGCAAAGGTGACTCTATCACTTTCAATTTGAAGCAAGTTCAAAAGGACAAGTGCTCAGATGATCTTTTAAGCTTAAAGAGTCAAAAAGATCAAATGACTATTCAGGATGATCTAGGTAAAAAGGATTACCAGGTAATCGTGAACTATAGAATACCTTCCGGTGAACCGAGAGGTACGTGTAGGCGATCTCCCTGAATTTTTTGTTCATTCTATCACATTTACAAGGTAACAGACTCGGCTTCCTATGGATAAAGGATTGCAGCCTAGTGGGGTCTCCCTTTATATACTCGACAGTACGGGGAACACAAATCCGTACTAGCGCTGTCTAGTTCTGAACCGAATGACAACTGCTAGATTTAAAGACGTAGGAACACGTCTCTATCCTAGACCTTCTAAATGTGATTGTTAGGTTTCAAATGCGCCTTAGATTAATTGAGTTCATTTTAAAGTTTATCTTGAATTATGTCTCGGTTTACGAGCCTTAGCGATGTGACTCAAAAGAATCTTGTATGCAGCTAAATGAGACAAGACTCTTTCAATTCGATGAATTGTTTACACTAGAGAGGGTAGAAAACACAATCAAATGCAAACAACCAAGCAACTGAAAACAAAATGATTTTTTCACTACTTCACTTTTTGAAAACAAAATAATGAAAAAACGCTTCCCAATTCCTATTTTTCTAACAAGTGCACTTCAAGAAGTCCTTTCAAAGGCAAAGAGAATGATTTTGCTTTTCAAATGCAAATGTAACTTCAGTTTTCAATGGTGCTAGCTAACATAACATATTGATGCAACAAACTAGAATTGTGTACTTTTCATGAAATGACAAAATGATTTTTTTGTAAAACACTCTAATGAATAAGTTTTCGGGACAATCAATCCCGAAAAAGATGAAAATACACAAAAATAACTTCTTCCAAACCGATGACGCAATAACTCTATAGAAAACAAGAAAAGAAACATGATATATGCCGGAAAAGGGATGTTTGAACAATCAAACAAAACTCTTCAAACTTGAATGATGGAGATCAAAGCACTAAGAGGACTATACACGAAATGCAAGGAGTAAATTTACCAGCAACTTGACTCACTGAGTTCACAATCAACAGGATGGATGACAAGCTAGATGTCCTAGAGCCACTAACCAACCAAAGACTTAAGAAATCAAGCAAAAGAAGGAAAACCAACAAGCACACAAACCAAGACAAATCAAGCTTTCCAGTCAGGGAGAAATAGCCTAAGACAAGCTAAGAGGTAGAAATCAAGAGAGCAAGACATGTTGGTTGAGATCTCGGGTAAACCTTAATCTCCACCTATAGGCATCGACATGACTGCCTAACTGACAAAAAGCACCAAAGGGGGTTCGGCGTGACTGTTTTGGTGAAACTCGATCCAATCGGAGCGATCGTTTTAGAAAAAATCACACTGACTGGGGATTCAAAGGAAAAAATAAAAATTTCTTCAGGTAAGAACCAGACTTGCTACTGTAAATTTCATACTCAGAGCAATAAACCAGGCAAAGCAGAGAACACTAGAGGGAAATGGAGATACTAGAAATTTCACACAAAACCATGAAATTACAATCAAAGAAACAGAAGGATTGGATCCCCAATGGAGTAGCCAATTTGTGATGCATGTAAATTCTAAGTGAGGACACAAACAATTCCTCTAACCCGAAAGAGCGGGTCTAGTCACAAACAAACAATCTATGGAAGATTTCCTTAGGGTAGAATCAATTAAGAGGGCCTACCTCTTAGAACGCTATTCCGCTTGGTGATGATTATGCTTCCTCGCTCCATCTATCTTTCGTTTCCTTCCTTCGCACACTCGAAACAAGAAAACAAAAACAAACAACAAACGTGGTAGAATACAATATTATATTCAGCCTACTTAACAGGTCAAGAAACATTAAGCCATAAATATGTGAGATGGAATTTCATGTAGGAAATCAATCGATAGTTGCATCTATATTAGTTCAAGAATAGATTACAATCGATGTCTTGATGTTGTTGTTCTCTTCCGACATATCCAGGTTCCCACACTTCTGTTAGCACCTCATGGACAACTTCAACAATGGAAGTCTCAAGGCTCTTTCCCCTAGTCTTCACACCAAACCAAACTCACAATTCTCTCTTAAACACAAACTATAAATCTACAAACTATGGGTAGCTTGCTGACTACTCCAAAATCAAAACCTCAGCTAGAACTTAATTAGGACTAAAAGCTAACACTCTTGTGCTTTGGAAAAAGAGAGGTTTATATAGATGGGATGGAGGGGAGATGGTTCCTCTTCTCATGGGAGAAGGCCTTATCTCTTGGATTAGTTCCATCCTAATAGGGGAAAGGAGCCCAAACTGAGCTCTTCGACTCCATCCGGCCTAACCATATACCAGACTTCTGTTACAAAGCTTCTAGAGCTGGAAGCTTAAGCTCCATATTTAAAAAACTTTCCAAAATAGTATCAGCATGACTGAGAAAGGGCTCAGTTGATCCAATCAGTGCTAGGGACAGTTGTAAACCCTGCATATCAGCGCGAATAGGACATGGGTCATTAGCGTTGGTCTTGTAAATTGGGATAAATAAAATATTTTTGGGAAATGATGCAAAGGGATTTGTTCTTCTCATGAAGAGGGACACAATGGTAGTTTCTTCATGATAGGAAAGCATGTTGGGAACACTGTAGAGGTCCTCTAGGATCGTGGATGGGGAGTACAGGGACAGTGACAAAATGTTGTGTAACAATATACAAGTATGTTAAAAAGGAAGTTCTTATGGAAAAGGTGAATTCAAAACAAAATACAAAGTTACTTGATAAAAGTGTAAAGTGAATTTACGTAAAGAAATAAAAAAGTGAAGTGGTGGTCGCAAACCCATAGAATTAGGGGAATTTTGAGGTCTAAAATGGACCTTAAAACAAAAAAATGTAATATTAAAATCAACTATACAAAATTCAAACACATTTTATAAAATGACATCATCCCCTAGGGATAAGTTGGCATTATTTCAGTTAATAACACTTACGTGTCAAATTATAAATGGTGGATGAAAATTCATAAATAACTATAATAGTGTTTAAAAAAAAATAATTATAATATAAATTATTAAATAATAAGCTTAAATTATTTATAAATTACTTTAATTTTAAATAGAAAAGGATACACTCCTATTAGGTCACTTCAAAATTCAAATTATATAATTTAAAATTCTAGTAATGAAGTGACTAGCATACAAATTTTATATTTAAAACTAGTTAATCCTCTGTTTATATGTTATAAGATATGATTTATTACATTATATTATATTCACATGATATATCATATCATATGTTAAGATAATATTAATAATAATGTATTAACATGAATATTATTAATTGGGTCATTTTAAGTGGTTAGGAGAAATGATTGAGATTCTTCTTGTTCAAGTTTAATTTTTACAAGTCACATGATGAACTTTGATGTAATGAATTAGGATATATATATATATATATATATATATATATATATATATATATATATATATATATATATATATATATATATATATATATATATATATATATATATATATATATATATATATGATATAGCATTGAGGGTGTGACACAGAAAAGTTCCCTTTACGGACAGAGGCAACCCCTCTAGCCCTAGAGTGGGTCTAGTCACAGCAAATACAATACGAAAGAAAATTTCATTAGAAATTTTATGCCATGAAAGCTTATCATCAAACTCTCGTTCGATGAAGTTCCTATTGTGTTTCTCCAGCTTTCGTTCTTCTAATCACTTGTACCTAAAAACAACATACAGAACACAACCACGAACATAATAGAGTACGACAAAAACTATCTACTTAAAGAGTCAAGGAGATTCAAGCTATCATTACACATTTCGACATACAATATAAGAAATAAGCTATTGATTTGTATTAATGTAAATCAAAGTAGAACTTACAACCAAGCCTTAACATCGTAAGTCTCTTAGAAGGGTCCTGTCAACATGTCTCCATAAGAATTCACTCGTATACTATCTCCCAAAAGATGAATAACTCTCTCTCCTACCCAAAAGGCTAATGCTAGAATACTCTTACAACCAAGTTAACTCCACTCAAAACCATCCCAAACTAAGTTACATGAGAGGCTACTTCCACACTCTAGCAAAAACTCTCTACTCTTACTATTGAATTCTTGAACTCTGAAGCTAGCTGATCTCAGTCATGGAGGAAGTATTTATAGGAGGAGGAGCTTCCATAAAAGATGGGAGAAAGAGCTTATCTCTTTGAGAGGTTACACAAAAAGTGGAACAACCATCCCAAAGGAGAGAGGCGAGCTCATCTGATCCAACAACCAACCCTAGGACCGCCCATGGAGCTGTTACACTTCAAAGCTTTCACGATTTGTTTAAAAAACTTTCCAAAACTAGCTCGTCATGAGTGCAACACGGAGACAGAGTGAAGACTTCGCTAGGGCTAATGTAATCTTGGCCATCTTTGCGGGTGGAACAATTACTATCCCACAAAAACCCTAAAACATAACTAAGAAAGGGTCTGCTCTAAGAAAAGTAAACTGAGATATTCTTCTTGAGATGACAAGGAAGATATTGACACATAATTTTCAACATGACACAATAACATGACCAACTGTGTCTGAAATTAGGGAATGCGGGGTCAGTGACAAATTACTGTGTAACAAATTCCCCCTAAAGCATGAAGGCCGAGTGAGTGGGAGGGGTGAAATGCTTTACGAATCCATAACTAAAACAGAACACCATCATGGAGAACCTGCAATGCAAGTACAACTGATATCTCTGATATATAAGTGTATAGTGAAAGAAGATATATGGACATAAGGCATGGGAACAACCATCCATAAGATAAACATAAATGACATGTGGTATGGACGGAACCATCCAATCAAAAGGACAATATGAAAGACTCAGGTATGGTTGCAGCCATCCAATCAAAAAACTCATGTATTTAATCATGAACCAATCCACGCAACCTGGACTTGTGCAATCTAAGCCCAGGGTCTTGAATCCCAACCCGATCATGGTACAAATGCTAATATGCAAATAGATGTGTTGAATTCGAGCATACTAGAAAATCTCTTGGGTACTAGTGAATGATGTAAACCATTAACAAGCGTGAGAGAGACTACTAGTAATGTCAATGGTTCTCAAGGAAATGCTAGTACAATCCATGAAGTGTGAAGAATGATCTAAAGTTGAACACCCGTGAAATCACTTGATCGAAGACCAATGATGAAAGCCTATTGTCAAATGCGAAGAAATTGCCATTAAGGCATGCAAGCTCCAAGGTACCAGAAAGGAGTCTCTAGATCAACTTCTCATATAATGAGTTGAAATTGACAGGAAGCGATTGGTCAAAGGAAGGCCATAATGTTTCCCACATCATCGACATGAGACAAAGGAATGAGATGAATGTGGATGAAACAAAGAATCTGAGGAAGGTGTGTAAGGATACAAACTGCAGAAGGATTAAATCTTGAACATATTGGCGAGACGACTCCGAAGTTTCGCAGCATTT
Organism: Pinus tabuliformis; assembly: GCA_031772625.1. Classification (NCBI taxonomy): domain Eukaryota; kingdom Viridiplantae; phylum Streptophyta; class Pinopsida; order Pinales; family Pinaceae; genus Pinus; species Pinus tabuliformis. The sequence goes on from CM062813.1 coordinate 202,840,977, forward strand.
TGGTACCAAAGGATCAAAGGTCATGAAGATGCAATAGGGATCAGATGGAATGAGGCAAAATGGATAACCCAAAACCCAGAAGGCCAATGATAAAGTGAGGATATCCCAACCCGACATGAAGCAGAAAGAGTGTTGATGTTCAAGAGATACAAACTGCCATAATAATCAATAGAATACTTCCAAATTTCCCTCCACCATTTTTGGAGAGTACCCCAATTATGTTTGAAACACAAACTTGAAGGGGATAGCATATGCTTGTAATGTAAGTTTTTCCTTCGAACAAATCTGACCTAGTCAGTTTTTAACGAGCCCTAGGAAGGAGAAGCTTGGTCTCATCATGATGACAAGTCTAATGTCATCAAGGTTTAATGAGTCCGACATAGGTAAAACTCTGAGTCTTTTTCATATTTAGAGAGTTTGAAAAATACACGAAAAAGGAAACTCCAAAGGTCCCTTTTCATAAATTTGTCCCTCAAATTTGAAAAGGTAGAAAACAATACCCAAGGGAACCTATTAACCATGATAGATCAACCTATACCCTTTTCATAAGTAATCTATCCCGGTCCGTAAAAGGGGTAAACTTATACTAGGTAGATGATGCTTCGCATCCTTTAACAAGTTCAAAGCGACAAGAGCTCGATGATATTTTCATGTTTTGCGAGTCAGAAAAGAGCTTAAAGATGACTCCAAAAGGGCCTTTTTTTTGTGTTTTTACTGAGTTCGAAAAAGTATAAAACACAACTCGTAAATCATCTCCAGAGTACTTTGGAACCTGTTGCCACACAAAAGCAAGTGTAAGATTTGTTTTTGATGTAAATATGCATAAAATACTTAAGAATAGATCAAAAACCCTAATTTACAAACCCTAATTTTGCAAGAAAGCTTATAAAAAGGGCCATGGGGTGAAAATCAATTTACTTTTTACTTTTATACCTTAGAGTGAAAAATTTACACTTGTGCATTGGCGATTTCAACGATCAACTGGAGGAGTTTCAGAAGCTTGCTGGCAAATTTGTCCGGTCCAAGTAGGCACTACACTTTTTCTTGTGTTTTTAGATATAATGTAGCTCTTTTTTGGTAGTTTTAGCCATTGTTTAGGAAGATTTTGGAATGAGGATGTTTGCAACGGTCGTCACGGGTCGCTAGCTCGGGACCTCGACGAGCCAGAATCTTCAACATAGAAAAATTGAGCTCTTCGCTACTGTACACCAAACAGTCACAAAGAGCCCTAATTTTCAAAACTATGGATTTTGTCTCAGCGCACCTACTTGAAAAATAGGTGCGACGAGTGCCGATAACCAAAATTTCTCAAAAATTAAGCAATTTCAGAAGATTTTAAACACAACTGGAGTACTTATAATTACAATGTGTGTGTTTGCAGGGATAAAATCATGGCGATTTAGTGGAAAGAGAGGGAAGATATAAATGATGATGAATTGGCCATGGGGGATCCAAATTTCTTGGACGTGCTCCAGAATTGTGGGCTTCTGAAATTTTTTATGGTGCCCTATCTAAGATCACAACCGGACCTACTCCAATATCTTTTTGGAGCATGGGATGCAAATGAGGGGAAATTCAACATTCGGGGGTAGGAGCTAGAAATCGATGCCAATGACATCTATTTCTTGGCAGTGTTATCATGGAGGGGAGAAAGCCCCGAATGATAGGTACCCAGATTGTAGGAGAAATGATGGATATGTTCATCGAGAGAATGTGTCCAGAGGCCCAAAAATCGGACAAAGGAGGCAAACTAAATATCACCACAATAGTGGACTTGTCCTTGAGAGTTATTCTTTCCACCATCACTAGAGAAGTTGGTTCACAGGCCCCACATGAGGCCACGAAGACTCAACTCTAGCTGGCCGCTGACTGCCTAAACCCCATTGTGTTCAACTGGGCCGAGGCGGTAGTAGACAACCTCAAATGGAAGCTAGAACAATGTTGGTGAGGAGGTACTAAATAGTTTGGATATGGCTCGATCCTCATAGCATTCATCCTAGAATGACTCCCCATCTTCCAGAGATAGGAGGTGGCCATGGCCAGGGCACCACCACTGGAACCGCGGATCACTCCCTGGGCCATTCTGATGTCTCGAGGAGGTGGCAGCCAACAAATGTCATGGAGACCAGAGTTGTTCGAGTGGCTATATCACCAACTATTTGTTGCATAGGATTAGCCATATGCTGGGACAAACTTCAGGGGTGACCCAAACTTAGTACTCCCACCTGGGGAACATTGGGATGATAGAGGTAACAAACTCATTCTTTGATTTTTAAAGAGTTTTATAATTTTAATATTTTTTTGTATATATGTCCTGATTATTATGCTTCAATGTTGCAGATGTGGGACTGGAAAGACTGCAGGTTTATCTCCCATTGCTTGCAGAGTCGAGAGGGAGTTCGAGCTACCTCCTCCTAGTGGAGATGTAGAGGACAAGATTGCCTGAGACCTGGAGGGCTTGGCAGAGCGGATCCAAGACTATGCAGGATTCGAGGATGTCCATCGGCAGTACCAGTGACACACAGCAGGGGTGTTGAACAGGATCTACCGACTTCTAGGACATGTCGTTTGAGCAGTGGTGTGCTATAGGGAGCATCACGCAGATTAGACCCCTAGGTTTATTTTCTACAATTTTGAGAGACACGTTGTCTCATGATGTAACCTGAACACATATTTTCTTATCACTATGATTTGCAACACACAATATATATAGATTCCTATGTTTTGTTTTATGAACTTATTATGTCTCAATGTTTACTTTTATAAATGTCGTAAATGTCTATCTAATACATGATTTTCCAATGCATCTATTAATGTATTTAGCCTTCTAGGAATGTGCTGATATGTAATGAAATCAAAATTCTGTTCCAATAAACGAACACGTAAATACAACCTTAAAATGTGAGGGTTTTTGACGGAATAATGCCTGTTGAGCTGGAGAACAACAAGCTATGAATCTAGATTTACGATCAAAGTGCAAATATTGAGGGCAACAACCTCAGTCAATAACTCAATAATTGCACTATATTCAGCGACATTGTTTGTAGTGCATCCTGGACAAACACCTTGAATATCTACCAACTCACCGTGAGGATCATAGATAACCCACGCTGCAGAGGAAAGATTCCAGGTACTGTGATAGGAACCATCAACGAAACTGACATAAGGTACAACAAACATCTACATAAGAAGTAAAAGGACACAATAAGCAAAAAACACTTACACACCAAGCCAAACATGTACAAAAATGAAAACACACTTATGTACACAGAAATGCACGAAAGACTCATGCATAATACTTCTTGAGATAAAGTCCATTTCGGGGCTTATCTAAAGGATTTCCTTCATAATCAATCAGCCCATAGGCACCTTTTTGCAAAACACATTTTACAATGTAGGGCCCATGCCACATGGGTTCGAATTTGCCTGCCCCTAGTTTATCATGAGCTTGATCATACAACAGGACTAAATCCCCTTCAACAAAGGAACGCAAGTTGACTATCCGATTGAAGTGAGCTTTCACTCGCTTCTTCTATGTTTCAATGACCAATGAAGCAAGTCGACGAGTCTCATCAAGTCGTTCTAAGTAAAGAAGATGCTCCTCCACCAAAGTGGTATTCAGTAGTAATTCGATAGCCAATTTGAGAGAAGGGATTTCACATTCAATCAGAAGGGTAGCCTCTAGACCATAAACTAGCTGAAATGGTGTAAATCGGTAGCATCCTTAACTGAGGTACGGTAGGCCCATAGAGCTGAAAACAACATCAAATGCCAATTGGACTTATGCATTCCAATGGTACATTGAAGCATGGTGACCAACACTTTGTTCACTGCTTCAACTTGGCCATTGGACTGGGGGTAATATGGCGTCGAACTATCGTGATGCAAGCCCAACTGAGATGTCAACTCAGCCATCATGTAACTATGAAAATGAGAGCCATGATCTATGACGATGGCTTGAGGGACTCCGAACCTGGCAATCACATGATTGAATAGAAATTGAGCAGTTGTCTTACCATTGTTAGTCAATGTAGGCATTGCTTCGGCCCATTTCATAAAGTAATCAACAAAACTGATGATATACCCATGCCCCCCGGCTGAGCGAGGGTTACATTTCATAAAATCAATGGCCCACTTTACAAAGGGGCCAAAGGTAATGACAAGGTGCAAAAGAGAAGGTGGTGCACGCATCTTGCACTGGAAAATTTGACACGCATGACATGAACGAATGAAAAGAATGCAATCCTTGAAAATGGATGGCCAAAAATGACCAACACGAAGAATCTTCTAAGCAGTGGCATAACCAGACATGTGACCGCCACAGGCGCCAGAGTGACAGTCACTTAAGACTGTCTCAGCTTTCTCGAGGGTTAAACAACAACGGAGAATAAAATCAACTCCGACACGGTATAATGTGTCTCCAATAATACGATATGGTTAATAATGATGGCGAATGTGTCGCCGAGCATCCTTAGACAAGTCAGGGTGAAATGAAGATGTCTAGAGGTAAACGATGATGTCACCATACCAGGGATCGAGGGTACTAATCAAGAAGAGCATATCGTCTGGAATGCAATCCTCTATCCGAGAGGGACAGGAAGCAGATGGTAAGGAGAAAAGCAACTCAGCAAAAACCAGTGACTTCTTAGACTTGGTAGTAGTGAACTGCAAATCAAACTCCTAGAGGATAACGATCCACTTGGAGTATTTTCCCCCCAGCAATTGGCGTGACAGAATATATGTCATCGGGTTGCAATTAGAAATCATGGTCGTGGTACGCAACAAAATGTAGTGACGAAAACGTTGAACAGCCTGAACGGCTGCCAAGGCCGACTTCTTGACATAAGCATAACAAGTCTTAATGTCAAGAAGATTACGGCTAAGATAAGATATGAAATGCTTGGAACCATCATTGTCATCCTGAACCAGAACCATGCCAATGGTATTATCAGTGGCGACTAGATAAAGTGAGTAATCATGGTGATAGTTGGGTTGATGCAATAAAGGAGCAGAAACAAGAAGGGTCTTGAGTTGCTCAAATGACTTTTGGGCAATGTCATCCAAAATGAATGGAATGTCATGCTTAAGCAGACGTGCATAACCTTTAGCGACCTCAGCATGGTTAGGGATGAAATGACACAAGAAATTAACCTTCCCTTGCAAACTCTACAACTGACACAAAGTAGTAGCAGTCAGGAGATTCAAAATAGCTTCGACCTTGAGTGGGTCGAGATGAATACCCTCCTTAGAAACGACAAGCACAAGGATTCTACCGGAATCGACGTAGAAGACACATTTTTGTGGATTGAGATGAATATTATAATGTCGACAGTGAAGAAAAATCTAACGGAGGTGGTCCGGATGGTCTGTGTGGTTAGTTGAATGAGCACGAAGACCATCCAGATAAGGCTAAACAATGTCTCTAATATCGTGAAATGCATAGGATGTTGCTCTTTGGAAAGTAGCACTGGCATTCTTCAGACCAAAAGGAAGCTTTTTATAATCAAAATTACCCCATGGACAAATAAAGGCATTCTTATGTTGATCAACAGGTAAGATATTGATCTGGTTTTAGCCAGAGAAGCCTTCCATAAAATAGAATATTTCATTCCCAAAATAGTCATCAATAAGCTGGTCAATAAAGGGAGTGGAGTAGTTATCTTTTGGACATGCATGATTGATGTCACGATAATCAACACAAACTTGAATAGTGACCTACATTTTAGTCATAAGGACAATGTTAGAGACCCAACCTGTCAATGGAATAGGATAAATGAACCCAGCCTTGAGAAGTTTTTTAACCTCTCCTTTAATGGTAGTTGCCTTTCTTCGGTGCACTGGACGTAAACATTGATGAATTGGTTTCGCAGCAGGATACGCAGGGATCTCATGCACCACATTACTTAGATCTATACCGGGCATTTCTTCATACGACCAGGCAAACACATCCAGAAACTCACGGAAGAGACTAGTGTAAATCTTGATCTCCTCAAGAGAACAAGTTACTCCAATGTGAATATTTTCGAGAACCTTGTTATAGAAATATTTTGGCACTACAACCCCAATCACATATTTCCATAAAACAAGGGATTCTAAACCCCTAAAAGTGTTGTTTCAATCCCTAAAGGATCAAGGTCAACTGATTACATCATTTCCCAGAAGTTCTCCCTGAAAACCTACTCAAAACTAGTCAAAACTGGACCATATAGACTGCTCCATGTTGAGGGTGTGATGCATCTCACTTGTTACACACAAAGGGTGCGATGCATACATAAAAGCCCTTCTGTAGGGTGCGATGAGTGAGAGCAAACAAATGGTAGAAGCAGTTTGCTAGGTGGAAACTCAAAGAATCTTCTAGAAACTGCTCATATGACACTTGCCTCTCTGAATTCGCCCAGGGATGAGTAAGAGATCATGAAATATCCAAGTGGAACCAAGAAATATCAGTGAAATGACACTAATCAAAATCCCAGAAGCTAACTCACTCTCCTACAACCATCTATATATGGATCCCTCATCCTAGAGATCTAGAGGCTGGAATTTTGTAATTTGTAAGGAAGTGTTGTTGGTTTCTCTTTGAGACATTGTATTGTTGGGTGATCTTGCTTTTTATGAGGTGAAGAGGGCTTTCATGCTGGGAGGATGATGCTAGATTAGACAGCTTGGTTGTAATCCTCTCTTCTACTACTTCTATCAATAAAGCTATTTGAGTTTTCCTCCATATACTTGTATATCTCTGAATCTTGTATTTGTATATGCATTTGTATGGTTAATGTACATCTGATCCTATATTGTTTATGGTTATAGATCTCTATTCTTTGATGGTATTTTGCTGCTTTATCTCTACAGGTGTTCTTTGAAGCGGGACAAGTGAGAAAGGAGTGGTGAAAGCTCTATTAAAGGAGAGAGGAAACAAGCAAGGAGACTAGCGAAAGACTGAGGTTGGTACTCTTTGCTTCTCTCTCATCTATCTCCCATAAAGGAAAACACAAGTAACTTTGGTGTGTTTATTTCTAAGATAGCTACCTGTCTTAGTGGGACTAGCAGCTCTGAATGGACACTATTTTTCTCGATTAAAAATGGCGACTCCACTGGGGAATGAATAGTTTGTTTGTTTTGTTACTGTTGTTGCTTTATAAACTACAGACGGAGCCTGAAGTTAAGCCAGCTAGCCTTCAAACTGCTTTTGCTATGCAACTGAAAAGTAGATCAACGCTGCTTCAATCAATCTCTGGGTTAGTTTATGAACTAAACATCTAACTTGAAAACATCCTAAGTGCCCTGGTGGTAGCTCAAATAACCTCATTAGATCAGCCCCTATACTTTGTGTTTACTGTCTATCATTAGCTCAACCTAAACCCTTAAACTTAGCCGTAAACTGTGAGTGAAAACCAAGCTCAGTATCATCCCTGGACCATCACACTGTCTCTCACTGGCAACCTGGATGCATTGCACCTCCCGTGTGTTGCATGTGAGATGCATCCCTGTTTCCCTGTGTTACAAGTGCGATGTTTGAGTGAGATTGTTTTTGCCTCCAGATTTTGGTTTTTTCTTCATTGTCTTCAACTTTATTCAGTAGTTTTGTTGTCTATGATCAGTATATCATTGTTGAAACCTTCTTCCTTTACATTATTCAGCCTCCATTGATAAGGAATTGTGAATGTTTTTTATGTATTTTTCATCATTTACAGTTCTCCTTTGCAAATAGTAGCTTAATCGAACTGTCGTCTTTTGATTTGAAATTGTCACAATTGTCGTTTTTAGTCAAGAAAAACAGTGTCATAAAGCATTCCTCTTTTAGATAGTCGATTACACTTTTGATATTGTATTTGATTTGAATCATCAATTCTTTGAAGTGTCGAAAGCAGTTTTCAAGTCGAAATTGAAAGCGTCGTCTTAGTCTTCCTTTCATTTCGAAAAGAGAAAATTGTTAGTACTGTTGCTTTGAAAGAAAATAGTTCAGATCTGTACTTAGTTTTCTTTTTGTCATTCTCACATTAAGGGAACTGAAAAACAAATACATGCATGTGCATCTGCATTTAGACTGCATGCGGAAATTGATTTAGGAAAAGTGCATCTAGTTTGTGCTCTCAGCTCTATGTTGAAAAAAATTTATTTCTCTTTCCTTAGTAGCTAGGATTTTCATTGCTAAAAGAAAGTAAACGATTGTTTATCATATTAGATTGCATATTTAGGAATTGTATATCTACATCACGTGGTGAACCTTAAAGGAAAACTTCCTAAGAAAGATCAACTGTAAAATAAACCTCAATGAACATAAAAATGCTTTGGAACCTAATGCATAACATCTATAAGTCTAGGCTAGAGATGTATTCCAACGTCGTAAAGCCTGGTAACTATTGTTTTCATCGTAGGTTGGGTGATTCCTCCTCTTTGATACGACAAGTGCCAATACGAACTTGTGCTCCCACGTACCATCGAGTATATATTGGGAGACCACAATAGGATATATCCCTTATCCTTAGGAAGCTTTGTCTATCACCCTATCGATCACAACGGACTAAACACAGCATTCGGGAATATTGACTGCCGTACCTTAAAAAGTATTCTGTAGTTTTGCGATTGGTTTGGTAATCCCTCTGTCTAGATTTCCAGATTAGTCACTTTCATTCCTTTTCAGACTCCTTAAAAGAAAAGGTCCATCTGAGCACTTGTCACTTCAGGCTCATTAAAAATTGAAGGTGACTAGAGTCATCTTTAGCTTTTTCTCGACTCTTAAAAATTGAAAAAGCAAGTTGTTTCAAAGCATCATAAAATTTGTTTTAATCAGAATAACATCACTGTTCCCACATTGGTCTTAGGTTGAGAAAATGGAGTCCACCAATCAAGGATTTCCCCTTGGGGGGAATCCTAGTCCTTTCTCTTCTTGGGGAGATGTTGGTGCTCGACACATGGCTACATTGTCCCTTCCAGGACTCAAAATTGACCTTCCAGTATGGCTTTTCTCGACCTCTTTTGTTCAAAACACCGCAATTCCTCAGCAATCAAATCAGCAACCAGATGATCCTGAAGTCACTCCCCCACCTTCTACTTCATTTTTTTCTCCCTCTCCTTCTTCCTCTTCGCTTGGTGAAACTAGTAACACTAAAAACCAAGTAACTGAGTAGAAGAAGAAAGGGAAGGAGAAGAAGAAGAAGCCAATGACGAAAGGGGGCAACCATGCATCATCTGGCGAAGATTGTCCCTGCATCCCATGGATATTGAGGGACTGGTCTCCCCGCTTGCACAATCCGGTGGCTTTAACCTCTAACGATCATGTTGAGAGCACACCATCAACTAGTGAAAATGAAGTCAATGGACAGAAAGGAAGATATAAATTTCCTTGTAGGTTATGTGAAGGCGATCATGCCCTCCACCGTTGTCCCTTTGGATGAAGCTAAAAGAGTCTTGGATAACCATCCTGCTTCACCGCAGCGACTTCCTCCTGGATACAAGAAACTCTTGCCGAGTCCATCGCTAGTTGAAAATTCGACTGAAACACCTCTGTTGTTGGTCGAAGCATCTATCATTGAAGATAAACCCTCTATGTCCACACCAGACCAAAGTCAACAGGTCGAGACGGTAGTCGACCCAGTCTTGTCTTCAGAAGGTCCATCTTCGAATGATACAGTCACCAAAGAGAAGAGAACGACACCGTTCAAATTCTTTTTGTTAAAACAGAATCTGATGAACATGGGGGAAATCTATCCGTTCCTTTACCCCAGGAAGGAAGTTCATCAGAGATTCATCTGACCGTTTATTCGGTCCCTCCTCCAAGAAATCTAGTCATTTCCTTCGATAAGAATCTACTAGGGAGACCCCACCTACCATCTAATGTACCATTTTGAATCATAGTACAAGCTTACAAAATGATCATGGCTGGTACTATCATAGATGAAGGGGATTTTGTGAGTATCCTTTCCTCAATTGCTTGGAAAATGCTTGGTTCGCCATCGCTTCTGCCTGAGATTTGAAATTTGTCAGGCTTCAACAAAGGAACCAGTTGGCCATTAGGGATCCTTCCAAATTTGCCTATAACTTTGAGAAGGAAAACCGTTCATCTAAACGTGATGGTAGTCCAAGAGCCTTTAGATTACAATCGACTCCTTGGGCGTGACTACATTTACATCATAGGAGCTATTGTTTCCTCACTCTTTCGAGTGATGTGTTTTCTGTATGAAGGCAGAATGGTCCAACTAGTAGACCAGCTTTCATTCCCCAGTTCAAACACAGCTACTAGTCAAATGCCATCCCTAACTGGTCTCTTTGCATAAGGAATGTCTCATCAACGTCCAGTCCGTCCACCTAATGAGCGCAAGTGATTCGGTGAATGTGACTAAAACCAGGGGGCATGCACCGTGGTCTGCTTCGGTAGGAAAACCCCATATATAAGGTAGGTTTCCACATAGGATATATGACTAGTCTGACACACCCGTCCATTTAGGAAAATGGGATTAGACTGGAAAAGGATTCCTCTGTCAAAATTTATGTGATTGGAAATTCCCACCATTCACCTTTGTCTATTCCCGACAGAGCCAAGGAAGTGTTTTGTTTGCAAATGCGGATGAAACAATCTTGCTAATGCAAGAACTTCCATATGGTAACCTGGAAAATTTACTCTTCTTTATACCTGGGGGCATGCAAACCTTTTTGTACGCAAGTGAAAAGTGACCAGCGTAACTCTAACCCCATAGTTTTTACTAACTTCAACTGCTTAAGTTAGGTGATTGGTTTGATCAACCATTCACCTTTGCAAGGGCCAAATGGCACCAGCAAAGTAAAGGAGATTGTTTCCCACTGAGAGACTATCCTACCTAACCTTAGTAGTTCTTTGACCCCTAGGACAGTAGTTGGTCGTTCTTAGCTTTCATACAAAATGCTTTGGAGCAAAGTTTCGCATGGGGAAAGCTCCCTAAAAAATGAACCTACCAATGAGAGACATCCTTATTATATGACTAGCATGAGCAGGTTTATGTGAAGTTCAAGCTCGTTAAAAAATAAACCTAGCCACGAGCAGGTTTACGCGAAGTTCAAGCTTGTTAAAAAATAAACCTAGCAATGAGCATATGTTCCCCCAGAGTTCAAGCTCATTAAAAAATGAACCCACCTTCGGTAAATAACCTTTGCGATCATATAGCTATCAACTTTTTAACCTTGGTCGTGTTCTTACCATCACCTCCACTCTTTTTTAGCCAATCATATGCCTCCATTTGATTGTTTACCCTTTTGAGGAACAACTGCGATGAGTGATTCTATTAGCCACCTTCTTTACACTGCCATGATTGAAAAGTTCCAAACCTTACTTGGAACCAGTGGCTATCCAGAAACATCATTCATTCCTCAAAAAATGAGTCTCCTTTAAGCTCTTTTTAGACTTGTAAAATATGAAAATATTGTTGAGCAATTGGCCTCTCCAGCTCATTAAAGTGATTGGAAGTGCCATCCCTCCTCTATATTTTAATCTTTTTGGACTTGAGGGATCATTACACAAAAAGATCGAGTGCTTGTCTTGTTCAGCTCATTAGAACTATCGAAAAGTCATCCCTTTTGTATTCTTTTATACTTTTTCGGACTTAAGGGATTATATTACGAAAAAGGACTACTAGAGTTTCCAAACTGTCTCTTTTTAGACTCTCTAAAATTGAAAAGGACCGAGTTATATTTGTCATTAAACTCATTAAAACAATAGTGACAAAATTGTCCATGCAAACAAGAGCGAGTTTCACTATCGCTAGGCTCGTTAAAACATAGCGACAGGTTTGCCCGAAGGGCAAATTATAGAAAAAGAATATGTTATCCTCCTCAAGCTTGACGAAAATAAAGAGGTAATGGTCAACAATGACTGGGGAAAAAGGGAAGAAAACTTGAATAACTCCATTGGTAGCAGGTCTCTCTTGAACATGACACTTTCCCTCCATCACCATGATTGAGTCAGGTTGGGTTATTCAGTTCACTGGTCATATCACCATTGATCCTCCGTACCATCCATTTTGGGGTTAACACTACCAATCCATTCCAATGTCACTGATATGTTCAAGAGAAGTCGCTCAAAGAATTCACCAACCCAGCTAACGTCTCATCCGCTGCAATACCTTCACTCTCCGTTTTTCATGACCACCACCCTGAACCTTGTATCATCAGATATTTTTCACCTCCACAAAATCATTTGCTCCGTTCCATGTCATAGATGTGGGATTCATTAAGGCCCTCCTACAACGGGTCACTTCTTGTCAACATCAGATCATTATCCAAGAAGTTGACTTAGGAACAACCCTTTCAGTACTTTGAAGCTTGCATGCCTCAATGGCAAGTTTCTCACTTCCGACGACAGGTTTACATCAATGGCCTTCGACCGAAAGATTTTGCATGGTGTTCGACATCAACTCATGTATTCACAACACATGAATTGTACTGCAGTACCTTGAGGGTCATCATCATCATCCGTGATTCCTCTCATTCATGTTAATAGCTTACATCATTGGCTAGTAATCAGATGATGTCTTTCCATGTTCGACATTAGAACATCTTTTCACATGGATCGACTTGTACTTTGGGTGAAGATTGAACGAGTTTGAAGACCCTGGATCTAGTTTCATCCATCTGGGTTGTGATATATTCAGGAAAATAAAGACATCAAATGTACATCATAACTGCACAGATAATCATCCAATGTAAGGGATGATGGCTCTACCAAAATCATTAGTCTACCACACAGATGATTGTCTGTCCTATGTACATGAAAATGAATTTATAAAGTTGAGCATGGGAATGCCCGCCTCAGCTAGATCATGAAAATATTATGAAGAAAATGTATTGTATTGTATCTTATTACAGGTCACCTTTCAGTTCGAAAAACCTCGGATCCTAATGATAAAGCATTTCACCCGACATCAGAAGATTTAAGACCTCATGCTTTAGGGGGCAACTGTTATAGACATATTTGGGCATTGCAACCCCAATCACATATGTCCATAAACCAAGGGCTTCTAAACCCCTAAAAGTGTTGTTCAAACCCTAAGGATCAAGGTCAACTGATTACATCATTTCCCAGAAGTTCTCCCTGAAAAACTACTCAGAAATGGTCAAAACTAGACCATACAGATTGCTCCATGCTGAGGGTGCGATGCATCTCACCTATTACACACAAAGGGTGTGATGCATACTGAAAATCCCTTTTGTAGGATGTGATGAGCGAGAGTAGACAAATGGCAGAAGTAGTTTGCTAGGTGGAAACTCAAAGAATCTTTTAGAAACTGCTCATATGACACTTCCCTCTCTGAATTCTCCCAGGGATGAGTAAGATATCATGAAATCTCCAAGTGGTACCAAGAACTATCAGTGAAATGACACTAATCAAAATCCCAAAAGCTGGCTTACTCTCCTACAAACATCTATATATGGATCCCTCATCCTAGAGATCTAGAGGCTGGAATTTTGTAATTTGTAAGGAAGCGTTGTTGGTTTCTCTTTGAAACATTGTATTGTTGGGTGATCTTGCTTTTTATGAGGTGAAGAGGGCTTTCATGCTAGGAGGATGATGTTGGATCAGACAGCTTGGTTGTAATCCTCTCTTCTACTACTTCCATCAATAAAGCTATTTGATTTTTCCTCCATATACTTGTATATCTCTGAATCTTGTATTTATATATGCGTTTGTATGGTTAATGTACATATAATCCTATATTGTTTATGGTTATAGATCTCTATGCTTTGATGGTATTTTTTTGCTTTGTCTCTACAGGTGTTCTTTGAAACGGGACAAGTGAGAAAGGAGGGGTGAAAGCTCTATCAAAGGAGAGAGGAAACAAGAAAGGAGACTAGCAAAAGAATGAGGTTGGTACTCTCTACTTCTCTCTCATCTATCTCCCATAAAGAAAAACACAAGTAACTTTGGTTTGTTTGTTTCTAAGATAGCTACCCGTCTTAGTGGGACTAGCAGCTCTAAATGGACACTAGTTTTCCCGATAACAAACCCCTCGTTGAACAAAGATGTTGATAGGCACGGTTTGCGTTATATTTCCCATATTCCCTTTAGAAAAGACCTCATGAGTTAAGATGGGCATCTGAAGCAGTTGCGAAGGAACATGGGAAGAAAAATTATCTAGACAGGTAGTCATTGCCCCAAAGCCAGGAAGAAACGAGGAATGATGATGACTATCGACCCAAGGAGGATCCTCAAAAGATAAAGTTTCAAGAATAGCCTCATCATAAGGAAACATTTCTTGCAAAGGTTCAAGAGAAGAAATACCTCCAAGCCAAGGGGATTCCACGTACATGTCAAGAGGCCTACTCGAAGGAGTAGATTCAGAAGAATGCGCAGAAGCTTAGATCATTTCAACATAGTTAAGTTCAGCAGGGCTCAACGACATAACATCACCCCAAGAATCTACCTGATCGAGGGGAGGAATCACCCAAGGATCAGGGTTAACAGAGATCATATTAATGGAGGTGACATTAGGAGGTGGGAGCGGAAAAACGCCCATGAGGGTAGGAGCTTTAAAGATCCCAACACCCACACTCTCATAAGGAACACTAGTATGCTCCACATAGGGAACATTGCCTTCCATGGAAGAAGAAGCAAAGAAGGACAACTGATTGACCATAACAATTTTCCCTTGGTGAGGAAAACAAAGTACGCAGACTAGCAAAGAAGCAACAGCATGCATAGCATACGTCCAACTTCGGCCTAGTAGAAGGTTGTAAGTCAAATTGGCGTCGACAACATCTACTTCGATGTTGACCATCCTGCCTTCCAAGGTGATGGGCAAGCACGAGAGAATACCAAATGGACGAGAATCTCTTCCATCAAATGCCTCCAAGGTATTCAGAGATTGAATCAAAGTGGGAGAACCAATGGCTTTCCAAAAAGCAACAAACGTAATGCAAGTCGATGCTCCTTCATCGATAATAGTACGATGAATAGTCTTTAAGTTAACAACAACCTGGATGAGAAAAGTGATCTGGTGAGGCAAACACAACACATGATTTTCAAGATTGAAAGTAATCAACTCAAAATCAGCCAGATCAATTCCACCGATGGTGGATAATAATGACTTTCGTTGGGAAGGACAACTCTTGAGAACCTCCAAAGAAGACATAGCCGAAGGAGCTTGGGCTAGATCTTTGACAATGCTATAGTGTTGTGCAGCATGAGCATTGGGATTATAGGAAGATTTTCGGAGAATTCCTTTAGAAGGTGGTCGAATGATGGACTCATTACTAGGCCTTTCAATATGAAGAGGGCCAAAATTGGACAGGGGAACACTAGAAGGGACTTCATGTTCTTTCCTAGATTACAGATCATACTCTTTTGCTCGAGTAGATATGTGAAAAGGAATATCCCCGGCCATGGAAACCTGGGAACCAGATGAGGAAGAGGATTGAGGTTGGTCCACCATTTGAGTTTGCTGGGAAGGAAAAGGTTCTTTAAGCACATCAGGAATCCATGAAGTCCCCTTAAGCAAACGAATTACTTCGGACCGTCAAGGACAGTCCTTAGTGAAGTGATCCTCATCACAGTTAAGACAAGGATACTTAGGTTTGTGTTTAGAACCATCATAAGTAGGGTTCTTAGGGGTTTCTTGCTTTGGCGTGTCAAACTTATTTTTACCTTTCCCTTTCTTCTTACCCTTCGAATTTTTATCCACTGTGGTGGACTGGACGGTGTTAACTTATGAGGTTTTCCCAGGATTGGATTGGGCCTGAGAAGTCGTTTCAGTAAGAGCAATGGATTTCTGCTTCGCAAGAATCATAGAAGACTTTCGAGAAGACTGAGCGACGGAACCAATAACACCGTCGACAGAAGGTGTCAACAGAGATTTAGAAGTCCCAGGCCACGGAGCATCGGGCAAGATGTCATAAAGCGTGACAGATTGGGAATATACCAAATCAAGATATTGAGCATGCACGATGGCTTGCTCTTCAGTAACACATGCCCCCATTGCAATATCTCTAGCTATTGGACCAACAAAAGAGGTAGTGAACCAATCAGTCAATAGTTGATCAGGGATCCAAAACTTGATCAAACGGTGACGCCTTCTCCATTCATGAATATGATCAAAGATGTGAGTATATGTGTCCTATTTCAAAGATGTAAGAAGATGCATTCTTGTTTCATAGTGAATCGGTAACTGAAAATGCGTAAGGAATTCCATCGCAAGAGAGTTAAAATCTTGGAAAGTCCCACAAGTGAGCTCAATGTACCACTTTGCAGCGGAACCAGTGAGAGTCTGTTGGAAAATATGGAGACGAATAGAATCGTCAAGCCAGGAATTAGATGAGCACCAAAGGTGATAAGTCATGACATGTGCCTGGGGGTCTTCTCCGGACTTGCCTTCAAACTTAGGACAGTCACCAGGGATCTTGGTTGGAATAGGTGGCCAATATGGATTATGAAGTATCGGATCATTTGTCAACTTCGACACATTGGGAAGTTCAAAAGTGGCGAGAAACTGTAACTGAGGATTGAAAGACATCGTGGGTCTTTGATAAGGACCAGCATTAGGGTTCCAACTAGGACCTTGTTGCCCCCATGGATCTTATCCCAGAGGATTTTTTACATTAGTGTTATAGTTCAGTAGATTAAAACCATACCCTAGTTGTTGACCTGGATTTTAACCTCCAGCAAACCATTGATTACCAGCTTGACCAACAAGGGAAGCATATGGCTACTGAAACTTATGATAAGGATTAACCTGAGGTTGCTGATAGTTCTGATATGGATTACCCTGAGGTTGTCCTTGGGGTTACTGAGGTACTTGAGGACCGTACTGAAAATGAGGCCCAAACTGTGCCTGGGGCCCAGGTTGTATTTGATAAACAGGTTGGGTTTGGAATCCAAATTGAGCCTGGGGACCGGGTTAAGGTTGGGGACTAGCTTGAGCTTTAGGTTCGGGTTGCATTTGAACACCACTTTGACCGCTAGCTGGATTGACCTAACCAAAAGGTTTTCCTCGCTGAGCAACAGGTTGGCATTGTTGGAACTGTGGTTGACCTAACTGACTAGAAGGTTGTCCTTACTGAGTAGTAGGTTGACCTTGTTGGACTTGAGGCTGACCTAACTGACCAGAAGCTTGTCCTTGTTGGCCAACAGGTTGGCCCTGCTAGAACTGAGGCTAACCTACTTGACCAAAAGGTGGTCCTTGAGATAAAGGAGGTTTTCCCGAATACACCAAAGATGAACCTGTTTTGGCTAGAGGTTGTCCCTAAAATGGTTGTCCTTGTGAGCCCAAAGGTTGCCCTTGTTGACTATACATCTGCCCTACTGAGGCATAAAGTTGTCCCTGAACAGGTTGTCCTTGCGAGTCGTGGCAAGTAGTGTGATTCTAGGAAACCGAAGGTGGAATTTGACTATCAAGTAGAGCCATCTGATGAAGAGGTCCAGTATAATACATATGGGCTCCACGGTCATCGCAATAGTGCATAGGGTTATGTAGAACGGACATCTGCTAAGAACCTAGAGGGTTATAAGTCATATTTTGAAGAAAAAATAGATATTGATCATACGACAATCGCCCCGGAATGGAATTCAAGGAGATAGTTACGTTACATATAGGTTGACTGACTCCGAATGCCAGAGGCGAAGGACCACCATCAATGGGTCTACAAGATATCCAGTGACAGCAGTGACCACCAAGGATGCGATAACCACACTAACAGGAGGAGTTGAAAATGCCACGCAAATAGTGGGCATCGATGGAACAGATGTAACTAATGTAACCTACGTCTACAGGATGGAGGTCGAAGCCAACTCAGTAGACACGAATGGCCGTGAAGTCGGGACCATTGTACGAGACCATACAGAGCTCTGATGCAGAGATGTAGAACCAAGTATGTTGGCTAGAGCGTGATAGCGAAGTGGTAATGAAACATTCGGAGAGGTGTGAAAAGGGAAACCTTCCGGAGAAAACTGATATTCACCAGTCAACATAAGGCTCTCTTGACTACTAACAGGACTCGATTCATCCATGTCATAAAAGGCCATAGGAACCAAAGCACCAGGGAGAGTAGATGGAGGATCTTCATCTAAAAATTCCCAAATGTTGGGAGGAGTCCAATTGATATCAAAAGGTTCCCCACTTGGAGCTCAAGAGGCAAGAGGCTGGACACTTGGAACAATAGAAAGAGAGCCACTAATAGATGATACCTCAGATGGGACGGGGGAAGAAGGCTCTCCATCACTTGGTAACGATGACGGAACAAATGAGTCCGCCAGGATGGCCTAAACTCAAAAGACCAGGAGAGAATGCGATTAGGAGGGTTTCAAATTCTTTTCAAAGATATTACTCAAAATGTGGCCAAAATTAGTAGGAAAGATGTTATTTGGGCAAATAAATTTTATGACACTAGAACAAAACTTTGCCTTTTCATGTTTATAGAGTCGAGAAAAAGGGCAAAAGATGACTCTAGTCTCCTTCAAAGTTTAATGAGCTTGAAAGGACAAGTGCTCAGATGATCCTTTTACTTTTAAAGAGTTGAAAAGGAACGAAAGTGACTACTCTGGAATTCTAGGCAAAAGGGTTTACCAGGCAAACGTGAATTGCAGAATACCTCCCGGTGAACCAAGAAGTACGAGAAGGCTATCTCCTCGAATGTTGTGTTCAGTGCATCACGTCTACAAGGCAGCTGATTTGGATTCCTATGGAGAAGAGGATTACAACCTAGTGGGGTCTCCATCATATACGCGACGGTACAGGGAGCACAAGTTCGTACTAGTACTTATCGAATCATGAAAGGAGGAATCACCCAACCTTAGTGAAAACAATAGCCACTAGGTTTAACGACGCTGGAACACATCTCAAGCCTAGACCTTTGGATATAAGCGTTAAGTTCCAACATGTTTTTAGATTGATTCAATGAATTTTAGTTGTTAATCTTGAATTAGATTTCAGTTTCAAGGCCCTACCGAATGTATCTTCAAAAGCTCATAGAATGCAACTAGATGAGTGAAGAAACCATTTCTTTTCAATGAATGACTAACTAAAGCAAAGTGAGAGATTCATTTCGAAGCAACCAAAGCAACAAGCAAGAAAATGTAAGCAAACCAACTAAGAGGAAAGATAAATGCAAGCAACCTAATCAAGAAAATGGATAACACATCCTTCACTTTTCAATTTCTAAATGGCAAGAACTTACTAATGCAAAAGATTGTTCGTATTTCCTAACACTAGATGAATGAAATATTTTGATTTTTTCAAATGAATAGCAAGCAACCAAATTCAAAACTCAAAACATACTAGTTTTAAGCTTTTTAGAATGAAATCACTCAATGAATGAAGAGAAACATTTTACTCTAAAACAAATCAAAGACTCAAAACCAAGAAGATGTTTCTTTTTGCAAAAGTGGAAAGCTTTTCTCGCTGACCAAGAAGCAATGCGATCTATGCCAAGTGAAGGAAGGAAACCAAACGAACAAGACTTGAAATCTTTGGTAACCAAACGTCATGTACCAATCAAGAAGATTAAAAAACAATTAATAAAGAGAAGCCTCAAACTAAGCAAGGGATCGTGCCAAACACCGCCAAAAGATCAAACGAACAAGTAACCTAGGAAAACTAATGTTTCAAGAAACACTAAGGCGAACAGGTCACACAGTTCGTTTCAAGGGAATGGAAATTGAAATCAAATATTCTAGTAATCAATAATTTGACACACAGTAAAAGGCATAAGAGAAGCTCAAAAGGATAGGACACACTGGCTAATCAGCAAGCAAAACCTCAAAATTGAAACCTATAGGAATCGTCATGAGCATAAAACTGACAACATGCGCTGACAATAAAAGATCACACCTCCCTAACTAGAAACTTTGCGACGTCGTCACCGAAGTATACCAGTTAACAGCGCCGAGCCGATTTCAGAGCTCTTCATGACTGTGAGGCGACTTAATTGCATCAAACAGTATAAGGTACAACTAAGCAAATAACGCAAGCGCGACTATCTTCGCGATTGTCATAAAATAAGCTGTGACGACCCTAAAACAAAGGAAACTTTTCAAAAATTAGCTGAGGGAAGGCTAGACCTATCACTTATGATAGAGGGAAGGCTACTAGGAGAAGTCAAAACAACCCATAACATGAAAAATCCATCCCAAATGTAAAGGAGACGATAAACAAATAAAGCAAACTCAAATCAAGAGACAAAAGACAAATCGGTCCTCAATATGGTCACCAAATTGTGACACAGGCAAGTTCCCTCTGCGGATAGAGGCAACCCCTCTATCCCTAGAGTGGATCTAGTCACAGCAAAGACAATACCAAAGAAAATTTCCTTAGAAAGTTGATGCCATGAAGGCTTACCTTCAAACTATCGTTTGATGAAGTTCCTGTTGTGTTGCTCCAACTTTCGTTCTTCTAATCACTTGTATCGAGAAAGAACATACAGAACACAACCACGAACATAATAGAGTACAACAAAAACTATCTACTTAAATATTCAAGGAACTTCAAGCTATCATTACGCATTTTGACATACGATATAAGAAATAAGCTATTGATTTGTATTAATGTAAATCAAAGTAGAACTTACAACCAAGCCTTGACATTGTAAGTCTCCTCGAAGGGTCCTGTCAAAATGTCTCCGCAAACATTCACTCGTATGCTATCTCCCAAAAGATGAATAAATCTCTCTCTTACCCAAAAGTCTAATGCTAGAATACTCTTACAACCAAGTTAACTCCACTCAAAACCATCCCAAACTAAGTTACATGAGAGGCTACTTCCACACTCTAGAAAAAACTCTCTACTCTTACTATTGAATGCTTGAACTCTGAAGCTAGCTGATCTCAGTCATGGAGGAATTATTTATAGGAGGAGGAGCTTCCATAAAAGATGGGAGAAAGAGATTATCTCTTTGAGAGGTTACACAAAAATTGGAACAACCATCCCAAAGGAGAGAGGTAAGCTCATCTGATCCAACAACCAACCCTAGGACCACCCATGGAGCTGTTACACTTCGAAGCTTCAACAAGTTGTTTAAAAAACTTGCCAAAAGTAGCTCGTCGTGAGTGCAACACAGAGACATAGTGAAGACTTTGCTAGGGCTAGTGTAATCTTGGCCATCTTCACAGGTGGAACAACTGCTATCCTGTGACGACCCAAAAACATAAGTAAAAAAGCGTCTGCTTCAAGAGAATTAAACTGAGATATTCTTCCTGAGATGACAAGGAAGACATTAACACATAATTTGCAACATGACACAATAACATGGACTGGCAGTGTTCGGAATCAGGGAATGCGGGGTCGGTGACAAATTACTGTGTAACAGAGGGTTAGCATAATTTGTCGAGTTCTTTTTGTTAAAAGAATGTTGCTAACGAGAGGTCAGAGGGTCAATTCTCCTTAATGCTCTCAAGGTTAAGCTTTGGTAATTAGCCAACCAAAAGTGATCTCTTTCGGTGGATATACCTGGATATTTCCATGAAGGACCCATTATTTTGGGACAAAGCACCTTGCTAACAGGAGGTCACAGGGCCAATTCTCCTTAATGCTCTCAAGGTTAAGCTTTGGTAATTATCCAACCAAAAGTGATCCCTTTGGGTGGATATACCTGGATATTTCCATGGAGGACCCATTATTTATAGGACAAAAAACCCACCTTCATGCATTAATTTGACTCACATATGATATACTATATTTTAAGTTGCACCTATATATTTCCTTTTCCAAGGACCTTGACATATTTTATATATATATATATATATAGATATATAGATATATATATATATATATATATATATATATATATATATATATATATATATATATATATATATATATATATATTATGTGTTTGAATTTTGTATAGATTTTAATTATATAAAATATTATGTCATTTAGATTCTAATCAATAATATATATATATATATATATATATATTTTTGTTTATTTAAGTAAGTTATTAGTTATTTAAGGATAAAGATTTTTTTGAAAAACTCATTTGGAATTATAGTCCTATCTTGTTTTTTTAGTTACAACAAAAGGATCTTTTAACTAATTTTACTTATTCAATATAGGTTGACCACAATTATATAAATTGCATTGAAAAAAAATGTGAGTGGTAAATATATTGTTCCCATAAAATGACTAATTCATATTATTTTATTATATATCTAAAGAGACATATTATTTACCTCAAAATTCCCTAATGTTTAGGAAATCCATGGTAATTTCCCATAGTATTTATCCATGCTATTTGAAAAAGCGGAATAAAAGAAGAATTGTTTATTCAATTTATGAATTTATGTGTCATTTCATGAAATGTTATGATAATGTATAAAAATATAAAATATGTGTGTAAAAATGTAATTTGTGGAGTGAACTAGTTATCTAAGCATTTCTACTATAACTTTTTTGTGGGATGCTTCAAATAATGAAATTTTGAGAATATTAACAAGATATCAAGGGGAATATCCAAATAAAATTTCATATTTGATTCACAATACCTTTATAAATATACAATGTGGAAGTTAGGGTTTGTGATTAATCACAAAATCTATTTCAAATGAGTCATTTTGGTACTTTTTCCATAATTTCTTTCCTAGGATGTTTTAGACACTGATATTTGGAACAAATCAAGAATATCACAACATATATCTATTAAATTTTTCATATTCTAGTTCACCATAATTTAAAGATATTTCCTATGGTAGTTAAGGATTGTGAATAGTCCTAAAATTTATTTTAAATAAGTGATCTTGGAACTTTTGCAAGAATCTTCTTTTTGTGAAGAATTAAACCAAGAAATTTTGAGCATATTGAGAAAGTAGCTCAAATTGGTTAAAATTGCCTATTTTAGTTCATTGTAATTTTGCAGATAACCTAAAATAAATTTCAAAAGAGTGATCATGGCAATTTTTCTATAATTCTTCTTTTGGGACACTTACTTTTTGTGAAATTTTCAGAGATCTAAGAATACATATCAAAGTGACTTAGGTAAAAATTTGAGAATTAGATATAAAGAAATGGATATGACAAATTATATACAATTTGGCTCTTAGGAAGTGGCCCAAAACCAACATGTTTGGGGAAAGTTACCATAACTTTCACATGCCACATCAAATTTGAAGTGGTGAGAAGATATGAAGAAGCAACAAACAAATTTAGTGTTATGGTGAGCATACCATTTTTGAATAAGTCATATGCAATTTGGTGCCACATAAACAAAGAGATTAGTGTCTCTTGCAAAGTTGGTGCTTAATAGTGGGGTTTGATGTCTTGAATAGATTGGTTCCTACAAAGACCTGGAAGAGTCAATTGATGGCTACCAAGGTTTGTACTAGTGGAGATTGGTGTCTCTATTAGTTTAGCACCTATAAATATTTGTAGCAGTAGATTGGTACCTACAAAGAATTATAAAAAATAATTTCTTGGTTTTCTCTTGGAAAAGTATCCATGCAGATTTTTTGTTCCATGTTCTGTAGCTAATAGATCTAATATGATATTTTTTTTTACAGTTCATGAAGGTTTAAATTAGTAAAAATAGTCTTATATTGATTCATCTGCCCCCCACCTTTCATTATAAGTGTGTGCTCAATAATTAACAAATATATCAATTGTGAATCTTGAGCAAGTACTAGAGGATGTGATCGTGTCTATTAGTTCGTGGGAGTATCTAGTTGATTTTATAGTTCTTCAAACCAATTATAAGATGAATGTATACCACCTCATATTATGAAGACCTTTGATATCTACAAAATATGCATACATTATTTATAGGTTAGGAAAATATGAGAATTACTAATGTTCAATCTTAAAAGCAGTGCATCCTCTACCCCTTACCAAGCCACAAGTTGAAGAAAGAATTCATATGTGATTAGGAAAAGAAGAAGAAGAATGGATACTTCAAACCTCTATTTACCCTCTCCTAACCATTATTATAGCATTGTCCATGAAAATAATTAGATGAGGAAACTTCGATATCTAATTTCAAATAAAATATATACCTTATGGCTATAAATGTTGATGATTTTTATGAATAAAAGTAATCACAGTAACTTGAAGCTTAGGTTGATTTGAAGTTTATGAATATAATTACTAACTACTGAGGTTGATAAAATGACAATACAAATGTCAAATATTTTCCCTTCAAATATTATAATCAACGCTAGTTTTTGTTGCACTAAAAATTGTCACCTTGACATTCTGCTATCTGTGTGAGTTCATTACCACTCATACTTTCCCCCTCTGCAATTCTGAAGCATCAGTTCCTCATATCAAGCCTTGACAGTAAGAGAAAAGCCCTCAAGTCTTTAAGACTCTGGTTCCATACTTTCTCTTTGTATTACCTGCAGTCCCGCACCTAATGGTCAAGTCTCCTATTCACCTGACCACACTGTCTCTATGTTAAAGTTGTGAACCCCTGTAAAAGTTAAAAAGGCATGAGTATATTATGAAAAACTCACTTTCAGTCATTTCTAGAAGCTTCTGGAAGGAATCTTGAGGTGGCAAGTTCGCTCTCTTAAGGTTCATGCATTCCATACTTTAAGGAGCTAACCCCTTGATGTGAGGAGCTTATCCCTTTGAAGGAGGATTCTATCCCTTCATAGGTGGACCTGTAACCTCCTCCTCTACACTATAAAAAGAAGCATTGGGTTGGTTACTGGGGAGGTTAGAAGCTAAATATTTTTGAGGTGAAATGCTGTTGGAACTTAGTCTTCTCTAGTTGAGTTTTTGTGAGGAGAGATTACATACCTCCAAGATCTCATTTGGAAGAGTGAAAGGCTTGTCAAAGTAAAAGAAATTCCTGTTTCAAACCCCAGGAAGAGCTTGTTCAACATCAAGGCTGAAAAGGTTGTAAGGTTCTTCTACTTCAAAGTTAATACAAATAAATTTGTTTTTCTCAATAAGCTGGTAATTCATGGTTTATTTTATGGATTCCTTGATCACCATAATAGGCATGATTTATAATATTTGCTATGCAGGTGCTATTCAATGTTTGCTTGTTTGTGATTGCAGGTCCTCAAAGGTAACTCTTTCAAACAATTGAAGGATGACTACTACAAACAAGCATTGGATCTAAGGTAGGCTCTTAACACCTTTATAGTATTTATTTATAAATCGCATATGTCTAGAGAAAGATAGATTTGTTTGTTTGTTTGTTGCTATACTATCTTCTGATACTAGGGAGATCGGTCTTGTCCATAAGATCGATTTATCCGGCCAACAAATTGGTGACTCCACTAGGGAAAGTTTTAAATTTTTGGTTTTCCTTTGTTTTGACTTGAGAAAATTGTTTTCATTTCTGGTTTTTGATTGATGTATACTAGCTTGGGTAGTTTTTAGAATCTGGATTTTTTTTTGTTTTTTTCAAAGTTTTCAGGGGACCGCACTTTCTTTTTACAGACAGTTCGGGCATCTCCGTACTTTTCCTTTAGTAAACAGAGCGGAACCGCACCTATTTCTCCTGGAGCCTGCGAACCCTGTAAATTTTTTTGAAAAACCTAAAATGTCTTCTTCTAGTTAAGTTTAGGCTTCATTTAGGATTTTTAGCATCTACCCAGATCTGTATTTTTCCTATCAAAAATCTCTTGTGAGTGAGTTCTGATGGTATTTTTGTTTTAGATGATTTTCTAGAAGTTTTGCATGCTTGGAGTGGTTTTCACTTGGTCTCTGTAGTGACTCAAAGATTAAAATATTGAGAAACCTTATATCACCCTGGTGTCTTTTCTTCTTCTTGATGAGTCTGACTTGGTTTTGAAATCTATCCTTTGTGAGAAATAGATTTAGTTTTCTCGTTGCAAATCTTTGAACCAAATTTTTTATAAGCTCTAAATTTCATTTTTACAAAAGAAAACATATCTGGATGTTTTTTGATTGATTTGTTATTCTGAACAAATGAATCCTTAGTTCACTGAACAACTAAGTAAAACGTCCTCAAAAAGAATTGAAGCTTTTATTTAATTATATTTTTAAAAGTTTTTAGATCTCAAAATTAGTTTTTGTAGTTTTGAGTGTTTTTCTAGAACTTGTAGATCTCTTTTGAAGAAAATTGTTTTTTGTAGTTTCAAGTTTTGAAAAGGGAAAGGGATTTATTGTGAACATTAATTATTAGTCTCGTTTTGAGTTCTTATTAAAAATACAAAAATATTTTCTTTCCATTTCCATGTTGAAAAAAAGAATGGTTTCTTAAAGAATTGCATTCTCGAACTCTTTCTTTTAGCTAGAATTTCATTGAAAGAAAAACGAATTGCTTATCATTTTAGGTGCATTTTTTAGTGTGTTTGGAGTCGAGTCTTCACACCATCAAAGTTTCATTTCCATACCTATTGACTTAAAGAACAACCCATAAAAGAAACACTTAATTAAAATTGATCTAGTAATCTTTTCTATTTCTAGGGCTCTTATCACCAATATAGCTGAGGCTAGTATCTTGGAGTAGGGAGTAATTAACTCTCCAAGATAGTTAAAACAAACAAGTAGATACATCTTGTGGTAGGAAATAAATGCAATTGTAATTGATACATTCTGGGAAGCTTCTCTTAAAGGAGTCAATCACGAGATCATGTATGAACCTTTGAGACAATCAATTCTGTTTCATTGGGAAAGATAAAAGATTTGTGCGTATTATAAATGGTAAATCTCGGATTAACTATTGTCGAGGAGCCTGGGGTCACTTGTTGGTAAACCTCGGATTGACCATGTCGAGGAGCATTCAAGGGGATTGAGCTTTGTTACTCTGCCCTTGCGCGTAGATCGGATCGTAGACTGTTCCCCCAGTTGTATTTGTTGTTGTTTGTAACCTTAGTGTCCATAAACTTAAGATTATTTCCTAAGGTGATGGTGAAGGAAGGATCTCACTATACCTGGAGCAGACGTCGACTAGACTCACTTGGACTCTTTGGGGGGTTCTCTTCACTCGAGATGGTTTTGTGCAGAAACTTGTGCCAGTCTGTTTCATTAAACAGGTTGTCGGGGTAACTGTTCCAACTGCCCTTTCTATATTAAACTTCTGCTAAGTTGGATTTCATCACCAACTAGTGTTTTTAGTACAGGAAGTTACTGTTTGTGTGTGGTTTGAACTCTTAGATTTTTAGGCGTGTAATTTAGCTGTTTGTTTCTTTAGAGACTTTAGGTGTTTTTATTGAAATTTTCTTTGTTTGTGTGTGATTAATTAATATTTAATCATGGCTGAATTACCGAGACAATCTCATAGACTTCAGGGGAAACCTCCTAAGTATACACCAAGCCAGCTTAAAGGGCTACGAGCTCTTGTATCACCTATTGACAGTAGAGTTGGATCACCAAAAGCTGAAGAGTCATCTTTAATTGTTCATCCTGATTATCAAATACAAACAACAGAGTATATTCAAGAGCCAATTTCATTTTCCAAAGTTACTAGTAGTATTTCTCCTTCCAGTGAATTAGCTGAAGAACCTGAAATTTCTGAGCCTGATATTGAACCTGCTGCTACTCCAACTTCAGGATTTGCTTCTCCAACTTCTAGTGGTCCTGGTTCACCTAGGGTAGGAAATATTATTACTCAAAATCTTCCTTCTGGCCTCATTTCTATTAAAGAACTTGTCAGTCCAGATGAAGACGTAACTCTTCCCGAAAACCAATAGACTTTAAATCTTAGGGAGCGTGAATCAATATTCTACAGTCCTTTTAGGAGTGATGCTTGGTATGTATCATTGACAAATTTTTTAGAAAACTCGGGTCTTAGTTTTTC
The DNA here is from genome assembly GCA_031772625.1 of Pinus tabuliformis. NCBI lineage: Eukaryota > Viridiplantae > Streptophyta > Pinopsida > Pinales > Pinaceae > Pinus > Pinus tabuliformis. Next base: position 202,868,640 of record CM062813.1, read on the forward strand.
ACCACCTCGAATTATTTTTCAGCCTACACGAAGAGGTTATTATCCTTCATCGATCATGTCAAGACAGTCACCTATGTTTTCCCAATCACCGGAAACATTTTTATACGGTTGTCCTCCTGTTCCTTCGGGGTACCAGTCACTCACTAGTACTTTTTCAGGAGCATCTCCTCGACCGACTGGACATGAGTTATCAACTGGTAGTAATGGAACTCAAGCGTTGAATGTAGAACAAATCCTTATGATGTCTGGTAGTATTCCAAATCCTCAACCTCAAGGTAGTCAGTTACCGCTTGGGGGGCAACCTCAAGGTAGTCAGTTACTGCCTGGGGGGCAACCTCAAGGATAGTACATACCTTCAAGACAGTACATACCCCAAGGTCAACCCCAGACTCAGTACATACCTCAAGGTCAACCCTAGTTTCAATACATACCTCAAGGTCAACCCCAGTTTCAGTACGTGCCTCAAGGTTATCAACCTCAAGGTCAGTACCCAACTCAAGGTTTCCAACCGCCTTTTGGTCAATCATTTTTACAAGGAGCTGAAAATGTACCGCTTAATTATTAGCCCTACATTCAACCAAGTTATGGTCCTCCATATGCACAACCTTTTATGGGTCCATACTCCAGAATGAACATGGTGTGGGATTCGTCTCAAACTCAACAGACTATGCAACCTAATGTGTAGTTATCTAATCAACCTAGACAATCTTTGGTTTCTGGTCCAACCTAGCAACCTGTCCAACCTACTGTTCAACCCCTGCACCTAGTTTAGTTCAACAACCTTGGCCTAGCTCACCTCAGACTCCGAATCAAACTGCTGCAACTACTGCAACTTCTGTTCAAGTTACCACACATGTTTCTGGATTATATGTAGCTCTGGTTTCTACTATCGTTGCATCAATGCAAAATCCTCAAGTCTTTGTGACACAGTCAGGACCTATAGTTCAGACTTCAGTCCAGATGCCTGTAGGACAAGCTGGTCCAAGTACGATTGTCATAAGTCAACTGCAATTCACTTATCAATCGTACCAGGGACAGTACCAATTCGGTCCTACTGTACAAAACCCAATTTATCAGTATCAACCGTATCCTGGCTATACTTATCAACAGCCTCAACAACCCCAGTTTGGTCCGGTTAATCCTGGTTTCCCAGGAGGTTATAACATTCCTAATGCAAATCCAATTCCAGGTTATCTTGGATATCCTCCTCCTGGAGCTGGTCTCGTTACTCAAGGTTTTCGCGACCCTAACCGTCAGTTACCATTTATTGCAACTTTGGATTTACCTAATTTGTCGTGCCTTACGAATGATCCGATTTACTATCTTCTGTATTGGCCGCCAATGCCTAGAAAGTTGCCTAGTGATATCCTGAAAGTCGAGGGTAAGTTAGGAGAGGATCCGTCCAATCACATTATGACTTATCACCTCTGGTGTGCATCTAATTCAAACATTGATGATTCAATTCAATTACGTCATTTTCAACGAACTCTAATTGGTCTTGCCGCCAAATGGTACATTGAGTTACCATGAGCCTCTTTTTATAATTTCAATCAATTAGCCACTTCTTTCTTAACTCATTTTCAGTTGCTTGTCAGATACGACAATGGCACGGAGCTGTTGACTTCACTAAAACAATCCACGTCCACATATATTTTTGATCATATTCATGAATGGCGACGTAGAAGGTGTTTAGTGAAAGTTTTCATTCTAGATCAAGTTTTAGCGGAATGGTTCATTAAATCATTGTTACCCAAAATCACTAAAGATGTAGCTAAGGGAGGAGTTTTCACTGAAGAGCAAGTCATTTCTCAGGTTCAGTACCTTGACCTCATCTATATGCAGTCAGGTACTTTACATGAAAAAATCATTGATCTTCCAAAACACGGTCAAATAACTGCAACTCCTTTAGGTTCTCATGCCACTGATGGTATGATTGGTTCAGTTAGTACTAAAAGTAAGAAGAAATCTTCAAATAATTCTTCTCCTATAATAACTTTACCTAATTCCCCAAAAGAAGATTCTTCCGCTGAATTTTCTACCCACATCCATGTTGTAGACTCATCTACGACCAAATCAAAATCTGGTAGTAAAAAGAAGGGGAAGAAGAAAAACAAACAAAATTCAAAAGATAAAATGGATAAAAATGAATTTACTGATGAAAAACATAAACCTCACTATCCTTGTTTCATTTGCGACGAGGATCATTTTACCAAAGGTTGCCCACATCGAGCAGAGGTTTCAAAAATCATTAAAGGTTCTCAAATGCCTGCTGTCTTGAAGGATCCTTTTCCTATTCAAGATAGTAAGATGATTGGTTCTTCCTCGAATGCCTCAGAAGAAACCATTATGATGATGTCTCATGTCAGGATTGCGATGTGATCGCAAGATTATGGTAGTAAAAATCTCGTTGGTGGTAAAGAAGCTGAATCTTCTAATTCAAACACATCAACTACAACTCCTGTTGGTTCTGATCCACTATAGATCGAGAAACCCAACCCTGACTTAGTAATCAAACCGCCTGCTAAAGGTATACTTCGTAAATCATCTTTCAATCCACATGCGAGAGCTACTTAGAATTATAACATTGTTGAAGACTTAGTTATTTCCCCTTCAGCAATGTCAGCTTTGGAAGTGTTGCAATCGTGCCCAACACAGCGTAAATTATTATTGTCTGTTATAGGAGCTGTCGATATTCAGGATTGGAACCTGATAATATTTGATTTAGAGAATAGTACACCCTGCCTACCTCATCAAAAGGCTTTCTAGATTCCAGTGTTAGTCAAAAACAGACCTTACTTTCGGACTGTGATTGATGAAGGGGCTTCTACGTGTATTATGTCGATCCAGTGTTGGAGATTGCTTGGTTCTCCCACACTCAATTAGTCTCCAACAATTCTAAAAGCTTTTGATGGCTGAGGGTTCCATCCTTTTGCTATTTTGCAGGATTTACCTATAGGGGTCGAAGGAAAAACCATAAATCTAGATGTGGAAGTGGTTGATGCCCCTCTAGATTACAACCTTCTCCTGGGTCGCAGTTGGTCTTATGCTATGACTGCTATTGTTTCATCGGTCTTTTGGCTTATCAAGTTTCCTCATAATGGAAAGATCATTACGATAGACCAGCTAACTTATTTCTCATCCGACCCAGCCTCTACAGATAGTATTCAACACATCGGTAAAACGACTATCCCTTACAAAGATGTTGGCGTAGGTTTGATTAAAGATTCTGGTTTATTGGGAACTTTTTCCTTCCCTCCTCCTAACGTATCGCCTTCTATTGCAACTATTCATATGATTTCATTGAACACTATTGCTTTTGATGATCCTTGGATCGTACCTTCCGACTCTGAGGTGGATTCATTTGATGGCTCAATGCCTTTGAGTCCCTTTGAAATTGCATATTAAGTTGTACAATCTTTTTCTGATTCTTGTTCAACCGAAACTACTCCAATGAATGTGGTCCATGGGGAATCACTTTTGATATCAACCTCAGCTACAACAACATTTTCGGATCCTGTTCATACTGATGAGCAGATTCGTGAACTTTTTTCTGTTGATGATTTACCATGGGAAGATCTTCATCACCAATCTTCGTTTTTACCTGAGCTTGATCATTTTGAAAATGATTTTTCTTCTATTTTTACTACTAATTATGTCAAAGAACCACAGAATCCATTGCAACATTTTGATTATGAGTTAAATTTGGGAAATATCTCTCGAACGGTTCCTATTGACATTTCAGTTAAGCCTGGAATTATTGAAAACATTCATATAGATGCTTCCTGTACAGACGATGAAATCCAAACTTATAAAGCCCTATTTCAAGAATTTCGTAACGTGTTTGCCTGTTCATATGAAGAAATTCTAGGAATCGATCCATCAATTTTTTTCCATGAAATTAAAACTTACCCGGATGCTAAACCTGTTCGGCAACGTTTACATTAGATACATCTGAGAAAAGTCACTGCTATCAAAGCTGAAGTTGAGAAATTTCTTTGTGCAAGTTTCATTTATCCAATTACTTTAACCGATTGGGTATCAAATATTGTTCCTATCAAAAAAAAACAAGGGAGTATAAGAATATGTATCGAATATGTTAGCACTTGAAATTTCACCTCAGGCTGAAAAGGCAAACCTCAAAGCTACATCAAACCATTCAGCCTCGTAGCTAGCCCTACGGGGCAGGAGAAGGATCTCTCCGGTCAATCTCGGTAGATTTTCAATAGGATGAGATGACTAACAATGTAACACTGATATTAGGCTAGTAAACTGGTTATAAAGGTTGATTTTGGGGGTTTTTGGAGTTTTTGGTGGCAATTAGAGGAGCTGCAATTTAGGGTGCGGGGATTGGACACAGCTTCTGCAGGGGGGTCTTTGGGGCGAGGTAGGAGCCTGTATTGATGTTTTTAGCTGAAGTGGATGATTAAGAAGAAAGATAAGAGGGCTAAAGAGAGAAAACAATGAATTTGAATTCTCTTTAGACAGTAGAAAACATAGAAATTAAACAAATTTAAAAGTAGAGCATGGCAAGCATGAATTCTAACTTTATCACTTCATTTGTTTAATATGCAGCAGTATAGAAAGGAAATGAATCACATAAAAAAGCTTACAATAACATGAAGAAACACACCATCAACACATGAGTCCACAAGAATCCCAAAGATGACTGCAAAACCCTGGTCTTCCTTAGCCAAAAATTGCAGAGATACAAATGATAATACAATGATAGCTTCTCCCTCAAGAGTCCAACCATGAAAATGAGCAAGAAAGTACATAATATAGATGATCTAACCTCTTTCCCTGCCTCCATGGGTCGAGCTCACTATCCTAGGAGCTATTTGAACCACTTCTAAACTAAGCACTACAAAATAGGCAGTCAAAACAACTTGCCTCTATAAACTTGGAAACCAGTTCATACATTCAATTTTTACTCTTTACATGAAAGAAACTTCTAGAAGAGATAAACTAGAGTAAAAGTATCCAAAAAGTGTCATAATTACAGTCAAGAGGATCACCATCCACCTCAGAAAGTCAAACTGGAGCTAAACTGCGTTTTCTGGGCTGAACTGGTCAAATCTGGCAAAGTTCCCTCAACGGGTCGCGCACATCTTCCTCAACAGGTCGCGCACTTTGGAGCCCTATTTGGAGGCCTTCCCGGTGTCAGAATGAGGTGCCGGATAGCTCGTTGGAAAGGTCTCTGAGTCTACTTTCCAACCCAACCAGAATTTTTGGATGTGGAGGTCATTTTTCTAGTCAAAAGTCAATTCTCCCAAGACTACTTCTGCAGCTCAAAAAAGGGGCAGAAAGTCAAAATTTGGCTGTATTTTGACCTTTTGGAGGCCCAAAACTCCATAAAAACTCAAGTCCATCCATAGGCATGTGTAACTTTGCATTAAAAATCCAAAAATGTTGAGTTTTTGCAAAACGGAGCTACGATGACAAAGGGTCTCACCGTGGGTGAGACCCGTTGAGAAGCCAAAACCTGTAAATTTCCCAAAAATACCAAAATTACCCAAAATTCTCCAAAATTTTTGGGATTTGTGCTGTAGATGATGCTAATGAGTGCCATGATCCTTGAGGGATGCCTCAGCCAGGATACGGAGTGGGTTGGTTTTCTTCTTCCGCCTAAGAGCCTCGGACAACCTCCTTTGGAACATTTTCATTTTTGCCTTGCAAACATGCATCCTTGCCCAATAGTGATTCTTCATGTTTCTCAGCAGCTTTTTCTCTTGGTTGGCCTTAGCCAACAGCCTCTCCAAGTGGGCATTCTCCTGAATGAGCAATGACTCCCGGTCAGCAGGCAATGGATCACTGGGCCTCCTACGGTTTAGGACTCGGTCACTACGAATCCTCCAAAGTTCATCAAGCACCTTCTCCTCCTCTAGCTGTGTGTTCCGCTGCTCTAGATAAGTGATGGTCCATTGGGCACCCTCGAGTCTCCGCTGCAAAACAACATTCTCGGCCCTGAGATGCTGAATGATCTCCTTTGCCTCTTGGCTAGGAGAACTGGCCTCGAGATCAATCATCGGATCCTCATGAATCATGGGCTCTTTGCCCCTCTGCAGTACCTGTGCTGGTGAAGAAAGCGAGGCCCCTTCCACCTGATGTGGAGATAACACTCGCTGATCTGAAGATGAAGGCGAGACCCCTTCCACCTGCTGTGGAGATAGTACTCGCCTAGCTGCTGCAAATAAGGCCCTTGGGCCTTTCTGATAGGTGACCAAAGGAGTGGAGTTGACATGTCGGGTGATGGGAGCATCAGGCTGCTGAGATGGTCCTCCCTCCTCATGAATGGCCTCCTGATGTGGCTGAGGTGGCACTATGAAAAACTCACGGGAGATGAACTCCTCCCATGAGATGCCCTGCTGAGTCAACTGATGAGAGACTATGAGCTGGATCAAACCATAGTGACAAAGGCTCCTGTACTGCTGAGCCGGGGTTTTCCTCTGCAACATGGGCACCATCCTCTGAATGTTATGAAATAAGAAGACCGGGAGGTTCATCATCCTCACCCGGGTGAAATGCATCAACAGGCGAATGTGATATGAATACACCTGTGAAAATCTGCCCTCACAGGTAAAATAATGCATGATAAGTCTCATGAGGGGAGCATACTCGCTCCGGAGAAATCTGAATGGGAAAACACCCGTCAACAGTCTCACAAATTATGGCCGGACATAGGGCTCAAAGTGAACAAAATCAAGTAATCTGCGCTTAGGCCACACCTCACCCACATTTGGTATCCCCGTAGCCTCTGAGATCACCTCAGGTGTCAATGTGAAGGTCACCCCTGCAAGAGTGACATGTCCATCATGGAGGTGTAAGACAAACAAGCGGGCCAACTCTCTATGATGCTGAATCTGAGAGATCCTCTCACAAAACTGATAGCAAGACATGTACTGGAAGCAATTCACTGCCAAAGGACAGGCCTGTAATTCTGCCAAAGAAGTAGGTTCTTCCCACTTATGATGTCCTCCCTTACCTCCTCTACGAGGCCTCCTCTGTTCCTCAACCTCTGTAGATGACGAATGGTCATCACTTTGCTCATAAGTTTCAGTTTCTGACATGGTTTTGGAGCAAAGTGGACAAACTAAACTGCTGTCTCTGCCTGCAAAAGTGCTGAAATCTATGTTGTTTCAAGGGGAACCAAACATGAGGGAAATGTTAGGGGAGGGAATATTTTAACAAGGAATGGGAATATATAACAACAACAGGGAGTTTTTAAGGGAAACTTTGCAAATCATATTCATATAGGAACACATTTTTATAAGGGAAATCATTTGCAAAGAGTTTTACATATGGGAAAAACATACATGTAAGTGAGCATGAGCACATATGCATATATGTATCAATAGGGAAATAGGGAAACCATATACAAAATTTGCTGATATATTCACCAATATTGGTTACTGTTTTCACATGAATCTTTTCTTTGCTTTTTACATGTATATGGTAAAGGGGATTTAGGGTTTCACTTTGTTTTGTTTTTGATACTTTGGGAGAGGGGTAGGGTTTGTAGTTTTAGTGATTTAGGGATGTAAAGGGATTTTCATTTCATTGATAAAATGACATGGGGAAAAATGATATACATATGAATGTGAGCAAGAGGGAAGGAAGGGAAAGGAATCAGAGGAAAAACAACTTGAAACATCATAAACCCTAACACAGTTTGCATACAAATATTGCAGCCATATCAATCCATTCATTTGCAATTTTTGAGGTTAGAATCATAACACACAACCTTACATTCACCACCAATCTTGAAAACCATGCATAAAGAGCCTACCTCGACCGATTGAGAAGAGTTGAAGGGAAATTGAGGAATTTGTTTGAAGTTTGAATGCAAACAGCTGAACGGGTCGCGCAGGCTTCCCAACGGGTCGCGCACCGCCCAACGGGTCGCGCCCATAGTAAATTTGCACTGCGGGAAGGGTCTGGACGGGTCGCGCACTGCCCAACAGGTCGCGCACCTCCTTGAACGGGTCGCGCACCTCCAAACTGCCCGAAATCACTGTAATTTCGCCCTTTCTTCAATCACTCTCTCACAAACTCTCTTGCAAGCTTTGAAATGCACAATGAGAGTGAAAGGAGGGAATATGACCTTTTATAATCTTCATTTGAAAAAAAAAAAAATCATCCATAAACCCACTTTATAAAGTCTATTTTGACACTTTTTAAAAACACTGATTTTTTGGTTTCCTTTATCCTGAAGTTGACGTTTTGAGTGCTTTGACTTGATTCTTTTTGCAGGTAGATCATCTGAAGGACTATGGCAAAGGGACCAGGGTTATTGCTTCCTTTTTGAAATCTTTTTGGAAATTTATTCTTTTTACAAAATTTATCATGACCTTGGCTTTAAAAACAGAGTTTTTAAATCCAAGGTTAGAAATGAACTGTATATGATGAAAATATCAAAGGAACATGTTTACCATCCTCCCTCTGGCTTGCTGGGGACTCAAATATTTTCAGAGACATGATCTTGCAGAGACAAATGACCAAAACCCTAGACCTAGAATTTTGACATTAAGACACATCAAGACAAGCTTAAAAAACTCAATGACTGATATGACCTGATCCAGCAAAGCCAAGAGGGGTATGAATTGACCAGCTCCTCCATCAGGGTTATGGCATGCCTAACGGGATGCAAACTTTGACACTGATGAGACACCTACTAATGCAAATGCAAAGAGCTTTGATCACTGATGGAGGGCTTTCAAGACCGACACTAACAGAATATAGGGATATTAATCGAGCTTGTCCTAAAGACAATTATCCAACCCCCTATATCGATCAAATTATTGATGATTGTGCCGGCAATGAAATGTTCTCCTTTATGGATGGTTTTTCTGGTTACAATCAAATCAACATACTCCCTACTGATCAACCTAAAACAACTTTCATTTGTCCATGAGGGACATTTGCTTATTGCAAATTACCCTTTGGATTGAAGAACGCTGGAGCAACTTTTCAAAGGGCTATGTCTTATGCATTTCATGACATCAAGCACATTCTGCAGCCTTATCTCGATGATTTACCTGCCCATTCATTGCATAAAGCTGATCATCTCACTCATTTATGAGCTATCTTTACGAGATGTAGGCATTATCGAATTCGGTTGAATCCACACAAATGTGTTTTCTGTGTAGAAATGGGTCACTTGCTGTGATTTTTCATTTCAAAGGCTGGCATTCGTTTCGATCCCTCAAAGGTTGAAGCTATCGTCAATCTACCTTCTCCTTCAACTCTTCACCAACTCCAAAGTTTGCAAGGGAAAGCAAACTTTTTACGTCGTTTCATTCCTAACTACGCCAAGATAACGAAAGGTTTTACCAAGTTTTGAAATAGAATACTCCATTCTTTTGGGATGAGATAGCTGATAAATCTTTTAATGCACTTAAACATGCATTAACCCATGAGCCATTACTGCATCCTCCCAATTACAACCAGGATTACTTTTTGTATCTCACTGCTTCTCATTCCACCATTGGCATGGTTTTAGTTCAGGAAGATGAATTCAACAATGAACATGTGATTTACTATCTTAGCCAAACTCTGCATCCAACTGAGCTTAAATATTCACATGTGGAGAAATTGGCCTTGGCAGCTGTCCAAGATGTCCAAAAATTTCGTCACTACATCTTATTATGCAAAACCACAGTAATTTCTTACTGTAACCCTATGATGTATATCTTGACTAAACAATTGCTAGGGGGAAAGTATTCCAAATGGATAGTTATCCTTCAGGAATTTGACTTGGAATTTGAAAAATCCAAGGCAAAGAAATATTTGGTTTTTGTCAAATTGATGTGTGATTTCCCGCGTACTGATACTAAAACAGTGGCGGAGCAGCCCATTGCGGATGAATCCTTGTTTCTTATCAGTACTCTTGATCCTTGGTATGGAGATATTATTGTTTATCTCCAAACCCAATCTTTTCAGCCTGAAATCTCACGATCTCAGCGATGGAAAATATGTTTCCAATCCCAACAATACAATATTATTGGTGATACACTTTATCGTCGTGGGGCGGATTCTGTTTTCTGACGTTGTCTAACTCATGAAGAAGCTGAAAAGGTTCTGAATGACTATCACTCTAGAGCATGTGGCGTTCATATGTATGGGTATGCCACAGCCCAAAAGATATTGTGCGCTGGGTATTTCTGGCTATCCTTATTCAAATATTGTATCTATGCAATCCAGAAATGCCACAATTGTCAAATCTTTGATCGTAAAATGCGTGCTCCACCTGCTCCTCTCCATCCCATAATTGTTGTTGGTCCTTTTGCAAAGTTGGGTATTGACTTTATTACATGTAACCCTCACTCGGTCGGGGGGCATGCATATATTATCCTAGTGGTAGATCATTTTACTAAGTGGGCCGAGGCGATGCCTACATTTTCGGCAGACGACAAGACTGCTGCAACTTTCGTATTCAATCATATAATCGCTAGATTCAGTTTTCCTCAAGCTATTATTACTGATCATGGAAGTCACTTTCGAAATATCATGATGACTGAATTGACAGATCAACTTGGCTTGCGCCATGATAGTTCTACTCCATATTACCTATAGGCTAATGGTCTGGTTGAAGCTATCAATAAAGTTTTAGTCACTATGATCCAACGAATCATTGGTATTCATAAGTTGAATTGGCATACCATGCTATTTTCAGCACTTTGGGCATATCGGACCTTAGTGAAAACATCAACTGGTTTCACTCCTTTTCAATTAGTCTATGGTTTGGAAGCAGTGCTACCTATTGAATGTGAAATTCCGTCATTACAATTAGCCATAGAATTACTCCCAACTACTTCGGAAGAGGAGAAATGTTTTTTGTACTTAGCTCAGCTAGATGAGAATCGATGCACTGCTACAATAGCAAACGAGACTCATGTGAAACGAGTGAAAGGTCAGTACGACAGAAATGTTACACCTCGTAATTTTTTAGAAGGAGACCTAGTTTTACTATATGATCAAGCGAACGATAAGCTAGGGGCTGGAAAATTTGTACCTATGTTGCATGGTCCTTATATTGTTAAGTGAAAGCTGGCAAAATGGGCTTATGAATTGATAGATTTTTTGACGGCGTCTCTTTGGGTAAGCCCATAAATGGACTTTATCTGAAGAGATATTATGCTTAAATTATGAGTGGAGATTTTTTGTTAGTTTAGTTTCTTTACAACTAGTGTGTTTTAGATTAAAAAAGTGTGCCTAGTTTGGAGAGTGCTCTTATCACTATTCCTTCTTATCTTGATTTTACTCTTGATATTGCAGATGTCGACGTCTCTTCAAAAATACATTGGTTTTTTTGATGGTGCTTGTCGTAGTACACGGAACATTTCTTCCGCAACTTGGGTTATCTATTCACCCTTTGATGAATTAGTGTCTATGCATGGGGTAAGCCTCGGTCAAACAACGAATAACATTGTAGAGTATAGTGCAGTGATTGAGTTATTATCTGAATCCATCGCATTTGGGATTCAGAGTCTAATTGTTAGGTTGGATTTTGAACTCGTTGTATTACAGCTTAATAGGGTTTATGCCATTACAAATCTAGTGTTATTAAGGTTATTTTTCAGAATTCGTCTCTTGGAATGTGAATTTGATTACATTGAATATTAGCATATTCCAAGACATTTAAATACATTAGCAGATGCAATTTCTTCTCATATGATAAATAAACATTTGCAATAATCAAAACAGTAAATTTAATAACATCCGATAACATGTTACACGAGATAGTCGATAATAGTGATATATCATAGCATAGAAGTGTGTTTCAAAATATACATCGTCTTCGATCATAGGTTGAAAAACACTTTATGATCGGCAAAAATGATAATACAAAAGCACAAAAATGTCATGTGAGTCTACAAAGTCGATCATCCTATCCCTGATGATGATCACAATAAGAAACTACTGCTCAGGCCACCCTACATAGGAACCTCCTAATAGGTCCTTGGACCCCAACCACATATCTCTGTAACCTAAGTGGAATATCATCTATGCCAGTCTTTGGAATATCTACTATCAAGTGCTCTAGATGATGCTCCAAGTCGGTCAATATCTCTACTGATTGGTCATGTGGGGTTGGTACTGCTGCAGCTGGGTGTCTCCTCTCGTAAGGCTAGAGAGAAATTGGTCGTTGTGGACCCTTATCTACATTTAAAACTTTTGATTATCAGTTTCGGACGATTTAAAAAAATAAATAAAAAAAATAAAACTTAGAAAGTGTTGAAAATGGTTTTTACCTGAATCATCCCATTGCTCTCCTGGTGGAAGAGTCATGTCTGGGTCACTGCGATAATCCATCCCGGCATATGGAAAATCCTAAATCACAAAAATTTGGTTGTTCAACGAACGAAAATACTCAAGCAGAAATCGAACAACCTTTATGCCCTCCTTAGGGTGACGGGCCATCAAAGCAACCTAGCGAATTATCCTAGGCTCTCGAGGAAGACCAACATCAACAGGAATATGTTGCGGGGCTAACATGGGGATCCTCTCTAGAGCAAAGCTGACTACGATAAATCCATATCCAAAATTTTTCAGCTGTCCATTCTTTGCTCTGGTTAGTTGGCCTTTCACATTTGCCAACACAGCCTCACACCAGTTGAATATGGTGCCTTGAAAATAATCTACAGCCATTTGCATCTGGGATCTAGTAGCCACATGCAATGCTGCACTCGTGCATAGCATGGTAATAGTGAATTCAATAACCTTAACTCAGGACGGTTGATAGTTTTAATATCAATTCATTTGTCCTTTGTTTGATCATCGCAAAACTCCAATCGGAGACTAGCGATAGACTGGCCACTTGGCCTAGTCCCAAAAAGAGATAATTGTTCACCCCTCTTGGACAAACCAGTCAAAAAGTATATCTCCTCTAGCTCGATTTCGAACCGGTGGCCAACAATCATGAAGCACTGGTCCTGTGTTTCCATCTGTCTACCAGCCATTGCAAGAGGTCCACTTGGGCCCTCATGCCCGGTATGGCCCAGAACTTAAACAGTCTGCATCCTCTCAATGCCTGCAATGTGGGCATATGATTTATTGCAGCAAGATCTACATCCTCGTGCTTGTGTTCTCGCCAAATAAGAATTTTGAGTGTCCTACAATGCATAAAAAGACATATTAGAACAAGCTAGTTTGAAAAATTTTGGGCGAAAATGAAGAAATTTGAATTTTTAAAATTCGTTGCGCGAGGTTTGCACCTGCTGCTTACAAACAGTGCATAGCTCCGCATAGGTTGTGAGAAATAGGTGCAGACCCACGACTTTTTTCTTTATAGAAAAAAGTTGGGGTCTGTAGGGGCAGCGTGTCGCACCTGCGGACCCCCATGAGCGACTTTCTAAACCTATTTTTCCTTCAAAAATCAAATTTAAAACCTAAAAACGAAATGTAAATGGACAAAATGCAAGTTAAGGAGGATGTGGATTACCTGGAGCTGATGGTTTTCAATTCTGACGGACAGATTTTCCAGAATCTTCACAAGAACTTTCTTACCCAAAAGCTCTCACTTTTCACTCTAAACTCAAATGGTAAAAATGAAGTTAGAAAAGCCCTTTTTATAAGTTTTTTCGAATAATTGAATTTTTAATTTATTTATTTTCCACTTTAAAAAGGTAAATTTTAAATACATTTTTATTTATCTTAAACAGGTATGAGTAATGTTTTGAGTTTTTGTGCAGAATATTGGATTTTTCGGGAAAATTGATCATTTTTCAACAAAGAGCATACTTTTATCACTTTTTCAGACTCTTTCAAAAATTTACAAAAAAGCAAAACATTGGAGTCCTCTTTAATCTCTTTTTAGATTCTCGAAAATTGAAAAGATTGTCGAGCACTTGATTGTTTGAACTCGTTAAAATAAATGAATGATCGTCCCTTCAGTATACGTTTACCCCTTTTACAGACTGAAATTGACTATTTGCAAAAAAGGTACACGTTGACTAATTACGGTCAATAGAGTCCTCTTTAAACCCTTTTCAAACTCGTTAAATATGAAAAGATTGTCGAGCGCTTGTCCTTTCCAGCTCGTTAAAGTGTTGGAAATGTCATCCCTCCTGTATTATTTTATCCTTTTTCAAACATGAGGGATTATTTTACGAAAATGTACCCCCATGGAGTTTTCTTAAGTTTTTCTTCTGACTCCCTAAAATTGAAAAACACTGAGTTTTTCCTATACTAGACTCGTTAAAAGTTAACAGTAAAGGACCTGTTCAATTTTAAACAGGAACGAACCACTCCTTCTTAGTGTTCGAATTTTAAACTAAGTTGGACTCATCCGAAGGATGAGCTTATAAACAAGCAAATGTTATCCTCCTCAAGCTTGTCAAAAATAAAGAGGGACTTGCGAGAAATGGTGGGGTAAAAGAGAGAAAATGAACTTGTTTGTTACACTTTGTTTTTTAGAAAAGTTGTTAACCACTCTTGAACACTACACTTTTGTTCACCTGGGTTGGGAAATCCTTTGCCTAACCATTAATCAAAGCACATTGAAAGTCTTCAGTCAGTTTCTGGGTATTAGCTTTGGGTCAATTGTCACCAAGCCATCTTCAGTGTCATTATGTGTTCAAGAGAATAGTTCAAACAAACCATTCATCTGCAAGATATCTGTCATCCATTTTGACCATCCCTGAGTCAGTCCTTGCCAATATATTTATTCAAAACCTGATCTATGATTTCGTGTTGTGGGCTTGCCTACAACGGATCGCTTTCTATCAACTTCAGCTCATTATCTAGGAAGATGATCTAGAAATCGTCAGTACCTTGAAATCTTCATGCCCTAGTGGCAGGTTTCTCGCCTTCGACGATAGTTTGCATCATTGAACTTTGATCGAATGATTCTATGACATGTTCAACTTCAGTTCATTTATTCACATTTCATGGATTGTACTAGGTACTTTGAGAGCCATTGACATTACTGTTACAGGGAAAAGTGTCTACACAGAACTGCTTATCCCACTAAGGTGTGGTAGCTACCTTAGAAACAAACAAAGTAAAGCTACTTTCGTTTTTCCTTTATGAAATATAGATGAGAGAAGAACAAAGAAGACCAACCTCTATCTTGCGCTAATCTCCTAGTGCGATTCCTCTCTCTCTTGATAGTCTTTCGCTACTTTCTCCCTTGTACGCCCAGCTTCACAGAGTACCTATAAGATCATAGTAGCATAGAAATATACAAGAACATGGATCTATAATCATAAACAGTCTAGGATCAGATGTAAATTGACCATACAAATGCATAAAATCTAAATGACACAAGAGTATGGAGGAAAACTTGAATAGCTTTTATTGATAAACAAGAAAAAGCCAAGCTCGGTGAAAGCATACCATCGGCCACAAAAAGTTAGGAAAATAATAACCTCAACATACCTAGAATAAGGGTTCAAATATGGTGGTAAATGTGAATAAATTTCATGAGAAAAACCATGGAAATAAATTGAAGAAATAAACAGTTGTAAATAGAGAGACTATTCCTGTAGCTGTGAGTAGCCTTAGCATTCCATTCCTGGTAGATTAATGGAATACACCATTATCATTATGTGAGAGTGTCTAGAAACATAGTATACAAGAAAAAAAAAAGAAGCAACATAAACTATACAATATTCAAATAAATGTACTATGCATGGGTTGTGACCCTTCTGTGACAAATTTATATGAGGGCATGAAAATGAATGGAGATTCATATCTATTTAGGAAAACTAACTATTACCAAATTCTCTCTTAGTACCACTCCCAATAAAATTTTTCCCATCAGGCATTATGAAGTGGTGACACTACAAGTCACGGGAACATATAGAGAAAAAGATTAATCAAATCCCAAAGGATGAAATTGCAAGCAAAAGATAAAAAATAAAAAATTATGGAAAAGAAACTCATAACCAGGGTGGAATCGAATTTACCATATAAAACACATTCATAGTGCTTGAAGACTGTTGGGATGAGTTCAATTCGGTGTTAACATTGTGTTGACACTGAAAAGCTTGTAAATACCCGATACCAAAAATGAGATTTGAGGTGTAAACATAATGCGGGGAATAGAAGAAGAAAATCAAAGTAAGAAGGGGAATTTTTTATGAAACCCTGTTAAGAATACACAACTATCGTAATGCCAATGACATCAATGGAGGTGCTCTGTGGACATGACAACACCTCAATACGGTGGAAGGAAACCAAATGAGGGGGAAAAGTGGTTGAACACATAAGGTTAGGGTTAAAGGAGCGAATCCCCAACCTTCGATCACTAAAGCACAACTTCACTCTCTGTTTTGATAAGTACAGAAGACCACATGGAGTTCAAATGAGCGAGGTGAATGTGGCCACCACTAGTTCGGTGTGCAAGTCCCAAAGACTATGTGATAAGTGTGCCAACAAGTCCCCTATGTGGTATACGAATCGATGATTTGATACATAATAACCTTTAAAAGATACATTTTTCTACCAAGTGTGAAAAATTGTCACCACCCGATATTATCACCTCATCTATATCAATATATAGTTGATTTCATAACATGCATATATTAAATTATATATTTTCAATTACGCACATTAGATGGGACAAATACCTTGGATTTTGGGTGGTACACCACAATAGAAATAATCCTTGGTGAAATTGAAGGGTAGTGTATCTAATATTAAGAATCCCTAGAGCATTTATAGCAAAGTATTTTTGGAATTCGCCACTATCTATTAAGTGCACTGAATTAGAAGCCAATTGAAAGAAAAAAAATATATGATGGAACCTAGGTATGTGACACCTTCTTTTATGAGTGGATCTCCACACAATTTAGGTTGGATTTCCTTGCTACTCTTTGAATGTTATGTCGATCATGAAATTCTTGTTCACATTCTATTTCATCTTTCTTAGTATTTAGCACTAGCTAAATCATTCATTTCTTCTATTTCTCTTCTAAAAGGACCACTGTGAGACAAGACTTAACTTTTCTAAAATTAACATTCTAGCTATAAAAAAAAATATAGGCATAACATTATAGGTATTGTACCCTTTCACACCTAAACCATAGTCAATGAAGATACATTTCACTATCTTGTTATCTGAACTTGACCATCTCTTGAACATATTCCTCATGACTAGAAAATTTTAAGACCGCAAACTGATTTACTCATGCCCATTCACACCTCCATAGAGTTATTATCCACAAGGGATAACATGAGAGGCTTGCTAATGAGTTAACATATACTAGCAACCACTTCTACCAAAACATTTATCGCTAAGGTGGGAAAATTAAGTATACTTCTAGATCACTCTATCAATATTTTATTTTTCCATTTTGCACATCCATTTTCATGAGGGGTATATCAATTTGTCATATATATTTCAATGTGATTATAATTACAAATGTTATAAAAATTTATAGCACAAAAATCACTACAATTATCAATCCTCAACCCCTTAATCTTCTTAACAGTTTAACTTTCCAAGCGATTTGTCAGCTTCTTAAACCAACTAAAACCTTCTATTTAGTTCTAAGAAAATATAACCATGTCCTTCCGAGATAATCATCAATGGATGAAACATATTACAAAACCTTAAAAATTTAAGGAACTTTAATTCAAACAAATACATCATAATGAGTTAAGCCCAATGTAACCCAAAATATTTGTAAAAATTAGAATAAAATTGAACATGCTTTTGTTTTCCCTATGTGAAGATCACAAATCAAGTTTAAGAGTACAACCATTCAATCTAACATTTTTGTTTTTCAATCTTTGTATTACCTTCTCACCTATATAACTCAATACTTGGTGTCATAGAATTGTTTTCTTTATGGGTATCTTTCTTTTTAAACACAGTACTTATTTAGAAGTTTTTAATTATGACCCTATAGATCCTAAAAATCTCTCTACTATGAATTATTACATTAAGTATTGTATTCATCAAGCTAGAAAAAAGTCCCCACATGAACATCCTTGGTGAGTATTATAGAACCTCAAACCATCTTACACTCCTTGTCAAAGTAAATAACCAACACACTCACATCATTTAGTGTTCTTACTCATAGTAGCTTTTGTTCTAGACCTAGAATGTGAAAAACTCCATTGAAGTCATTTACTATGCCATCAAGGAATTTGATCAAGAGTTCACCATGACCAATATGTTGATAGGAGATTCATCACTCAGGTATACCTTCCCACAATCATATTTATCACATGTTAGAAACTACTTTTAATCAGAAGTGATATGGAAGGAAGCTCCAAGGTCGATTATCCATGTATTCTTTCCTATGCATGATGTTAGAATTGAAAGGAATCTCTACCATCGTATTGAAAATATTCATTATATTCATTATGAGAATCATTATTTCCCTGTTATTCTTCTTCTTCTCTTCCTTTTGATTCTATCCAAAATTTAACCTTTTACTAGTTCTAACATTTTCCCTTCAACTTTCTAGGAGAGTTATTCCTTCCATGCCATTTGAATCCACTTGTTTCTTTCTTCTCGCATATACCCTTTCATCTTCCATGGACAACATATTCCTAGTTAGTGGATTTGGAATATCTTTCCACACATGCTTTCAAAGTAAAGTAGTATTTATATCATTAGATATTGATGTCTTTGTAATGCTTCTAATGGTCATTAGCTAGTTATCTCATGAATCTGGAAAATAATGCAAAAGGGTCATACAATGATCCTTCTAATCCATATTCAATCCAAATGATATCAAATGGGTTAGAATAGTATTAATTACAATTAAATTCTTAATTAATCACCATCACTCCTCCTAAATTAAAACAACATTTTCCATAGAAAATTTTGTCCTTGATATGAATCCCCCAACTTATTTTGAAAATTTGTTGCGTCTTTTTCATAAAAAATATTCAATAATATCGTATCAACCAAATAATGCTTGATAAAACTTTTTTTCTTTCTCTCCAACATCAACTGCTCTTCATTATTCATAACAATGGACCTAAATACTACAACATATATATCTTGATCAATAAGAATATCCTCCATCTTGAGCTTCTACAACTCAATTTTAGTACTAGTAAACTTCTCTATTTCAATATCGATGTTCTCACCATGTTGTGTGTGGATCCTGGTTATCTTCTTTATTCAGAGATATCAGAGGAGCGGGAGGAATAAATGTTAGTGGAACTTGCGATAGGAGCGGTTGCTGATTGCGATAAAGTTTAACCTCGGGATCTGTGCAAAGACCGTACTGAGGCAGAAAATGTGAGTTTTTGGTATATTTCCTTTGTAATTTGATTATAAGGAAATTACCCCCGATAAAGGATTTTCATGCATTAATTATGTATTAACCAAGGGGAAAGGTTATACATGCGGGTTTTAGGATGGTTGAAGGATTATAAAGGTTGCGAAGGGTTTTAATGGTCCCAATATTAAAGGAATTGAAGGTTTATAAGGAATAACCAATCCCGATAGGAAGGGTTCAAGTAAAAGACTTTAATAAAGTCTTATGGGAAGTTTTAAGGGGTGATTAGAGTGTCGATAGAGGGTTTTAAGTGGGGTGATTGGGTTCTGATAACAAGGAATTGTTATATAGGGCTTTAACTCTTTATGGTTGAAGATTTTGACTCTTGGTTAGTTAAAATACCTGGGACGAATGTGTTTATGTGTCCATATGCATACTGTGACTGTTAGCAGGGGTAGCCCTGCATTAATTGGTATCAGAGCAAGTTAAAAGCTCTTGGAGAAAACTTAGAACAAATTTGTGTTTAAGTTGTTTATCCAAGCAAGAGAAGATCATATTTTAAACTAATAAGCAACAGGCAGACAGGGATAAAAGTGCAGCAGAACTTGCAGATGCAAGAAGACAGGGAACAATCCATTCAAAGTGCAGGAGAATGGTGGAACAAGATCATACAGAGATATTGAAGGCGATATGACATGTTTTATGTCAAATTGAATTGAAGATTGTGGTTGCAGATGAAGTATCTCAGCAAAGGACAGCAAGAGAAGTTGTGAGAGGAGAACCTGATGTGTTCTTGAAGGCAGAGAAAGGAAAATACTCTGAAGGAGAAGTGGAAGTGAACCTAAAGAATCCAATTGAAGGTTGGACAGAGAGGATAAGAGTATTCTCAAAATGGGAATTAAGAAGCAAGTTTTTGGAAGCTTGGGAATGGTCTTTGTTTTGAATATCATTGATATGCAGGTAACGACAATTAGGTAAGCATCTCGATGAGAAGATCACAACCTTAAGAGTAGTGATGAAGGAAGCCAGTAAGGGTTTGTAAGAGAGTGTTGTTAGAACCTATTATTTCAATTGTGATTGAAATACAAAAGGACAGTTATGTTCTTAAAAGGTGCAGATGAGTTGAAGCCTAGAAGGAGCATAGAGAAGTGCTCAAAGGAAGTTCCAGAGATAGAGAACCAAGTACTTGCCAAAAGACCAAGTATAGAGGAAAGCTTGGTGAGGTAGGATTGCAACAAGGAGGCCTTGTTGTGATAGAAGCTTTAATATAGCTCATAGTGAATGAATGAGGAACTCATAGATGTGGGGAAGAAGATGACTACTGATAGTCATAGGAGAGGTTTTGAGGAAGACCATAGTAGAAGAAAGGTGAATAAAGAGGTTGCCAAAGCAAATGGAAAGAGGATGAGTCAAAAAGAGTTTGACAGAGAGAAAGTTGAGATAGATTTCCAGGTTGAAATATTGATGGAGGTGCTGCAAAGAAATGATGAAGCCCAACAACATGGTTGGACCATGAGAAGAAGAGTGAAGTGGTAGAAGCTACAAGAGAAAAGAGATCATAGGTGAATTTAGAGCTGGCAGGAGAGTTGATAAAGACTGAGCAGATAATTGTTCAATTTTCACTAGAAAAACTCAGAGGGGATGCATTAGAAATGGAAGTATCCATTTGTGGACGAGAACAGGGTGAAGTTCTGGGTGAATATGAAGACTTGAAGATTGAAACTTTAAGTGAAACAAAAAGGTCACATGATTTTAAATCTGATGATTTGTGTATTGTTGCAGGTGAAACACATGAAGAAGGACAATTTTCTGGTATTGTCATAAAGAAGGAAGAAGATAGGAAGAATCTAAATTCTATTCTAAAAGAAGAAGATAGTGAGGATGGTATAGAAATTTTGGGAGGAATTCCAAGCGAGATGAAAGATTGGTGGTATGAGTTATGTCTTTTGGAAGAAAGGCTAGAAGACCCAAAACTAAGTGTTCAGATTGTAAAATCAGAACTGAATGGGAATGAAGAAGTTAACTACAGTGAACAAAGACAGGAAGACATCATTGAAGCAGATGATGTGAAGGAGAGACTAAATGATAGTCTTGTCAATTCTTTTGAGAATTCAAAACAGCACATTGATGTGCTGATAGAAGAGGAGAAAACAAAGCAGCGGATGAATGCTCAGTTAATAGAGGAACTTAGGAAGTTTGTGCAGATAATGGATGTTGAATTGAGGTCAGAGAAGCTCAAAAGAGTTGAGCTACAACAAAACAAAGTTGCTGGAGAAGAACAAGTTCCTTGTGAACTTGAAGATGGAGAAATGATGTCCAAAAGATCAGTTGAGGCTATTGACCCTTATGTTTTTGAAATTAACAATTTTTGTATGTTTGAAGATGTAACACATGATGATGGATGATCTTTGGGTATTTTCAAAGAATAGGAAAAGGAGAGATGGAATTTGAATTCTGTTTTAAAGAAGAAGGATGAGACAGTTAGATGTCATGGGGAAGCTTATGCATAGTTGGAGGAAAATATTGCTTTTCAGCATACTATTAAAGTTGTAAACAGAGGGAGTTTGGCTTATATGGGTAACCAAAACCAAGCAGAAGAGAAGGAAGATGTCAAGCATACAAATTTAACACTTGAAGAAGCTAACAGAGATATTTTATTATTAGAAAATATGTTAAGAGATTCTGAGTCAAGCCATGAATTCAGACCTCAGATAAATGATTTAAGATTTAGTAATTTTGATGAAGAAATGATGTTTTCTGTAGAATGCATAGGTAGAGATGTGAATAAGGAAGATTCAGTCAGCCCAGAAGGATAGATGAAAGTGTCACATAGCAGTGACAAAGAGAAGAATAGAAATGTATAGGAGGAGGGGACAAATATGTCTCATGCTAAAGAAGAATCAGTCTTAGAACTGAAGGAGACTGAAATGACTACCAGGGTTAGTCAAGAAGCTGAAGGACAACCATGGAATGTTGTCAACAGAAAAGAGGAGATTTATGTTGGAATTTATAAGCAGCATAGTGATGAGGTGTTTGAAAGGAATAAGGTAGAAAGTGAATTGTTGAAATATTTACTGGAAGCATCTGAGCATGAGAAAGGGATTGCAGACATTGACAGAAGAATGTCTCAAGTTTTGACTAAGAAAAAAGCAGATATTAGTTTTCTAAACCATGTTATGTTAACTAATATACAGAGTAATGTGAGTTAATATGTTACTGCAGTCAGGGAATTGGAGAGCAGTTTACTTTTTGAAAGTAAATTTGCAGACAAGGAGCAGCAATTAGATATTGCAGAGGGAGATAACTTCAAGGATACTCAGGAAGTTTGGGTGGCAGCAATATATATAGCAGTACCTGGAGAAATTTCAATAATAATAATAGAAGTTGAAGTAGAAAAAGAAGAAGGAAGTAATCAACAGTTTAAATATGAAAGGAAAACATGCTGTGAGATGCAGTAGCAGAGTAATAAAGAAAGAATTGTTATCAGCAGAGAATTGAACTACAAAAGGCCATAGATGAACTATGGGATTTGATGTGAGTACCTAAGAAAAACTATAGCAAAGCCAAGAAAGTAATCCATTGTAAAGTTGGATGGATGGTGAAGAATGTTGAAGGTAAAGACAATGGAGCACTACAACATAAGGTATGGAAGCCTGGAAAGTTACAACCAAAGAGAGATGAAGACAGTGAAGTTTATGGACAACAACAAACAAAAGTTTGGGACACTGGAGGTTTTTTATTACATTATGAGAACACATTATCAAGAGATCATGAATTTTTTCAGGCTTGGGAGTCTGATGCAGGAGCATTCACCCCAAGTAAATCAGTGTATATTAGTAGATATAGGGGGTCTTGTGTTTTAGGGAAGTTGGTTTTCCAAGTATTGAGTTAATGTAAATATTTAGGCCTTTTAGTGATTTTCAATGAGAATAGAAATTAATTAGACATATTTGTAAATGTTCTCGAATGTAGGAGAACATGAGAGGGTTATGATTAGTTAGCAATTAGTTTGAAGAAACAATTGAGCAACTCTAAAGAAACTTCTCAGAATGTATTGAAAAGAAAATAAAGAAAGGTTGGAGAGGAGAGTCAGTCAGTTAGCTAGCCAGCTAGCCAAGGAGAGTGTGTCTGTAAGCCTATAGGCAAGAGAGGGAGAGAGGCCATTGTAATCATAAGACCAATCCAAAGAGACAAATTCTTGTTGTGTAATCAATTGTTATTTGTCTATATTCAGAAGAACTCAATTCTGAGTTCAAATGTGTGTTCTAATGTTGAATGATGAATGATGGTTGAATTGGAATTCAATACAAATGCGTGTGCAGACAGGTCGAGGCGAATACACAGTGGAGGAAAAGAAGCTGAGGAGAGGAATGAACCATAGGTTCATAATGGACCTTTAAATCCATTAAGGGTTCAAGAAATGATCAAGGACAAGATCAATCAAAGGAGCATGAGAGGGTAGTCCAAAAGGAGTCGTGTAGTGCAAACAAAAAAGAACAGAATCGAGTTAGGGAAACCCTGGAAACCACAAAAGAACGGAAGAAATTGCAAAAAAACCCAAGTAAAGGAGTAGACGAGGAATTGAAGTATTGAGGTTGAGGGACTGTTGGATCCGAAAGATCAATGGTCCAGACTAAATCGCATCGTCGGAGTCTTTTTAAAGTAACCGGAACCGAACTTTAAGGAATTGTGATGAGTGATGATTGATTGATCATGGACCGTTGGATCGGGACCGGATCAATGGTCCAAATCTAATCGCAAGGCAGCAGTCGGCGGTGCCAAGGGACAATGACGTGACGTTGTGATATCATCAATAGTGATAAATCAGCGATCAGAGAGTTGGGAGATCGGCGCTGTGGAAAGGATCGGAATGAAGAGTGGACCCGAAAAGTTATGTAGCACAGTTAAAGTGACTTGAAGTTTGGGAAGTTATGCGTTATCGCATATCAGAGGACCGGGAGGAATAAATGTTAGTGGAACTCGTGATAAAAGCGGTTGCCGTGATCCGGATTTAAACAGGAACGCAACAAATTACAAAGATAACCATATACACAAAGATGCAACGGAAATAATACTTCATTTCATTAATGGAAATATACTGAAATATGCTTACAACCAGAAATGGAAATAAACCAGCTAGGGCGATGGTAGCTTATCTCTGAGAAGAGATGTGATGGCTACATGCCTCTAAACTGTGTTACAATGAGGCTCGAAGGCCTATTTATTGTTGAGAAACAATGGAAAACCCTTAACATTCCAAAACCTAACCCTAGGAGATGAAACGCCAAATTGTGGGCCCCGTTTGGGGGTAAATTGGTACATCAACTTCCCGACGTCGTAACTTTGGTATATGATCTCCGTTTGACGCGTACAATAGCTCATTAGAAAGAGCTATCCGAGCACTATCATTGTTGGAATGGGCAACATGGGTCCATTCAATGGACCCATGTTGCCCCTGGATTCCCAAAAAAAACGTCGTTTAGGGCCTCAAAACGGCTCCGGAAGTTCAGGACCCGAAAAACTGTTAAAAATAGTAAGTTGTGCAACAATTAAGGAAACTGAAAATGCAGAGAAAGACAATGGTGGGGGTCCAGGTGGACTTGGCAGGTGGCCACCAATATCCACCTGGATCATTCCTCCCCCCTTAGGAAGCAATGGTCCCCATTGCGTTGAGTTCCTCTATGAGATGAGGAAACTTCTGTTGAACTTGTTCCCTGGTGAGCCACTTGCCCTGCTGAATGAGTTGGCCTACTTTGACAACTCGATACAGTTGGATATTCTGTTGGCGAGTGTTCTTGATCTGTGTGTCCATGATCCGATCAGTTGCAGCTTGTTCCATGCAATCTGGATTTAATTCTGTGGGTTTGAGCTGTTCTGCAATGTCGGATGTGTCTAGCAATGGTGGAAAGTATGGCCGAAGGCGGTCCACATTGAACACTGGGTGCAGGCCAAGGAATGGGGGAATGCTGAGCTCAAATGCATTGTCTCCCATAGCCTTAGTAATGGTGTAAGGACCATATCAGAGTGGTCTCAATTTCAGATAGGCTCCAGTAAGGCGTTCCTTTTGCAAATGCAACCAGACTTAGAAATCGTCAGTACCTTGAAGTCTGCATGCATCAATGGTAGGTTTCTCACCTTTGACGTCAATTTACATCATTGACTTTCGATCGAAGGATTCCGTGAAATGTTCGACATCAACTCATTCATTCACATCTCATGGATTGTACTGGGTACTTTGAGAACCATTGACATTACTGGTGGTCTCTCTCACACTTGTTAACAGTTTACATCATCGACTGGTAATCAAGTGGTTTCTACCATGTTCGACATCAACTCATTTATTCGCATGGCTAGAATCGTACCAATTCGGGAAGCAGAAATGAAGACCCTGGATCTAGTTTCCACCATCCAGACTGTGAGGAGTTTTGTATTCATTATCTAAGTAGACTAATCATAAACAGATGGCTGTGCCCATACTGTTTCTACAAAAGTCTATGATTATGATGTACTGCAAGATCATTCCTGTATCAGAGTAGTTAGTCTGTTAGTTAAAGTTTTGATCTGAGTATGGGAATGCCTACCTCAGTGATGATATAATCTTATACATGTATTTTGTGTTGAAAATTGCAGGTTCTGACCAGGCTCTCCACGAGACAATCCTTGAAATGATAAAGCGCTTCACCCTTCCTAGATAATACAAAACCCTAATCTATTACAGGCTTCGCACTTTAGGGGGCAATCTGTTACACTAAAAAATGTCACCATGACTATTTACAGTTAGTATGGCTCTATCAACAGTCATGCTATCCTCTTAGGCAAGTCTTATGCCTCTGCTCTCCATGTCAAACTCCAAAAAGAGAGAAAGTCTTTATAAATGTATTTATCTCTGGGTACGCAGGTTCTCTCAACCTTACCCGCGGGTACGCACCCAATGTTCACAAAAGCTGCGTCCTTGACGCTCTGTATGTAAAGGGGCAGGTGCGTCCCCCTGTAAAGGTCAAAATGCGCAAGTTTCATCTTTAAAAAGTTACTTGTGGTCATTTCTAGAGCATTCTAGAAGGTTGTTCGACGTGTATTGAGCGCCTCCAGATGGTTCATGTACCCCTACCAAAGAAGAACTTATCCCATCAATAAGGGAGCTATCCCATCCAAAGAGGGGATTATCCCATTGATGGTGGACCTGATTAACTTCCTCTTGAGCACTATAAATACAGGCATTGGGCCAGAAGGAGGGGAGGTTGGAAGCTAAACATTTCTAAGGGTAGATGCTGCAGGAATTAGGACTCCCATTTAGAAGCTTGTGAGGAGAGATTTCCATCTTTGCTTGTTCTATTTGGAAGTGGGTGAGCTTTGTCAAAGTAAAGGAGAACTCTTGATGGACCCTGGGAGGAACTTGCACAACACCAAGGCTCAGGTTGTATTTGTTCCTTTTGTTACCTATTAATGCAAATGAGTCCATTCTTCTCAATAACTTGTTATTTATGAGTTGTTTCATGTACTCCTTGGTCTATGTGTTAAATATGTTTTATTCTATGAGATTATCAAGTGCTATTTAATCGTTTGATTGTTAGTGGATGCAGGTTTCAAAGTGAAGGAGGAGCTCATCCGGATCAGCGGAGCTGGACTGCTACAACAGCGTTGGACTACAGGTAGGATCTAAACACTTGATTTCTTATATAGTAAATCCATGTTTAGAGAAGGATTGCTCTTGTTTGTCTTGTTTGTCACTAGAGAGTCTTAGGCTCCTAGGGAGGTTGGTTGTGTCCGCACAATCGACTCTTTCCGCCTGACAAATTGGCGACTCCACTGGGGACTCCATTGATGTGAAAGTTTTTTCCTTTGTATGCAACTTTGCTCTGAGAAAAGTCATTTATTTTCTGGTTTTTGGCTCTGTGACTTTGTTTTTGGGTGGGTTAGCTTAGGGTTAGATTCAATTTAGTTTTTCTTGAATTTTCTAGTAGGACGCACCCTCTGAGTATTGCACAGTGCGTCCCTGGACGCACTGTTGCTGTGTGCACAGAGCGGGCCCGCACCTGTCTTAACGGGTTGCCTGCGTCCCCTGCTAAAATTTAAGAAAATTCCATTTTTTGCATTTTTTCTCTTAGATTTTGCTTTTTCTTAGTTTTTACTGCCCAGATCCATTAGTCTCTTGTCAAAGATCTTCACCTGAACTTGTTTCGATAGCATTGAGTGTTTTAGTGGATTTCATAGAAGTTTAAGCCCTAGGGTTTGATTTTTGAGTAGGTCTTGTAGTGACTTTGGCGGTAGAAGTTGTCAAGCCTTAGATCTCTCTGGTTTTGTCAGCATTCTTAGAAGTCAGACCTGTCATAAAGTCTACCTGTGAGAGCAACTTACCATTGAGTTGTCTCTTGGGCAAATTTCGAAATGCTTGTTGATTGAGTATTGAATTCCATTTTACAAAAAGAACAAAAAGATTTGAGTTTTGTTTTGACTAGTCTTTTGATTCTGCATTAGCTGGTCCTTGACTTGATTTTGGTCAAGTAAAACAACCTAGAATCATCTTTGTAGGCTCTTGCCTCGTTAGGTTTGCTTAGAATAAATTTCTTTTTGATTTGCTTGTGAGTCGAGTTTTCATAGATTTTATAGCTTTTGAGATTGATTTTCGTTAAAATAGATTTATATGCTTTATTAAATAAGAGAAAATACAAAAACATTTTTGTTTCAAGTAGCTTTGAAGAGTTTGAAAGAAAAAGAGTTTTTCGTGCACGTAAGGAGTGGTCATGTTTGTATGCTTGAAAAGATAAAGAGAATTGTTTCTTTGATTGTCTTTACTAAGAAAGTTGTTTTCTATAAAATTTGCATCTCTCAACTCTCTTAGTTAGGAATTTCATTGAAAGAGGAAAGTAGCGTAAATCATCTTAGGTGCATCTTTGTAGTGGTTTGAGTCGAGTCTACACACCATTGGTTTCACTTCCGCTACCTTTTGTCTTTAAGAAAAACCATAAAATTAACGCTTAAAGTAAAATCAACGTAGTAACTTTTATTTACTAGGGCTCTGAAACACCAATTTAGATTAGGCTAGTGTCTTGGAGTAGGTGAGTAATTAACTCTCCAAGACAACAAAACCAAACAAGTAGCTTATCTTGTGATAGAATAAATCCAATTGTCTCATTTGTACTCTGGGAAAGCTCCTCTTAAAGGAGAAGCACGAGCTCGTGTCTGAACCAGTGAGGGGATCAATCCCCCCTCGTTGGGAACGACGCCAGACACGCACGTATTACAAACGGTAAACCTCGGATTAACCATTGTCGAGGAGCCAGGGGTCACTTGTCGGTAAACCTTGGATTATTGTCAAGGAACCGGCAAGGGGATTGAGCTTGATACTCTGCCCTTGCGTGCTGTCGGAGTGTAGACTGTTCCCCCAGGTGCATTTGTTGCGGTTGGTAACCTTAGTGACCATTATCTTTAGGATTCTACCGAGGTGACGGTGGAGGGAAGATCCCACTGTACCTGGAGCAGACGTCGGCTAGACTCACTTGGATTTTCCGGGGGGTTCACTTCACTTGAGACGGTTAAAGTGGAGGAACTTGTGCCGGTCTATTCATTAAGCAGGTTGCCGGGGTAACTGTTCCACCCGCCACTTCTGTACTGAATCCGGCGATGTTGGGTTTCATCTCCAACTAGCGTTTTCGGTCTGGAAGGTTACTGTTTGTGCTTGGTTTAACGCCCTAGATTCTTTAGGCGTGTGATTCAAATTTGTTTGGTTCTTTAGAGACTTTAGGTGTTTTGATTTGAGATTTTACTTTGTTTTCGTGTGTAGTAGTTAAAAGTTTTTAGCTGTGGCGGAATTACCGAGACAGTCCCGTAGACTTCGGGGCCAGTCTCCTGAAGTTGTTTCTGTGGCCGAATTGTTGAGAAGATCCCGTAGACTTCGGGGTGAACCTCCTCGAGACGACCCCAGTAATTTAGAAGGTTTAAAGGTCCTTGTAACTCCTCCTAGTGGCAGTAGAGTAGGTTCACCTGAAGAAGGAGAATCTTCCTTGCTAGTCCATTCAGATTACCAAGGCTTAGAGACAGGTTATAATCCCGAAGCTGTTACAGTTTCTGAGCTTGTTGGTAGTTTTTCGTCTGCTAGTGATACAGGCGAAGAACCTGAAATATCTGAACCTGTTACTCCGACTTCTAGTGTTCCAGATTCACCAAGAGTAGAACGAGTTATCACTGAAAATCTTCCTACTGGTCTGATTGCTATAGAAGAACTTGCTCCAGAGGAAGAAATAGGCGTTTCTAACCTTGAAGATCAACTTACTATTGACCTCAGGGAGCGTGAATCTATCTTTTACAGTCCTCCTAGAAGTACTACTTGGTACCTTTCGTTAACCAATTATTTAGACAACTCAGGGGTAGGTTTTTCTACACCTCGTACTCCTTTTCCACCTGGAGGTATTTATACTCCTGTAAATATGTCTGGTCAGTCGTCCGTGTTTACTCAAAGTCCTGAATCTTTCTTACACGGCCGTCCTTCTGTTCCCACCAGGTATCAATCACTTTCTGGTACCTTTGCGGGGGCATCTCCTCAACCCATTGATCATGGGTTATTTGCTGGAAACAATGGTAATATACCATTGGGTGTAGGAAACATTTACATGATGTCAGGTTCAGTTCCCGTTTCCCAACCTCAAGGTGGCCAATTACCGCCTAGGGGGCAACCTCAGTTAACGCCTGGGGGGCAACCTCAAGGTACACAAATTGTGTCTGGGGGGCAACCTCAAGGTCAGTATGTACCTATGGTGCAATACATGCCTCAAGGTCAACCCCAGCCTCAATATGTACCCTAGGGTCAACCTCAGTATCAATATCAACCTCAAGGATGGCAACCTCAAGGATGGCAACCTCAAGGGTATCAACCCCAAGGGTATCAACCCCAAGGGTATCAACCTCAAGGTCAAGGTCAACCCCAGTATCCGTATTTACCTCAAGGTTATCAACCTCAAGGTCAATACTCGAGTCAAGGTTATCAACCACCTCAAGGTCAGTCATATGTTTCAGGTATGGGAACTACACCTTTCAATTATCAATCCTATCCTCAATCCGGTCATGGATCTCAGTATCCTCAACCTGTTACGGGTCAATACCCCGGAATGTTAGTGTGGGATCCATCACAAGGTCAACAGGTGTTGTAGCCAAGTTTACAGTTGGTACCTCAGGCTGGACAACCCGTAGTTTCTGGTCCACCCCAGCAACCGCAACCTGTCCAGTCAAATGTTCAAACTTCTGTAACTTCGGTAGTTACTCAGCCGCCAATTGCACCTAGTACTCCATCTCAAATGGCTGCTACAACTACCGCTACATCTGCCGCACTTACTTCTGGAGTATCGACAGCTCCGGTTTCTACTGTCTCTGTAACCACTCCTCAGACATCTTTACCGTTGTCCGGATCTACGATTCAAACCACGGTCCAGATGCCTACAGGTCAGCCTGGTATAAGTACGGTTGTCACTACTCAACCTCAATTTGTTCAACAACCGTACCAGGGACAGTACCAACCTGGGCAAGCTGTCCAACAGCCAGTTTACCAGTATCAACCGTATCCTGGGTACACTTATCAACAACCTCAACAACCCCAGTACGGTCCGGTTAATCCTGGTTTTCCAGGAGGATATAATATCCCAAATGCGACTCCTGTTCCTAGTTATCCTGGATATCCTCCTCCTGGGACTGGTCTTGTGACCCAGAGTTTTAGAGATCCTAACCGGCAGTTACCGTTTATCGCAACTTTGGATTTACCAGACTTGACGCGCCTAACAAACGATCCAATTCAATATCTTCCGTTCTGGCCGCCAATGCCAAATAAGTTGCCCAGTGATATA
Organism: Pinus tabuliformis; assembly: GCA_031772625.1. Taxonomy (NCBI): domain Eukaryota; kingdom Viridiplantae; phylum Streptophyta; class Pinopsida; order Pinales; family Pinaceae; genus Pinus; species Pinus tabuliformis. The sequence goes on from CM062813.1 coordinate 202,899,655, forward strand.
CCCAAGTTCGAAGGTAAGTCTGGAGAGGATCCGTCCAATCATGTGATGACTTACCACCTCTGGTGTGCTTCAAATTCTATCTCGGATGATTCGATCCGCTTACGTCTTTTCCAGCGTACACTCATTGGTCTCGCGGCCAAGTGGTACATTGAGTTACCACAGGCCTCTTTTTACAATTTTAGCCAGTTAGCTACCTCGTTCTTAACTCACTTTCAGTTGCCGGTCAGATACGATAACGGCACGGAGTTATTAACTTCACTAAAACAATCAACGTCCACGTATATTTCTGATCACATTCATGAGTGGAGACGTCGAAGAAGGTTAGTGAAAGTTTTTATCCCGGACCAAATCTTAGCTGAATGGTTTGTTAAATCATTATTACCGAAGATTACTGAAGATGTAGCTAAGGCCGGAGTAGTTACTGAGGAGCAAGTCATTGCTCAGGCGCAGTACCTTGACTTAGTTTACACTCAGTCGGGTACGTTACACGAGAAGATTCCAGATCTTCCAAAGTCGAATCAAATCGCTGCTGCTCCTTCGGGATCTCATGCCGCTGATGGTATGATTGGTATCGTGAATACAAAGAGCAAGAAGAAGTCTTCCAAGGCTTCAACTACTCCTATTATCACTTTGCCTGATTCCCCGACAGGAGAGTCTTCTCCCGAACTTTCCGCCGATATTCATGCTGTAGAGTCATCTACGGCCAAATCAAAAAACGGTGGAAAGAAGAAAGGAAAGAAGAAGGCTAAAGCAGACAAGGCTCCGAAGGAGAAAACGGAAAAGTCGGAAACCAATGACGAAAAGCGCAAACCTCGATATCCTTGTCTTATTTGTGAAGAAGATCATTTTACGAGAGATTGCCCTCATCGGGCCGAGGTTGTGAAAATAGTCAAAGGTTCTCCCACTCCTGCTGTGTTAAAAGATCCATTTCCAAAGCAGGAAAGTAAGATGATAGGTTCTTCCTCGACTGCCAGTGAAGAACCCATTTTGATGATGTCTCATGTGAGGATTGCGACTCGATCGCAAGATTATGGTAGTAAGAATCCTGTTGATGGTAAGGAAGCAGAATCTTCTCACTCTAACCCATCAACCTCAGCTCCTGGTTCCGATCCACTACAGATCGAGAAACCTAACCCGGACCTAGTAATTAAACCGCCCGCCAAGGGTGTACTTCGAAGGTCTGCTTTCAATCCACATGCGAGAGCGGCCCAGAATTACAACATTGTTGAGGACTTAGCTGTTTCACCCTCAGCAATGTCGGCTTTAGAAGTGCTGCAATCATGCCCAGCACAACGAAAATTACTTTTGTCGGCTATCGGAGCTGTTGATGTTCAGGACCCGAACCTGATAATCTTCGATCTAGAAAATAGTACACCGCGCCTACCCCATCAAATGGCTTTCCAAATTCCAGTGATAGTAAAAAACAGGCCTATTCATCGGACTGTGTTTGATGAGGGAGCTTCTACGTGTATTATGTCGATTCAATGTTGGAGATCGCTTGGTTCTCCTTCGTTGAACCAATCCCCGACCATCCTTAAGGCCTTCGATGGCCGTGGGTTCCGTCCGTTTGGTATTCTACAGGAATTACCTATAGGGGTAGAAGGCAAAACCGTTAGTCTGGATGTGGAGGTGGTTGATGCCCCTCTAGACTACAACCTTCTTTTGGGTCGAAGTTGGTCATATGCTATGACAGCAGTCGTTTCATCGGTCTTCAGAGTAATTAAGTTTCCATATAACGGTAAGATCGTGACCATTGATCAGCTGTCATACTTTTCATCCGACCCAGCCTCTTCAGAGAGTATCCAGCATGTCGGTAAGACGACAATCCCTTATAGGGACGTTGGCGTAGGTTTAGTTAAAGATTCCGGTTTACTGGGAACTTTTCCTTTCCCTCCAATCAACGCAGACCCTTCATTTGCATCAATTCATATGATTACATCAGAAAACATTATTTATGATGATCCTTGGATCGTCCCATCTGAATCTGAGATAGACTCATTCGGTGATGCTATGCCTTTGAGTCCGTATGAAATTGCTTATGAAGCTGTCATGTCTTTTACCGACTCGCGTTCAACCGAGCTCGACCAAATGAATGTGGTCAGTGAAGAATCACTTTTCACCTCAACCTTAGAACGGATAGCGTTTCCCGAAGTCGTGTCATCTGACGAGCAACTTCGCGAAATCCTAAGTGTAGACGATCTACCATGGGAAGATCTTCATCACAGATCTTCGTTTTTACCTAAGGATGATGCTTTTGAAAATGATTTTTCATCTATCTTTACCGCTGAATATGTCAAAGACGCTCAGAATCCAACGAAACATTCTGATTCAGAGTTGAATTTAGGGAATATTTCTCGCACTATTCCTGTTGATATTTCAGTGAAGCCCGGAATTGAGGAAAACATTCATATAGGTGCCGCATGTACAGAAGATGAAATCCAAACTTACAAGGCCCTATTCCAAGAATTCCGCGATGTGTTTGCCTGGTCTTACGAGGAAATGCCGGGAATCGATCCTGCCATTGTTGTTCATGAAATAAAGACCTACCCGGATGCTAAACCCGTCCGGCAACGGTTGCGTCAGATTCACCCTCGGAAAGCGGCTGCGATTAAAGCAGAAGTCGAAAAGCTGTTGAAAGCAGGTTTCATTTATCCAATCCCGTTAACGGATTGGGTATCGAATATTGTTCCGGTCAACAAGAAACAAGGAACAATAAGAATCTGTATCGACTATAGGGATATAAATCGAGCTTGTCCAAAAGACAACTATCCTACGCCTTATATCGATCAAATTATTGATGATTGTGCCGGAAGTGAAATGTTTTCCTTTATGGATGGTTTTTCGGGCTATAATCAAATCAATATTCTACCTGCCGACCAACCAAAAACGGCATTCATTTGTCCATGGGGGACATTTGCTTATTGCAAATTACCTTTTGGGCTTAAGAATGTCGGGGCCACTTTTCAACGGGCGATGTCTTACGCATTTCATGACATCAAGCACATTGTGCAACCGTACCTCGATGATTTGCCTGCTCATTCTTTACATCGAGCTGATCACCTTGTCCACTTACGAGCAATCTTTATGAGGTGTAGGCATTATCGAATTTGGTTGAATCCCCACAAGTGTGTGTTCTGTATAGAGACGGGTCGATTGCTGGGATTTGTTGTTTCAAAAGCCGGCATTCGCGTCGATCCCTCGAAGGTCGAAGCTATCATCAAATTGCCTCCTCCTTCGAGTTTGCGCCAACTCCAAAGTTTGCAAGGGAAAGCGAACTTTTTACGCCGATTCATTCCAAACTACGCCGAGGTCACTAAAGGTTTTACACGGTTGTTGAAACAGAACGCTCAATTCTTTTGGGATGAGATTGCCCAACAATCTTTTGATGCACTTAAACACGCGTTGACCCATGCACCGTTGTTGCATCCTCCCAACTACAACCAGGACTACTTCTTATACCTCGCAGCTTCGCATTCCACCATTGGAATGGTGTTAGTTCAAGAAGATGAATTCGGAGCGGAACATGTGATATATTATCTTAGTAGGACCTTAAATCCCACTGAGCTAAAATATTCGCATGTGGAGAAATTGGCCCTGGCAGCCGTTCAAGCTGTCCAGCGTTTTCGTCACTACATTCTTCTCCGTAAAACTACAGTCATTTCGGATTGCAACCCTATGATTTATATTTTAACAAAACAACTACTAGGGGGCAAGTACTCTAAATGGATCGTTATCCTGCAAGAGTTCGACTTGGAGTTCGAGAAGTCCAAGTCTAAGAAATCCTTAGTTTTTGCGGAATTGATGTGTGATTTCCCGCATGCTGACACAGAAACTGTGGCAGAGGAGTCCATTGCGGACGAATCTTTGTTTCTTATCAGTATGTTAGATCCGTGGTACGGGGATATAATCATCTATCTCCAAACCCAAACCTTTCGGCCTGAAGCTTCAAAGTCGGAACGTCGAAAAATTCGGTTTCAATCCCAGCAATACAAAATTATTGGAGATACACTTTATCGCCGGGGGGCAGACTTAGTTTTTCGACGTTGTTTAACTCACGAAGAGGCTGAGAGGGTTTTGAATGATTGTCACTCTGGAGCATGTGGCGGTCATATGTCTGGGTATGCCACAGCTCAGAAGGTGTTGCGCGCTGGCTATTTCTGGCCATCTATGTTTAAAGATTGTATCATTGCAGTCTGGAAATGCCACAACTGTCAAGTGTTTGATCGCAAGATGCGCGCACCACCTGCTCCTCTCCACCCTATAATTGCCGTTGGACCATTCGCCAAATGGGGTATCGATTTTATTACTTGTAACCCTCACTCGGCCGGGGGGCATGCGTATATCATCCTCGCGGTTGATTATTTTACTAAATGGGCCGAGGCGATGCCTACATTCGACGCAAGCGGCAAAACAGCTGCAGTTTTCGTATTCAATCATATTATAACTAGGTTTGGTGTCCCACAAGCAATCATTACTGACCATGGGAGCCATTTTCGAAACATCATGATGACTGAGCTTACAAGCCAGCTTGGTTTGCGCCACGATAGCTCTACTCCTTATTATCCGCAAGCCAACGGTTTGGTTGAGTCTATCAACAAAGTTCTGGTTATCATGATCCGACGAACCATTGGTATTCATCGGTCGAATTGGCATAACATGTTATTTTCAGCACTATGGGCATACCGAACCTCAGTGAAAACTTCAACAGGGTTCACTCCTTTCCAGCTAGTTTATGGCTTGGAAGCTGTGTTACCCATTGAATGCGAAATCCCATCACTTCAAATGGCTGTCGAATTACTTCCAGCTACTTCCGAAGAGGAGAAACGTTTATTATACTTAGCTAAATTAGATGAGACTCGACGTGACGCTGCATTGGCAATCGAGACTCACGCGAAGCGAATGAAAGCTCAGTATGATAGAAATGTGACCCCTCGAAGTTTTTCGGAGGGAGACCTAGTGCTATTATATGATCAAGCTAACGATAAGCTAGGTGCTGGAAAATTCGTTCCTATGTGGCATGGACCCTACATTGTAAAGCGAAAGCTAGCAAAAGGGGCTTATGAGCTGGTAGATTTTGATGGGGACTCTTTGGGTAAACCCAGAAATGGACTTTACCTAAAGAGGTATTATGCTTAAATGGTGGGTATGGAGAATTTTTAGTTAGGTTAGGTTTTCTTTCTAGCTAGTGTGTTTGTTAGTTTGGTTAGTGTGCTTAGCTTAGAGAGTGTGTTTTTCGTCGTTACTCTGGCTTATCTTGGTTTTACTCTTGATATTGCAGATGTCGACGCCTCTCCAAACATACATCGGATTTGCTGATGGTGCTTGTCGTAGTACACGGAATATCTCTTCCGCAGCTTGGGTTATCTATTCGCCCTCTGACGAGTTAGTTTCTATGCATGGGGTAAGCCTCGGTCAAACAACGAACAACATTGCAGAATACAGTGCAGTGGTTGAATTATTATCCGAATCTATTTCATTTGGAATTCGACGTTTGATAGTGAGGTTAGATTCTGAACTTGTTGTATTACAGCTTAATAGAGTATATGCCATTAGAAATCCTGTGTTATTAAGGTTATTTTTGAGAGTGCGTCTCTTGGAACGTGAATTTGATTACATTGAATATCAGCATATTCCAAGGTCTTTAAATACATTAGCAGATGCAATTGCTTCTCGAATGTTGGACAGACATTTACGATAATCATGCAAGTAAATTTAAAAACATTTCATCACATATGTTAAACAAGATAAGCCGGTAATAGTGATATATATATAGATAGGAGTGTGTCAAAAAAATATACATCGTCTTCGATCATAGGTTGAAAAACACCTTATGATCGGCAAAAATGATAAGTACAAAAAGCCAAAAATGTCATATGTGTCTACAAAAGTGGCTAGCCAATCACTGGTGGTGCTCCCTATACGACACCACTGCACGGGCTACCTTACACAAAAATCTCCTAAACGGTCCAGGGACTGCGACTACATAGCGCTGAAGTCTGATAGGAATATCATCTATGGTAGTCTCAGGTATATCCACCGTCAGACGCTCTAGATCCTGCTCCAACTCAGCTAGCGACTCTGCAGCCGCGTCCTGTGGGGCCGGTACCGGTGCAACTAGATGTCTCCTCTCAAAAGGCCGGAGGTTGGCTGGGCGCTGTGGACCAACATCTGCATTTTAAAATTTTTACTGTCAGTTTTGAGACGATATATATAAAAAACAAAAAAATATATAATTTGAAAACTTGTGAAAAATAAAGTACCTCTGTCGTCCCATTGTTCTCCCTGTGGAAGAACCATGTCCGGATCACCTCGAAAATCTACTCCGGCATACGGAAAGTCCTGGATCGAAAAAACCTGGTCCTCTAACCAGTGAAAATAACTATCAGGGAATCGAACAACTGCCGCGCCCTCGTCAGGATGCCGGGCCATCACCGTAACCCATCGTATCAGCTTTGGCTCCCGAGGACCCAAGATTTCAACAGTGAGTTGCTGAGGGATCAGCATCGGAACTCTCTCTAAGGCAAAGCTCACAACTAGAGGCCCATATCCAAAGGTCTTCAGTTGTCCGTTCTTTGCCCTAGTCAGTTGGCCCTTCATATTGGCCGACACAGCATCACACCAGTTGAAAATGGTGCCTTGGAAACAGTCAATCGCCATCCGCATTTGGGACCCGGTGGCAATATGTAAAGCGGCTGCACCGCAAATTCTGGTAACCGTGAAAGCTATAACCTTGAGTTCACGCAGAGAGATGTGTTTGATTTCTACGCCTTTCGCATGGTGTGCATTGGGTGTGCACCAATCTGCCCGGAGACTAGCAAGGGATTGGCCACCCGGCCTAGTCCCGGCTAGATTGAGTTGCTCGCCCCTATTTGGCAAGCCAGTGAGAAAGTATATGTCAGAGGGCTCTATCTCGAGCTGGTGTCCTCCGATGTAAAAGCATTGCTCATGAATGTTCCATCTCTCAACCAGCCACTCCAAGAATCTCACCTGAGCCCTCATGCCAGGTATGGCCAAGTATTTATATAGTCCGCATGCTTTTAGGGCATCAATGGAAGGTTGATGATTAATTGCGGCTAAATCAACGTCCTCGTGCTCTCTTTCTCTCCAATCCAACATGGTGAGTGCCCTACACACCAAGAAACAAAGATTAGAATTGATTTGGGAAAATTCAAATGGTTGTTTGTGGAGTTTGGGGTTTCAAATTCCGCCTTTCCCGGGGGACGCACCCCGCGTTTAGGACACAGAGCGTCGGGACGCAGCTGGCCTGAAGGTGGGCTGCGTCCCCCGACCTTTTTCCTGTGTGGGAAAAAGTCGGGGGACGCAGGTCACCCTTAGGGCACCTGCGTACCCCGCAGAGCGATTTTTGAAACCCAAAACCCCCCAAAAATCAAAACTAAAACCTAAAACAAACTTTTAATCGGATGAAATTGAAGAGGAGGATGTTGTGAAATACCTGGAAGAGACGGCGTTTGATTCTGACGGTCGGATTCTCTGCAGCGACCACGGGAAGTTTCTTGCCAAAAGCCCTTTTTTCAACCTCAACAGTAAAATGGTAAAAATGACATGGTCAAAAAGTCTTTTTATAGGTTTTTTGGATGAATGAATGCTAGGTTTGTTCATTTTTCACCATGGAAGGATATTTTTCAATGTATTTTTGCCTATCTTAAACAGGTATGAGTAATGTGTCGTTTTTGTGCAGGACAAAGGGATTTAGAGGGAAAATTGTCATTTTTCACGAACCAAAATATCAGAGTCATCTTTTAAGCCCTTTTCTGACTCCTAAAATATGAAAAGATTGCCGAGCGTTTCTTTTACACTCGTTAAAACGGAATTAAAAGACGGTCCCCTTATAGCCCTTTTCTGACCGTAAAAACAGGAAAAGATTGCCGGGTTTTTGTCGTTTCAAACTCTATACTGGAAATAAAACGACGTGTCCTTGATCGCTTTTTACTTTTCAGGTCAGTGGCACTAATTATGAAAGTACTCCTTGGTCGCAAGATCAAGCGGTTCCCCCAGGTATTATTTTATACTTTTTCGGGCTTGAGGGACACAAATCTACGAAAAAGTTCAACTTGGAGTCTTCTTAAGTTTTTCAGACTCTCTAAAATTGAAAAACGCCGAGTTTCTCCTATACTGGACTCGTTAAACATTTCACAGTAAAGGACCTGTTCAATTACAAACAGGAACGAACCACTCCTTCCTAGGGTTCGAATCAAAACTAGGTTGGACTCATCCGAAGGATGAGCTTATAATCAAGCATATGTTATCCTCCTCAAGCTTGTTAAAAATAAAGAGGTACTTGCCAGAAATGGTGGGGGAAAAGAGAGAAGAATGAACCTGTTTGTTATCTTTTGTCTCAGAAGAAACTTTATTACCACTCTTGAACACGACACTTTTCATTCACCTGGGTTGGGAAATCTTTTACCTCACAGTTGATCAAACCACTTTGAAAGTCTTCAGCCGGGTTCCGGGGATTAACTTTGAGTTATTCATCACCAAGCCATCTGTCGTGTCGTTATGTGTTCAAGAGGTCTGCAAGCAAAACTATAATCTGCAAAATACTTGTCATCCATTTGACCATCCCTGAGTCAGTCCTTACAGCAACATTTCTTCAACTTGAACAATGATTTCGTGTTGTGGGCTTGCCTGCAACGGGTCGCTTTCTATCGACATCAGCACATTATCTAGAGAGATGACTTAGAAATCGTCAGTACCTTGAAGTCTGCATGCATCAATGGCAGGTTTCTCGCCTTTGACGTCAGTTTACATCATTGACTTTCGATCGAAGGATTCCGTGAAATGTTCGACATCAACTCATTCATTCACATCTCATGGATTGTACTGGGTACTTTGAGAACCATTGACATTACTGGTGGTCTCTCTCACACTTGTTAACAGTTTACATCATCGACTGGTAATCAAGTGGTTTCTACCATGTTCGACATCAACTCATTTATTCGCATGGCTAGAATCGTACCAATTCGGGAAGCAGAAATGAAGACCCTGGATCTAGTTTCCACCATCCAGACTGCGAGGAGTTTTGTATTCATTATCTAAGTAGACTAATCATAAACAGATGGCTGCGCCCATACTGTGTCTACAAAAGTCTATGATTATGATGTACTGCAAGATCATTCCTGTATCAGAGTAGTTAGTCTGTTAGTTAAAGTTTTGATCTGAGTATGGGAATGCCTACCTCAGTGATGATATAATCTTATACATGTATTTTGTGTTGAAAATTGCAGGTTCTGACCAGGCTCTCCACGAGATAATCCTTGAAATGATAAAGCGCTTCACCCTTCCTAGATAATACAAAACCCTAATCTATTACAGGCTTCGCACTTTAGGGGGCAATCTGTTACACTAAAAAATGTCACCATGACTATTTACAGTTAGTATGGCTCTATCAACAGTCATGCTATCCTCTTAGGCAAGTCTTATGCCTCTGCTCTCCATGTCAAACTCCAAAAAGAGAGAAAGTCTTTATAAATGTATTTATCTCTGGGTACGCAGGTTCTCTCAACCTTACCCGCGGGTACGCACCCAATGTTCACAAAAGCTGCGTCCTTGGACGCTCTGTATGTAAAGGGGCAGGTGCGTCCCCCTGTAAAGGTCAAAATGCGCAAGTTTCATCTTTAAAAAGTTACTTGTGGTCATTTCTAGAGCATTCTAGAAGGTTGTTCGACGTGTATTGAGCGCCTCCAGATGGTTCATGTACCCCTACCAAAGAGGAACTTATCCCATCAATAAGGGAGCTATCCCATCCAAAGAGGGGATTATCCCATTGATGGTGGACCTGATTAACTTCCTCTTGAGCACTATAAATACAGGCATTGGGCCAGAAGGAGGGGAGGTTGGAAGCTAAACATTTCTAAGGGTAGATGCTGCAGGAATTAGGACTCCCATTTAGAAGCTTGTGAGGAGAGATTGCCATCTTTGCTTGTTCTATTTGGAAGTGGGTGAGCTTTGTCAAAGTAAAGGAGAACTCTTGATGGACCCTGGGAGGAACTTGCACAACACCAAGGCTCAGGTTGTATTTGTTCCTTTTGTTACCTATTAATGCAAATGAGTCCATTCTTCTCAATAACTTGTTATTTATGAGTTGTTTCATGTAATCCTTGGTCTATGTGTTAAATATGTTTTATTCTATGAGATTATCAAGTGCTATTTAATCGTTTGATTGTTAGTGGATGCAGGTTTCAAAGTGAAGGAGGAGCTCATCTGGATCAGCGGAGTTGGACTGCTACAACAGCGTTGGACTACAGGTAGGATCTAAACACTTGATTTCTTATATAGTAAATGCATGTTTAGAGAAGGATTGCTCTTGTTTGTCTTGTTTGTCACTAGAGAGTCTTAGGCTCCTAGGGAGGTTGGTTGTGTCCGCACAATCGACTCTTTCCGCCTGACACGTAGCCACTGTCTTCTTCTTTCCTTGAGGGTGTATCATCAGGAAAACAAATTTCCTAGTTTTGGAAATGATCTTACTGCATTGTTATGCAGTAATCAAAGAGATGGCGACAGGTGGTGCTACCTCTGGTATCTTGAACAACTTATTTCCCAATGTAATAATAACAGCACGGGGCCTTGATTCATACACAGCATGTCGCTTCCACAAGTATGGTTATCCTAGTAATACATCACAAACTTCAAGGGGAGCAATGTCACACAATACCTCATCCATGAAGGGCTTGACATTGTAAGGAAGGCGACACTGCTGGCTCACGCGAAGATCTCGTCCTTAGTGAAGCCACCCAATGGTGTATGGTTGTGGATGTGCTGTGGTCGGTAAGCCCAACTGCTTCACGACCTCTGCTGAAATGAGGTTCTTTTGACTCCCGCTATCAACAATGAACTGTATCGGGGAGCCCTTTACCCACATCTGGGAGTGGAAGAGACGCTCCTCCTCCTCTGGATCTTCGGGTTCATTTTTCTGGATCTTTGCGGTAGCAACAGTGGCGCTGGGATCCACATCAATGATCTGCTTCCCTTTTTCATACCCCTTATCGGGTTCTGACTCAGAGTCGAAACATGCATCTGATTCTGAAACCTTTAGCTCAGCCACCAGTGACTGCTTGGCCCGACACTCACTTGTGTTGTGAGTGGAGCTCTTATGGAACTCACACCATTTTCCAGTGTCCTTTCTCGGCTTCGCGACGCTGTTCTTTTCTTGCGGCTTCGGCTGGTTGTCTTGGGCTGTCCCGCCTTGGCTTTGTCCTTTGTTCTGTGATTTAGGGGCACCTTTCCCCTGCTTTGGATTCGCAGATCCAAAGTCTCGCTTCTTTTGTTTAAACTTTTGCTCGACCTTGACGGCATATCGTTATGCTGCGCCGAGCGAGGGGATGTTTAGGAATTGTATTTCTTCCTGGATGTACTTGTGCAGGCAGCCACGGTATTTGAGTATCAAATGTTGCTCTGAATCCTTGATACCCAACTTTGTGCGAAGGGTATGGAAAAGATTGGTGAACTCCGGCACGTCTTGGTCCCTTCCCTGCCGCAGCATGGTCCACTTTATGTATTCATCCTCATAGCTTCCGACAGGGTAGTACTGCTCCTTGATGGCATCCCGGAATGAATCCCAGGTGGGTGCAGCTGAAAATAGTGAGCCAGTACTTTCATCCTTCTGCTCGCAGTAGGTTTCCCACCAGTCCTTGACGTGGGGGGCTGCTTTGAGAAGAGCAAAAACAATCTTTTCCCGACTCGAAAATTCATGAACAGAAAAATAACCCTCTAGCAGATTTAACCATTTATCTACGGCATCTGCGTCTATCTGACCCTCGAATATGGGGATTTCAAAATTAACTTGTACCTTAAAGGGTGTGGCGTTTCCAGAGTAGCTGCTGGAAGCCGATGCGTTGCTTCTGGGTAGCCGCTGAAGGATCTGGGCAAAGCTATCCATAATCGCGTTCCGTTGTCGCTCGAGGGCTTCTTCGAGCAAGATTTTGATGGGATCTCCTGCCCCCTCGTCTTTCTTCTCGTCTGCCATGGGAGGCCGTCGGGATTTGCGAGGCTGGTCTTGCAAAGGTTCAACCAGTTCAAGCCCTAACTCCTTATATCCCGACCTTGTTGGGGACATGCAAAGAAAAACAAAGAAAAAGCAGACCGCTCTAATACCACTGATCCAGATTTAAACAGGAACGCAACAAATTACAGAGATAACCATATACACAAAGATGCAGCGGAAATAATACTTCATTTCATTAATGGAAATATACTGAAATATGCTTACAACCAGAAATGGAAATAAACCAGCTAGGGCGATGGTAGCTTATCTCTGAGAAGAGATGTGATGGCTACATGCCTCTGAACTGTGTTACAATGAGGCTCAAAGGCCTATTTATTGTTGAGAAACAATGGAAAACCCTTAACATTCCAAAACGTAACCCTAGGAGATGAAACGCCAAACTGTGGGCCCCGTTTGGGGGTAAATTGGTACATCAACTTCTCGGGGTCGTAACTTTGGCATATGATCTCCGTTTGACGCGTACAATAGCTCATTAGAAAGAGCTATCCGAGCACTATCATTGTTGGAACGGGCAACATCGGTCCATTCCATGGACCCATGTTGCCCTTGGATTCCCAAAAAAAACGTCGTTTAGGGCCTCAAAACGGCTCCGGAAGTTCAGGACCCGAAAAGCTGCTAAAAATAGTAAGTTGTGCTACAATTAAGGAAACTGAAAATGCTGAGAAAGACAATGGTGGGGGTCCAAGTGGACTTGGCAGGTGGCCACCAATATCCACCTGGATCATGCCGATTGCGATAAAGTTTAACCTCGAGGTCTGTGCAGAGACCGTACCAAGGCGAAAAATGTGAGTTTTTGGAATATTTCCTTTGTAATTGGATTATAAGGAATTTAGCCCCGATAAAGGATTTTCATCCGTTAATTATGTATTAACTAAGGGGAAAGGTTATATATCCAGGTTTTAGGATGGTTGAAGGATTATAAAGGTTGCAAAGGGTTTTAACAGTCCAGATATTAAAGGAATGGAAGGTTTATAAGGAATAACCAGTCTCGATTTGAAGGGTTCGAGTAAAATACTTTAATAAAGTCTTATGCAAAGTTTTAAGGGGTGATTAAAGTCCCAATAGAGGGTTTTAAGTGGGGTGATTGGGTTCCGATAACAAGGAACTGTTATATAGGGCCTTAACTGTTTATGGTTGAAGATTTCGACTCTTGGTTAATTAAAATACCTGGGACGAATGTGTTTATACGTCCATATGAATACTATGGGTGTTAGCAGGGGTAGCCCTGCATTAATGGTTTTTTGAGAGGGGAATTTTTGAAATTTTGGCTTCATAGAACTCCATTTTGACGGATAATCTATTGCGCAACAACACTCCACAGTCCATGACTCTTGATGGAGTTGTGGAACATCATCCTCTTTGATGAAACCTTTCCTATCCGAAGTCCCGCAAAATAGAGTCTCTTCTGTGACACAAATGTCAAGGTAAAATTTACTCGTACTGCAAGTAACATAAGTTTCTATCGATACATTTTCATCGTTTTTGTCACATCATAATGTGAGAAAAGGCCTTGTTGATGGATGGATCCATTATCGGTTAATTTCTAGATCCATTGAGTTGCTTTGACATGCATAGTGAACCGTTAAAGACACGGGTGCAAGATCAAATCCAAACACATCGATCTTGATGTAGAAGACCCTAATGCAAAACCATGTAATATATGGTTTCTACTACAACTGCTTCTTCATTCAACTTGCAGATTTAGAAGAAATTTATTTTAACATTTTTGGTGTCCTCACAGACACATGATAACTATAAAGTAAATATTTGTTCAATAACGTGGATAAACCATTCATTTTTGTTTTCCCATGAATGACCCTGAGAATTGAGATCATACATTTTATTTCCATTTCAAGATCTCTACATAAAGAGGAAAAAGTAAATTCAAAGTTGAATAAATATGCAAGAAGGTGATGATCTACAACTAAAAAAAGGTAAAAATATAGGAACTATGACAGATTTTCTTGACATTGCGCTTCATCATCTGTGGTTTAGAGGAAAGCACGATCATTTTTCTTAATGGAAGATAAAATTTGTTAAATAAAATGTTTAAACAAACCCATGGTAGTGACTTTTATTGCCATCTTACCCTGATCGGAAGTCGGAAATATCATTTTTGTGGTTTAAAGGAACAAAACAATCTAGTTCTTGTGACAATCAAAGTTAAAGTTGCTTCAAAAAAAAACTGAATATGATTAAATATCAAAGCAAATTTTAGGTTCGTGGGTTTTTCAAGACTATATTTGTACCTTGATGTTTCGATTTTGAAAAAAAAATGTAATGTTAATGGAGTTCATGAATACTTATAGGGAAACCCAGTGAACTTCACAATTTGTTGAAAATATGAATCGCAAATTTGAAAGAGTAAATTTATCAAAGATAAATGTGAAGCTATTTTTTGTTTAAATAAATTATAAATATCACTAAATTCTTCTCTCATGTTACTAGAAACATGACAAACATGCAACAAGTGCATTCTTTTTGGAAATATGTTGAGTAAATCCTAAGCACAAATAAATTTGAACATTTGTTCAATATTATACCCATCATTTTCTTTCCCCCATAAAAGTCAATTGTTAGCAATGATTCTTGATTCAAGGAGTTAAAATTCATTATGATATTAGGGCATTAGTTTTCTAAAGAATTAGGTACAATTCGCTCAAAAAGACAAATAATCTACTCTTATGGAAGATGAATGTTCTCTTAAAACTCAAATCTTGCTTATCAGATACGATTTTCATAACCAGAAAGAGAGATACCTTCGAATACTTTCTTAAGGCTTGATTAGTAGTGATGAAAAGGTAGTCTTGGATATTACCCAAAATCCCCTTTTCTTAATAAAAATCGGCCCTTGACCTGTGGTAACAACCTACAGGCTTTATCGGAAGCGCTTAAGGCTTTAAGCCTTTTATGACCATGGACATATGAGGAATCAAAGCCACCTTTTTATCGGCGCTCTTAATCACCCATCGGAAGCCACCACCCGAGCTTTAAAGCTCGCAAGCACCATATTACATGAATCGGGAATGACCCATCATAAATACATGGGAATCATATATATATAAAACCCCTTTCTATACCCGCGCCCACATATATATAAAACTATATGGAAACATACAAAAACCCGTTTTTTTTTTAAAACGCCTGGACTTCAAATTATATATATACCTTTGCAATTTTCGGCAGGTCCGATATCGGCTGTTACAACCATAAACACATGCCGCGGTCCCGATGACCCCGATGAGGTTGCGGACCCGATCTCCACTTTGCCACAGTTAATGGTTCTATCGCATCCGCCTCCGCCCAATAATATTTCGTCGCGATCGGCGATCGCTCGACGCACTATACACATATATGTGTCTGTCGATATAGATCTGGACCCGATCTAGCAATTCAACCCGATATATATTATATCGGGTCCGCACTCATCGCTTAAAGGTTCCGATATGATATCGCTCCGTCATCGCCGATATGCCGATGCGATGGTAATTCTGGACCCGACTTGGTCCACAATCAATCTGAATAATCTTTCAAGTCCGCCCAGTACTCCGCTAAGGGGGTTCCGGCGTCAATTCGCTGTGTAAATGGGCCTTTCCGTTCGCGGACTCTAATTAACTTGGATTTGCTTTGAGCACAAGAATTCTTTACAATTTATTAATAACAATACAAGCAGATCGCATTGTATGGAGAACAAAAAAAAATCAACATACAAAGCCTTCACGGCCGCATAAACAAAGCATTGCACAAACACTGGATTATTTCATATATAAAATACAGGGTCTCGGCCTTGCCAGATTACACTATAATGATGACCTCTGTTTTGATACAATCCAAAATACACTTTGAGCTTTTCGCTCCACACCCAGCCTCACTCTCCCTCTCGTACACGATTATATTTTCCCCTTTTTAACTCCATAATTTTTCTAACAAAATCTAACAATAATATTCTATTTCTAAGAGATCTAACAGCAATCTTCTATCTCTTAGCTTTCATGCACACCTAAGCTAACAAATCTTATCCCCAATCTAAATAAAACAATGCCTTATTTATTACAATAACTAACAATTTGAGAAGTCATCCTTCTTGGTAACAGTAAATGAATTTAACTGCGATTAGCCACAACATGTGGACAATCCTCCACATTGCTGGCTAATGTCGATGCTCCTGCATCAAGTAGAAGTCGGGTTCAGTAACTCAAGTTGAAGGCCTTTAGAATTCATAAATGGGCTTGGCGATTGGTTGTTAGTGGTAATTCTTTGTGCTAGTGAACACAACATCTCATGTGGAATCAATTCTGCATGGCTTTCAAATACCGAACTAATCAATGCACTTGGGTTTTCGTTATTGATCATAACTGTATGAAGGTGATCTATTCGTTAAGAAACACGTGGGTGGTTAGTTCCAAATTATTGCAGGGGGTTGAGCTCAACATTCTCCACCGCACCACATATGATGATCAATGATACAGAATATTTTAATCATATAACACACAGGATCGACGACCCACAATAACACACGGTGGCATATAGGGTAGTTCTTCTCAAAGGGAACACCTTACAACGTAATTGTCAACCTTAAACATGACCCCATAGCTTATTACTCCTACTCTTGAAATGTTGCAGTGTGTCATTACATTGAGTTCAAACATATTATTACATTTAAAATGTCATAATATATTATAATATTTAAATAAACATTTTAAATTATTATAGTTAAAATATCATTTTAATTTTAGATGTCATAATGCGACAATTTTGAAGTCAACCATATTATCAAACTCTTTATCTTAAAATATGACATAATATTGAAATTAACATGTTAAGTGGTGTGGAATATGCTTCATACACTAATTCATGAGAGTAATTTGTAGAAAGATTTAAAATTAGAAATGTTGCAAACATAAACAACAAACCATTAACAACATGATTTCATAGAGAAACATTGTCCAAAATAAAATATGTACACCATAAAACACACTCAAAGTAATATTCAATAACTAAATGATTGTAATATGAGGTCTCTATGACCTTAATAAGAGTGTTTATTAGTAGCATAAGTCTTGAGAAATTTTGGTAGCATAAATGTGAGATAAAACTTACATAATCATTTTCCCCTTAGCCCTAACACTCAATAAATATGCATATTAAAATCATAAATCATTTATAGATTTCGACATCTACATATCGAAATCCACCTATAGGTTATGGCCTACAATTTCTCTATCTTTATTTTATTCCACTTCTTTGTATGCACTCGTTATCACTACTTTTCATTTATTCCATGTTATAGCTCTGTGTTTATTCTCTTATCAACTATATCATTACAAGGTGTGTGAAACACTTAATAAAACATTCTCCCACTTTTCATATGCTTTGTGAGGTTACAAGGGAGAATGAATTAAACTATCAACTACTTGATTAGGTTCAAAAGCCCCATTGACTCATAACACAACTTAAATTTACCTATTTTCACTACTTTCATCAATGTACCTATAAATTTTTGAAAGGTGTCAAATTTCATTAGCATCACCTTTCCACAATTTACCACATCCCTAATGAAATGGTATTATATTTTGTATTTCCATAAAAGTTTGGATTCTTTGCCAAAGAAATAGCACTATTACTATCCCATCAAACTATATTATCTATTTGACTTAACTTTACTTTTTAACATAGTTTCATAATAAAAGGGCCTTCTCACTAGCATGAATAAAAACCATATAGTGTTCCTTTATAGTAAAAAAAGTCATATACCTTTTAATTTCCTCGTCAAACTTTTTCCCCCACCCAACAATCAAAACACTTATGTACTCATAGATATCTTTCGATATTCATCCCCTATCGTATCTAAGTGTCAGTTGGATAAAACATTAGTTTGATAGCAAATGGAATATTTAGAAGTACCTCACAAAGACATAAAGCATTATTTAAAGAAACCCAATGTTTACATCTAGGATTTGTTATGGATCAATTCAAGGTACCCAGTGCTTGGGTAATGCCTTGTCTTGTATATAACAAAACATGCATCTAACCGTAAATTTATTTAGAATAAAGAATAGAAGCCATATATTCCATCTCTATAGGTGTTGTAGGGCACTACTCAACTGAAATTTGTATTCCCAAGTAAATTAAAACACTAAATGGTCTACAACATGCCATGCAAAAATACAATATCACAGAATTTACATACTTTCTCTTTTTAAATGAAAACCTTTTCTTTTATTTATATTTCTTGATTTCAATTAAGAATATAGATAAATACATTTTATATCCCCCAAGTCCTTTATATGAATTCATGCTAAAAATTGAGACTTTAAAGCACAAATCACATCCATATTATTACCAAAACATTATTGTCATCTACATAGAGAGCGATAACAAGGAAATATACATAGTGATTAGATTTAGATTTCAAAAATCCTAATCCATACAAAAAGGAATCAACCTTTTGGTTCCGTAATTCCTCAGACTCTTTGAGACCATATAAGGACTACTTTAACTTCTAAAATGATGAATATTTACCTTTTTTAACATAGTGTCGTGGTTGTGTCATATGCATCTCCTTCTTCACCTAATCATGTAGGAATTTACTTTCAAATCCATATATTTTCATCTATAAATCATGGGATAATATTATAAATAATAGGAACCTAATAGATGTTAACTTAGAAAATAGGGAAAATATCTCAGCAAACTTTATCCTTTCAACTCGGAAATATCAATTTGCACCTAACCTTGCCTTTCATATTCCAACATTACTATCTAAATCAATGTCCTTTTAAAATACTAACTTACATCCAATGGGTTTCTTCCCATTAAAAAATGGGACCAAGCCCCAAGTATCATTATTTATAAGAGAAATGATTTCCTCATCCATGGCCAATCTCTAGGATCCATATCTACAATATCCATTACCTCTTTCATAGTTCTAAGCTTAATGCTATTATCCAATGAAGAAAATATCAATATGAAATTAAATGGACTACAATTATACTTGTTTGGTTTCCTTCTGTAATATCCCTATGGATCTTCTTTTGAAACATTGACTTTTTTTAACATTGGACTTTTATTAGATTTAATGTTGACGGACAACATGATGAGACTTAGGTGATGCTTTAATTATTTTATTATTGTTTGAGTAATAAATAAATTACTTGGAAATATTTAGGGGAGAGCACTAGATTTTAGAATACTTCTTTCCATCTTAGAAACGTTGTTGGTGGTTAAGTCCACATGATGAATCTTCCATAAAAAGTCTCCTAAAAATCCCTATGAGAAAATATTTAAAAGAAATTAAATTAACATAATGGGAGAGAAATATTATGTTAATCACTTAGTTGAAAATAAATACTAAGTGGGGTGGAATAAAGCACTATGTGAGAGAAAATTGTGCTTTAAAGAAAAATAAAAGATTTTTTTTTCAAAAAAAAACAAAAAACTTAAACAAAAAGACCTAGGTAAAAGGCTCACAAACCTTAAAGAAAGATGCTGCTAAAATATACTGGGAAGAAAATCTATAACATAAACGACCAAGTAATCAGAACGAGGGTTTTTAATTCTTGAGAGGAAGAATATCTTGGCTTAGGGGGAATTGGTAGTGAAAGTTCATGGTTGGGAGGCACATGCTCTATTCCTGTATATTCCCAAGCAGTAATAATGATTAGTTGAAAAATCTATGATTTTATTATTATTATTATTATTATGGCTATTTTAAGAT
This sequence comes from Pinus tabuliformis, assembly GCA_031772625.1. Classification (NCBI taxonomy): domain Eukaryota; kingdom Viridiplantae; phylum Streptophyta; class Pinopsida; order Pinales; family Pinaceae; genus Pinus; species Pinus tabuliformis. The sequence continues at coordinate 202,919,394 of CM062813.1, forward strand.
TGTTTAATGACATATATAGTGACAAATAGAAGTAATTTCACATGTCTATCCATAATGGTATATGTTGTAATTTCTTGCATGATTTACCTGATTTCTATAAATTGTGACTATTTGGGTATTATTACTATAGGCAGGCATCGAAGATGAAGCTGTTAAAATAATTGATACTAATAATAATTGCAATGGTTTAATTTGTGCTTGAAATTAGGCTAGAGAATGATATTTAATGATATGTGCACCCGCCAAGTAAGAATTGTAATAGAATTGTCAAAATGTAATCTTGAACTATACAATAGTATTGATAATGAAGTAATAGAGATAACGAAGGAACTGGGTTGAAGATATGAATTATACAAAAATAAAATAAGTTCATTGTATCATAATGGTGTAGCTAATTCAAGAAATACTTCATAATATTTCTACATAATCTGTTTATTATAAAATTTATTTCTTTGAGTTAAGAGTGAAAGTGTTATAATATTGCTTTGTTCCCATGTAATGTTTCCTAGCAACAATTCTGGTTAGGAATGCGGTTGCTTGAGTCAATGCCACATTTATCATTGAAAGCTTAATTGAAAGTTGGAATTTGAGAGGGTTTCTTTCACTAAATTGTACACAGTTGCATGGGTACAGAAAAGAAAATTAAATAGTATTTCTTAGAAAAAAATGTTAAACTTTGCATGTGTTGCATATTGAATTATTGTGATGTGGTTAAGGCTACACATCTCACTGGGTTATAAAATTTATGAAATGAATTTGACGAAGAAAATACCTAATGAAGTAGGTAGTATAAATATAGTATAGATATATGGATAATTGAGGGAGGTAGGTTTGGTGAAAAAAAAATGTTGATGCTTCTGTTGGTATCTGCATTTTTTTATAAAAATCCTATATCTAGAATATTCAATTCTAACTTACTTAAAAACAACTAACCTTATACTTACATGGGAAAGGGAAGAGTCTAAATTAAAAATCAAAATAGTTTGGAAGGTTCATGAGGATTTGAACTAGTAGATGTCTAGCAAATGAATTTATGTAGAAGAAGAACGAAGGACATCAATCCTGACTTCGCTAACCCCATTATCCCTGCACATTATTTGGAATTAAGAATAGGCAAAGAATGTGGAAGACTGCACAAAACTCACAAGAACTAGTTGGGATGGTATCATGAAATTGAAACTTTACAATTACGAGTTATAGGCATACAATGGGATTTCTATCGTTTATCGGAATGGGTATTCTATGGTGTTTCATTTACCCATATATGAGAAAATCCCTCTTATGTACTGAAATAAACATGTTCAATAAAATTTAATTGAGTTTCCACAAAGAGTAAGAGAGGCACATAGTTAATATATATTCCCTTCCTATGGTCCTATTCTTAAGAGACTAGAAACACATGGAGAGAAAAGGATAGTTGGAAGGGTGTATAACTAGCAAAAACAATTCCAAGGTCAAGTGGCCTTATCTATGTGGAGGCCTAAATTATAATTCCATGATGAAAAAATAATAGAATAATGCACGATGATGCACTTCATAGAGATTAAGTAAAATATCAACATCATTTCTTAATGTCTGACTACCATAAGCATCAGATACTTCGCTTGTTAGAAAACAATTCTCTGAAAATTGAGAAATGTTATCATAAACTATATTAATTGGGTTCAACTAGAAAACAACATTTAATTAAAATTTCAAAGTACACATGCTCAGTATGTAAGAAACAAACTTGTGCAAAGAAAACCTGAGAAAGGATAAGCATGCACACCATTACTCCTTTAATGAGAAAGCATCTCTTTTGAAGCCAAAAACTCTAAGTGCTAAATCAACCTTTTCATCTACAAAGTAAGATGCATAGATAAGGTGATAATAACAATCAAATATAGCAAACACCATGAAGGAAACATAGAATGAATGAGGAACTAAATAATAGAATATAACTCGAAATATTTAAACATGAAAAAGAAAATTAAAAATTAATTCATTACCAAAACCACGGGTTGATCAGAAAATAATATCATTTTGTAAAGCACAAACCATTAGGGTTACATTTCTAAACATATATATATAAATATAGGCAACCTATCATTATCTAGTGAACTCCAACACTAATACTTAAAAGTTATAGAGAAACTAGGATGTCTTCAAATGTGTACAAATACAGGACATATATTGTTTAGATAAGTTATACACCAACACTATGGATTTCTGCCTTAATAAAATTTCCTCAAGGGAAAATATTGATAGTAGTCACTCTATGGTGAAAATTTAGGAGTAGGACTAGAAGCCAACTTATCTCTGGGCCTTAGCTAAACAATAGGAGCTCGGGAAATATGAAATGTTTGGTCCTCACATGAAATATTATATATTTTGTCGATTGTATTGTGATGCAAGAGAAAAAACTTATATGTATCATATATATTCATTTTGTTGAAGTTTGTTGCAATAGAATCATTATTTAACCCTATACCCATGAATCAATCTAATAGACAATGTTTGTTCAGGGGATTTATGCATATGTGGAGGCTCGACCAAATCTTAACCTTCCCTTTGTCTATTATGAACAATTCACATCCCATTATGAATTTGGAGTTAGGTCCAAAATTTATCAATAGAAAAGGTTAATATGTAGCCTCCATTGTTCAATTATATCCACATTTAATTGCCTAGATTACAAGAGTCACTTATCAATAAAAATCATCATGATCCTCCTTTAATTTTTTATCTCTCCACTACAATCAAAGCGCTAGTAATCCAATAGGATACAAGAATCATTCAATGAAAGTGATCAACCCATGATCGAATGCACCAAGTGACAAATTTAACCACATAATAAATAGGGTGTGCAATTATGTCAGTTAACTTTGGATTTAAAAAAAATAAATAGAAGGAAAATGGATATGCATGGCACATTTTGGTGGAACTTTTATTTTGTGAATTAAAGGGCCAATAAAATGTTTTAAATGAGGAGTACTAGAGATATTAAGGAGGTATTTTTTTATATGCCATCATGATTTTTTTCGTCCATCCAAAAAAAAGTGAGAGGGATGGTTGAAGGTAGTTGAGAAGAGGGTGCATAGTAAAAAAGTTGAAGGCTTGAGAATGAACAAGGATAAATGAAAATGTGGAAGATTGGGAAGATAAAGATAGAAGATGAAGGAGTAATAAGATAGAAAAGGAGAAAGAAAAATGAATGAAGGGAGAAGAACTAAATAGAATAATGAACTGTAGAAGGAAGAAAGGAAAATAAGAGTTGAAGAATAGGAACTTGTAATAGAAGAAACTTGAGCAATACTTATAGGTACAAATTTGTGTTTTTAGAGATTGTTTATAAAACAAAATTGTATATCTAGGTGAGACTCAAAGTAATAGGCTATTTATAAAATATCAAGGAACTCTAATCCTACCTGCATACCTAGAAAGCTAAATTCCTTTGAGGCTATATTATGATTTTAACAAATTTCTAAAATTTAATAAAGGTTATCTAAGCCAATGTCATAATGAAAATCCCCTTACTTGTGTTTTAATTATTTTGTTTGAGTAGTTAGTACACTTTTGAAATATTGTCTCTATGAGATTAAGAACCTATAATTCTCTTGTTTATTCATGTTTATAGCATTGTTGATTTATGAGCCCCCCTACCATCATATTGTGCTTTGGTTATCACAACAAATAATCGCAGGTATTATTTGAGGATGATTCACTTAAACAATAATACTTTCAATCCATATAGACTCTTGTGTTACAAGTCTTTCAATTTTATATTTATCTTGTATTGAGGATAAAGAAATTATAATTTTTTTCTTGATACTACATGAAATTACTCCCAAATCAATGTGATATATATATATATATATATATATATATATATATATATATATATATATTTATATTTTCTATCATTAGTTTTTCTTTCCCAATCAGAGTGTATGTACCTAATTAATTTAACATCACTGCTACATCAATACCCAAGTCCAAACTAATATGTTCCTTTGATGGATCTAACTATTATTTTTGTATCCTTCCAATGTTTAAAACAAGGATTAGAGTTTAACCTCAAAACCAATCCCACTCCATATGCAATGTATTCTAGTGGTTGTTATATAAACAAGAGTTTCAACCATTGGTTTTTAAAGTGTACCATCACGTGTTTCATAAATATAGCTACTTATAAACTTGGCCCCTATTTCAATTATACATGCAATTCTCCATATTAAAATTATTCAAACATATTAAGTGCATACTGTGGTTGGTGTTATCTCAAAATCAGTTTCTGATAGGCTGCTGATCAAGTAGACCTTAAGTAACTATTTCAAACCTACTTTTGGCTAAGGCTTAGCCTCCTCAACCTGAGAGGGCTCTCTCAAAGGATTAATGATTTTTGATTATGAGTGAGATGGCTAACTCTTATGAAACAAATGTAAAAATGTGAATGGTGGAAACACAATTAGAAAGTATCCATTGGGCTTATGGAGTAAGATATGCTTCAGTATTGACAGTAAGATTAGCTCTACATAGAAGTCAGGGCATTTAGAACTCAATGCATGTAGAATACACCAGAAACACAAAGGACCAACACAGTTTACAAATGCATGAAGGAAATTAGAGCACTGTTAGTGATTTCTAAGTAATCACACATTCATACCACTGTAGATAATAGGAAGAGAACAATACAAGACATTCAAAGCATCGAATTCCTTCTGATTCCTGAGAAGCAAAGCCAAAGTACTGTATTACTAAAAACAGAGTCTTTACATAAAGCCAAATATGAGAGCTTTTCTAAATAATTTTCCAACCCTTTGTACATCAGCTCTTCTGCTATATATATAGTTCTTTACATAACTGAGATTCCTCCTCCAGCATGAGGGGAACTCGAATTCTTCCTATGATGACACCTATTAACGCTTTAAACTAACTAATAAATGCAACTGACTGCTAACTAGCAGTTTTAGAGACCTAAAACAATTAGGATTCTAACTCTTCATCATGTTGGTAGTAGCATTAAATACAATTCAAATTCGTTCTTTGACAGATGACCTTCTTCAGTTTAGCTTTGGTGGATGTTTGAAACTGCTTGTTGGCCCTTCATGTCTCATCTCTTAACTGCTCCTAGAAAGTAAGAAACTGCCCCTATTTTTCTGCTTTTGGTCTCCACAAGGATATTCGAAATCAATTATCCCTGTTGTTCTTCTTTGATTACACAAAAATGTTTTGGACTATCATGTTTTTCATGCATTGTAGACCTTTCCCATGCACCTGTATGAAGATAAAATCTCTTTAATGCTGCCTGTAGTATGATGAACAATACTAGTTGTGATCACTTTTATAACAAATGGCTTATGGTTCATATATGCTTTTCCTTTGCTCGTTTTGCCCTTGCTGGATGCTTGTATTGTGTAAGTGATCTTTCTTCAGAAACTCTTTTTCAAAAAGGTTTCCCTTTTGTCCCTCAAAATTGGTCAACTTCATCAAAATATGCAGCTACAACAGTTTTGTAGCGCGCTACGAAACTGCTGTGTAATCACAAAAACATAGTTTTTAATGCCAAAATTTGATTGTCTTAAGCTTTCTTTTTCTTAAAATATCTTTTTCATCTGCCCTGAAGCTGTTAAAAACTGAATGTAAAGGCACCATTCTTCAAGGAAAACTTCAAAAAGGTAAATCATCAAAATTTGGGACTTGGCCTTGCTGTGTGATCTTTGATTTGCCTCTTCATACTTCTGACCCCTCCATGGAATTCCTACAATGCGAATATTAAAGAACTCTGCACCGTCTCATTCTCGATCACTGCCTCACTTGTAATGGATGAGGAAAGTTGCCTCACTTTATCTTCAAAGAATTTAAATTAAAAGCTTGTTAATTTGCTTCCCATGTATGAACCCAAACATCATCATGACTGTGAACACTTGGCTCCTTTTCGAAACTTGCAATTTGTGCGTACCAAGACACCTAATGACCTAATGATAAGGATAAGCGGTTGAATTGATAGACAAAGTGTATGGGCTGACAACTGATGATGTAGAAAAATAACGGATTTTTATAAATTTGACAGCTGGATGAATTTTGTTATGGATTAGCACGAATCCCCGATTTCGTAGTGCATAAGAACTTTGAAATAGGATTAACATATGGAGCTTAGGTGTGATGTGAGACCAGTGATGGATGAAAATGGAGTGTTGATCTTTATTTAAACATACCAACAAGACTCCTAGGACTTAGACACTAAAGAAAACATGGAAAAATTACACCCGGACTAACACCTAACTTTATAATCAAACTGATGTGAACAATTTAGAAATTGTTTCTTAAGTGATAACGGTTGGGATAGAAGAATCCTATATTTATTGTGCCAAACTTGGATGTCAAGAAAATAATGTAACAACCCCCAATATGTGATATCAAAAGCTTTTAATAGTTGCATTTTGAAGTCATAAACATTGTCTACACTACTACTTGTAATGATTAAGTCATCTATATAAAGAACAATTATTATAATATCTCCCTTTCATTTTTTGAAAAAAAATAGAATCATGAGGTTCTTCCTTTAGGAAGTGCTCATTAACTTTAGAGTACCAAGCTCTTAGAGATTTCTTCGACTCATAACATGACCTTTTTAACTTGTAAACAAGATGTTCTTGGCTAACTTTCCTATAACTAGGAGTTTGTTGCATATAGTTTCCATCTTGAAAATCATCATGAAAAAATAACTCTTTACATCCATATGATGAATTTCTCAACAAAATTTAGATGCTACATAAACTAGAATGCAAACCATATTCAATTTAGAAATGGGGGAATTTTTTTAATATAGTCAATACCTTCATTTCGTGAGAATCGTTTCACAACTAACTTATTCATAGCTCTCAATAGCTCTTTCATATGGGAACTTTGTCTTGTATACTCATTTGCATCTAATGAGATTTTTACCTTCTATAGGAAGAGTCAACTCCCAAGTTTGGTTCTTCATTAAATAATCATATTCTACTTTCATTATATACCCCATTTAGGTTCTTATTGAGCTTATTCAAGAAACATTGGATATCAACATCATCACTCTAGTAATATGTGCTAGTTAGCGTCATGATGCCTTAGATATTATTGATAAACCTCTTAAAGACTCCTTGTTTTTTAGTAGAAGAATCATAATTTTCATCTCGTGCTATTGAACAAAAATTTCGTGTACACGATTCATAATTTTCCTCATTAATCATGTTATCAAAATTTTCTTTATTAGTTAGATCATCATGAATAATCATAGGAATTAAAGAATATTTAGAAGATGTTGTGCAATTTTAATCAAATATCACAACTCCCCTAATAAGTATTTCAATTTTTTAGGATCATACATCTTGTAGGCCTTAAACAATTCACAATAATGAACTGTAGTACATTTATGGATTTTTTTTTTTCAATTTTTTTCCTTTTCCATTGAAAATATAAACATAAGCATCATACCCAAATACCTTATGATAACCTATAACTAATTTTCTTCTACTCCAAGCTTCTTTACATATATTATGCTTGATAGTGATTATAGGTGTCCTACTATTAGTATAAGGAACAATATTTATAGCTTCAACAAAAAATTTGAATCCAAATTCTTAGCATAGAGCATACATCTAACCATATCCATATCGGTTTTATTATTCCTCTTAGCAACACCATTTTGTTGAGGTGTGTAGGACCATATGTTCTCTTTTAATTCCATTATGCTTGCAATAATTATCGAATTTAACTTTGTTCACATATTTGTTTCCATTATCAATGCTTAAAATTATAATATATTTACTACTTTGCTTTACTACAAAAATCTTAAATTCCTTGAACTTATCAAACAAACTCATATCCTTCTACTACCTATTTGAGTTAGCTACCAAGCTATATAGTCCATTTTCAACATATGCAATAGTAACCTCCTTAAAATTATTATTAATATCTTTGATCAACACTTGTATTTATAAAACTCCACCTTGTAACCTTGAATTACAATTTGAATCGCATATAGATAAATTTGATTTTATATTCATAACCAACATAACAATATTAAACAATCCACCTTTAACAAAATCATTTCTAGTTTCAATCACATCTAGTGTTGTGTAACACCCTCCTCCCACACTTACTGAAGCTTACCGGTCCACCAGGGTAAATATGTGATGAAGAGTTGCTATGATAAGATTCAACCTCCTAAGTATTGTTAAGGAAGTGGAATTAACAAACTAAAACCATACTGACCTTCCTCAGGGGCTACAGGACCCCCAGGAGCTAACCAACCACTCCAGGTGCCCAACCCTTGAGTTAACTTTCTTTTTTACTGACTTGGGCTCTCAGTCGCTCCCATGACAAGGCAAGACAATGATTGTAAGCCTCCAGTCACTCCCATAAGCCTACGTCCTAGCTAATTTAGACTAATTGACTCAGTTATGTGCTAGTGACCCCAAGATATGTGCCACTTTTTCAAAGCTAGGACCCAGGCCTATGCCCAAAACTTTATGAGACTCTTAGAAATGATAAATAACATAGAAATAAAGCCTTTACGTCAAAACTTAATCATGGACTTAACCTGAACCATACTAACCATGATAAACATTTCGTCAAACACATCATGAACATGTAATCTACAAGTCATGATTTCATATCTGAACATAGGGATCTAATACTTATTTGAGAATCATCAAGAAGGTCTAATTCCCTCTCATAATAGTTGCATTAACACCTATTAGCACATACATTCATTAAACATTCTTTAATCAATCAAATCACATCAAGAGCCATAGCCATTATACATCTGATGACTAGCATATAACCAGTAAATGAACAACACATACATCATGAGAAACCAACCATCAAAGCCACTTAATAAAAAATAAAATTACTCATGAAATACAAGAGGAAATAACTTTTATTAGCATATGCAACATCCAACCAAGTCAGGGACTTCCACATACTACTCAACCATATATTGGGTTGAACCAAATATTTCTTTCAGCCAATCAACACTGCACCATATTCCAAGAGTGAATGTGGGATCTCATGGAATAAACCAACCAAAACCAAATTAGGGCTTCCAGAGGCCAAACTGCCTCAACCCTCAACTAGTGATTCCACCGAATGGTCAGACATCAATAACCATCATCAAATCAGACTCTACCCAAGTTGTCCAGGGCTCTAGAGTGTTTGTTCCAACCCGGCTCTAGAACTAGTAACTCAACCCACAGTTGTCACAGGGCTCCAAAGTGCTTGTTCAACCAAGGCTTTAGGACTAGTAACTCAACCCACCAAGGGCTCCAAAGTGTTTTTCCAACCAAGGTTTCCAGGACTAATGACTCAACCCAAGTTGTCCTAGGGATTCCAGATAATTTGTCCAACCTAGGAACTAATATCTCAACTCATAACCATAAGGAACATGAGCACCAATCATAAAACAAATGGGAAAAACCCACAACATCAATGGAAAGGCTAGGAAAAACCATGTCAATCCAGGTAATCCTCCATGCCAATGACATATCATAACCAAACAACCACATTCATATCCCATGCATGTCAAAACTAGTAAGGGAATCATACATGCAACTCAATACTTGCAAAACAAACTTGTCGTAGTTGTTGATCCCATTGTCCTCTTGTGATTTCTTTATTTTCCTTTTCCTTCTTTCTCCAAATCCAAAGTATACCACAATCCTCTAAGAGTGCTCCAATAAAACTCTAAGTGTGCAAAAGTATGAGAGAGAGAGGATAGAAGAGAGATCCAAGCTAAAACTGACAAGAGGTTGTACTGACGAAAGCTATGTACTGGTCCTATAAAAACTTTTTATCATTGAGGCCTCTATTTTCTTCATTTTCCTCTATTTTTCCTTCAATCGTCCTCACTTGCAATTTTTTGACCTTTCACCTTCCTTTTCTCCTATTTTCAATTATTTTCATAAATAAAATTCCAATTGATTCCTCTTTTACTTTTCCATTTCCTTTTCCAATTTCCATAGCCATTTATTAATCACTAGTGATCCCCATCACTATGTTTTTTCCCAACATTCATCTTGGAATATGTGTCCCATGACCTTGGTCTTATTTTTCCTTTATTAACTTTATTATGTGGATTTTAACCGGGGTTGTTACAGAACACTCCCACTTGGGGTATCACTATCCTCGGTGTTCAATGACACTTATAAACCAGCAAACACATGCTTCCTATTAGGGTCCTATAATAATAGGGTTCATAATTTTGAATTGACTTTGTTAAATCCATAAAATATTGTACATACTTTTTCTTTCTGCAAAATTTTTTCCCATATTAAAAAATGTAAAGAGGGTAAGTCCTAAAAGAAAAATCAAAGGACTAAAAGAAAAGGATCAAGATAAAATATGAACCCCACCAAAAAGAGATAAAAATAGATCATGAAAGTGTGCACATTCAAATGCCACTACTCTTAGTTTACTTTTTGAAAATAAGATTGTGTGCGGCTTGTCAAAATGCCACAATCCATGATGATCAAACAGTTTAATCTTGATTCATTCATACTTTAAATTTCATGTTGATAGATAGAGAATAAAGATCTAGACAAACTGTTTAATCTTGGCAAATCAATAGTTAGGTAGAGAATAATAATGAGCTCAATAGTTTAATCCGAGCCATTGGAAGTCATAAGTTTAGAATTAGATAGTTTGCTTATCAAAGAAAAATAAGAGGGTCAACAAACTCAAATGCACCCAATAAAGGAAATAAAATTTTGGGATAAAAGAAGGGTAGGTAGAAGCAGTTTTCACAAGGCATGGAGAGCATCAATTGGCTCATTTCATATTACTAACTTCATTCCAAACTCATTTTCCCTTGGAAAAATATCCCTTCCCATTCATTTTAACCTTTTCCCATTACTTCACTCATTTTCCCTTACTAAAACCCTTTTCTCTAGTTAAAAATACATTTTCCTTTGAAAATCAATCTCCCCTTTACTAATTCCCCTATTCAATTAAAAAAGTATCAAAAAACCCGTTATCCTAAGTCTAAATAGTTAAAATGATATGTCAGGCCCCACTGTAACAAACCCTTCTCGATATCAGTTTTAACACTAGTTCTTAGTATATTTTAAATATCCCGCATCATATTTTATTAACCTCCCATTATATTAACCCCCGTTTAATATATATTAAAACAATTTCATATAAACCCAACCCACATCTATTATTAACCCTTCGCATACACATCATACCCCATCACATAATTTATCCCAGGTCCCACTTTAATTAACTCCGCCATTTTATTTACCCGACTCCACTTCTTTTAAACCTACTACCTATCGAAGAGCCCGAATTCCATCCACCATCCGATCTCCCCGCTTAGATCCAACGATCAACAATCCATATCGCAGTCTCCACTGCCCGATGTTTAACACTTAAAAAGAACAAGATATGGGTGGTTTTGTTAGCCCCCTTTTTCGCCACGCGACACTTCCACATCATATCGCATCCCTCAACAAAAAACCGTTTACCACTTTTGATCCATGCGATAATCCACCATACCGCTCTTCCTTCAATTTCTCTTCCCATTTGAAACCACCTCTCGTTCCATGGTAGCCCCCTCAGAAGACTCCTCCAAATCCCGAAAGCCTCCTCCAACTGCTACATTGTGTATCCTTGGAAGCTCTATCATCCATTGTTGTGCAGTAAACCATCTAACCGCACCTGCACAATGTGAAAAATCACAGAGTTTTTACAATATGAAATTCCGCCATTCCCTTACATCTGTTTAACATGAATAAATGAAAAGCCTTTTCCAACCATAATTGAGCCATCCTTCGAACTCTGTCCACAGGCATCTCAGTTCAATAAAGCCATTGATTGCCTTCCTCGCAGAAATTGTGTTTTCATTTAACAAATTGTTTTATTTTTGTAGGTTATTCGCAGAAAAAGAAGCTTGATGAAATAATTTTTATACTAGTTAAAAACATGTTTCTTCTAGATTATCGAGATGAAGATTTGAATAGTTTTCCTCAACAGAAGATTTCGTACAGCAGCAAAGCAGAAGGAAACAATTTACACAGTAAATGTTAAAACAAAGATGAAATCATTTTCACCAGCACAACAAAAGATTCTTACAAACTATTCTCCAAGAAACATTTTGTATGCTACATGTATCTTTTAGTAAAAATCATTTTTACTAAAAACACACAAGCATGAAAAAGTAATATTTACTGTAAAAAGTAAAAAACAAGCAGGTAAAAGAGCAGTCAGGTGAAAAAATTACTACAAATGAAAGAAAGAGGAAGAAAACAGGGTGAGAGACAAGCTAGCATAAAGAGAAACCAACAGATAACAACAATCAGAAAATCAGTGCCAAATTTTAGTTAGTTAGAAAGGTGTCACTACCTTTTTGCATCTAGATATTTTATTTCCCTTGAATAAATCCTAAAGTAGTTTCAGATATTTTCTATTAGTTTTTGTATAAATAATTCATCCATTTGAAGTATTAAAAGCGGGTGGATTGTTGAACATTTATATAGTTGTATTGATCTGAAACCTAAGGGTTTATTGTAGCATTTTCAAGTCAGCAGACTAGACTGAGTAATAAAGGCATTGCATTATAGGATTCATGTGTTGGGCCACTTCAGTGAAGTATCTTTCATTTGTTAAATTGTTATTTTCTTAAGTATTTCACATACTTAAATGTTTTCCAATTTGAATGTGATAACTAGAATATTATTATAGAATTTGTTTAAGTACACTCTGCCTTGAACAATTATTCATTGTTGATGTTTTCTTCTAATATCCAGAGTAGGGAATTCTTCATTGCTCCCTAGTTTCGATTGACTTCTTACATTTCCCTCATTATCCAGTTTGAGGAATCATTGGTTGCTCCTTTATCTCGATTGAAACAACTTCACCATCTAGCCTAAAAGATCTGAATTTACTCAACTACCTTGCCCTGTGAACACTATCTTTAGAACTTGATTCAGTCTTGTTTTCTTGACACTTTGACTCCATAGCACAATGGTAAAAAAAACATTCATCTATCCATTTAAATCAGTGATTACACCACCAAACCAAATCAAAACCCAATCAAGCTTAAATAACTAGCCTAAAATCAATTAACTCAACAAAGTTAAATCATTAAGAGAGAGCCCTCTCTGAGCATTAGGAAGGCTAGATCTTGATCTCAAAAGTAGGTTTGTGGTTACCTCGGTGATTTCTTTCTTTAACCTTGAGAAATTACTGAGTGATAACATAGTGGCCACTCCGCTGGGGATGAGAACATTTTCTTTCGAAAAATTATACAAAGATCAGATTTGATCTATGACGGTGGACAGTGATCAAACACACAAAGGTTAAAATCATCCACCTTGCGACTCCAAATAAATTTCAAAATCAAGACTCCACTGGAGGAATTAACCTGAAAGAACAATATGGAAAGATCAGGCTTTTAACTTGGATTACAATCCAAGACATCACATTCTTTCTCATCAAGAAGGGTTTTCAATGTATATTGTATTTTAGAAAAGATCTTAGACTAATTTTTTATTATTTTCCTTTGAAGATTGTAAATATATATTCTCCTTATCCCTTTGATTAGTTTTCCGCTGAACTTATGAAGATCATTTTCCAAATGAGAAGCCTCAAGAAATAAACACTAATCTTATAATCCCTGTACATATTCCTGTACCATGTAAATTTTCAGATAGGTATAAGTCACTCATCTTACCTCCTATACTCCATGATTTCCCTGGCAATTATTACAAATATCTCCCTAAGTTTGATGGAGAGAATGGTAGCATCACTACCCAAAAACATATTCAAGGTTTTGAGAATTATATGGACTTATTTGAGATTGATGAAGATGATGTTAGAATCAGGATTTTTGCTCTTTCTTTGAAAAATAAAGTAAAAAGTTGGTTCAAAAATCTGCCTGTTGCAAACAACTCAAATTTCCTATAGTTTGTCAAAATTTTCCTTAATAGATGGGTAATCAAAGTCAATCTTTTTGTGATCGTAGAAGAATATAATCAGTTAAAAAGATATCCAAATGAAACAATACAACAATTTTCTGATAGATTTAATCAAGTTTATTATTCAATGGCAACAAATATAAGACCTCCTCTTGATTCAACTCTCTTGCATTATCCAAAAGCATTTGATCTAGAAATAGAATTTCAGCTAAGAGAAAGAAACCCAACAACTCTTGAAAAGATGCATAACATTGCAGTAGATGTAGAAGTTAATCCACTGATTAAAGAGGAAAAGTTGAAAGTAGAAGTAGAGAAGAACAACATTGCAGAGATAAAACTCGACATTTTGGTAAGAAAAATAGAGGAAATGATACAAAATATCACCATGAAAGATGGATTTTTCGTTCAAAATCACTATGACCCACTTATTGCAGAAAAAGAAAGTGTTTCTAGCAATAAACACTTTCCCGTTAATCTCAACTACCATAGATCAGAAAATGGATTTAGAGGTCAATATGTGGAGAAGCAATCTGCTGATCTAATGTGTATGTTTGATGACATTCTTTCTTTTAATGATTTTCCTTAGTATGATCAATATGATGATAATTATATTCTTCAAACTCAAGCTAACTTTACAGTGCAATCAGTAGCTAGTTTGGGAAATGAGGAAATTCAATTTTAGCAGCTTGAATACAATGATCAACTAATACATATCAATTATGGGAGTGAAGAACAACGCACAGAAAATTTGGAAATATGTGAAGGACCTTTTCCTCTTTTTTTTGCTTCATTTCAGTTCATTAGAGACAAATTTAATGCAATAAAAAATCAGCAGTCTTCAGGTATTGTTATTGACAACAAAGAAGGCAATGAAACTCTTGATCAAGATTCTTTAGCTTCACAACTATAGTTATCAAGTTTCATTGAAACATCTGATCAAATGACATAGGAAATTTCTATACCACTATGTTTTGAATCATTTCAGTTTTTAAAGGAAATGTGGTATAAAATATCTAAAGCAAAGGATGAGCAACCTGTAGAAATCTATGAAGTTCTATTGAAACCAATATGTAATAGGTTGCAACAATCCTTCCAAGTTTTTCATGATCGAATAGCTGATGTGTTATGTTAGTGTCATTCTTTGAAGCCTTCCATCAGTGATCAAATATACTCTTACAAAGTGATTTTAAGGTGTCAAGGTCAAATTTTATCATTTCAGTGAGTCTTCAAGTAAAATTTGGTCACTAGGTATTAGGTCTAGGGTTTGCTTTCACTCCCTTCAAAGTTTTCCAAATGTTAGTCCATGTCACCATTCAGCTGAGTGTACCATCATTCAGAGGGTTTTCATCATCATGTCAGGTTCCAATGGGTCATTTTACACCTTGTTCATGCTTCAGTTGTGCCTAGGTAAGGTTCATTTCCCTCTCCTAGGGTTTTGAAGGTAATTTCTCTTGGATGGTCAAATCATCAACAAAAATTGTATCCTGATGTTTATACACCTTCCGGTATCCTTAATGTACCTTATTAAACACTTCCCATCACTGATATCCCTCAAATTCCTCATTTTCGCACAAACCCTAGTTTCTTGCTACAACTTGACAATTTTCTAGGCTAGGCCTGTGTTTTTCCCTTTTGGACCTCTTCCCCTCACTCAATCTTTGAAATTACACTTCCCCTGCTTCCTAACATCCCTACCTACTTCCCAAAATTTTCTCAAGAATTTAGAAGCCCCTTATCCCCTTCATTTCACTTCATTTCGACAAATCCCCTGTTTCACACATCAGGATAGGTTTTACTCCAATGATGTTTCTGAGCAAGAAAAGATGAATTTTGGAAAACTGAGAGAGATTTTTGTCCACAATAGACCAAGGAAGAAAAAACTCCTTCACTTTTTACACAGGTGTCATGGTTTTAGAGAAATGTCAAAAATACAGTTGCCTTAGGAGAATTGATGCACCTCTGAAGTGACCTTGGGAAAATCAAGTTTTCTCCTAGCTTGGTTGCCCAAATGAATTGCTTGATGAGTCAAATGATAAATAGGCACAAATAGATTTCCAATTAGCTATCACGAGCTAATTTTGAGTTGAGTAAGACCTTCAAAAGTTGGCTTCAACAGCACTCTGCCTTGAGGCAACCTCATTTTTCACATTTTGACCAGTCTTGGGAGATTTGACTTTTGACAAGGAAAATGAACTCGAAATTGAAAAATTCAAGTTGGGTTGGAATTAGACTCAATAATATTTCCAAGGAGCTATCCTGTGCCAAATTTGGACACCGGGAAGGCCTCCAAAAGTCTCATGCAAAAAGGCGCTACACATTGAGATGACGCGGCGCATTGGGTAGCCCTCTGCAATGTAAAAAAAGAACTGGTGCGACGCATTGAGATGGCGTGGCGCATTGGGCTACAAAGCCTGAAATCCATTCAAATATTCCTCCAAATTGAAAATTCTTCATTCCACAAGTAAGTTAACACCTCCATATTTCCAATGTATGAGTTTCCATTAGTGTTTATGGTGTTTCAATAAGTTAAAAACAAAACCCTAGTTCCTTGCAAAGTTGTGTTGAGAAAATTGCCTAGGGTTTGCAAAATTTCAGTTTTGTTGTTGTATCCCCATTTTAATTTTTCTCTCACTACACTTCACTCATATTACTCTCCCTCCCTTTTCATTCTTATTTACCCACTCCCTAATCCCCATATCCCTAAAACTACTAATCCTAAAACCCTAATTGCTATCCCAAACCCTAGTCAAATATCCCAAAACCCTAATTGCTATTCCCAAACTCTAAATACTATTCCCTAAACCTTTCTATTCCCCAGAAACTTGACAGAAATATTCCCAAAACCCCTCATACACATTTCCTTCACAATCCCTCATACATTCTCATCCTTGACAGCAAAAATCTAAAGACACCATAAATCTCTTCATACTCATCAAGAAAACTCAAACATTGGCAAACATGGAGTCTGATCCTTCCTATGACCAAGATGAGGAGATAGTCAATGATTCTTCTAGAGAAATTCAAGCACCAAGGAGGCCTTGCAAAAGTGGAAAACATAACCGGGAGGAGCCCACTTCACTTGCTGAGTTGCAGCAGCAACAAAACGAGTACTATCTCCACCTGGGGTGGAAGGGGTCTCATTTTTGCCATTAGTAGAGCAGGTACAAGACAAGGGTAAGAATCCCTTGCATGACGAGGGACCGTCAGGAGGTCAAGAGGAAAATTTCATCCTCATTCAGGATGATGACATAGATTTGGGCTCACAAAGCTCAAAGCTCAAAGCTCAAAGAAGTCATTCAGGAGCAGCAAGATGACATTCATCATTTGTCTCTCAATTTGGAAAGAGCCAAGTGGATAATTAACTATTTGGATTAGAGGAAAAAACAACTAGAAGATCAGAAAATCATCATGGAGCTCCAAAACATGAAGGCAAAACGGCAAGCTGCCAAGAAGAGGAAAACCAAGTTGACAACACTTGAACAATAAATCCAAGCTAATCGTGAATCTTGGCTTGAGAGAAGAAACTTTCACTTGGAGAAGATTCTGGAGAATGCCAACAATGAAAAAACTATGTTGAGGCACATGGGCTACCACTACTTGGCGAGAAACAAAGTGTGCAAGGCAAGGATCAGGAATTTGAAAGCCAAGTTGAAGAAGGCATCACGGAGGCAAAAAGAGCAAGATAGACTTCAGATATTGGCTGAGGCTTCCTTGGCCCAACACAACACTTAATGGAGGACACTTAGCCCAAATTTCAAAAAATTGGGACACTTTTTGCAATTTTGGAATTTTTGCCTTAAAAAACAGGCTTTTCTGCCCGATGCACCACACCACCTAGTGCTTGGTTTTGATGGAGACATCCTTTTGAGGAAAACTCAGCATATTTGGATTTTTCATGAAAATATATGCATGCTCACAAATGGCCAAGAAATTTTGATAGGTTTTGGGCTTCCAAAAAGGTCAAAAACAACCAAAAAATGACCTTTCTGCCCCTATTTGGACACACAGGAAGTAGTCTTGGGAGAACTTAGTTTTGGAGGAGCCAATGGAGGCCAAATTCAAACATTCCACTTGTGATAGAAATTAGATAGGCAGACCTTTCCAACAAGCCCACTTGGAGCAATTTTGGACACCAGGAAGGCCTCCAAAATCAGCTTCAAAAAGGCGCTACGCATAGGGAAATCAGCACGGCACATTGGAGGAATTTTGGTCATTTTTAGTCAAAAACTCTATTTTTTGCCTAGTTTCTTGACAGTTTGACTTTTCTCCTTCTTAATGTCAAAAAATGATGTAATTTAATGTAATTTGATGGATCTTGGTGTAATTATGTTGAATTTTTACTCATAGAGGTAGATTCATCCATGAAAAGGTAGTTTGCAACTGAATGAATCAGTTCCCTAGTTTTTAGAGGCATGCTATTCCACTGCCTACTTTTTAGTTCTCAGTTTAGAATTTGTTGGAACAACTCCTAAGCTCATGAGATCAACCCCTAGAGTCTAGGATGAGTTTTTGTTTGCCTATATCTTATGTTTTTTCAGTCATTAGCATGGTTGGACTTTTGGGAAAGCTTGGAGCTTCATTGTATACACATTTCAGTAGTTTCGCTAAGGAATAGACCAGTGATTTGCAGCACTTCATGGGATTCATGTAGCATATTGCTTTGGTATTGTGTTTCCTTCTATAAATTGTAAGTTTATATGTGTTTATGTATGCCATTATCTCTCTTTCTTCTTCTTAACTAAAAGAAACAAGGATAAAGGTAGAATCCATTGAAATTGCAGTGCTCTACCTAGGGTTTGCTTAGTTATTGATGTTTTCAGCTGTTTGAAGAGGACCCCTGAGGTTTTCTTGCCATCTTCAACTCCTCACTTATCTAAATCTCTCCATTTCACTCAAATTGAAGTACCAAATCACTTGCCTACCTTGCCCCATAGAGATCTTTGCAAAACTGAGCCTCATTCCCCAGGCCCAAATCTGCGTTTCACATTTGAGCCAAAAAAACATCATCAAATTCAATCAAACACCTCTATACACATACCTAGCCTAAAATAAATCATTACATCAGTTATCTCAAGCTTTTATTGGCCATATTTTCTGAGATTGACAAGGAGAGAGCCCGACCTGGTAGGGCTAGCTACCAGGTTAAGCGTGGTTTGATGTTACCCTAGATCCTACCTTTCTTAGCCTGAGGTAGATTTAGGCCCTAACATGTTGGATGATGAATGCAACCAAATTTTTCTCCTTTAACAAACTATGAGTTTCAGAATCAAGATGATAAAGGTTTCATTAGTCAAACATTTCGATAAGTAGAAATATTATCACAAAGCTTATTTGAAAATCTGCATGGTGATAAAGATGAAAATGACATTTCAGTTTCATGGCATGGAGGCCATCTAGAACAATTGTCCAATTGCATGAATCAGTTGAACATTAGTGTATATGCCTTGGAAGATCCTTTTGTATAGTTTCTAGAGTCAACAAAGGAAATCAAGTATTTCCTTATCTTCTCATTTGTTGACAAGTTTATATTGAGTGTTAGAATCTCAGTTTTGATCACAAACAAGCAAATGCAACAAAATACATCAAAGTATATATTGCCTGAATGGTTGCATCGAATGTTTCATTTTACCTAACCAACAGTTGGACAACTGATTAGAGTAAGTAGGTAGGATTTCAGTTTGATTAAATTTAGTTTTCAGCAGCTAGTCTATTTCAGTTTTCAGTTTTCAGCAAGTGTTGAAATAATTCATTAAGATTTAAGACCGAGAAGAAGGCCCTTAGGTCTTGATGATCTAATAGCTTGGTTTGAGGGTTGCAATACCTTTTTTCAGTTTCAGATCAGATTTCATTTTGTAGAAAAGGTTGTGATTTCAATTCAGGATTTTCATGACTGAGAGTATATAACAAAGGATGTGAAAGCTTGGGATTGGCCCAATGGATCAGGCCAGTGGTTGATGGTGTTTTTGACATCTCACAAGGATATGCCATCCCCAAATGGAGCCACTGTTAGGGTGCTATAATAATAGGGTTCATAATTTTGAATTGACTCTGTTAAATCCATGAAATATTATACATACTTTTTCTTTCTACAAAATGTTTTCCCATATTAAAAAATGTCAATAGGGTAAATCCTAAAAGAAAAATCAAAGGACTAAAATAAAAGGATCAAAAAATAAGATAAAATATGAACCCCACCAAAAAGAGATAAAATAGATCATGAAAGTGTGCACATTCAAATGCCACTACTCTTAGTTTACTTTTTGCAAATAAGATTGTGTGTAGCTTGTCAAAATGCCACAATCCACGATGATCAAATAGTTTAATCTTGATTCATTCATGCTTTAAATTTCATGCTAATAGATAGAGAATAAAGATCTAGCCAAGCTATTTAATCTTGTTAGATCAGTAGTTAGGTAGAGAATAATAATGAGCTCATTAGTTTAATCTGAGCCATTGGAAGTCATAAGGTTAGAATCAGATAGTTTGCTTATCAAAGAAAAAGAAGAGGGTCAACAAACTCAAATGCACCCAATAAAGGAAATAAAATGTTAGGATAAAAGAAGGGTAGGTAGAAGCAGTTTTCACAAGGCATGGAGAGCATCAATTGGCTCATTTCACATTACTAACTTCCTTCCAAACTCACTTTCCCTTGTAAAAATATCCCTTCACATTCATTTTAACCTTTTCCCATTACTTCACTCATTTTCCCTTACTAAAACCCTTTTCTATAGTTAAAAATACATTTTCCTTTGAAAATCAATCTCCCCTTTACTAATTCCCCTATTTAATTAAAAAAGCATGAAAAACCCCCTTATCCTAAGTCTAAATAGTTAAAATGATATGTCAGGCCCCACTGTAACAAATCCTTCATGATATTAGTTTTAACACTAGTTCTTAGTACATTTTAAATATCCTGCATCATATTTTATTAACCTCCCATTATATTAACCCCGTTTAATATATATTAAACCCATTCATCTAAACCCAACCCACATCTATTATTAACCCTTCGCATACACATCATACCCCATCACATAATTTATCCCGCATCCCACTTTAATTAACTCCGCCATTTTATTTACTCGACTCGACTTCTTTTAAACCTACTACTTGTTGAAGAGCTCGAACTCTATCCACCGCTCAATCTCCCTGCTCAGATCCGATGATCAAAAATCCATATTGCATTCTCCATTGCCCGATGTTTAACACTTAAAAAGCACATGATATGGGTGGTTTTGTTAGCTGCATTTTCGCCATGTGACACTCCCACATCATATCACATCTCGCAGCAAAAAATCGTTTACCACTTTTGATCCGTGCAATAATCCACCATACCTCTCTTCCTTCAACTTCTCTTCCCGTCCGAAACCACCTCTCGTTCCACAATAGCCCCCTCAGAAGACTGGCCTCCAGTTGTCTCCTCCTGCCCAAAAGCCTCCTCCGACTGCTACACTGTGTATCCCTAGAATCCCTATCATCCATTGCTATGCGGTAAACCATCTAACCGCACCTGCACAATGTGAAAAATCATAGAGTTTTTACAATATGAAATTCCGCCATTCCCTTACCTCTGTTTAAAATGAATAAATGAAAATCCTTTTCCAAACAGAATTGGGCCATCCTCCAAACTTTGTCCATAGACATCTCAGTTCATTAAATCCATTGATTTCCTTCCCCACAGAAACTGTGTTTTCATTTAATAAATTGTTTTATTTTTGCAAGTTATTAGCAGAAAAAGAAGCTTGATGAAGAAATTTTTATACTAGTTAAAAACCTGTTTCTTCTAGATTTTGGAGATGAAAATTCGAATGGTTTTCCTCAAGAGAAGATTCCATACAACAACAAAGCATAAGGAAACAATTTACACAGTAAATGTTAAAATAGAGATGAAATCATTTTCACT
This sequence comes from Pinus tabuliformis, assembly GCA_031772625.1. Classification (NCBI taxonomy): domain Eukaryota; kingdom Viridiplantae; phylum Streptophyta; class Pinopsida; order Pinales; family Pinaceae; genus Pinus; species Pinus tabuliformis. Next base: position 202,941,234 of record CM062813.1, read on the forward strand.
AGCACAACAAAAGATTCTTACAAACTATTCTCCAAGAAACATTTTGTATGCTACATGTGTCTTTTAGTAAAAATCATTTTTACTAAAAACACAGAAGCATGAAAGAGTAAGTAAGATTTACTGTAAAAAGTAAAAAGCAAGCAGGTAAAAGAGTAGTTAGGTGAAAATTTACTACAGATGAAAGACAAAGGAAGAAAATAGCATGAGAGACAAGCCAACATAAAGAGAAACCAATAGATAACAACAATCAGAAAATCAGTGCCAGATTTCAGTTAGTTAGAAAGGTGTCACTACCTTTTTGCATCCAGATATTTTATTTCCCTTGAATAAATCCTAAATCAGTTTAGGATATTTTCTATTAGTTTTTGTATAAATACTTCACATCCATTTGAAGTGTTAAAAGTGGGTGGATTGCTAAACATTTATATAGTTGTATTAATTTAAAACCTAAGGGTTTATTGTAGCATTTTCAAGTCAGCAAACTGGACTGAGTAATAAAGGCATTTCATTACATGATTCATGCGTTGGGCCACTTCAGTGAAGTATCTTTCATTTGTTAAATTGTTATTTTTTTAAGTATTTCACATACTTAGATGTTTTCCAATTTGAATGTGATGACTGGAATGTTATTACAAAATTTGTTTAAGTACACTCTATCTTGAACAGTTATTCATTTTTGATGTTTTCTTCTGATATCCAAAGTAGGGAATTCTTCATTGCTCCCTAGTTTTGATTGACTTCTTATATTTCCCTCATTATCCAGTTTGAGGAATCCTTAATTGCTCCTTGATCCTGATTGAAACCACTTCTCCATCCAACCTAAAAGATCTGAATTTACTTAGCTACCTTTCCCTGTGAACACTATCTTTAGAACCTGATTCAGTCCTGTTTTCTTGACACTTTGACTCCATAGCCCAATGGTAAAAAGACATTCATCTATTCATCTAAATAAGTGATTACACCACCAAATAAAATCAAAACCCAATAAAGCTTAAATAACTAGCATAAAATCAATTAACTCAACAAAGTTAAATCATTAAGAGAGATCCCTCTCTAAGCATTAGGAAGGCTATATCCTGATCTCAAAAGTAGGTTTGTGGTTACCTCGGTGATTTCTTTCTTTAACCTTGAGAAATTACTGAGTGAAAACACTTCCCATGGATCTTTCTAACACAGATCGACACAATATTTACATATTATCATTATGCTGAAGACATAACCAACATCTCATGAACACCATACCGCTTATTGGAGCTTTATAACACAATTTGGTGTGGTATTTACATACAATGCATATATAGAGATAAGGAAAACACAACATCAAAACATATACCAAAAGAAATCTGCTCAACCAACGAATAGAGAATGTTACATAACCTCGATCTGATTAACCATCTCCCATGTAGCTTCATCGGGATCAAAATGCTTCCATTGCACCTTAGCTTTCTCAATTGCTTATTTCAAAGCATGAGCATATTTCGTTACAAAATTCGCTGAGGTTCTATTTGGAATTCGCCTTTTGGTTCCAACTGCAATAAAAACTAATCAATAACATGATCAACATATTTCACATATATTTTAAGCAATGACACGTCAAAAACGTCATGGACTTTCATTGTCAGAGGTAGTGCTAGTTGGTAGGCCACTGGTCCAATCATCTCAAGAATCTTGAAAGGCCCACAATACTGAGGTGCCAACTTGGCACATGATCCAATCCTCAAGGAGGTATTCTTGGGCTTTATGTCCAAGTACACCTATTCCCCAACCTGAAACTCCTTAAACACTCTATGTTGATCTGCATAAATCTTCTGCTTGTCCCGTGCTACCTTTAGATTCTTCTTGATTATGTGCATTTCATGTTCCATCTCTGCCAACATGTTCAATCCAATCAATACCCTATTCATTGTATCGCTCCAACTAATAAGAGTATTAAAACTTCACCCATAATGATCTGATTAAGAATATTAGTTTGTTGTGCTAAGATCCTCCTCAGATTAGAAACAAAATGTTATTCACGTGCTTAAGGATTCATGAGTTTTTCAAGTGAAAAATGAGTTTTTATGTTAATTTTATGAGCAATTAACATAAATAAGAGACTAAACAACAACATAAAAATGTACAAAACTTCACCAAAAACACATCACAATAGGAACATGTTGAAGGAGTTCACCCCTCGTAGGCTACCTCTCCTTGGTCCAACTTTCAATGGCTTGGGCCTCCCTATTATGCTCAAATGTGTAAAAATATGTGTTTACAATGCTCAAATGGTTCTGAAAACTGGTCCAATGAGTCCAGAATGTCCAAAAATGGCTATCCATCCTCTTTTTGCATCCAATTTGGTCGAAAAATGGAGAAGTTATGACTTCTCCTAGTTTTCCCACTATTCGCTCTACATTTTCCCCAAAATTCGGCATCATCCTACAATTTCAACCTCCAAGCGCTCTAATGAAGCGACATTTTCATCGAAAACTGGGCAAAATTGTTGGATCATTAAAATTTCCTCTAATGCTTAAGTTCCGAAAATTATGGCCATGTCGGGGGGGGGGTGAGTGGGGGGGTGCACATGCCCGGGTGCTAAGGCCAATGGTCGGCCCCCCCACTCCACCTCTTGCATTCTCGTTCACATGGGTGGTTAATGTTTTGGTTATCGACGACGTTTAAGGTTTGGGACCGTGGTTATCCCCTAACCATGGTCCGTGGACCAGGGTCGGGGGTTAACCACGGTCACCATCTCCCATGTGTAAACCATATCAACATTAAATACGTCTGCCTCCCCATTATGGTTAAGAACCAATAGTTAGGAGAAGTGGTAAGGATCTGTGCTGCGTGTTGAGAGGTGCTAGTTTCAATTCATGTGGCCTCTGGTTCAGTCGTTGAACCAAATTTTATTGGCCTCCCGGGCTGCCACGTGGCAACCTCTGGCTAGGCCTCATGTCAACTCGTGGTTGGCCACTGTACCAACCAATAAAAACACCCCATTTCCAACCAATACCAAAGTGCTACTTGACACAAATTGCTTCACTGAGAAAATATTGACCAGAAAACTACCACATAACCTGCCCATTCAACACCACATCAGCAGTACAGACTGCTGACTAGGCTGTCCATTTTTTTTTTTTCATGTTTGACAAAGTGAACAGAAAGTGTTTCTGGGAGCATACGGTGTCCATTTCACATGAAACAAGTTGCACCAGATTTAAGATAATGAGCACTATGCATTTGTTCAGGTTCCACACCATTATGATGAATTTTATTTTTGAGCATAATTTTGAGCACCTGATCACATAAAGTGCCTCAAACAGACTCATCTTCAAATATCCTTGATACCCATTGTTGTAAGAAAACTCAACTAGTGGTAGATACTCTTCCTAATTTCATTGTTGATGCATAATGTAAATCCTCAACATGTCCTCCAAAATCCTATTGACCCTCTCTGTCTGTCCATCTATCTGTAGATGATAAGTTATACTAAAGGACAACTCTATACCCAAACCTACAAATAGCTCTTTTGAAAACCTAGAAGTGAACTCCTCAGCCTTATCTGACAAAATCTTCTTCAGAACACCATGCAACCTCACTATGTCTCTGATGAAGACATGTGCTAGCTCACTATCTAAATTCGTAGACTTTATTGGAATGAAGTGCGCTACATTTTTCAAACTATCCATCGAAACCATAATAGAGTCATGATCTCTAGATGTCCTCGACAAACTTATAATGAAGTCCATGAAAATGACCTTCCATTTCCACTCTGGAATCAAAATCAACTATAGTAATCAACTTGCATGCTTACACTCTACTTTTACATGTTGACAACCCAAACATCTAATCACAAACTCTGCCACTTCTTTCTTCAAATTTGACCAGTAGTAGAACTTCTTCACAACTATTGATGTCTTCTGATATCCTAAGTGACTTGTATATGGCTTAGCATGAAATTCCCGCAAGATAAGCTTCTTGAGTTCACTGTTTTCCGACACATATATCCTATCCCTAAATCTCACCAAATAATCTTCCATGAGATTATAGTACATATATTGTTCACTTGTACCCTACTATTGTAACATCTTCCTAAGCTACTGGTACTTGTCATCATGTTGTCCTGCCTACAAAATTTGATCCTGTAAATCTGTCCCATATGAACTTATAATTGCTATGTGATTTAATTTTACTCTCCTACTAAGAGCACCAGCAACCTTGTTCTCTTTACCCTTAATATATCTGATTTTGAAGTCAAACTCACTAATCGTGGCTAACCATATAGCTTTCCTACCATTCAGATTTGGTTGATCAAACAAGTATCTCAGCCTATTGTGATCACTCATCAAAATGAACCTCCTACCAAGAAGATAGTGCCTCCACATCTTTAGTGGATGGATTATCGCTGCCAACTCGATATCATGTGTCACATAGTTCTACTTGTGCTCATTCAACTTCCTTGACTCATAACATACTACTTGTCCTTCCTACATCAAAAACCCACTAAATCCTTTCTTGCAAGCATATGTGCACATCACAAACTCTTTATCTGGATCTGCAATCTTTAGAATTGGAGCATTTGTCAAAAACTACTTCAACTGTTAAAAAATTGATGGACATTCCTCTATCCATTCAAATTTCTTCCCTTTCCTCTGCAAGGATGTAATAGGATAGGAAATTTGTGAGAAATTCTTGATAAACCTCTTGTAATAACTGGATAATCCCATGAATGATCTGACCTCATCCACATTTGTAGGAGATTCCCATTCCATGGTAGCTCCTTTATTTTTTGAATCCACTATTATACCTTACTTGGAAACCACGTGCCTCAAATAATGTACCTTTGTCTGAAAGAAACTGCATTTTGATGTAATCCATTGTTTTGATAATAATAATGAGTTTTTCTTCGAGCCAGCACTGAGTTAACTCAAAGGACTGAAGCTCTTGGGTTAGGGCCCAACCCTAGCAACTAAGTATCCTCTTTATTGTACCTGTATGCTAGCGTAGATCCATGGTTTAATCGTTCATTTTCTTAAGTAGCTGCATTTTCATTACAACAGTGTAGAGTAGATTGGTTGTTTTTTAGATTTCTAGTTATCGCATGAGCATTGGAGTTCGTTGTCTTGATTCAGTACTTGGTTCATTTCATCATTATCATCTTCAATCACTCTCTTTCTGTAATAGATCTCACTCATATTCTCATTTCCTTCAGCACGAAATACTTAAGCACGAGCCAATAAATCATGTCATAAGCAGATTATACCCATAGATCTCCTTACCGTCTGATCCACAGAAAACCTAACAAATCATTGTCCAATTCATTTCAACGCTTGACTTTATGCACTCCAGATCCCCATCTTCGATCTATCTAGCTTGATCCAATGGATATCGTGAATTCTTCCACCTACTTTATGTGCTCCAAATCTCCACGTTGATATGTCGCGCCCTCGATCCAACGGCTATCACATCACCTGATCGCCAAGTATATTGGCTGATCTCCACTGTTGATTAACCCTGCTCAATCCAACGGCTATCGCGGATTCTTGCACGGTCAATATCTACCTGAGAGAACACAAGAAAAGTGGTTTTCTCATGCTACATGTCACCCAGTTAGGCTAATCGTGCAAAATTTTGGAATTTTGCTTCCAGCCTCGAGGTCGTGTCAAAAACTGCTTACCGCCTACGGAAACCCACTCCATCATTTTGCACATTTTCTTTCTCTCTGTCGCCATGTGACTTAATCTTGTTCACCCATCGCTTCACTTAAACCCTGTGATAAGATCTCCGCCACTCAATCTCCTATTTAACCATGTATGTCCATATATTCACTTAACCTACACAATAAGATCTTCGTTGCTGATGAGACCAATATATGGATAATTATTTGGGCTCATTCAACCTCCTAATTTGACTTAATCCACCATTCTCATTAGTTTATTGCATGTTTTTTTATTATATTTATGCTAATAGAGTGAATTGGGTTAGTCATTATGCCAACAAGTCTAATGTGTGCTTTGTGTAGCCTTTTTGGTCAATTTGGAGACAAAATCAACGGTTGAAATGAGCACTTGGCAGCCAAATTCGTGGAGAGTATTTTTAGGAAGGTGTTCCCTTCATTTATGGGCCCTTACCTCAAATTCTCCACCATCAGCTTGGAGTTCAAGGGCCACCAAATCAATTAGCACAAGGGCAGCCAAGCAAGTCAAGTAGGACTGTTGTTAACTACAAGTTTTGGGCAGCCGAGTCCCTAAAGTTTAGGAGGGCTGTTGGGGTCCTCATTTTGTATAAATAATAGGGCTTAGGGCCTCATTTCAGTTAGTCATTTTTGGTTAGCTAGTAGTTAGCCAGTAGTTACTCATTTTGTAGTTCGATTTTTAGGCAATAGATTAGCTTTGCTTTCTGCTCATTTTCAAGTTTCCCTTGTGGACAGTTTTGATGTAACTCTTCTTTTCTTTCTCAATAAAAATGAATCCAGCTTTGCACCAGCTCTAAATCTCTCTTAGGAGGCTGTAGCTCTTGGGGTTGGGCTCAGCTCAAGCGCCCAGTACCTCCTTTGTTTACTTTCATGTGTCTTTGTTGCATTCTTAGAATAAAATCTGCTATTTAAATTTAAATATTGTGTTGTTATTTAGGTTTCTTTTGATGATTAAAAAGGTTCTTCATGTTTAGATTTACTTGATAGGTTAATCACAGGAATATATTCAGAAAAAGGCTACCAAGTACTTTGGATCTCACCTCCCCTTCAGTGGAATCATGAGCTGGGACCAATGTAACCTTGCTGCCCACAAAAACACATTCTTTGCTTCACCATGCAATTAATAGTGTTGGATTCTTAGTTGTCGAACTTGATATCAGTTTTGATTGCATGCTTCAGTTTATGATTGCTTAGTTGCATAGTCATTTTCACGTATTTCATTTCAAATAAACTTTTGTTCATTTCCTTTTGCTGTTAGGTCAGATTAGAGTGAAGTAACTAGGTCATAGGTTTTATAAGTGTTTGTTTGTTTTGTTTGAAAAACCACTTGCAGAGTACCTGTTATCCTTCCTTACCTACCCATACTCCATCCAACCTACTTGCTTCACCCTTCACTTAGAACCCTTACCTTACATTTGCCTCATCTGCTTACTTTGCCATGATTCTCATATTCTTGTGCAACATCATTTCATCCCTCCTTTAACAGATCTCACCATCTACGCCACTCCTCAACTCCATCCTCCAAGTCTTGAACTCCCCTACACCCTTATTTCACCTCCATACTCATTCCTCCACCTTTTTTCCTCCATCCATGCTTCAAAACTCCATTTCTGAACATCCTGTAGAAAAATTACAGAACATCCTGTAGAAATCCTAAACATCCTGTAGAACCCCTGCAGACTTCCTGTAGAAGCTCACGAATGAGGTTTCTTGATAGCAAAACTCTTTGAAACTCTCTGGAAGGGTGTTGGGGACTCCTTAGACCCTCTCTGAACCTTCCTGACCTCTTCCAAGCATTTCTCCTCCTTGATCCACCTCTGCACAGTAAAAAATAGTTAAAAGCACATGCATGATAATTCCAACAACTTAATCAAAAATACAAAAAGATGTTTTCTTCGGATAGAGGTAGTCTAGACACATGTATTTTACCTTCATAGAAGTAATGGCATCTCTTTCAGTAGTTTGCATGCTCTCCTTTGCGTCAGTAGGACTAGCTGGTAGAATTAGGGTTTGCTAGGGTTTGCGTTTCTTTTTGGCTTTCAGTTTCTTTTTGCAATTAGATTAGCTTCCTTCGAGCTAGCTTTCATCCATCAATTAAAAAGCTTCTTCTAAGAGCTCATAGAAGTTGGCTTAAGCTCCTAGTGGACTTTTGCCAACTGACCAAGTGACAGCTGCGGCAAGAGCTAGTACTTGTGCATACAGCACCATCGCTTCCTAGTTTGTTACGAACTACCGGGTTGATAAAATTAAAGAAGGGAGTTCCAGGAGTTGTAGCATTATTGCTAAAATACTGGAGCCCACCAGTTGCTCATCTTTTGTTAGTCCTATACGTTCATCTATTCACTTCACCTACGTGATAAGATCTCTATCGCTTATCTTCCGTTAGTATTATTCGTTCATCTATTCACTAAATCACCCGCGATAAGATCTCCACTGCTCATCTTTCATTAACCCTGTTTATTCATATATTCACTAAATCGCCCGCAATAAGATCTCTGCCATTCATCTTCTGTCAGTCTTATTCGTCCATCTATTCACGTAATCTTCTGTGATAAGATCTCCACTGCTCATCTCCCATTAATACTATTCCTGATCGGTCCAACGGTTCCTATGCACCTCTGCTTCGTTACGTCCTCCTTTCACTGATTTCGATCTTCACTTGCTCTTCCACTTGACTCCTTGCATGCTTGATTTTACCAAAAAAACCAAAAACACAAAACTAGCCTTACTTTAGTTTTTTTGCTTATTCATTAGTTTAGTTTTATGCTCTTTACTTCTGTAACATAGATAGCAGCATTAGGTTAGTGTTGATTTAGCAACTTTGCTTAGCATAGTTGTTTAAGTGGTTAATTAGGATATGGTGTGATATTAGCATTACATGTTGTTTTCTTCATTACTGCAGTAGAGTAGCTCTCTTCGAATAGATTTTCTCTTCTTCCATCAAAGAATCAAGCTTCTTCTAACTCTATAAAAGTCTAGCTTGGAACCCCTGGGGTCTCTTTCCAGATGAACAAGTGACAACAGGCAGGACCTTCACTTCTACTTGTGCATATAGCATTGTCACCTCCAAGTTTGTACGAACCCTGGGTTTATAAGTAAAGCTGGTAGCCTAGGAGTTGCAGCATCCTTGCTGCAATACTAATTCTCATCACTTTTTAGCGCCATTGTCGGGGAGGTGTTAGAGTAGAATGAGAGTACTGCTTTCTTTTATTCTATTTCTAGTCTACTTTCTTTTCTTCTATTTCTAGTCTTCAAACTTTCTTCCATTAGTTTATTTCTGAAAAAGTAATCTAGTAGCTTCCTTTCTTTCATTTGTCATTATCTACTTTCCTTTCCATTCTACAATTAGAATTTCAATTCAGCAAGTAGTTTATTTCTGCCAGTAGTTTTCATTCAATCAACAATTTCATTTCTGCAAAATACTTTCTTGCTAAAAAATATTCCAAAAACATTTCCTTTCATGCCTCGTACAAGTAGGGATAATTTAGGAAAATTCTTGCCAAATACCCCCACTACATCCAATAGCCAACCTTCTCTCTTCTTTGGTGGCTATAAACTGGAGGAACCCTTAGGTGAGAAACCTGACATATTTGAAGAACCTATAGGGGAAGAAGAAGAAGAGGAACCCATTCCTACTGAACCAATGGCTGAAAACCGAAATGACAGAGGGAATAGAAAGAGAGTTGAGGGTCCCTTCCCCAATAGGGAAACCAATGGAGACACTAAGATGAAGAATATAAGCCCCTGTACCCTACCTCATTTCCATGGCCTAACCACAAAGGACCCTGACACTTTCCTATTTGAGTTTGTTGTTATATGCCAAACCTATGACTATACAAATGATGAGAAAAAGTTAAAACTGTTTCCATCTACCCTCAAGGATGCAGCATTGCATTGGTTCATGGGTTTACTTGGAGACAACATCACAACTTGGGCTCATATGCAGCAGGCTTTTAACAACAAATATAGGGACTACCGTAGGCCAAAGGACACTAAAGAAGATATTTTCAGGATGTTGTAGGTCAAATGACACTAAAGAAGATATTTTTAGGATGACCATGGGCCAGGATGAATCCTTAGAAGACTATGAAGAAATATTCCAGCTCATTTACAAAAGGGCTAGGTGCACACTTGACCCTGAGCCACTAAAGCTAGTCCTGCTCAGAGGAGTAAAGGAAGATCTTTTGGATACCTTACATCTGTTAGCAGGAGGGGATATCTACCAATTACCCTATGAGGATATCAAGACTATCTTTAGAAACCATTATAGGGCAGCCATGAAAAAGGGTAGGGGTAGTCAACCTATGGCCAGTACATCATCTTCCAACTCATCCATTAAGGGTGAAATTGGAAATATGCTGGAAGATTTCAAAAATGAGATGTTGCAAACCCTTTCCTTGCAATTGGATACCATGAACATGAAAAGGAAGCAATAGGAAGCATAGAGAGCCTTGGCCATATTTTGTCCTAGATGCACCAAGAAGCATCCTAGGAACGAATGTCCATTAAACTGCATTGAGATTTGCTCGGTTTGTGAAGAAAACCACTCCACAAACAAGTGCCCTTCTTTACCCGAACTCAAATTTGTATATCAAGGAGTTGAAGGGGTCACTAAGCAGCTTTGTTACATCAACCAAAGGAGACCTCTTGGGCCTAGACCATACCAGCAAGGTACGCAAGGGTCATCCCATGAATATTACAACCCCAACCAAACCACAACTATACCTTCTTGGGGACTCCCTTCTCATCCTTCCTAGTCTACACCCCCTCCTTGGTCCTATGCATCTCAGTATCATTCCTAGCCAGCCAACCAGTCATTTCAACCTTATGTTCAGCCACAACCTCAGTGGAATACCCCACACCAGGGGTGGAGGACTCAATACAACAATGCTCCAGCTCTATTGCCTCCACCACCTACCCAACCACAACTCCTACACTCTACTCCACCCAAGCAACCCCAGATGTCTGCTCAACCAAATCCGAACCCAAACAATAGGCAGGCTCAACAAGTATACAGTGGAGAGACATCATACCCAGCTTATGTTGTAGAAATCTAGGAGATCAACCTAAGATCTGGGAGAATTATCCCAGATAACCAACCTCCCTCCACATAGGGAGGTTGAGGAAGAAAGAGAGGGAAGCAACCTTAAAGTAAATCCACCCTTCCTTGAGAGGTTAGCCCAACCACTCCAGACTACCCGAGAAGAACTTGAACTTCTGGGAGAATTGAAAAATCTATGTGTAAAGATCCCCCTTCTCCAAGCAATAAAAGATGTTCCCATTTACAATAAGTTGATTAAGGAGAAGTGCTTCAAGCATCCAGGAAGAAGAAAAAGGGATTAATGTCATTTTGTAGCTGTCTGACTTAATGCTAGGGTAGGTAATATGTCCAAAATATTTGGACCCTGGAAACCTTGTAGTAGATGTGCACATCAATGGCACCATTGTCCCATAGACTCTGATTTATCTTGGGGTTACCATTAATGTGATGACCAAGGACACCATGCTCAAGCTCAACCTCCAAGGGTCATTGAGGAAGACCACAAAAATTCTACAACTTGTAGACCTTTCCACAGTCACCCCTAAGGGAATTGTGGAGGATGTGATGGTCTCCATTGACTCCTGGGAGTACCCTGCAGATTTTATAGTTCTCCAGCCCAAGGCTAAGCTCACTGGTTACCCTCTCATCCTTGGGAGGCCATGGTTGGCCACAGCTGATGCTTACATTAGCTGCAGAGCTGGGAATATGACCATCAAGAATGGGCATATGTCCAAGCAGTTAGTCCTATACCCTCCTGCTCAACCTTCTCTAGAGCATGATTTACCTTTATGGTTGGAGGAGGAGGAATAAGATGAGGCTTATTCAGCCCAAATTTATGCTTTGGAAGCAACCATAGGAGGAGGACAACAAGATGAGGATGACTTAATTGAACACCTACTCCAAAGTCCAACTCCTAGTTCGTTACCATTAGAAGAAGTAAGGGAAACCTAGAACAATCATCAAATTGACTTATGCTTGGCCAATTCTAACCCACCCTAGGTCAAAACCATAGAATTTTGCCCAGAGAAAACTTTGAAAATTAATCCATCTATTTCTGCTCTTGAAGAAGAAAAGCTATGCAACATGTTGAGAGAAAACCTAGAAGCCTTCGCTTGGAGTTTCAAGGAAATGAAGGGAGTACACCCCTCAATGTGTGCTCACCACATATACATCAAAGATCATTGCAAGCTAGTCCGGCAACCACAAAGGAGGATGAATCCAGCTCTTAAAGATATAGTCAAAGAGGAACTACAAAAATTGCTAGATGCAGGATTCATTTGCCCTATCTTTGACAGTGAGTGGGCCTCTCCTTTAGTGTTAGTTCCCAAGAAAATGGTAAGTGGAGGATTTGTGTCAATTATAGGGAGTTGAACAAAGCCACAAAGAAGGATAATTTTCCCCTCCCCTTCATTGACCAAGTTCTAGATGGCCTAGCAGGGAAGAAGTTCTTTTCTTTCCTAGATGGATTCAGTGGGTACAACCAAATCCAAATCTACCCAAAAGACCAAGATAAGACCACATTCACCTGTCCATGGGGTACTTTTGCCTATAGGGTCCTTCCTTTTGGCATATGCAATGCTCCTGCCACTTTCTAGAGAGCAGTCTTGAGTATTTTTGCTGAATTAGTACATGATGCAGTGGAAATATATATTGATGATTTTACACCTTATGGCAGTGATTTTCAAGAAGCCTTGACTAACCTAGGAAAAGTATTGCACAAATGCATTGAAATGAACTTGTCTCTCAGTCCAAAAAAATGTGAATTCTTAATGGCTGAAGGGACTGTGCTAGGTCATTCAATATCTTGGCAAGGACTATAGGTGGACCCAAACAAAATAGAAATCATCCAAAGGGTCCCTCCTCTTCAAAAGCAGAGGGGTGTCAAGAGTTTCTTGGGGTTAGCTAGATACTATCGAAGGTTCATAAAGGACTTTAGCAAGTTGGCCTCTCCTTTATTTGGGTTGTTGGCCAAAGATTCAGAGTTTATATGGTCAAAAAGTTGTCAATAGGCCTTAGACATTTTAAAGGGTAAGTTAACCACTGCACCAATTCTTCGAGGCCTAAACTGGGCCCTCCCTTTTCATATTCATATTGATGCCTCACACAAAGCCATAGGAGTAACCTTAGGTTAGGTAGAGGAGAAATTAACCTATGCCATCTATTTTATCAGTAAGAACATGTCAAAGGCTGAGCTAAATCATATTGTGACCAAAAAGGAACTCCTGGCTGTTGTGCATTCATTAAACAAATTTAGGCATTACATTACAGGTTATCAAACATTTGTGCATACTGACCATGTTGCAATCAAATATTTAATGAACAAACCAGATTTGAATGTTAGGACTATAAGAAGGTTGATTTTATTACAGTAGTTTGATCTAACTATTGTTGATAAGCCTAGTAAGGAAAATGTTGTCGCAGACTTTCTATCTAGGATGAATCTGCCTGCAGGTGAAGAAGGAATGGCGGATGACCAGTTACCACACAAGCATTTGTTTGTTATTTCAGTACTCTCCCCATGGTTTGTTGACATAGAAAACTATTTGGTATCAGCACAATTCCCACCAAACTTGCCCTCCAAAGAAAAGAGCAAGATAGTCAGGAAAAGCGCCCCCTTCACCTGGATTGGGGGAAACCTTTTCAAACTTGGCCCAGATCAAATCTTGAGAAGGTGTGTAAGGGAAGAGGAAGTTTTTGACATCCTTATGACCTGTCATGATGGGCCTTGTGGAGGTCACTTTGTAGCAAAGAGGAAAACATTCAAAGTGTTACAAGAAGGCTATTATTGGCCCACTCTTCATCAGGTTGTGAAGAAGTATATTAGTCAGTGTGATTAGTGCCAGAGGATGGGAAAGCCTACTCCAAGAGATGAAATTCCCCTACAACCTCAAGTGACTTTTGAGCCATTTGACAAGTGGGGCATGGACTTTATTAGACCTATCAACCCTCCTTCAAAGAAAAAACAGTACATTATTGTGTGCACCGATTATTTGAATAAGTGGGCTGAAACCAAGGCAATTAAGGCAGCAACAAAAGAGAAGGTGGTTGAGTTCCTAAGGGAGAATGTATTCTACAAATTTGGGTACCCTAGAGAGCTAGTCACAAACCAAGGTAGCCAGTTTACCTCCAACATGATTGAAGAATTTCTCGACCATCACAAAATCAAGCATAGGACCTCAACTCCTTATCATCCACAAGTTAATGGGCAAGTGGAGGTGACCAATAGGGCACTGGAGAGCATATTAACCAAGGTAGTGAGCAATAGTAGGAAGGATTGGGCAGAGAGACTAGTTGAGGCCACCTAGGCCTATAATAAAACATGGAATACCACCACTATATTTACACCCTATGAGTTGGTCTATGGGAAAAAGGCTTTGTTGTCCATTGATTTTGAATATAACACATTAAGGATGGCAGTCCAACTAGTTTTGGATCTTAGTCATGCATAGAAAGAAATATTGTTCCATTTGAATGGCTTAGATGAATTCAGAATGTAGGCCCACCTACATATAGAGATAGTTCAGCTTTAGAGGAAGATCTAGCATGATAGACATATTAAAGAGAAGCAATTTCAAGAGGGTGATTGGGCATTGTTATAGGATTATAGGTATAAAGACTTCAAGGGAAAGCTAAGGACAAGATGGCTTGGACCTTATGTGGTGGAGAGCTGCCATGATAATGGTTCAGTGCAAATTAGAACTATAGATGAAGAATCCATTCCATTGCTTGTTAATGGACACCGATTGAAAATGTACAAGAGGCCTTTATCAAAACAAGAGTTCATTGACAATATCAATAAGACAGTGATGATGGTGGATCAAGTTCCAGATCCTCCCTCATCAGGTCACTGAAAAAGGAAAAAAGAAAAGGATTCAGGTGAAAACCTCCATGAGGCACCTGAGTCCCATCTTTGGGTTGAAAACCTCAAGAGGTGGCCCAATGATGAAAAAAATAAAAAAATAAGAAGATCCCTAGGTGAAAACCTTCCTTGAGGTGCCTAGGGCAAACATCTAGGGTGAAAACCTCTCTGAGGCAGCCTAGGTGTTTTTCAAAAGAGAAAAAAGACTTAATTGTTGTAGGTAGGCGAGAAAGACAATCAAAGAGAAAAGAGAAGATCCAAAGGGAACCCTGCCTCATTTATATTCATCTCATCCACTCCTTACCATGCATCCCTCCATCAATTCCATTGTTTTTTCACTTAATTGCTTCAATTCATGCGAATATTGTGTTTTCTACAGGATCCCTTGTATTCCTACAGGATACCCTAAAAACCTACAGGGAGCAATCTGAGGGTGAATGGTAGGTTAGTTAGGTCCTGTAGCAGCCTATCCCACAGAATATCAACCATTAGCTATAGGTCTTCACTAAGATGATCCAGACACCAGACACTAGACAATAGCCAACAAAAGAGGAAGAAGAATTACCATGCAGCAAATGAACAACGCAACACATCTCATGTTCGACAACTGCAGCATGGCATCGAGACCATAGGTAAGTATCCCACTCACTCACTCATATGCATAATTTGATCAAAATTTGTAAAGGTTATGAGGTAGTTGGTTTATAAGTGAAAAGGTGGCCAGTTAACTTGGCCACCTTCCTTCAGTCATCACATACAAAACCAGGTGTCCTCTCACACATGGTCGTATTCAACTCAAAGACAAAGGAGGAGTAGGAAAAGAAGTGGTTAACTATGGATCTACGAGGTGGGACCTAATTACGAGGAGTGAGAAACAAAACATCGTTTGCATGCATTCATGCATTCCACCTCCTCGAAACTCCCTCACTCAACTCACGCTTATAACTCTGGCCACCCACCGGAAGCAAGGATCCATCATTCTGCAAGACAATGTCTACAGGAGCATGCACAGGAATTCCTACAGGAACAGTCTACAAGGGTAGTCTACAGGATACACATAGGTAGTCTACAAGATAGGCAGAGAGGGGTTCAAGAGGGAATATCATGAGAACTTTCCACTGCCACCATTCTAAAGAGGTAGGATCTGAAAGTCCATCCCCATTTACAAGAAAATGAACTAGAAATCCTCTAAAAGCTAGTGGATATAACAACTGTGGAAGGCGAATTACATACACAGGGAACTCTTTTTTTCCTAATTTAAAATTCATGTGTCAAACCTCTAATTTCCTCCTCAAGTGTCACAAGCAAGATGACAAGAGGCTTTAATATGAGAGAACCCATAAACACTGTGAGGATACAACAACACCCCCAAGTGCTTGAAATATTTATAAGACACCAATGGATGGGGTTTTTCGCAAAATTCATAGGGTATGATGATGAGGTGGCTCAAGAATTTGATCATTCCCTCACTCCACACAGCAGAATCCATGCCATTGTTATAGTTAGAGGGCTCACTATAGATCTCACCCCATAGCTCATTAGTAGGGTCACCACACTTCCCCTAGGAATTCCATGGAGAAAAGAATACAAAGCAGATAATCAAGTGACAAAAAGGAAATTATTTTTAGAAGGTGAAGAACCCACAGAGGATAAAAATGAAGGAGGGATAGTCTGCCATACCCATGGAGTGAGGTAGGTTACCAACTCATCAAATATATCTCATGTGAAGTTAGATATAGTGTTGTTTATGGCTTCCATTTTAGAATGCTTAAGGAATTAAGATTTGGGGTAGAAAGACCATTTCACCAAAGACTCAGCATACCCTATTTCTTAATGCAATCACTCATAGACTCCAACAGCAAAGTAAAGGAAGGGAATTCCCAACAATTGGCTCACCATGGGTTGATCAGGATCATCATTGAGGATGCCCTACAAAATCTTAGGATCCCTATAACATGGTCAGTCTTCATAGACTTACCAGTAGAGGATGACATCAAAACCCTAACCTATGATGTTAGTCCTTCTGTTAATGAGGAGGAGGCAAAACAAGAAGAAGAAGATACAGAGCTAGATGGGGATGAGATGGATGAAGAAGAAACTAATACAGAGGAACACGATGAAGGATAAGAGAAGGAGAATGATGTTGAAATAGAGGAGGAAACAAAGGAAGAAACTAATGGAGATGAGAAAGAACAGCAAGAGGAAGAAGATAAGAAAAACAAAGAGCTAAGTGGCTTAAGGGACAGAGAATCAATAATGAGAGATCAACTTGAGAGTGAAAATGCATGGCTGAGAGGACAGCTATAGGAAAGGGAGAACCAACTAGCATGTATGGCCAGCCTCTCCTTGGAGGCCATCTAGTGTAGGATACCAGCTAAATCCTATGCTCTTTACCTCATAGAACAATGGCTGCAATTTCAAATTAAAACACTAGCACAAAGGGGCACCATGCCATTTTAGGACTACATGTAGTTTATTGATCTTTGTGATCAAAGTACACTAGAGTATAGGGCCAAAATGGCTAAATTTTACTTACACAACAATGCCCTCCCAGACAATAATGTTTGGGATCCTAATGTCGAGCTAGGAGATCTACAATTAATGTCTTTGGCATCATGGATGAACCATGAGGAGTCAAGGGCTACAGAGATGAAAATAATATTGGCCAGAGAGCAAAATGAACCTCTTTTCATTAGAGTTGAACCATCAAGTCCCAAGGCCCTAATCAACACCCATAATCTAATTGCAAATGATCCTCAGCTGGAACCTAGATATCTTGCTTCCCAAGAGAAAGCAATTTCACATTTTGAGTATATGTTTAGGCTGCTAGGAGATGATAGTATACATGCCTGCTCAAGGAGATGGAACACACTACCACAAATCTCGAAGATTAGAGAATATCACTCCCCTCAAAGGTTGAGAGAGGCACTCAATAGGACACCTATGTATAAGCAATCCATTCAAAGCTTGAAGGTCAGTTGGATAGGCCTAAAACTCAGTCCACCACTACTACCAGGGATGCTAGAAGGGAGAAAAGAAGAAGAGGAAAAGAGGCAGTGGGAAGAAATAAAAAGGAAAGCGAACTTCTATGCACAAGAAGAAGAGACCACAACAGAGGCATGGGATGTTAGATAGGCTACCAGAGCCATGAAGGACATGGACATTGACTAAGTTGCTCAGAGGATGAGAAACACTTTCAGTAGGGGGGTGATGATGAGCCTCATTATTGGGTAATTATATGGGCCTTAATTCACCTCCTAGCTTAGACAAACCAACTATTCTCACAACTTATTGCATACTTTTGATTATATTTTGCTTATGAGATGAGTTAGACTTGGATATTTTGCTTTGTGGTCTAATGTGCATGTAATGCAGGATTAAAGGATAAAAGCAAGGAGTTTTAGCAAATACCTTGGTCAAAACTCGAATGGGGCAAGGGAGAGGAATTATAGGAGGGAAATCGTCCTCATTTACTGTTAGAAAAATATTATATATGACAAAGAATTGCAAGACATATAATATGCAGAAAAACACAAACACATAAAACCAGAGAGACACAGATATACGTGGTTCACCCAGTTTGGGTTACATCCAAACTGAACAACCAGTCCCTCCTTTCTATTATCAAACAAAATGAACAGACACGACTTACAGTAGATCCGCTATAATATCCTCTGTTTTCTCTCACAGTCTCACCCTGTCTGTTTCTCGCTCTGGGAATACACATATATTCCACAGCCTCAATACAATACCCTCATACAAAGAGAGGGGTTGCCTTATAGGGCAAAAAACCATAAACTAAACTTAAATTCTACCGTCAGATCATCTGCCTAATGAATGGCCCAGACTGACTAGAAATTACTATACTTTTACAAGGCAATTTTACATCTATTTTTAGCTTCGGGGGTGTTGCCCCCGAAACCCCTGCCGGGAGACCGCTGGCCCCCGGACCCCCCAGCCAGGGGGGATGGCCCCCCTGAACCCCGGTGGGGGAGACAAGTCCCCCCCGCACCCCCCCACATGGAGGGGTGTACAATCTTCCAGGGGTATACATCCAGTTAAAACAAAAAACCTCTAAATTAGGGTGTTAATCATGCTCCACACCCAACAATCTCCCACTTGGAGAATGATTGTAGCAACTCCACCACTGCTTCATTTGCTGGACAATGACTCCTCTTTTGACTTGGTTGTTTCTCATCTTCATCGTTATCCTTGAAGGCCAATTGAAACTGAGTATATTCTCAGTTTCTCCCTGGTTACAACTTTTGTCAACATATTTGTAGGATTCTGGCTAGTGTGTATATTTTCTAGCTTCAACTCTCCATCTTCCAACACTGATCGTATGAAATGGTACTTAAGTTGTATGTGTTTATTCTTGGAATGAAATGTTGAGTTATTTTCAGATGAATGGCACTTTGGCTATCACTGTATAACGTGCCCATATCATGCTTCTTACCCAATTCATCCATAAACCTTTGTAACCAAATCATTTCTTTACTAGCCTTTGTAGCAACAACATACTCTGTTTCTATTGTTGAAAGTGCAACAACACTTTGGATTTTAGAAACCCAACTGAAAGTTGTTCCACCTATAGTAAATACATATCCTATAGTGCTCCTCCTGTTATCTCTGTCACCTACCATATCTGCATCAACATATCCCTGTAGAGAAATGTTTGAACCACCAAAGCATAATGCTTGATTTGTGGTACCTCTCAAATATCTGAGAATCCATTTCACTTCCATCCAATGTTCTTTTCCTGGATTGTTCATGTACCTGCTTACAACTCCCACTGCATGTGCAATATCAAGCCTTGTGCAGACCATTGCATACATTAAGCTTCCAATTGCTGATGCATATGGAACTTTAGACATATAATCCATGTCTTCTTGGGTCTTTGGGTACATCTCCTTACTAAGTTTGAAATGGCTAGCAAAACTTGTACTAACTGGTTTTGCATTGTCCATATTAAATCTTTTCAACACCTTTTGTATGTACTCATTCTGAGACAATGTTAATTTGTGATTTTTCCTATCTCTAGTTATTCTCATACCAAGGATTTGTTTTGCAACTCCCAAATCCTTCATTGCAAATGAATTTTCCAATTTTCTTTTGAGCACATTTATTTCCTGCATGTTAGACCCTACAACAAGCATGTCATCTACATACAATAACAATATAATATAGTTGCCATCATTTTTCTTTTCAGATAAACACAATGATCAAAGTGACATCTAGTATAACCTTGTTCAAACATAAACTTGTCAAATTTTTGATACCACTGCCTTGGAGCCTGTTTTAAGCCATACAAGCTCTTCTTCAACTTGCACTCTAATTTTTCCTTCCCTTTTACCTCATATCCTTGTGGTTGCTGCATATATATCTCTTCCTCCAAATCCCCATGGATAAAGGTTGTCTTTACATCTAACTACTCAAGATACAAATCTTCAACTCCTACTAGACTTAAAATAGTTCTAATTGAAGTCATTTTAACAAAAGGAGAAAATATTTCATCAAAATCAATACCTTTCTTTTGTGCAAACACCTTCACCACAAGTCTAGCTTTGTACCTTTGTTTTCCTCCATCTTCTTCCTTCAGCTTGTAAAACCATTTATTCTGCAATGTAGTTTTACCTGCAGGCAACCTGACTAAGTCCCAAGTCTGGTTATGCATTAAGGAGTCCATCTCTTCTTCTGTGGCCAGCTTCCACTTCTTCCTGCTTTCAACTTGCACTGCTTCTTCATAACATTCGGGTTCATTAGAATAAGTCAACAATAAATAATATAATGAAGGAGAGTATCATTCAGGGGGTATACTTATCCTCGTAGATCTTCCAACGCCACTTTCAAGTGTTTGGGGTGCCTGTTGTTGTTGTGGTGGTTGTTGTTGTTGTGGTTGTTGATTATTATTATTTTCAGGCACCTTTACTTTTTCAGTGATCCCATTAAGAACTGTGTATTCCTTGCTTTCTTTTTCCTGTTTCTTTTCCTGCAACTAATTCTTATACAAGACCTTTTCATTGAATATTACATCTTTGCTCCTAATGATTTTGTGATTTTTATAATCATATAAGCGATAACAAAAATCATTAACACCATATCCAATAAAGGTACATTTCTTTGATTTTGCCTCAAGCTTTATTCTATTTTCTTTATTAATATGGACAAAGGCCTCACAACCAAAAGGCTTTATTTACCTTTTTACCTATCCATGCTTCCTTTGGAATACCACCATCCAAGGAACTTGAAGGCCCTCTGTTTATTAGATAAATAGAAGTATCTATAGCATTTGCCCAAAATTGTAAAGGAAATCCTGCATGCAATCTCATGCACCTTGCATGCTCCATGATTTTTCTATTCATCCTTTCTGACACACCATTTTCTTGTAGTGTTCTTGGAACTGTCTTCTCTATGTGAATTCGATGCTCTGAACAATACCTATAAAACTCTTTGCTACAATACTCACCTCCATTGTCTGATCTGAGACACTTCAATTTCTTTCCTGTCTCAATCTCAACCAAAGCTTTCCATTTCTTGAAAGTATCAAATACATCAGATTTATTATGAATACAATAAATCCAAGGTTTTCTAGTTGCATCATCAAAAAAAGTAACATAATAACAAGAGCCATTGAGAGATAATACCTGAGCAGGTCCCCATATATCTGTATGCAAAAGCTCTAATTTTTCGCTCTTTTCCCAACTTTGAGAAATATGACTCTCTTCTGTTTTCCATAAATGCAATTCTCATAGAAGTCCAAATCAAAATTCTTCAAACCCGGCAACAAATTCCTTGAGTAAAGAATCTTCATCCCCTTCTCACTCATGTGTCTGAGCCTATGATGTCATAATGTTGCATCTGCTCCTTTGGAAGTTAAAGCATTAACAGAGTTAGGAATACCATTGCATAAATACAATGTACCAACCTTTTCGCCTTTTTCTATTACCAGAGCTCCTTTGGTGACCTTCCAAGCTTTATCTGTGAAAGTTGTCACACAAACTTCACCGCCTAACTACCTTGTTGAAATTAGATTTTTCTTCAGATCTGGAACATGCCTTACCTCCTTTAGTAGCCATTGGTTTCCATTCTGCTATTTTACAAGAACCTTACCCATTCTAACAATTTTACAGGGTTTATCATCACCCAAATGGACTTGTCCAAAATCTCCTTGAACATAGTCATGAAAATATTTCTTATCAGGTGTGGCATGGAATGAGGCCCCTGAATCTACCACCCAAGAATCAGTAATATTTTCGAAAGAAAGAATCAAAGCATATTGTAACACCTCACCTGTCACGTTTGCTTCATGATTGTTTTCTTGTTGTGCATCTCCTTCTTTTCCCTTCCGAGATCTATAGTCTTTCTTTAGGTGTCCTTTCTTTTCGCATTTCCAGCACACTATCCCTGATCTGGACTTGGATCTGCCTTTCCTTGATTTACTACGATATCCTGAGCTATTTCCTCTTTCCATTATTCTTCCCCTAGACTCTGCACTCAGAGAATTACCCGATGTTTCACTGGAGCTTTTCTATCGCATTTCCTTGGTAAGGATAGCACCGACAACATCATCAAACTTTGAAGTACTATATCCAAAAACAAAGTTACTAATGGCCATTACTAAACCATTCCAACTTTCTAGCAATGAGCACAAGAATAACAGAGCTCTAACTTCATCATCAAAGTTTACCCCTACAGAACTTAACTGACTTGTAACTATATTAAAATCATTTAAATGATCAGCAACAGATCCACCTTCCGACATCTTCATATTAAATAACCATTTCATAAGAAATACCTTGTTTGAGGCCGAGGGTTTTTCATATAGTTTCGTGAACACTTGAATCAAACCCTCTGTCGTTGTTTCCTTTGAAATGTTGAAGGCGACCGATGCTGCGAGGCACAACCATACTATTCTGAGTGCCTTTATATCGATAATGTTCCATTCTTCATCTTTCATAGTTGTCGACTACTTTGTTTTTCCGCTCAATGGTAGGTACAGATCTTTCTGATACAGATAATATTCCATCTACATCTTCCATAGAGGGAATTTTTGGCCGTTAAATTTCTCGACTCTAAACTTAACATCTTCCGCCATTGCTCCCACTCAAACGAGAAACCCTTCTTTCCTACAAGTTTATCAACCAAATAGACCTTCGGCTCTGATACCAGTTATTAGAAAAATATTATATATGATAGAGAATCGCAAGACATATAATATGCGGAAAAACACAAACACATAAAACCAAAGAGATATAGATATGTGTGGTTCACCCAGTTTGGGCTGCGTCCACCCCAAACATCTAGTCCTTCCTTTCTATAATCTAGCAAAATGAAGAGACACAACTTACAACAGAACCGCTATAATATCCTCTGTTTTCTCTCACAGTCTCATCCTGTCTGTTTCTCGCTTTGGGAATACACATATATTCCACAGCCTCAATACAATACCCTCATACAAAGAGAGGGGTTGCCTTCTAGGGAAAAAAACCCTAAACTAAACATAAATTCTACCGTCAGATCATCCGCCTAATGAATGGCCCAGATTGACTATAAATTACTATACTTTTACAAGACAAGTCCCCCCCACACCCCCCTGCATGGAGGGGTGTACAATCTTCCAAGGGTATACATCCAGCTGAAACAAAAAATCTCTAAATTAGGATGATAATCATGCTCCACACCCAAAATTTACTACCCCTCCATTTAAATATTCCTCCATCAGCTCAGAGTGCAAACACCCAAATGATGAGGACTATAAGGCAGTCGAGCAAGTGGAAGTCAAAGCACCAGTTTATCTCAAGTTTGGGAGCCGAGCCTCCCTAATTTTAAGGAATTCATTGGAGACTTTAGTCGTATAAGTAGAGAGGCCTAGGACCTCATTAGGATTCAATTTTTATTTGAACTTTTGATTGTAAAACTTTACTTTATTTTCGAGCTGCAATACTTGTGACAGTTTTTTGATGTAATCCATTGTTTTGACAATAAGCATGAGTTTTGTTTCAAGCCATCACTGAGTTAAATCAGAGGGCTGAAGCTCTTGGGTTAGGACCCAACCTTAGCAGCTAAGGCTCCTCTTTACTCTACCTGTATGCTAGTGTAGATCCATGGTTTAATCATTCATTTGCTTAAGTAGCTGCATTTTCATTACAATGGTGTAGAGTAGATTGGTTGTGTTTCAGATTTCTAGTTATCGCGTGAGATTTGGAGTTTGTTGTCTTGATTCAGCACTTGGTTCATTTCATCATTATCATCTTCAATCACTCTCTTTCTGTAATAGATATCACTCATATTCTCATTTCCTTCAACACGAAATACTTAAGAAAAATCCAATAAATCACGTCTTAAGCAGATTATACCTGTAGATCTCCTTACCATCTGATCCATAGCAAACCTGACAAATCACTGTCTGATTCATTTCAATGCTTGACTTTATGCACTCCAGATCTCCACTGTCAATCTGTCTAGCTTGATCCAACGACTATCATGAATTCTTCCACCTACTTTATGCACTCCAAATCTCCACCGTTGATCTGTCGCGCCCTCGATCCAACGGCTATTGTGTCACCTGATCACCAACTAGCTTGGCTGATCTCCATTGTTGATCAACCCCGCCCAATCCAACGTCTATCACGCAATCTCATGTTGATTCTTGCATGGCTGATATCCACCTGAGAGCACATGAGAAAAGTGGTTTTATCATGCTACGTGTCACCCAGTTAGGCTAATCACGCAAATTTTGGAATTCCGCTTAGAGCCTCGAGGGCATGCGAGAAACTGCTTATCACCTACAAAAACCTACTCCATCATTACGCATGTTTTCTTTCCTTCTATCACCACATGACTTAATCTTGTTCGCCCATCGATTCACTTCAACCCCGCACTAAGATCTCCACCACTCAATCTCCCATTTAACCCTATTCGTCCATCTATTCACTTAACCTATGTGATAAGATCTCCACCGCTCATCTTTTGTTAGTCCTATTCATTCATCTATTCACTTAACCTACGCGATAAGATCTCTTCCACTCATCTTCTGTTAGTCCTATTCATTCATTTATTCACTAAATTGCCCGCGATAAGATCTCCACTGCTCATATTTCATTAACCCTGTTCATTCATATATTCACTAAATTGCCCACGATAAGATCTCCACCATTCATCTTCTGATTAGTCCCATTCGTCCATCTCTTGACTTAGTCTCCCACGATAAGATCTCTGCCATTCATCTTCTTTCAGTCTTATTCATCCATCTATTCATGTAATCTTCTGCGATAAGATCTCCGCCGCTTATCTCCCATTAATACTATTCTCGATCAATCCAACGGTTCCTATGCACCTATGCTTCGTTACGTCCTCCTTTCACCGATTTCAATCTTCACTTGCCCTTCCGTTAGACTCCTTGCATGCTTGATTTTACCAAAAAAACCAAAACGGCCTTAGTTTAGTTTCTTTGCTTATTCATTAGTTTAGTTTGATGCTCTTTACTTCTGTAGCTTAGATAGCATCATTAGGTTAGTGTTGATTTAGCAATTTTTCTTAGCATAGTTGTTTAAGTGGTTAATTAGGATATGGTGTGATATTAGCATTACATGTTGTTTTCTTCATTACTACATTAGAGTAGCTCTCTTCGAATAGATTTTCACTTCTTCCATCAAAGAATCAAGCTTCTTCTGACTCTATAGAAGTCTGGCTTGGAACCCCTAGGATCTCTTGCCATATGAACAACTGACAACAAGAAGGACCTTCACTTCTACTTGTGCATATAGCACTGTCACCTCGAAGTTTGTACGAGCCCCGGGTTGATAAGTAAATCTGGTAGCCTAGAAGTTGCAGCATCCTTGCTGCAATACTGGCACTCATCAATCCTTATATGGCTTAGTTATTTCTAGGCCTAGTTGTTCCATAACAAATAAAGGAATATGATTGTGAGAAGCTCATGAATCAATCATGCAATTATGCAACAATAAATCATGGATCACTAAGGTGACATAGAATGGAGGAGTGGAAGGGTCTTGCTCCTCCACATGGGGGCCAAAAATGAATATGGGTCTCTCTTCCTATATATTTAGATTGTCTTGAGATGAAGCAACATGAGATACATCCATGAACTCATAAACTTTTTTTTTTATAACTAGGTTGTTTCAATAATTTGGTTAAAGGAATAGATATCTTAAACATCTCTAATTCTTTTTGCAAACTAAAAATGGAAGGATTCCTTTCCACTTTAACTCGTTCAATTGGTTCTTTATTGTCTTGATGTATTGGCTTTGTTTTCACTGGCGATTTTTCTACATATGGAGCTTCAAACTTCAAATTGGTGGGGTGGGATACTTCTCCCATAATTGGTGGATCAAGGTTGATAGTTTTTTCCCTTTATCAACTGGTTTTGGAGGAGCGGGTAGGAATGTTTCTTCATTTTGATCCTGTGTCTGGGATATTTTCTTAGATCTCAAATCATACTTCCTATGCAACTAGGCTTGCATGAAATCAACAAATTGTATACACTAAGCATTTATTTATTCTTCTTCCAAAGAGATGTTATGATCATCCTCCAGCTCTCCTTATTGTGAATCTATTTCATTTTCTTCTTCTTAGAGAGTAGAGTATTGGCTCTCCTGAACTTCAATAACATCTTCAATCTTTTCTTCATACTCATCTTCTAAATATAGGGGAGGTTGTATTTGGTCTTGTTGGTCCTTTCTTTCTCTTTGCAATAATTGAAAAGGAGGTATCCTATATTGGAGATTGAATATTCTATTAGGACCTTATTGGATATGTCGAGGAAGATTCTTGTTCTCCAACTATAGCTTCACTAGTTTATTTGAAAGGTTCCTGATCAACTTATTTATTTCATCTAGCTTAGCTCTTAGGCATCCTTTTTTTGGCCTAAGGAGTTGGCTTATTCTTCCCCTTCTCTTATTTCCATGTCTCCCTTTCCTTTTTACTTTCCCATAGATGCAAAGTTCACTTCGACCTCTAGAGCATCAATTTAGATCTAGTCTAGGTGTGGGATTTCCTCCCTTTGAGGGTAAACCCGAAATCTGACTCAAAAGCTCTAACAAACACCACCTTAGTTGTTGTCTGTGGAAGTTTAATCTAAGCAGGAAAACTGTTATATGGCTTATCAAATATTTTTATGAACTTTGTGACATCTTCATTCTGTCTTTTCTTTATTTTATTAAACTCAGTTAGGAAACACCCATGGTCTTTCTTCTCTCCCTAATTTTGCATAAAAGTGTTCTCCAATTCCTCCCAAGTGTTGATTGAGTTATTTGGTAAGGTATTAAACCATTTTTTAGCCTCCCCATCTAAAGATTGCATAAGTAGTCTTAAGATTACATCAAAGTGATCTATGTTCAAGTTTTCAGCACATGCACAAAAAGCTTCGATGTGTTTTTGGGTTGTGATATCATCTTTCCCATTGAATTTGGGTAGGATTCTAAGATAGTCTTGGGTCATTCCATTCAAAGGTTGTTGTAGATTTAGTGGGGAATATATGTTAAGTAGAAAATTAGTTTTAGCCATATTTTGCAACGAAGGTTGAAAAATATTTTCCGCAGGGCATGGTTGAGAAGTTGGGTGAACCACACTAGGTAAGATTTGGTGTGAGATAGTAGCGGAGAATTTAGATGGACTAGTAATGATAATATATTTGAATTATTCAACTTCCGAGAAGGCATGATGTGCAAAAGGATCAAATTTGACAGAGATTTTTTCAGACTTAGGTCTAAAGAAGTAAGAGCTAGGTGGAGGAAAACATTCTTCTGCAAAATTTAAGACTTTGGATGGAGCTTCGGGATAGTTTATCTTAGCTATCTAAGGGATAGAAATTGAGGCCTCTAAGGTAAATGCAACAGGATCTGGATTTTTTGGGTTATTTCCCTCCAAATTCTCTTGGAGACAATTTTTTCTGGCTCAAAGACAGGAGGAGATTTCTGCTACAAGTTATCGGAGCAGGTATGAGGCCTCCTAAAATATGAGATTGTCGTGTGAGGACTTTGCTTGGTGAGAGATATCAACCCACACTTCCTTTGCTCACCATACAAAAGGAATTTTCAAAAATCATACCCATGGAAATATATTCTAATTTTATACCTGACAACAACGCCAAAAGATGTTTTGGCTACTAGAGACAATCTCCTAGGTTGAGGTGAAGGGTCAGTTCCTAGGACATCTTAGTGTGTATTGTAGATAATTCATTATTACTCAAGAGTTAAAAATATAAAAGGCTTTCTATCTGGTTCAATAATCGTACTCAGAGACCAAACACATTATAAATAGTGACAACATTTTTTTCCCAAGAAGTAAAGTTCAGCCATGGTGGCTTACACACAAAAAATCAAGCTACTTTAGATGTTCTAGTATAGGTGATAGAAGATATCAAGGAGGAAATCTATTGCATATGGCTAGAAATAGAATCATGTGCACTAAACTTCAACAAAATAATGTGTAGACAAAGGAATTGAAGTTAGATACCATGGAACACATTTTAAGGCTTCCAATCTTACATTCACAAATACCATCTTCCAAAACATAACATATATAAATATGACATACAATATTGAGTTCCAGTAGCTACAATTGCATTATTTATAAGAGGGAAGAAACACATATGAAAATGATACAGAGAGATAAGAACACATACTTCACATATTAATGCTTGGAATCACCAAAAGCTTCTTTATTAGTCTTGCAGAACAACATACATGTTATTCAACCTCAAAAATTGCAAACTTGTAGAAAATTTCAGCCTCTAGACTAAAAAATTGAACCCCTACAACTGAGTTCCTCCTCCCTCTTATAGGGAGATTCCTAATAAAAAATAGTTACCAAAAATATCTTCTAGTGCAAAAATTCACTAAATTATTCAATTGTGCTAGTGTGCCAAATGCCTAACAATTCTAATCATTACACAATAAATTGATTCTTTCTTGAAAATAAAATATACACAAAATCACCAAAATGGCAGAGATATGATATGATTTCATATTAGGAGAGATCCTCAATACTGGCTCGCTTGATCCTTTGAGGTAGTCTTTGGCTTGACCACCCAAATTCGTGGTGGGTTGATTAGTTGGTCACACATTTGCCATAAAATTGTGTCTAGTGTGGGAGTGTGAATAAGGGCACTGTAGGCCATCCTCAGATTTGTGAGCTCTATGTAGTTCGCTTGTCGATGAAAAAGGTCTTCACTAGCCACAACAATTGGAAGTCCCTTTGCAAATATTTTAATATGGTCCTCCCCTTGAGAGTCACAATATTCTTGTGTGTTGATTCCACCGTGCTCTTGGCCTCAAGTAACAATTGTTCATATTGCTCCCATGATAGTAGTTTCCCTTGGAAATCCCAACAATTGGGTAAGCCCACTCTAGTCCTCTAGTCAAAATTAGAATTGAAGGTTGCAACCGCCCCTGCCAACTCACTCACACATTCTTCAGCCCTATCCCTTTCTTATTTATTTTGATTCACTTTGGTGATTTCCATGATTACACCATTGTTGTCAATGATGTCTATCTCCCTTAATTCATTAACTAATTTTTCATTAAGGAGTTTGATCAATTTCTCAGCAATTCTATCCTTCTTAACATTCTCCTCTTTGGCTGACAAGACATAGAACTCGATTGTTTTTACCACAACCTTCTATTCTACAACCAATTTCAAATGTTCCTAAAAATTCTTCATTTATGAATGATGTCCTCCCATGTTATCTATCTAGCTTCAACAAGGGGCATATTACCCTTCAATTTGTTGTTTAGCACTTTGATCTCTTCTTGGGCTACCTGATACTTGCTTTTGATTTTATTTATACTCACATGGCTAGACTAAAGTTGTTTCTCCTTATTTTTGAGTGTATGTTTGATGTTTTCCAAGTTGATCTGAATCTTTTTTAGCTCACTCTCTACAACTGCAGTTCTATGAGAGCCCTATTTAACTGCTCAGTGGGATTTTATGGGTTGTCTGGCATAACCACGACACAAATATGGGGTTCTATCTGTTGTTGCAACTTTGTCACCTACATTTTGAGGGATACTACCTCATCATTCCTCTTAATTAACTCCTTGGCCATAATTTCCTTCTCATTTTCAACCTGAGTCAGCTCCTTGGTCTACACATGCTTTGCAGCAGGAATTTTAAGTTGTTGCCCCAGTTATTGTATTTATAATTGTGAGCCCTTGATAATGGCCTCCTAGTGGTGGCCTTATCATTGGGATCCACCCCCAGCTTGATGATCAGTTCTCTATAGCCTTCATTTTAGAGATGGAAGGTTCTTAATTTTTCTTTTCCTTTTTTTACCTTAGTAGATGCTTTCTCCAGAAACTTCTCGGCCTTGCTGATGGTCAAGGCTCCCTTGCTCAACTCACTATATATCATCTCCCCTGCCTGTTTGTGTAAAATAATTTTGTCTTGCCAGGGGACATTGGTCATGTCTAAAGACAAATCCATCGTTTTGAACTATTGTCTTGAGGGGAGGGACTGCACTAAGGGATGATATAGGGAGAGCTTCATCTAGCTTCTTGCTAGGTCCATAATGACCAAGAGCCTGGTTTGATATGGCACTAAGTGGGATTCTAATTGTGACAAGATTTCATCCCTGAATTTTTTGTTTCTTTCCTATGTTAGCTACCCTTACTCTCATTTAGGGTCTACTGCTGATGCACTCCCCATTAAATCCAGGATTTCCACCGTAGTCAAACTGGAGGCAGTAGATTTTTGGGGGTCCTCTAGTTGCACCTCGAAGATGGGCTAATCCAAGCCCTTTTCAGTCAATTTTACCTCGATTACTTGTTTTGGCTGCTCTTGAACCTTCTCTTTCTTAGCTGAGGATGCATCCTCCATCTCGGTGACCCCTACCTTGTCAATGCTCCTTTTCTAAGAATTTTATTTTTTCTTGGTTTCTAGATCTCCATCTCCGTGTTTATGGGCCATGAATCCAGATTATCCTTCCATTCTAATCCTAGCCTAGATTCATGTTCAGAAGCAGAAGCATTGATGTCTTTCCTTCTACTAGAAATAACACCATGAGGATCATAATGCCACACTTCTTCAAATTCAAAGTTCAACTCCTTTAACATAAGTTCCACCTATTGGAAAGCTTGTCTAGAGTTCACAACAAAGGGGCCCATTGTCATGGGAAGCTTGAACATAAATCCCTTTTTGGCTAGGACAAAATGGATATGGTCTATGTTTAAGATTTTCCTGATGAATTCCAAGGAAAAAAATCTCATG
This sequence comes from Pinus tabuliformis, assembly GCA_031772625.1. Lineage (NCBI taxonomy): Eukaryota > Viridiplantae > Streptophyta > Pinopsida > Pinales > Pinaceae > Pinus > Pinus tabuliformis. Next base: position 202,972,035 of record CM062813.1, read on the forward strand.
GGCATAAATATGGGAAATTGGTAGGGAGGAAATTCAGACCCATATACTTGAATTTCGGTTTCGTCTTTAAACAAATATCAGTCACCCACCCTAGTGTCCTTGTTGAGATGAAGGATCCTCCTTTATTGGGGTAAGACTCTAGGAAGGGATACTTTGCTGATAATTTTGTAAGCACTGGCCATGAAAGTAGAGATAAAATGGGTAAACCCCTCATTATCAAGATTCTTCTTCAAAGATTTGTCCCAGCCCACCACAAAATTCCTTTACTTATGGGATCCTACAATGCCAAGGCCTAGGTAATAAAATTATTCCATATGAGTGTAAAGGAACATGTAAACAAATATAGAATAATAATTGAATGAGGAAGCTAGGTGGAATTGTTCACACTAGAACTTGATGGCTTTGACCAGGAAAGAAGGAATGTCAAGGACAATATCTGACTTCATAATTTTATGTAAAATCCCTAAGGCTACTTTGAATAAATTTGTTGTCTCATCATCCCTGAATAGCCATAGGATAATGGAGAGGATGAGTTGCACAAATTCTGAAAATAGGGAAATGGGAAGGGTTTCTAAGTTGAGGGAAATTGGGCATCTGGGGCCAGGATTAGTTGATGAAAGACTTGTTTTTCTCCATCTGAGAGCTCAACATAATCATACAAGAGTGTAATCTTTGTAAAATTCTCCAAATTTTGGGTTTTCGAATAAAGGAAGGCATTGTGTATCAATTCAGGTGTGACCTCCAGAATTTTCTCCAAGGTAGAGGAAACACAAAAAAATTCTCTTTAATGAATGTGGCCATGAGCTAAGATATGAATTCTGGTAAATAGTACACCTTGAGGGTGACCAACTGGTACATTCGTGACTCGAAAACATAGAAGGGATCTTCCTTGTTTAGGTAGCGGCCATAAATGTTGAAACAAAGGTCAAATAGGTTTAGAAGGCAGAAGGGGTCATGAATTTCTACCTCGGTGTCCATGAGGGGTTTAGTGGGGCTTGATGTTTTTGGTTGCTATTTCTTGGGGGTTTTTGACGAGCCATTTTTTAATTTGAGCATGGTGGCCAATTATACAGGTAAAAGGGAACTAGGAATTACTTAGTGAGCGGAGGAACTTGGAAGTTAATGGTGCTCAGGATTTCTTAAGGTTGTGGGCCATTAGTCGGAGATAGCTCGCACATACAACTCCTAATAGATGGAATGGATTATGCACGAGACATTTTTAAATAAAAAATTTTAAACTGCAATGATCAACATGCGGGGCATAACGGTCAGTTTGGGGGGATTTTAGGTGGGAAAATTGTGGATATGACACGGTGGAGACACGTGGCAGAGCTAGGTTGGGTGGAGGAAAAAGGAGGAATGAGATATATCAACTTATTTCCATGCTCACTTTCCATGCTTGCTTTCCACACTTGCTTGATAATGGTCCTAGTGGTAGACATGGTTGTCGCACTAGCTTAATAGGTGGTGGGTCCTTCTTATCTCCCTGTTGGGGTGCCTGAACAGAGTTGGAGGTAAGGCTCGCCACCCCCCCCCCCCCGAAATCAATCACAACTATTGAACTGCAAATATTGCTTCATTGACTTTGAATTTTTGGGGGCCAACATTGGCTTAACCACTACGCTTATTCACCTGTTGGAGCTTCTTTTGGGTGATGTTGTTATGAGATGGGCAATGATCATTTCCATAGGTGGTTTCCCATTAATAATTTATATCTAATACATGTGGAAGTTTCAATGCCACTTGGATACTCCTCCTTGCTGAGAACGATAGTAGTTACTACTGAGCTAGAACCTGGATGCTTTGGTGCCCTAGTCCCTGGTAACTTGACTCCTTTTAGAATGTAATTAGAAATGGTTGTCGGGCTCTTGACCTTTCAAGGTATACCACTAGGATGATGTCATGCCAATGTCAACTGAGTCACATTTTCACCTATGATTAATCCAAGTGTCATCCATATCTTGGCCCTTCGGGTACCTAAAAACTCCAAAACTGCCTGCCAAGTGTCCACCCCCCAGCAAGTGATTGTTGGCATAATCTTTGCCCAATAACACGTTCCCACTTGTCTAGCCGAAAGAGAGAGGAGGGTCCTTAGTCCCTGGCTACACACAACTCTTCTGTAAATGGTGTAATCCTTGATCCTTCAAGAATTTATTTACAAAAATGTCACGAGGATCTGGGGTTGTGGGGTCTAGGCCTCCAATTTTTGTTATGAGATTCTATCAATATATGCCCTAGCAACTGGAAAATTTCTTGTCTCTAGTCCCTGAAGCTTCTCAAAATTGATTTTATAATGAATTACGAGATTCTGTGGTTTTAACTCTTGCGAGCTCCACTTCGACTATCTTAATCTCTTTGTCTAGGCAACCGATTTGAGACTTCTCTATATCACTGGAGAGCTATTACAGAGAAATTTCTGATTAAGTAGGTCCAATATGGCCTTTGAGATCTCCTGCTACCCTAAAAATGGCTCCAAACACTATTATACTTCACCCTCCAACCTTTAGGCATGTAAAACTTAAGAGAACGAAAAAGGATATTACAATAATAGAAAAAAGCTCATATTACAGAACAACTCCCTCAAAGTGCCTGAATTTCCTATGTTGTTACACAACAACAACACATGCAATAACTTGACACCTTTCAGATTCGCACAACATCCTATCATGCTATATGATAATTGTGTAGTAGCCAAATCAATTCCAGTAGTCTAACAATGAAACGTCCTAGAACTGATAGGTGGAAGAAAAAGTTTGAATGCAAAAAAAATCCCTTTCCTTCTTTGTTCTCCTCCATTTATCCTCACGCTCCTGACCCCTTCATATTATACTGTAATAGATCACTTCCCATTTCATGGACCTCTTCATTTTCAAAAATTGAACCGATTGGCCTCCTATCAGCATGTGGACAAACCAAGTTTTCAACTTGTGCCTCATTCTAGCAACACATCCAGTAGGGTTTGTCCTATAGCAACACAACTAAATAAACGTCACTTTTTTGGATGTGTCAACAACTCCGTGCAGTAGGAGTATCAATATGTGTTCCTAGGAGTGTTAGTAACTCGAGAGAAATCACAAAATTGATAAGATGTAGCTACAGGAGTAACAAGAACTAGCAGTTGGGTGTATCAACAACTACATAAAAGGTGTATCAACAACTTTAAAATATACAAGAGTAACAACACTTATTACAACTCAACATGAACTTGTCTTTGGTTGACAAGGATTTCTCGAGGCCAAGGATGCTCTTGAATCAAGTCGCAATCCAAATCTTTTGGTGGGGGAAGTTGTTGGAGTGGACCCAACTTTATATTATATGGTTGAGATGGCTTACCTAGAAAGGGTGTTCCATTTAAACATAGTGAAATCACTTTTATTTCTTGATAGATTTATTACAATGGGTCTTTTGAGAATTTACAAAGATAAGCTACCATATTTCTACCAGGTAGACTGGTAAGTGAACTATCTCAAGGTCCATTTTCTAGGCCATGCATTGTCACTCTCATAGTTGGCCAACAAGCATTATAGGGTATGTTTATCCTTGGAACCCCATTCATCATGGTTGTGGGTCACCCACAAACCCAAGGTTATGGTTTAACCACACAAAACCCTTGCCATTGAAGTCCATTTGTTGGGAAATACACTGTCAGTATCACAGTTGGCCCACAAGTGTTATAGGGTATATATCCTTATATCTTTGTTCCTCATGTTTATGGGTCACCCATAAACCCAAGATTATGGTTCACCCATAAACCCAAGGTTATGGGTCACCCATAAACCCATGGTTATAGGTCAACCACACAAAAACCTTTCCATCAAAGTCCATTTTCTAGGTCATACACTATCATAGTTGGCCCATAAGCATTATAGGGCACCTCTATCCTCGAATCTTCATTCATCATGGTTACGAGTCATCCAAAAACCCACAATTATGGGTTAACAAAACAAAACCCTTCTCTTCATTGGCTCATATTCAATAAAATCTTCTCAAGAGGGAACTTCACACAATGGGGACCATTTATTCCTAAGGGGGGATGAGTGATTTGAATGGAAAATAACATCCACTCATGGTATTTACCCATGATATTGTAACTCAAGAAGACTATAAGTAATGTGCCTCACTTTGTAAAAGGACACATTGTTCCACCAAAATTTAGTAGTCAAAAGTTTCTTTCATTTAATAAATGGTTTTCTGGAATGGTTATCTTCCCATTCATTTGTTGGGATGTGTTCAGTTCATATTTTGAATATTGTGTGGTTCCTTTCCTCTCTCAATGTTCAAGTCTCCTAGATCTTGCCCCCCCAAGATCCAGATCAAGGGGAAACCTAAACCACCCTTTGCTACTCCCATGACAATTGAAGAAACACCTTTTCCTAAAGGGGAGGAGCTATAAGAGGAAGAAGTACAAAGATTACCAGAGCCAAAGGCATAGCAGGGAAAAATGTTTGTACTTATTGAGACAATAGGGCAATGAGTTCAACTATAAGAACAAATTGTCTAGCTACATGAGCAACTTGTCCAACTACAAAAATAGCTTGTAGAGTTACAAGAGACAGAGAAGGCTGCAAAATGGTCTACCCCAAGGAAGCCACCTTCCTTATTTTCTTGGCCACTGAGGGTCAACCCCCCTGTTGTAGGTACATCAGGGAGGATGCTCCCTACACATCGGGTGCCCCATTTGATGATTGAAGTAGATAAGGCCAAGGTGGAAACACACAGATGGAGAATAATAGCATAGGATAAATGGGTGGATAACATTTCCAAGATGGAAGATGAAATAAACAAGATGAGGGAGGAATGGTCTTCTTCAGGATAGACAAGAAACCACTGACATATTCTTTCTCTACCTATTGATAAACATGTTGGCATTCATTAATATTGTATTTTTGGAGTGATGATTCTTAATGGTTGTCCCAAAATCCAATAGTTGAAAGGATGATACCTAATGGTTGAAGGCTTGATATCCCCCTGTAGTTAGGCTCTTGGTCACAACTCTAGTCATACCATGTGACTAGCAACTACAACATACCCCCTTACCATCCATCGTCCTATTAAAGTAGAAAGAGGGTAATTGCTAAGCTGACCCAACCTCCAAGGTTCCATTTATGGAAATGGGGTCTAATTTTTCAATCTTTCTTGAACTATTTAAAACTTAAAATGGAAAACATCACTGTGATTATCTCATCGAGACCTTTCTAATGGTGTTCAACCTCCAGATCAAAAAATAGGAGCCTTCAAAGACTCAACCGATAGCCAAATTCCATGTCATCAAGATTGGCCATGTGGCTCCCATGTGCTCCCCACATAGTGCCCATATGGCCCTCAAAGTCATAACATTATCCAATACTGACTCATTCATGCCCTTTCCATACTCATGGGACCCCCCTTTTCCATGGCCCAGTTCATATATAACATATATATCATATTATGATATATCCCCTCGTACACAATAACATTTAATGCTATATTAAGTCAAGTAGGGCCCTTAAGGCCATATCATCCCAGGGATAAAATCTAGAGAGTTCCCCTTCGAGTCCCTTTGCAAAAAAAATGGGATTCCTTCAATTGAAATCATCAAGGTGACAAGGAGTACCCTATCCATGTATACCCATAATATAGTGCCTTGTGGCTTTCCCCCATTACTAACATACAAACACTACACCACACCCAAACATATTGGAGGGTACTGCTGATGAGCCCCAAAAATGGACAATTATTTGGGCTCATTCAAGCTCCTAATTTGGCTTAGTCCACCATTCTCATTAGTTTATTGCATGTTTTTGATTATTTTTATGTTAATAGAGTGAATTTGGTTAGTCATTATGCCAACAAGTCTAATGGGTGCTTTGTGTAGCCTTTTTGGTCAACTTGGAGACAAAATTGAAGGTCTTAATGAGCACTTGGCAGCCAAATTCGTGGGAGAACAAGCTAGAGGATTTGTAGGAAGGTGTCCCCCTCATTTATGGGCCCTTACCTCGAATTCTCCACCATCAGCTCGGAGTTCAAGGGCCACCGAATCAATCAGCTCAAGGGCAGCCAAGCAAGTCAAGTTGGACTGCTGTTAACTACAAGTCTTGGGCAGCCAAGTCCCTAAATTTTATGAGGACTGTTGGGTCCTCAAATTGTATAAATAAGAGGGCTCAAGACCTCATTTCAGTTAGTCATTTTGGGGTTAGCTAGTTAGTCAATTTGGTTAGCCAGTTAGTCTTTTTGTAAGCCAATTTTGGCATGATGTTAGACTCATGATTATTCAATAAAGGCAGGCAGCTTTGGATTCAATTCGGAGTTTTTAAGGGAGCTATAGCTCTCAGGTTAGGGCCCAACCTCAGAGCAATAGACCTCCTCTTCCTTGTATCGTTACTTGTTTCCTTGCAGCACTTTATTTCCTTTGTTTTGATATGCATTTAGAATTTCCAGTCTGCTGATTTGATTTGTTTTGTGTGATTGAAGTAGGATTAGCTTATGGTTTAAGTTTTTTTATGTTGTTTAGATTAGAGGAGGAGGATTGTAATTCATTAGAGTCAAGAAAAGGTTGATAGTGCACTCGCTGCCATCTCTGGTTAGAGATTGGGGGTGTGGGCTGTACCAACCACCAAAAAACGCAGTCTTATGCTTTCATGCAAGCTGCCACATAGTTATTTTAATTATAGATCCATGCATGCACTCTTTCTCCACTTTAGTTCTCTGTTCCTGAGCCATCACAAGCCTCATTTCCATCCTACCTATTCACCCATACCATTCCATCACATCACCATCACCCAAACCGCCACTTACAGCACATCCTGTAGAAGTTAGCAGACTTCCTGTAGGATCCCCTGCAGACATCCTGTAGAAGCCTGCAAACTCAGTTGCTGAGCATCTGAACGTTGTAGACTTCTGTGGGAAGATGTTAGAGGTCCCCTGGAACCTCTCCTAGCCCCCCTGACCTTTCCCAAGCTTTCCTTCCCTTTGAACCGCTCCTGCACAGTCAAACCCTAATCAAAAGCACCATCACAATAAATCCAACCACTTAAGAACAAAATACAAAAACATGTCTTTTCAGATGCAAGTAGCTTAGATTCATGCATTTCAACTCACTAGAAGTAATGGCATCATTGGTAAAAGTTTCATTCACATTTTTGTATTGTAAGGGTCAAGCTAGTCAAATTAGGGTTTACTAGGGTTTCCATGCTTTGTTGGCTTTCAGTTTCCTTTTCGCAAAGTAGGTTAGCTTTCTTCGAGATAGCTTTCGTCCATCACTCATAAAGCTTCTTCTGAGAGCATATAGAAGTTGGCTTGAGCCCTAGCGGACTTGTGCCAACTGACCAAGTGACAGCTGCGATAAGAGCTAGTACTTGTGCATACAGCACCGTCGCTTCCAAGTTTGTACGAACTACCGGGTTGATAAAATTAGAGATAGGAAGCTCCAGGAGTTGTAGCATTATTGCTACAATACTGGAGCCCACCATCTTTTTGGCGCCGTTGCCGAGGAAGCGGCAGAGTATTGGTGATTGTTGCTATTCTTCTATTTTCTACTACAACCTTCTGCTCAGTAGTTTATTTCATTTCCATTCTGCAAAAGTAGCATAGACATTTCCTGCTTTCATAGATTAGCATTTCCTGCTTTCATAGATTAGCATTTCTCGCTTTCATAGATTAGCATTTCAATTCCGCAATTTCAATTCCGCAAGCGTAGACTAGCATTTCATTCCTGCAACTTCATTTGAGCAAAATAGATTAGTCTTTTCCTGCTTTCATTTCAATTCCGCATGTTCATTTTAGCGAGATAGTTAGTTGCAGTTCAATTTATTTCAGTTTTGCAAGTAGAAGTAGAAAAAAAGCAAAAATCAAGCAAAAAGATTTCATTTCATGCCTTGTAGGACTAGAGATAAGTTAGAAAAATGATTGCAAAACACCCCCACTGCTTCACACCGCCTTCTCTCTTCTTCGATGGCTGTGATTGAAGAACCCCTGGGTGGACATCAAGACATATTTGAAGAACCTCTAGGGGAGAAGAAGAAGAAAACATTCCTCTGGAGCAAATGGCTACAAGCAGAAATGTTGGGAGCAACATCTTGTCCAAAGATGAATTTGAAAATCAGCTGGAAGATTTCAAGAGTGATATGAGGCAGTTTCTTTCCATGCAACTGGATACCTTGCAGATCCAAAAGAAGCAAGAAGAAGCCAAGAGGGCTTTGGCCATTTTTTGTCCTAGGTGCACTAGAAGGCATCCTAGGAACGAATGTCCATTGTACTCCATAGAAGTGTGTTTTTCCTGTGAAGAATACCATCCTACAGATCAGTGCCCTTCCTTACCCAGAATCAAAGCTGCATATCAAAGAGCCAAAGGAGCCACTGAATCACTCTACTATATGAACCAAAGGAGGCCATATGGACCTAGATCTTACCAACAAGAACTGCAAGGGACACCCGAGACCTATTATGACCCCTATCAAGCCACTTTCATGCCTTCTTGGGGTCCCCCTGCTCATCCTTCCTGGTCTACACCTCCTCCTTGGTCATATCCTCCTTGTTCCTTCACAGATCCATATTATGCCCAACCAGTTGCTCATTCATTTCACTCTTATGCTCAGCCACAGCCTCAGTGGAATGCACCTTATCAGGAGTGGAGGCCCCAGTACAACTCTCATCCCGCTCATTTTCCTCCACCACCTGCTCATCCACAACCATCACCTCCTCCTCCACCAAGGCAACCCCAAATGCCTACCCAACCACAATGCCATCCATCTCCATCTCAATTTCACACCCCCACTCAGCTACCCGTACCTCCATTTCCAAAACCCTGCAATGGAGCAGCTCAACCCAATTGCAAAGCTGAGGCACAACATGTGCAAATGACTCCTTTTGAGCTCAATGATGTTCACCAAAGCTCAGGAAGAGTGTTGCAAAAGAGAGAATCTATTGACAACATTGAAGGACCAAAAGAAAAAGAAGATTCCAAAGAGGAGATCAAAGAACCATGGGCTGCACTTAATGAAGAGAAGAGATCAGAATCAAAGATCGAGAGAGTTCCTTCATGGTTACCATCAAATCTTCCATGTATTCAAGAGAAAGATCAACAAAAAGAGGAAGATCAGAAGGTCATGATAGAAGGTGACATGAAGAATGATCCAGATCAGCAAAAGAACCAAGGATATCAAAGCTATATTGAGATATGGTTTCAGAAGGTCACTAAGTTGCAGCAGTACTTTCTTCCTCAACTTCGTTTGATCCCTTCAAAGCCAGATCATTTGGTCTCTGAGATCTGGATACTTGTCCAAGCATGCATTTCGAGCCTTCACATCATTTTTTCTCTAATCTCGATGTGCACATGGCTCCATTGGAAGTATTCTTATACTTGAAAATGATTTTGTTTTTCAAGTAGGGTAGGGTAGAAAAAAAAAAGAAAAAAGAGAAAAATAAAATGAAAATAAGAGAAAAATAAAAATCTAAGGTGAAAACCTCCTTGGAGGCGCCTTAGATTGGCTCATTGATTGAAAACCTCCATGAGGCGGTCAATGGGTTGGAAAAAAGAGAAAAGAGAATAAGATCTCTGGGTGAAAACCTCCCTTGGAGGCGCCCAGGGCAGGCAATTAGGGTGAAAACCTCCATGAGGCGCCCTAGTTGTTTTTCAAAAAAAAAAAAAAAAAGAGAAAAAGGAAAAAGAAAAATAAAGCTAATCTCCATTGAATAATTTCATGTTGCAGCAATGACATTGCAGGTTTCAAGAAGGATGTTTCATGACAGAAGGAGCACTCAAATCAAGGTCAAAGTAATTTTTCTTGTGCCTTCTACAGGAAGCTCTGTATTTCTACAGGAAACATCATGTAGAACCTTTGGACGAGCCAAATCCAATTTCAAAAGTGAATCTAATGGTGGGAATATGTTGATTAGGCCTACAAGCACTTATGTGTCCATCCCTTGCCTTTCTCCATCATTTTTCCACCTCCTTGTGCTTCTCATTGTGCTTCTACAGGAACTTCCTGTAGAAATTGTGGGAAGCTAGGCATGCATTTCAAAAAGTGGTTTGGCAAACATGGTAGCTTCCTCAAGGGTTCAGAAGTCCTCATGCAATCTTCCAACTCCTCCTCCATCATCTCCATACCTGCATCACAGCCAAAATTCATTTTGTCATACCATGCAACCAAAATGCAAAGTGCCTTGAAGCAAAAACACATAGAGCAGAATTTGTTTATGCCATAACTTGAAAACCATGCATCCATTTGACAAACCGTTTTATGGGGAATTGTACAAGGTTGATGACAACATGCCTGAGCAGTTTCATGCAATTCCGATGCACGGTTTCCAAGAAATCAGCCTCCATCACCATCAGCCATTTTTGCATTTTCTCCATAACCGTGCATCCGTTTCAAAACCTGTTTCATGGGGAGATGCACGTGGGTGATAGTAGCCTACCCAAGCAGTTTCAGCCGATTCCGATGCACGGTTTCCGAGAAATCGAGCTCTGAAATCTTCAGCCATTTTCCAATTTTCTCGAAATCCGTGCATCCATTGATCACGAATTTGCTATGGGAGATGCATAATGATGGTAGGAACATGCTCACCGAGTTTCAGATCAATCCGATCTACGGTTTGGGAGAAATGGCAAAAAGAAGTTCTGGTTTTGTGACCATGCAGCAGCAGCAGCTTGAACGGGCAGAGTTGAACGTGGAAACGATTGCATGCAGCTCAGATCCGGCCAGAGGACACCTGCACAAGGAAAAGCAATAAAAAATCATTAGCCAGGCCTCATGCAATCAAAGGATCCAAGCATGCAGCAGCAGAATCAGAGCATGCAGCAGCAAGAAGCTTCACAAGCAGCCGTTTGGCTTCAGGTACGTGACAAAACCTATTCCTCTATTGCATGAATCTAATTCAAGAACTGCATGAACGAATGGAGTGATGGAATTAAGCCACGAATTTAGGAAGGTTCACTTGATGTCCAGTTCTGTAGCAAGTCACGCAGCATGCATGGGTCAGCCATGCACGTGAAAGTCAAAAAACGGACAGTATGGGCAGTCTAACTCCAGTACAACTGAATCGATGAGATTTCAAGCAGAGAACAAATAGTGACCACTGCAGTTCATGATTGCAAAATGGTCACATAAGCCAGCACACGTATGTGCCACCTCACTCCAAAAATCACGCAGAAATCTGAGCGCTCAGCTGTTGGTCAACTTGCACTTGCAACATGATTCACTCGAAGTGTATTCAAATTCAGGTATTGCTTCCCTTTTTGTGAAGTTACATACTCTGAAATACGAGCTCTCTTCTTGTGGAACAATGACCATATAGTCAGTTTGATAGCTCAAAATCGCAGTGTTCTTCTTCCACTCATTTATGAAGCTTTGGAAAAGAATACTCAGAGCCATTGGAACCAGACAGTTCATGGTTTGACATTGAATGTGAGAAAGATGTTCAGGGAAATGGATAGTGACCTTTTTCATGAGTGTCGGCGCATATTTCAAGAAAAGCAAGCAAAAGCGAAAGAAAATGAAGAAAAACGTGAACTGATCTGGAAACGTTTGGAAGAAGTTGCGGAGTCTAAAAGTGGAAGCAAAGAATCCTTGCCAGCCATTCAGGCATTAAAGATTTGAGGGTCATATTGAACCAACTTTAAATGAGCAAGTTGATAGTTAACCTGATAAAGGGAACCCTTTAAAGTTGGTGAGATTTTTATAGGGACTTTGTTGTAAACCTTAATATGTTCAATATCTATGGAAGTCCAGAGAAAGCAGACCTGGAGGAATGTGCTCTTCTTAAGATTGTCTTGTGAAAGAAAAGTGGATGGGCTGTTCTAATTTGAAGGAGTGAAAGGTTATGATCAGCTTGGCTTGTTGTCCAAGTGAAGGAGAATGTAATGTATCAATCTTGTCGTGTTCAGGTATGAATGGATTTCCATCACTGATTTTAGAGTATTGGTTGCAGTGTTCAAATTTGCTATTTCGGAATTTCTGTGCTATTATGGTATCCTGACAAATAACAAAGGCACTGCTAGCAGGCTATTCATTTCAGATCACCCTTCTCATCTAAAGAAAATGGAAATTTCACATTTTCGGCATGGCAGGACTGTAGATGAAATCATAAATGCAAGACCACGCATGGAAAACCACTCAGCAATAGCTAATGTTGGCAAGGGCATACTTTCAGGTTCTCAAGTAGAGTCATATTGCCCACAGCAATGCACAGCATAATGGTGTTGCTCCCATAGGTATTGTCCTTCCTCAAACAAGCTACCAGGAAGAAAAGAAAGAATACACCAGAGGGGAATTTGCATGCTTCTTCCATTGCTGAATATGATCCTAATAATGAATCTTTTGGTCAACACCATGCAGTTAGAAACAAAATTGGGAAGTCTTCAGGGAATTGATAGCAGAAAGTGAAATAAAAGCCCTCACCTATGATATCAGTCCTTCTAACAGTGAGGAAGAAGAGCAGAGAAGGGGAGAAGATGAAGGATAGCCACAGCCAAGCTGAAAGGAAAATCACCCACAGCCGAGCAGGATATAGTGGTGCTGTCTGTTTCTACAGGAAGCCAAAACTCAGCTACAGGACTGTTTCTACAGGAAAACAGAGGACTGTTTCTACAGGAAGCCAGCGAACAGTTTCTACAGGAAAGTTTGAAAAGAGGGAAGCCAAAGGAGAAATCGGCCGAGATGCTAGCCAAGGAAGCCACCAGGACCATCAAAGACGAGGAGAGAGATTGGTTGCTCAGAGGATGAGCAACACTTTCAGTAGGGGGGTGATGATGAGCCCCAAAAATGGACAATTATTTGGGCTCATTCAACCTCCTAATTTGGCTTAGTCCACCATTCTCATTAGTTTATTGCATGTTTTTTATTATTTTTATGTTAATAGAGTGAATTTGGTTAGTCATTATGCCAACAAGTCTAATGGGTGCTTTGTGTAGCCTTTTTGGTCAACTTGGAGACAAAATTGAAGGTATTAACGAGCACTTGGCAGCCAAATTCGTGGGAGAACAAGCTAGAGGATTTGTAGGAAGGTGTCCCCCTCATTTATGGGCCCTTACCTCGAATTCTCCACCATCAGCTCGGAGTTCAAGGGCCACCGAATCAATCAGCTCAAGGGCAGCCAAGCAAGTCAAGTTGGACTGCTGTTAACTACAAGTCTTGGGCAGCCAAGTCCCTAAATTTTAGGAGGACTGTTGGGTCCTCAAATTGTATAAATAAGAGGGCTCAAGACCTCATTTCAGTTAGTCATTTTGGGGTTAGCTAGTTAGTCAATTTGGTTAGCCAGTTAGTCTTTTTGTAAGCCAGTTTTGGCATGATGTTAGACTCATGATTATTCAATAAAGGCAGGCAGCTTTGGATTCAATTCAGAGTTTTTAAGGGAGCTATAGCTCTCAGGTTAGGGCCCAACCTGAGAGCAATAGACCTCCTCTTCCTTGTATCGTTACTTGTTTCCTTGCAGCACTTTATTTCCTTTGTTTTGATATGCATTTAGAATTTCCAGTTTGCTGATTTGATTTGTTTTGTGTGATTGAAGTAGGATTAGCTTATGGTTTAAGTTTTTTTATGTTGTTTAGATTAGAGGAGGAGGATTGTAATTCATTAGAGTCAAGAAAAGGTTGATAGTGCACTCGCTGCCATCTCTGGTTAGAGATTGGAGGTGTGGGCTGTACCAACCACCAAAAAACGCAGTCTTATGCTTTCATGCAAGCTTCCACATAGTTATTTTAATTATAGATCCATGCATGCACTCTTTCTCCACTTTAGTTCTCTGTTCCTGAGCCATCACAAGCCTCATTTCCATCCTACCTATTCACCCATACCATTCCATCACATCACCATCACCCAAACCGCCACTTACAGCACATCATGTAGAAGTTAGCAGACTTCCTGTAGGATCCCCTGCAGACATCCTGTAGAAGCCTGCAAACTCGGTTGCTGAGCATCTAAACGTTGTAGACTTCTGTGGGAAGATGTTAGAGGTCCCTTGGAACCTCTCCTAGCCCCCCTGACCTTTCCCAAGCTTTCCTTCCCTTTGAACCGCTCCTGCACAGTCAAACCCTAATCAAAAGCACCATCACAATAAATCCAACCACTTAAGAACAAAATACAAAAACATGTCTTTTCAGATGCAAGTAGCTTAGATTCATGCATTTCAACTCACTAGAAGTAATGGCATCATTGGTAAAAGTTTCATTCACATTTTTGTATTGTAAGGGTCAAGCTAGTCAAATTAGGGTTTACTAGGGTTTCCATGCTTTGTTGGCTTTCAGTTTCCTTTTCGCAAAGTAGGTTAGCTTTCTTCGAGATAGCTTTCGTCCATCACTCATAAAGCTTCTTCTGAGAGCATATAGAAGTTGGCTTGAGCCCTAGCAGACTTGTGCCAACTGACCAAGTGACATCTGCGACAAGAGCTAGTACTTGTGCATACATCACCGTCGCTTCCAAGTTTGTACGAACTACCGGGTTGATAAAATTAGAGATAGGAAGCTCCAGGAGTTGTAGCATTATTGCTACAATACTGGAGCCCACCAACTGCTTCTGCCACATAATCCCAGGGATTTTTCCTCATACCATTGTTAGAATACACAAGGGTTATGTGGAGAATCCACATTACAAATATGAGTATTCACATAAGCATTTCTCTGTTGGTTTTTATTGAATTTCATGCACCACTTGCCATCTAACTCCTTTCCAATGGGCCTATGAGATTCACATACTCTCGGGGATAAAAACCTAGTTGGATTGAACTAAGCACAGCAGGAACTCGCAGGGGTAGAGGCGTCGGGGTGACATCATAGATTCTAATCACTAGGGTGACATCATAGTTTCTAATCGTTGGGGTTATGTCACAGGTTCTAATCATTGAGGTTATCCAATGACCCAAACATTCTACAAAAATCAACGGTCATGAATCACCTAAATTTGCATTGAATCATATTACCCGACCATATGGTGTATGAGACTCAAGGCCTAATTTCCTCGAGGGCTTAGGGATTCTTTTCAACTCCCGCACGTTTTACAAATCAAGTATTTTATATGTATATATGACCGAGTCTTTTCCCTATGCCTCCATAGCCACAACATATGTGGATATGTTGGTCGATTTTCTAATCCCTCCTAAGATTTTATGGAGACTCAACCCTACCCTTATTCTTGTATGAAAGGGTCTACAAAGGTGCATAGGAACATATATGTATATATGCCCTACACTATCCCTTCTGATCTTTTACAGAACCTCAACCCATCATGCCTCCATTGTGGTGTATATATATCTATATCTATATGTATATATATATATATATATATATATATATATATATATATATATATATATATATATATATATATATATATATATATATATATATATATATATATATATATATATATATATATATATATATATATATATATATATATATATATATATATATATGAAAGCAATGCTATAACTTTTTAGCTTGCAAATTATAAAATAAGGCCTAATGATCAAATTGCTTTAATATAGGCATTCAATTTTCTTTTAACAAAGATTGTCTTTCTTTCCCTACACATGTATTTAGAATAATATGTAGACTCAGAATAAACACAAGAATAAACCCATTCCTTAGGAAAATAATTAGGGAATTAGCCTCTCATTTCCACATAAGAAAGAGGGCATTCCATGCTATGATTTAGATCCATTTAGCAGCCATTGAATCCATAATACACTCCATGTACAGTAAATAGAAAAATTCAGGCATTTAGCTCATATATATATGACAAAAATTCATAAAAAGAACCATAAGAATTCAAGAATTTCATTCAATAAGTTCATGCACCAATATTACACAACAATGCAACATCATTCAAAGCTACATATCAATTTCCATAGAGAAATTATTTAATTCCACAACTCTCAACTCAATGCATCTTATTTACAATACTGAAAAAGGTAAAACTGAAGGTGGGACTTCAATTTTCCACCCAACCATAGACCTACTATAGATAGAATCACTTACAGCAACCACACTCGAGCCAGATCCAAAATCTGGGAATCTCCTTTTAGCAGATTTAGCAGGAAGCGATATTTAGTCCACATAGGATAGGAAATACATTTGACATTGGGTGTTTTATTACTTGTGCCAAGCACTCTAATAGTTGTTTATCAGCCCACAACAAGCACCCTGGGTGGTTTATCATCTCTCTCTTAGAAAGCTCCCATCCGCATGTGGTTATCAGCCATAGCTAGCACCCATAACGGTTTCTCATCTAGTCCTTAGAAATCACTCATTCTCGTTTTCTCTTAAGCATCTGACACTCTCGATCACAATTTCCTCTTTCTAGGGATTCCCATTCCCTCAACTTATAACTCTTTCCAACTTTCCTCATGAGCTTCACCAAGAAGAGGTCCAACCCCCACATTGTTGTGTATTATCCTTTTATTATTTCCTCAAGGTGCCTCTTCATGTTCCTTTTGGACTCTTCCTCTTCTTTTTATTATTATTTGCACCATAAAATTAATTAAAGATTCCAATTAACCCCTGGGTTTATCTTTCCTCTTCCCTCTTAGATCATGGATCTGTGGTCCCACTCTTCAAGCCATTACATAAAAATATACTCATTTATAATTTAGAGTATTTTCACATTACCAAAAATCAAGGGAAAATGTACCAAGGGTGTCATAGTGGCTAGGGTGAAGACCCCAATCCCTAAATTTCCAATGTTTTAGAAACCAAAGGGATCAATCCCAAAAGCTATGAAATTTCTAGTAAATATTTTCAAGCCAAATTTTTTGAAGACTATTCCAACAAGGAAAGTACTATGCTCAAATATTATAGATTTGAAGGTCCTCTCATCCCTGAAGGCACCCATAATCATTCATCCATAAGCATATAATAATATTTTTTGCCCAATGAGATCAAAGAGGCCATTGTTCACAATTTACCCCATCTAAAGCCTTCAAACCTTCTCATCCTAACCAATTCAAGGGTTCTTTAGTGAGCTATATAACGTTTTGCATCAATTTTTTTGAGAAGGCTCTGTTGGAAAAAATACTGAGAGGGGGGGGGGGGGTGAATCAATATTATCAAATCAATAATTTTTCATTTCCCAAACAGATTTATATATGCTACTTCTGTGAAGTGAAATAGCATGTACACACTACTGTTATTAGAGAAACCAACGTATACCCAAAGAACTTGTGATTTAGTTAATCTATCATGGGTTGATCTATAACCAGTAACTTATTAAATAGTGTAGTAAAAAAAGAATAAACCATCACACATCAACACACATGAACACCAAGATTTAAGGTGGAAACCCAATGTGGGTGAAAACCACCTACTGATGTCATCTTTGTCTTCTTTTAATAATAAGAAAATATGTTTACAATCTTGTACTAGTGCAGACTCATACTAGTACGCAGGCACCCACCTGCAAAAGGCTACAACCTTCTCTCATTTTCCAGCTTCTGCTGGAAGGGAGCTACAACCCCCTAGCTCTTGTACCATCCAATGTGTTTACTAGTACGCAAGCACCAGCCTACAGAAGGCTACGACCTTCTCTCTTCCAACAGGGACCACGTTTCATAAATTTTCAAACTGGGTGCTCCTCGTACACAACAATACACATGAAGCCCTTGTTTCATCAAATTTTGATATTGGACCCATTAGAACTTTCAAACTGTATCAACCAATAATCAATTAATTCGATCAGTCACATCACTATCACCAGAACACCGTGTTGAACCCAAAAACCTACATCATCATTCAGAACCAACTGAAACCTAAAAAATCATGCATCAGAATGTATACGCTACTTTATTGAACCCAACCTATGCACATACACTACTTCCTCCAATCAAACCTGCGTATACCTTCAAAAATACTGAAACCTAAAACTTCTGAATCAAGTTTGTACCAACCAGCAATATACTGAACATCTATTGTCAATTTGCAGAGCTTCACATAGGTAGTAGAAGAGATCACCCTACTTATCCAATCAATCAATCAGATATCAAACTCCTTATGCATTCATTTTTAATTTTAGATCTAAGAAGACTTCATTGACAGATAAAAATAAAACAACATAACTGATGAGATAGATTAGTCAAACCTGAAGACAAGGATTTTATTTTATATACGCTACTTGGAAGAGTATAACCTGCATGTACACGTGCTTTTACTGAGACGAACCAGCGTATAGATCTATAAATATTAACTCATAACTTTGCTACTATTCCGAACTTCAAACAAACCCAAATCATGACATTTAAAGGATAAAACAGGTGTACACAATTAGATCTTGCCCAACCAATATCATACCATTCAATGATAAGTCATTTCAGGTCTTATGATCCTGATCCAACATTGAATTCAAGGTGCACAAAATATTTCAATCAAATCACCAACATAGCCCCTGCAACATAAAATATACTTGTTAAATTTGGCAACTAGGGCCAAACTCCATGTGGGTCAGCTTATTTATGGAAGCTTATATTTTTATTGGATCCCTCTCATCGAGAGGTGTAGGATTGATCTAAAAATCATCCGATTCCAATAAGTATTTATGGACATATGAATTTATTTTGATTATGGAATTATTATCAAGCCGACTAGCAACTTGAGTAGGCTCAGAAGCCCAATAGACGTGTCTATTCACCATCCACGTTTTAGTATAAATTGGTGAGGACTTGAAGTAATTTTACACATGGATTCTTGAGGTGATCTCCTCTCCACGTCTTGGGTTTTTGGAGAAGAAGAGAACAAAATAATACACTGGCCTAGAAGGATCCCTAGCTGCAGATGATGCCCTAAATCAATGCAATCATGAAGACTCATTCATAGAGACTCTTATATGCAACCAATGAAGACTCTATACGATACAGGTCATGGAGACATCTACACATTATCATGGAAACATCTTACACACAGTTATGCTGATCATGACATTTATACGCAGGGAATAAAGTTATTAACACGCAGTTAATAAAGGGTCTATATGTAGTTATGAAGATACCTTTACACGTAGTTCATATATATATACATACAATGTTCATGTTATATATTTACACATTGTTCATATGACATATAAATACGTTGTTCATGTTATGCACAGAGATATTCATTTGTAGTCATAACTGCAGTCAAGGTATGGAGTCGTTGTCAATTCCTGTAGCCGCAGTCATGTATTGAACCAAGACATGAAAACCGCATTCAAGCATTGGAAGAAGCCACAGTCATAATTGCTATAACTACAGATCATATATGAAGCTCCACATACCTGTGTATGATAATTCAGTAAGTCTACATGATATGATAAACCCTAGGCATACTTGCAGCAGTCTTGATGTATGATCACAACTGCTCGGTTTCGGTTGGATGAAGAAGATCTCGACATATAGATCTCGGTGACATACATCTTGTACAGCTGTGACGTGAAGTATTAAATATGCACTCACAATGACAAGGATCATAAGCAATGATGGTTACAGTCTCAACATAATGAGAATGATAAGGATGATCAGTCTCAGATCATGATGGGAATGGGCAGAAAAATGATGATAAGAGTAGATGAGAGTAGCTCCGTCATAAGGCTATGTGATGATGGAAGATGCAGCATAAAATGCAGCAAGATGATGAATGAGATCATGGACATAAAGGGAAGCATGATGATGAATAAGATCATGGACATGGGCAGCATGATGATAATAATGATTAGTGCAGCATGGTGCAGTATGCAGTGGTGCAGCAAGTGGACCAGATGCAACACGATGATAGGTGAAGGAGTCACCTTAGAGAATCAGTTGAAGCAACATGTCTTCAACTAATATCATATAGATATAGAAAGTCAAAGTGTTGACTTCTGTTGTAAATGTACTATCTCTCTCTCTCTCTCTCTTTCTCTGCTGAACTTTGAAGAACATAAAGGAAGAATTGATCAAGGGTTTCCCCACATTATGGGGTTTGTCCCTGGCTAGAACCACATCTTGTGTCCTCTTGTCTTGGCTTGTGTTATGTGATTTATATTTATGTTCTATGTACAGTTTATCTTAATGCTGATGTGATTTCTAACTGTGAAAATTTAAATAAATTTCTCTAGCACAAAACATACCTAAAATTAACATGGAATTAGAGCTGAGGTGAAGACAATTCCCAAGCAAGAGTGAAAGAGCAATCACCAAAGATAATAGGGACAGGACAAAAGGATCAATGGGTTCCACATCTTTCTTCTAAGTTCACATAGGGTGAAGTCGAAGCAGAGCATATTATCAGAATGGCGTAGTAGAAGTTTTTGATGGCCTACTTAAAGATCATTTCATTGGGAAGTTCGAATCTCAGGGTGGAAGGAAAGGCAGATGCCTTGATTGCAATAAGTTTGGCCATCATGCGAAGGAGTGCCTGAAGGACAGGGATACAACTCTTAATGAAGATTAGAATCATCTTCTATAATCAAAGGAATGACTGGTAATACAGGTCATCAAGGAAATGGTCGACTCTTCAAAGAAAGCAAGGAACCTCAGAATCTATTTTATGTACCTGATCGCAAGAAGAACCTGGTGTCCATATCAAAAATGGAAGTCAAAGGTTTCAGGGTGGCACTCATCGATGGAAAGGTACGTATTTGAAAATAGATTTTTCAAAGATGTTTTTGAGTTCAGGGTTGTATCAAGTCCACTGGGGATCATGTCCATTGACTCAGAACTAGAGGTCTATGAGTCAAATGGTGACCAGGATGCATGAATTCAAAAGGAGCATGAAGGTACATGTCTGAGATGTACCGAAGAAAAAACTTACAAGGGGACCATTCCCCTCATACAGCAAGTCCACAGGCTTGGAACTATTAGCTCTACTGCAAATTCAATCTTGATGGATCAAAATAGGTGTTGAGCAGTGCTGGTTTGGGTTGTGCAAGGCTGGCAGCAGTTTTTATGTTTTCTCCTTCATTCTCCCTTTCCTCCTTATAACTCCCATTCCTCCATTGCTTCCTTCCCCTTAAATCCTGCTCATTCCCCTTCAAACCCCTTTTTCCCTATTTTGCCTCAAAACCGCTAAACCCATTATTTGTTTATCCCTGGGCGCTTAAAGTCTTAACATTTTAAAACCCATTTAAACCCCTTTATACCCTGTCCCCGTGCGTTCTTTGTTATAATTTTGTAAACCCCGATAACCTTATAAATCTCATATTAACCTATTTTTGTTTTAACGCGTGGATATAACAAAAATCATAGCCCCGATGGGTCCATACCTGTCGCATCGCTTGTCATATCAACCAAAACATGTTGTAGCCCACCACCATCCGAACATCCCACCTTATCATCCAATGGTTATAGCAACCCCCACTTTGCCAACCTGCTCATTCAATAGCCCCAGGGAAAGTGGTTTTCCCCACCGTTCTCCCAGCCACGTGTCGTTATAATATTGCATCATACCGCCTTGTACGATTGCCACCTGCAGCCCAAAGGCAGTGCGGGGAAACCACCCGCCCGTCATATCATCGTCCGCCCCATGCATTAACTATCCCGCATCTTCCGCCCCCAATCACCGTTGGATCTACCTGACGATGATCCAACGGCTTTCTTTAAACTCTGATCCTCCATTTCTGTTATCTCCCGATAGCCCCTCAAATCAGATCTTGGATGTTTATTTACACCATTCGACGGCTATTATTTTTTCTTAGCCCCTCATTAGTTTTCCATGCAGTTTCCATGTTTTGGCATGCCTCGCACTTCCAGGCGATGAAGGTGATCGTCCTCCAGCTCTCTGCGGTTAATACTTCACCCACCATATTAAAGAGATAGCACGGCCGAGGACAAGAAGGACAGCTTCAAGTAGATCAAGGTATTAATCAGTCATGGAGCCTTGTGCGCATTACATTCCATATGGTCATGAAGGATATCAAAGTACAGAAAGAGCCACTTTATTCATTAAAACAATCAAATTGTTATCAGAGACCCATATCTGAATGTAAATGTGGTTGGTAATCCATTAAGACACCTCCACGCATAGCCTAACAGAAATATTTTGTAAACAAACTCTATATATACTGAGAAAAACAATGTAATCAAGTTGATGAGTGTTAGATGAGTGCTATTATGTTGTAAGCTTCAACTTCTGGAGACTGTAACTATTGTGGGACCTGTAGTGTCTGGTCTTCATTTCCAGCTAATACAAGCTTCTTTTACTATCAATTGCTCATTTTTCACTTCTTCTATGTTCCAGGCTATGCCTGTCATGCATTTATTCTTGTGCTGTTAATGTTTAGCATTAGAGGGGCTGTCATCCCACCTTTGTGTTAGGATTTAGCATGCATCATCGAATTTGTTTGCAATTTTCTATTGTTTTAATGCTAGAGAGTTGTCATC
This sequence comes from Pinus tabuliformis, assembly GCA_031772625.1. Classification (NCBI taxonomy): domain Eukaryota; kingdom Viridiplantae; phylum Streptophyta; class Pinopsida; order Pinales; family Pinaceae; genus Pinus; species Pinus tabuliformis. Next base: position 202,994,331 of record CM062813.1, read on the forward strand.
CTGTCTGTGTATTAGAAAACAGATTTATATACCTTTAAACTGGTTGCAGCTGGCCATCACAGGGTTCTGTGCATCTGCTGGTGTAGTCAGTCTTCTCCATCATCACACTTTCTTTAAAATATGAGTAATTGGTGGTTAAAAGCCTTGTAGTCTGGGGGTGTTCACCCATGTATGGGGTTAATCATAGGAGGAGTGGTTATTTGGCTTGAATATGCAACATTTGTTTCATTCATCCACAAATTTATCCAACTTTCGTTGAGTTTGTAATGTTCCCGAGCATCACTGATATACAACCTAGGTGAGTTTCTTAGGGTGATAACATTAATTGGCGTCGTTGGCGGGGAGAGGAGAATTGAAGCTCATCTTCCCTGGGAGAACAACACAGCTTCAAGCTTTGATGACAGACAAGGTCTGAACACATTTTTTGGTTGTAATCATCTATCTGGCGACTCCACTGGTGGAAGACCATCCTTTGGTGACTCCACATTAAAGTTCTAGCTCATTTTGTGAGAAACACTCGAAGAAATCCTCAGAAATCTCCAGCTGAACCAGTGCTTGAACCTGAGAGGACTGTTAAATAGAAGAAAGCTTCAAAAAAAGGGGCATCAGGATCAGGTAAGCCTAATAAGTCTGATGCATCTCTGAAAAATAAAGTTAATGCTGAAGATTTATAGTTTGAAGATTTAGAAACTAGCACTGTTAATAAAGTAAAACCTTCAGAGATTAGTTCAGCCCCTTGCTTAGTTAGTTCCCCTTTGAATCTCAGTCCAAAGAAAGCATCCTATCCAGTCCAGAACATCCATTTATCTTTGCCATCCATCACATTACTCCCTATCATTCAATCTGCTAGTATCCTTCCACATATTCCAATCATGACAAGACAGCAACCACCTACGAGGATAGAAAGAATTGTAGCTGCCAGATATGGACCATTGGTCTTGCCCGTTCTTTTAAATCCTATGCCTCTGGGAGAATATAAAAAATATATGCCTAAATTCACTGGCACGGAGGGAGTAACAACAGAAGAACACCTTGAAGCCTTTTACAGTTATGCTGATAATTTAGATATAAGTGAGAATGATGTGTGGATGAGAGTTTTTGTTCAGAGCCTTGATGGGGAGGCTAGGAAGTGGTTTAGAGATTTACCCCAGAGATCAATAACAGATATTAAAGAATTAGATGATGCATTTTTGAAGCAATGGGGAGATAAAAAGGACTTGTTGTATTATCATACTGAGTTTGGTAATTTGAAGAGGGAAAATGGGGAATCCATACCTGATTTTAATAAAAGATTCAATCGAATGTATAATAAGATACCAGTTGAGGTAAAGCCTACTCCTACCTCTACCAAACTCACTTATGCCAATGCCTTTGACTCTGATTTCTATCTGTTATTGAGAGAAAGAAGATTTGCTACCCTAGCTGATATGCAGGATGCAGCACTAGAAGTAGAATCCAATATTATGGCTGTAGAAAAGTTAAAGATTCAAGTTGACAGGAGAAGACAGAGAAGTCAGGCATCTACTTCTTCTTCATCATCTTCTAAGCCTAAATTAGATAAAATGACTAAGATGATAGAGTCATTGGCTGTTGAAATTTCTAAGCTGAAGGTTGAACAGAACTCAGGAAAAACAAGGCAACAAAACACATTTGCTCCAAGAAATCAGAATCCTTTCAGAAGAGCAAATGAGCAGTTACAAATAATTCAGAGGGGTGAAGAATCAAAAGAAGATCAGAAAGTTAAAGCTCCTTTCCAAAATGTAGTCATGGAGGAGGAACAGTTTGAAGAGGATGAAGATGAAATTCAATGCATGGAGGATAAAGGTAGTGCTGCCTTTTTTACATTGGCTGAGTATGAACAATCATTGCTGCAAGAACAAGACAACCAAGAATGGGACAGAGGAGTTGTTCTACAAACTAGTGACCAGCAGAGATATAATGTGAGATCCAATGTAAAGAATGCCAAGTAAAATGTTGACCAGAGAGTTGTTGCCCAAATGGAACCACAGAATATCAAGCAGAGAATACCAACCGTTGATCCAGTCATCCTCAAGGCTCCAGTTCAAGGGGTAAAGAGTTCTGATAAATCATATTCTTCTTTCAACTTTGAGTCAGAAGTTCAGAAATTGAAAATATTTGTGCCTCTGGTTGAGTTGGTGAAGAGTAAAGTTTTTAGGAATCCTATCCTTGAAGCCCTTGAGCTAGAAACCAAACAAACCTTCACTGACTCTGTCAATTTGTAAGATGACAAGCTTGCCATTGTGCTCAATCCTATGATTGAACTTGCTGATAATAATTCTCCATCTTTTTATGTCTCATTGACCATTCATGACAAAATCCTCCACAATTGCTTGCTAGACACAGGGGCTAGCCACAATTTAATGCCTAAAGCTGTCATGGAAGAGTTAGGCCTTGATATCACTAGACCCTATCATGATTTATTTTCTTTTGATTCAAGGAAGGTGAAATGTCTTGGATTGATTAAAGATCTGGCCATTACCTTAACTCAACTGCCCATGAAGAGTATGATGATGGATATTGTGGTAGCAGATGTGCCTCCCAAGTTTGGCATGCTGCTGTCCAGAGGGTGGATTAAGAGATTGGGTGGGACATTACAGAATGATTTATCTTATGCAATTGTCCCAGTGTTTGGAGGAGAAAGCAGGAGGTTATATAGAGAAGCACAATTGGCATATATCATTAGTGATGAGAAGAATCCTAAAAATCATCCTATATATGCAATGGACACTGATTTTGGAGCATGTATTCTCCAAATAGAAGAATCTCATAAGGCTGTAATGCAGATCAAGAAACCAACAGTTCAAGCTGAAGAAGAACAAGGAAGTCAGGTGTGGGAGATGTTCTTTGATGGAGCATGTTCCATGGAGACTGCAGGAGTAGGGGTGGTGCTAGTGTCTCCAGATAAAGAAAGCATTCAGCTGTCTTTTAAGTTGGTTTTTCAAGTGACTAACAATATAGCAGAATGTGAAGCACTGATGTTGGGCCTTCGTGCAGCAAAGGATAGAGGAATCAAGAATATAAAGGTGTTTGGAGATGCTGATTTAATTATACAGCAAGTAAATAAAACATTTCAAATAAAGCACCCAAGGCTTAAAGCATATAGAGATGAGGTATGGAGAATCAGGGACTCTTGATTTTTTCTGTATCTCATATATTCCTAGAGCCCAAAATCAACTTGTTGATTCCCTTGCTGTTTCTGCTAGCCTATTTATACCTCCCATGCCTCCCAGATTAGTTTATGAGGTAAAAATGGTGTATAGACCATCCTTGCCTGATAATGTCCACCATTGGAAAGTTTTTGAAGATGATAATGAGTTGAATAGATTCCTTCAAGTCATTGATGAATTTTCTGAAATGCAAATTGACCAAGAGAATGATGCCTTGTTAGAAAATCACCAGTCCCAGCTTATAAATAAGATTGGAAAAAATAGCATAGTCCAGCTTCCTAGTAACCATATTCCTAAGGGTCTAATTCCTCTTGAAAGATTGTTTGACCAGAATGATGTGCCTTACAAAGCTGCCCAAAAAGAAGATCAATCAGCAGTCTGTAAGCATGATATAGGAAGTCCAGGTCAGCCTAAATGTGTAAATTTGTCCACTCATTTGTCTACTGATCAAAGTGCTGAATACTGCAATTTAATGAGGCATTTTGTTGATGTGTTTGCCTGGGAATATAGTGATCTGAAAACATATGACAAGAATATAATTCAGCATAAAATCCCTCTGGAAAAGGACACTATACCATTCAAACAGAAGCTGAGACCAATAAACCCCATGCTTCTTCCACTGATTGAAAAAGAAATTAAAAAGTTGTTGGCTGCCAAAATCATTGTTCCTCTCAGGTATTCAAAATGGGTAGCCAATTTGGTGGTGGTGAGGAAGAAGAGTGGTGAAATCAGACTGTGTATTGATTTTAGAAATTTAAACAAATGCTCAAAGAAAGATAATTATCCCTTCCCAAAGATGGAGCATTTGCTGCAAAGGGTCTCAGGAGCCAAAGTCATGTCTTTCTTGGATGGATTTTCAGGCTTTAATCAGATTGCTGTGCACCCAGATCATCAAGAAAAGACTGCATTTATCACTCCTTGGGGCACTTTTATGTATGCCAAAGTTCCATTTGGATTGATGAATGCTGGAGCAACCTTTCAGTGAGCTATGGATATAGCATTTGTGGGAGAGAAGGACAAATTTGTGCTGATCTACCTTGATGATATAACATTTTATTCCAGCAGTAATCAAAATCATTTGCAGCATTTGGAAAAAGTGTTCTTGAAGTGTAGAAGGTTTGGAATATCAGTCAATCCAAAAAAATCTCAATTTGCTTTAAATGAAGGCAAGCTGTTGGGACATATTGTTTCTGCTGCAGGTGTTTAGATTGACCCAGAAAGAGTCAAAGCAATACAGTCTTTGTCTATCCCAAGATCAAAGAAGGATGTTCAATCCTTTCTGGGCAAAATTAATTTTGTCAGGAGGTTTATTCCAAATTTTGCAGAGTTGGTTAAGCATGTGACCTCCATGTTGAAGAAAGGATCAGAGGTAAAATGGACTGATACAGCAAGGAAATCATTTGAGTCAATTAAGAAAGCTATTATTGAGGCTCCCACATTAATCATTCCTAACTACAGCAAGGAGTTCCATATATTTTCTTTTGCCTCTGAAGACACCATTGCAGGTGTTTTATTGCAGCAAGATGAAGAAGGTTCAGAACATCCAGTAGCATTTTTCAGCAAGAACTTGAGAGATGCTGAATTGAGGTATGATATTATAGAGAAACAGGCATATGCTCTTATTAAATCCTTAAAGGCTTTCAGAGTTTATATCTTGCATTCAAAAATAATTGCATATGTTCCCTCTGCTGCAATAAAAGATGTCTTAACTCAACCTGATGTTGATGGAAGGAGGGCAAAATGGATTGCAAAGATGATAGAATTTAATATAGAGCTGAAGCCTACTAAGCTGGTCAGAGGTTAGGGGCTTGCCAAGTTATTAGCTAAAGAAAATTGCAGGTCTCTAGATATTGATTTCCTTTGCACAATGGCAGAGAATAGTCAGACAAAGGAAGAAGAGGAAACAACTGAAATAGTAAAGAAGCAGTCAGTGACTGAAAATCTAGCCTCGTGTAATTGGTATGCTGAAATAATTAGTTTTTTGTTGAAGCTAGAAATCCCTTCAGGCTTAAGCACAAGTCAGGCCAGAACGTTAAAGCTTAGAGCAGCAAAGTATTACATTATGGAAAATCTGCTCTACTAGAGGGATCCATCTGGAATATTTTTTAGGTGTCTGGACAAAGAACAATCAATAGAAGTGATGCAGCAGTTTCATAACAACATGTGTGGAGGGCATCATTATTGGAAAACTACAACCCATAAAATTCTAAGAGCTGGGTACTATTGGCCCACTTTATTTTCTGATGTATTTGTTTTTGTTAAATCTTGTGATAGGTGCCAAAGATTCGAAGGAAGATAGCAGTTGAAGTCCCTTCCCCTAAAGCCAATTCAGGCAAGAGGACCTTTTCAGCAGTGGGGCTTGGATTTTATTGGAGAAATCAATCCACATTCCAGTGGCCAGCACAGGTGGATATTAATAGCCACTGATTACTTTACTAAGTGGATTGAAGTAGTTCCTACAAGGAAGGCTGATCATAATGTGGTCATGAAGTTTTTGACAGAGAATATCTTCAGCAGATTTGTTTGTCCACGTAGATTAATAACAGATAATGTAGCGGCCTTCAGGGCAAGAGAATTGGTGGAATTCTATGATTCAATGGGCATCAAACTAGTTCATTCCACCTCATATTACCCTCAAGGAAATGGTCTAGCAGAATCCTCTAATAAAATTATGATCAGGATAATTAAAAAACTGTTAGAGGACAATAAAAAGAATTGGGATTCAAAGCTCAAGTATGCACCGTGGGCTGACAGAGTGACCATCAAGAAATCCACAAGGAGTTCTCCATTCAAACTGGTATACGGCACTAAGGCTGTGTTCCCAATTTAGTTAACTCTCCTTGTGGCAAAATTCCTTCAAGAAGAGAAATATGGGGAAGAAGACATGGAAAGAAGAATTAATGATTTGACAGAGTTACATCAAATTAGAGAACAGCTAGTTGAAAAGTCTTTAGCACATCAAAGAAAGGTTAAGGAAGCCTTTGACAAGAAGGTAAAATCAAATAATTTTCATCTTGGAGACTTGGTTTTGAAATGGGATGCACTGAAGGAAAAGAAAGGCAATCATGGGAAATTTGATTCTTTCTGGGCAGGGCCTTTCATCATTTCATAGTTTCAAGGGAACAACACCTTCATATTGGAAAGTATGGGAGGAGAGACAGTTTTTGATGGCCCAGTTAATGGGCGGTTTTTGAAAGTTTATGTTGTTTAAGGTCTTTGGCCTTAAAATTTGTAAATATGTTGCTTTATTTATTTTTGCAGGCAAAGTCGACTCCATGCCCAATGGGACACTAGGAATTTTGATTAATTGGTTTTCAGCTAGAAGGCATTGGTCTACAGGTTCTTGAGACCTCACAGGGAGGATCTCATCCCCAGAAGGAGCCAGTGTTAGCTTTGCTGCAAATTCAATCTTGATGGATCAAAATAGGTGTTGAGCAGTGTTGTTTTGGGTTATGCAAGGCAGGCAGCAGTTTTTATGTTTCCTCCTTCATTCTCCCTTTCCTCCTTATAACTCCCATTTCTCCATTGCTTCCTTCCCCTTAAATCCTGCCCATTCCCCTTCAAACCCCTCTTTCCCTATTTTGCCTCAAAACCCCTAAAACCATTATTTTTTATCCCTGGGCGCTTAAAGTCTTAACATTTTAAAACCCGTTCAAACCCCTTTATACTTTGTCCCCGCGCGTTCTTTGTTATAATTTTGTAAACCCCGATAACCTTATAAATCCCATATTAACCTGTTTTTGTTTTAACGCGCGGATATAACAAAAATCATAGCCCCGGTGGGCCCGTACCTGTCACATCGCCTGTCATATCAACCAAAACGTGTTGTAGCCCGCTGTCGTTCGATCATCCTGCCTTATCATCCAATGGTTATCGCAACCCCCGCTCCACCAACCTGCTCATTCGATAGCCCCTGGGAAAGTGGTTTTCCCCGCCATTCTCCCAGCCACGCATCGTTATACTATTGCATCGCACCGCCTTGTACAATTGCTGCCTGCAGCCCAAAGGCAGTGTGGGGAAACCACCCACCCGTCATATCACCGTCTGCCCCATGCATTAACTATCCTGCGTCTTTCGCCCCCGATCACCGTTGGATCTACCTGACGATGATCCAACAACTTTCGTTAAACTCTGATCCTCCATTTCTGTTAGCTCCCGATAGCCCCTCAAATCAAATCTCGGTTGTTTATTTACACCATCCGACAGCTATCATTTGTTCTTAGCCCCTCATTGGTTTTCCATGCAGTTTCCATGTTTTGGCCTGCCCCGCGCTTCCAGGGGATGAAGGTGATCATCCTCCAGCTCTCTACAATTAATACTTCACCCACCGTATTAAAGAGACAGCACAGTCGAGGACAAGAAGGACGGCTTCAAGCAGATCAAGGTATTAATCAGTCATGGAGCCTTGTGCGCATTACATTCCATATGGTCAGGAAGGACATCAAAGTACAGAAAGAGCCACTTTATTCATTAAAACAATCAAACTGTTATCAGAGACCCATATCTGAATGTAAATGTGGTTGGTTGTCCATTAAGACACCTCTGCGCATAGCCTAACAGAGATGTTTTGTAAACTAACTCTATATATACTGAGAAAAACAATGTAATCAGGCTGATGAGTGTTGGATGAGTGCTATTCTATTGTAAGCTTCAACTTCTGGAGACTGTAACTATTGTGGGACCTGCAGCGTCTGGTCTTCATTTCTAGCTAATACAAGCTTCTTTGGTTGTCAATTGCTCATTTTCACTTCTTCTATGTTCCAGGATGTGCCTGTCATGCATTTATTATTGTGCTATTAATGTTTAGCATTAGAGGGGTTGTCATCCCACCTCTGTGTTAGGATTTAGTATGCATCATTGAATTTGTTTGCGGGTTTCTGTTGTTTTAATGCCAGAGAGTTGTCATCCTGTCTGTGTATTAGAAAATAGGTTTACAAACCTTTAAACTGGTTGCAGCTGGTCATCACAGGGTTCTGTGCATCTGCTGGTGTAGTCAGTCTTCTCCATCATCACACTTTCTTTAAACTGTGAGTAATTAGCGGTTAAAAGCCTTGTAGTCTGGGGGTGTTCACCCATGTCTGGGGTTAAGCATAGTATGAATGGTTATATGGCTTGAATATGCAGCATTTGTTTCATTCATCCACCAATTTATCCAACTTTTGTTGAGTTTGTAATGTTCCCGAGCATCACTGATATATAACCTAGGTGAGTTTCTTGGGGTGATAATAGGAACAACCCGAGGAGTTTGAGATTGATGATCAGGAATCTCACATATGAAGGAGGAAGAAAGCCCTCTATGGCTTGAAGCAAATCACCCTGGGCGTAGTATGAGAGGATTGATAGTTGTCAGAGGTAGCTGAGATTCACTAGGAGTGAAACCGATCTAAACCATTACCCGAAGGTTGTGGATGATAGACCTCTCATACTGACACCTATGTTTGACAGGCGCAGACCCACTCATTTATAGAAGACAGAGGGAGTTGGATTCCGAATGTGGAAAGATAAACCACAAGCCTATGACTACCTCGAGGATCTTAACTTTCAGAAGCTATATGGTAGTGATGTCAGACCAGATTTTAGAAATGCCTCTAAGTTTCATAAACTCATTTGAATTGATGTTCTTGGTGAACCTCCGTCTGAACATATGTTTTTCAGTTAGCATGATGAGCTCATATTTGGTTGAGCTTTACTAGATTGATGCCTAGAATCTTCTGAGATATCTTCATGGCACAATCTCTCATGGATTGAGATACACTGCCTGGAATATGAAACCACATGATTATTCGAATGCTGATTGGGCAGGTAGTGTGGAGGATCACTGGAGCACTTCTTAGTGCTATTTCTCTTTAGATTCTGCTTCGATATCATGGATGAGTAGGAAGCAGAAGTCAGTTGTTATAAGCACCGTCATGACCAGATACATATCTACGAGTATGATCTCGTATGAAGCTGCCTGGTTGGGGAAGCTCTTCAGTGAGCTATTTGTACACATGATGAATACCACTGTGATTCTCCATGACAACCAGAGGTGGGATTCAAATATTGAGGAATCACGTATTCGACGATTACTCCAGCAGATAGACATTAGATACTGCCTTATCTGGGATATGGTAAGTCGATGAGCAAGGAGGATCCATCACATTGAGACTAATGTACATGTCGCTGACTTTTTGACAAAGACTCGGGAAAGATCAAATCTTTGATTTTCCCATACGACTTGGAGTTGTCGAGAGACCCTTGTAGAAGGGTCTTGCATGTTGCATACATTGAGCTCTGGGAGCTCTGGGGGTTTGTGATTCTTACTGGAACAACATACGACCATAGGGTGACTCAGCCTCCCATGGTGGTGCGCAATGGGACAAGATGATTCACTCTCTTGTGAGACAGGATGATTCACTCTCCTGTGGACAGGATGGTTCGCTCTCTTGTGTAGTAAGATGATTAGTTCTCCTGTGAGGTCTGTATGATGTGTTCTCCATGACAATTATGTAGCAGGATGATTAGTTCTCCAGTGAGGTCTAGATGATGTGTTCTCCATGACGATTATGTAGCTGGATGATTAGCTCTCCTATGAGGCCTGGATGATGTGTTCTCCATGGCGATTATGTAGCAAGATGATTAGTTCTCCTGTGAGGACAAGATTGATTAAGTTCTCATGTCGAGGCATCCTACCCATGCAATCTGGGACTCATGGGAAGTACCTCTCATCTGATCAATGAGCAGGGAAATGAGGATAGGGGCCATAATAGTATTGATGGATGCATCACTATATCTACCACACTCCCTATGCTAGGATGACCTTCATTGATCTTGGATCAATGATACTGGTCTGGGACCAGTTGTAGGAGTTGTACCTACTATGACACTGACTTTGGGTCGGTTGAGACTGGTCTGGGACCAATGGTACATACTCTGAGACTGACCTTGGGTCAGTGCAGGACTGGTCTAGGACCAGTGAGAGTGGTACATACTATGATGCTGACTTCGGGTGGGTTGAGACTGGTCTGGGACTAGTGGTACACTCTTTGAGACTGATGATACTAGTCTAGGACCAATGGTAGAAGTGGTACCCACTATGACGCTAACTTTGGGTTGGTTGAGACTATTCTGGGACCAGTGATAGGAGTGGTACCTACTATGATGCTAACTTTGGGTCGATTGAGACTGGTCTGGGACCAGTGGTACGCACTCTGAGACTGACTTCGGGTCAGTGGAGAATGGTATGAAACATTCTCGATCAATTCTTCTTCTTCATAGAGCCAGCAGAGCAGATCGAAGGCAGCAGAGGCAGCAGAGCTAAGCAGAGCAGAGTAGAGCCAGCAGAGCCAGTAGAGCTGAGCAGAGCAGAACAGAGCATAGCTGAGTAGAGCTGATTAGATCTAGGCAGAGCAGTGTAGGGCACTTATGGTAGAGATAGTATAGTTGGTCATATGGATCAGCAGATGGAGTTCTCCCTAGTTGAGAGGGAATGTTAAAATTGGCAACTAGGGCCAAACTCCATGTGGGTCAGCTTATTTATGGTAGCTGATATTTTTATTGGATCCCTCTCATCGAGAGGTGTAGGATTGATCTAAAGATCATCTGATTCCAATAAGTATTTATGGAGATATGAATTTATTTTGATTATGGAATTATTATCAAGCCAACCAACAACTTGAGTAGGCTCAGAAGCCCAATAGATGTGTCTACTCATCATCCATGTTTTAGTATAAATTGGTGAGGACTTGAAGTCATTTTGCACATGGATTCTTGAGGTGATCTCCTCTCCACGTCTTGGGTTTTTGGAGAAGGAGAGAACAAAAGAATACACTGGCCTAGAAGGAGCCCTAGCTGCAGATGATGCCCTAAATCAACGCAGTCATGAAGACTCATTCATAGAGACTGTTATATGCAATCAATGGAGACTCTATACAATACAGGTCATGGAGACATCTACACACTATCATGGAAACATCTTACACACAGTTATGCTGATCATGACATTTATACACAGGGAATAAAGTTATTAACACGCAGTTAATAAAGGGTCTATACACAGTTATGAAGATACCCTTACATGCAGTTCATATATATATACACGATGTTCAACATTGTTCATGTTATACATGCTATTCATATGACATATACATACGTTGTTCATGTTATATATATACACATTGTTCATATGACATATACATATGCCATTCATGTTATATATTTACACGTTGTTCATATGACATATAAATACGTTGTTCATGTTATGAATAGAGATATTCATTCGTAGTCATAACTGCAATCAAGGTATGGAGTTGTTGTCAATTCCTGTAGCCACAGTCATGTATTGAACCAAGACATGAAAATCACATTCAAGCATTGGAAGAAGCCGCAGTCATAATTGTTGTAGCCGTAGATCATATATGAAGCTCCACATACCTGTGTATGATAATTCAGTAAGTCTAAATGATATGATAAACCCTAGGCATTCTTGCAGCAGTCTTGATGTATGATCACAACTGCTCAGTTTCGGTTGGATGAAGAAGATCTCGACATATAGATCTCAGTGACACACATCTTGTACAGTTGTGACGTGAGGTATTAAATATGCACTCACAATGACAAGGATCATAAGCAATGATGGTTACAGTCTCAACATACTGAGAATGATAAGGATGATTAGTCTTAGATCATGATGGGCATGGACAGCAAAATGATGATAAGAACAAATGAGATTAGCTTAGTCATAGGGCTGCATGATGATGGAAGATGCAGCATAAAAGGCAGCAAGATGATGAATGAGATCATGGACATAAATGGTAGCATGATGATGAATAAGATCATGGACATGAGCAGCGTGATGATAATCATGATTAGTGCAGCATGGTGCAGTATGCAGTGGTGTAGCAAGTGGACCAGATGCAACATGATGATAGGTGAAGGAGTCACCTTGGAGAATCAGTTGAAGGAAAATGTCTTCAACTAATCTCGTATAGATATAGAAAATCAAAGTGTTGACTTTTGTTGTAAATGTACTATCTCTCTCTCTCTCTCTCTTTCTCTACTGAAATTTGAAGAACATAAAGGAAGAATTGATCAAGGGTTTCCCCACATTGTGGGGTTTGTCCCTGGCTAGTGCCACATATTGTGTCCTCTTGTCTTGGCTTGTCTTCTGCAATCTATATTTATGTTATATCTGCAGTTTATCTTAATGTTGATGTGATTGCTAATTTTGAAAATTTAAATAAATTGCTCTAGCATAGAACATAACTAAAATTAACAATACTTCAGATAGAATTATTCATTAGAAACTCATTCACTTACACACGCTCGCCTAATGATCTTCTCCTCCTTATATAGTTTTAGGCCTTTCTCAATACCTCGGACAAAAACCACTTAGGACCAATACCTTGGACCAAATACCTAGGACTAATACCTTGAACCAAATACCTCAAACCAAATACCTTGGACCAAAACCTTGATTTTCCAACCTGTACGCACTTTTCCTCTTGTGAGAGTGTGTGTATATGTATACTCTCTTTTTGTTTTGTGTACCAACGTGTATATGTCATTTTGACTTAGTGTACTTGCGTATACTTCTTAAACTGCTTTACATCAACATTTTCCCTCACCTTCTTTATGCTGATCAATAGACCTTAGTTCCATCTTCCTGTTCTTCTATACCACTGCCTTGTTACCTTTGAATATTCATGTTGTACTGTGATTTGCCTTTTGTCAAAACTGAATTGACCTATGTGTGAGTTTCCATCAAGGACAACATTTATATCATAATGCCAACAATCTCCCCCTTTGGACTTGAGGTCAACCATGATGGTGTTGATTACTGCAAGTTGTAAAAACTATTAGAGATAACATGCAACACCAAAATACTCTCCCCCTTTGACATCAAGGGCAAAGGGTGGACCAAAAAACTTTCCTCCTTTGATATACATTATGCTCTCCATACTCCCCCTGAGTACATGCCAAGTCTGCACAAATATGATTCAAAGGAATAACATGACTCTATAACTCAACTAACTAAGTATGACCTCCTTATGACCAATGACATACATACATCAATCACCCAACCAAGTGGGGATACACCACATTTGACTCATCGACCCAACCAAGTGGGGATACACCACATTTGACTCATCCACCCAATCAAGTGGGGATATACCAATTGTTTATACATGACAAAAATACAAAAAATATTACATCATCCATCCCATGCAAAGTGGGGGGACAAATCACATCATTTGTCCAATAGGACTCATTTAGATATAAACTATGACAAAATAAGTCATATCACACCCTATGACTTAAACAATAAATCATAGCTGAATTCAACAACCAAAATGCCAACAATGCAGAATGAGTGTGATGGCTAATGCTCCCCTTAAACCTCTGCTACATGTGCATTTTCAACAAGTCATTCATCAAGGCATCTTTGCCGGTCAGATAAAAATCAATGAACAAAGCATATCATCAAACCGTAATCATCAATATCAGACAAAGCACCCATATCAGAGTCTGACCCACTGTCTTTCTTTCAGAAAAGCATATACACTCCTTCAGCCACAGAAACCCGTGTGTATATGCGACTATACTTCATGAAACTCGCGTATAATAACCTTCCTCTGAAAACTGGGTTTAAGAGAAGGATGATGCAGCAACCACTCCTAGCTTTTGTTTGAGATATTTAAATGTTTCTATGGGAAGTGCTTTAGTGAATATATCAGGAACCTATTCTTTAGAGGGAACATACTCCAATTTAACCTTTTGTTCAAGCACTTGTTCTCGTAGAAAATGGTACTTAATGGGTATGTGCTTGGTCTTGGAGTGCATGACTATATTTTTTGAAATACTGATGGCACTTGTATTATCACATAGAATGGAGATGGGTGGAGTACATGTGATCTAAATGTCTTTCAATGTTTGCATCATCCAAAGTAGTTGTGTGCAACAATATGCAGCAACCAAATATTCTTCTTCAGTTTTAGATAAGGCAATTGAACTTTGTTTCTTGTTGAACCATGACACTAACCGAGACCCCACATAGAATGCACCTCCACTAGTGCTCTTTCAATCATCAACATTTCCTACCCAATATGCATCTATATATGCATGAAGAGTAAGCTTTGTATCTTTAGAATACCATAGTCCAAAGTCTTGAGTTCCTTGAAGATATTTGAAATTTCTTTTGACTGCCTGGAGATGTGATTCCTTTGGATTTGCTTGGAACCTTTCCGACAATTCCTACTGCCTGCATGATATCAGGTCTAGCACCTGTTAGATAAATCAAACTTCTAATCATAGATATGTAAGTTGGTTGGTTTACTGCTGGTGATTCATCGTTAGAACTAAGACTGAATCCTGTTACCATTGGAGTACATACTGGGTTAGAATCTTCCATTCTATACTTCTTCAAGATCTGCTTGAGATATTTGGTTTACAAAAGAAAGATACCATCTTTGTTTTTCTATACTTGTAGACAAAGAAAATAAGTAAGTTCACCAAGTAAGGGCATTTCAAATTCTTGCTGCATTACGGAAGCAAAATTTTGACTCATGGATTCTTCATTGCTACCAAAGATGATATCATCAACATAAGCAACAATAATTAGCATTTTATCATTTTCAACCTTTTTTTATAAATTGTTATTAGCAGAACCTTTTGTGAAACCTTGTTGTTGTAGGTATTTGTGAAGGTGGCAATACCAAGCCCTTGGAGCCTGTTTCAGACCATAGAGAGCCTCTTTAAGCTTGTGTACGAGTTTTGCATCATTTCCAAGAATGAGTCCTTCTGGCTATTCAATATAAACCTTCTTCTAAGTCTTCATTAAGGAAGGATGATTTTACATCCATTTGATATACTTTGAATTTTTGAAAACTAGAAAGAGCAAGAAACATCCTTATGGCTTTAAGTCTGGCAACAGGTCCAAAATTTTCTTCAAAATATATACCTTTTTATTGAGCATACCCTTTACAAACAAGTCTGGCCTTGTTTCTAATAACTTCTCCATTTTCATTCAGCTTGTTCTTAAATATCCATTGTGTTCCTTTAACATTTTTATCATGAGGTCTAGGAACTAACTCCCAAGTATCATTCTTTTCAATTTGGTCAAGTTCTTCATCCATAGCCTTGAGCCAACATTCATCTTTGAAGGCTTCATTTACATTCAAAGGTTCAGTGGAAGATAATAATGCTAGATAGCTTGAGGTCCCTGTAAGAGTTCTTCTTGTCTGTATACCAGCCCCCTTTTCTCCTAGAATTTGCGATTATGGATGATTCTTCTAAACGTACCTAGATAGAGTCTTTCCCTTGTCTGTTGTATCTTCTTCTGGTGCTTCATTGGTTTCTTCTTCTATATAATTTTGATTTGATGCGGGAAAGCATTCCCCAACTTCCTCATTGTCATATTCCTCTATTGATTCCATTTATTCCAGATTTTTGCATGCTTCATCAATTACAGCATCAATGCTTTCAACAATTTTCCGAAGTCTTTTATTATAACATTTGTATCCTTTACTTTTGGATGAAAAACCAAGAAGAATTCCTTCATCTACTATGGGTTTGAACTTACCAAGTTTTTCATCAGTCCTTTTCATAAAACATTTTCTTCCAAAAACTCTTTTTACAGTAGGAGGCTTACCATACCAAAGTTCATATGGAGTTTGATTTCTATTTACCTGAATATTCACTTTGTTAAGAATAGTTATGGTAGCAAATGCAGCTTCACCCCAGAAGGTTGCAGGTGTTCCAAATTCATCTAGCATAGCTCAAGCCATTTGTTGAACTATTGTGATCATCCTTTCTACCACACTGTTTTGCTAAGTAGTTCTTATGATGGAGAATTGCCTTTTTATTCCATGTTGTTCACAAAAGTCAAAGAATTCATCTGATATGAATTCTCCCCCTCGATAAGATCTGAGACATTTGATTTTTTGATCTGATTCATTTTCAACTAAAGATTTGAAGGCTTTAAACTTTTCAAATGCTTCATCTTTGTGCTTTAGTAGACCTATCCAACACATCCTAGAAAAATCATCAATAAATAAAATAAAGTATTCTTCTCCACGAGGTGACTTTTTCCTTGTTGGTCCACATAAATTAGTATGGATGAGTTCAAGAGGTTTACTTGCTGACCCTTCTTTTTCAATGAAGTGAACTTTGGTTTTCTTACCAATTTGACATGGTTTGCATATGGTATTTTCTGGGATGTTGATATCTGGAAGATCACGAACTGCCTTGAGCCTGCATGCTTTTCTTATTTGAGAAAAGCTTAGATGTCCCAATCTTCTATGCCATAGCCAGTTTTCATCTGTTTTGCTTAGATAGCATTGTTGTTGTCCTCCTTTAAGTATATATAAGTTGTTTGGAGTTCTTGTCCCCTTGATCATAGTATTTCCTATATCAAGCTCACGAACCACACATCCATTTGATCAAAATACTACTTCATTTCCTTGATCACACATTTGACTAACACTCAAAATATTATTCTTTAAACCATCTACATACATGAAATTTCCAGCTTTAACCTTTTCTTTCAAGAAAACAGAGCCTTTACCTTTAATGACAACAGGACTGTCATTTCCAAATGAGACATTCTTTTCTTTTTCTAAAGCATTATATGAATGCAGTTTCTCTTTATCACCTGTAATGTGTTTGGAGCATCCGTTGTCAATGTACCACTGATTTTCTTGTCCTTCTGCATACAAATCTATGCCACATCTTTCTAATTGAGATTCCTTTCTTCTCCATATCTTGGGTTTTAATGGTGTTTTCTCCTTTTGAAGTGTTGGCCGAAATTTTCTCTTGCATTCAGATTCTTTTGACCAAAGTTGTTACAAATCAAACATTCTATTTCATTTTCAAGAGGAGAAAAGTTAGTATAGGAACTTTTCTTGATTCCTGTCACACTCCTTTGATTTCGTGCTTCTCTAGTCATGGTGGTTTTGTAAGCAACACATTGAGCAGCCTTGTGCCCAAAGTTATGACATGAAAAACATTGCCCATTAAAGAAATTTCTATGATCATAGTATCTTTTGGTATTGTTTACCTGTTGATTGCAGCTTCTACTGATATTCATCCTTGGAGTAAATTGAGTATGATTTACCTGATGAGTAATTTTAGACTTTTGTTGACAGTTAACATACTGTTCACTGGTCTTTGCTACATCAAGATAGCTTCTAGTGGAGGCTGACGACTTCTGGGATTGAGATGAATCTTCAATATATCCAAGACCTGTCTTTATCAGAGGAGAACACCGAACAATGATGATTTCATTTAAAGCTTCTGATCCTTTAGCAAATCGAAGATTAATAGATTTTGTCTTCTCTAAATCTTTTCTTAGACCCACAATTTCACATTCTAGATTTTCATCGTGTTTTTCTCTTTCAGCAAGTTGGTGTGTCAAAGTATCTATGATCATATTCTTTTCTTCTACACAAATTTTGAGTTCAGTGATTTCTTCAAGAAAGTCTTCCTCTTCTAATACATCCAAAAAATCATCATTGTCATAAGCCATGAGTAGTCTATAACCTTGTTTAGTTTCATCTTCATCACTATTAGATAAACCATCACTATCTTCATGTGTATAGTAACTCCTTATATTCACAACCTGTTTTCTATTGCCTTTTGCATATTCCTTCCACTTTTCATATTTATCTTTATGAGGACATTTGGCAGCATAGTGACTGACTCTACCACAAGCAAAGCATTTGGAAGGTAGCTTACCTCTAAATCTTCCGAAACCCCGTTGAAGCTTCTTGATAAAATTTACCTCATCTTCTTATTTTGAAATGTGTCCTGATTCATTGTGCTCTTCCTTTTCTTTTCCCTTTGCTGATGCTTTAAATGCAGCTTCTCTCATATCTGATAGATCTCCTTTTCTCATTTCAAAGGCAGTTAGGATTCCATGAAGTTGAGTCACAGTGATAGTCTGAAGATCCTGTTTTTCTTCTATGGCAGACACTTTTGACTCAAATTTAGAAGACAAATTAGATCTCAAAATTTTCTCAACTAAATTAACTTCCTTTATCTCTTCACCCAGATTCTTCATACAATTAAAAATCTCATATATATGTAAAAAGTAACTAGCAACACTTTCATCACCATGCATCTTAAGAGTTTCATACTGAATTCTGAGAGTTTGAACCTTAGCACCTTTTACCTGAGAGTCTCCTTCATAGCTCTGATTGATTTTGTCCCATATCTCTTTCGTTGTTTTGAGCTGCATGACTTTGACGAATTCTGATTCTGACAGACTTCCCAATAATGTATTTACATCTTTGGCATTGGTTTCGTATAACTTCTTACCTACAGAATCTATAGGAATTGTTGCTAGAAATTGATATCCTCCTTCCACAATTTCCCAAACATCGTCTCCAAGTGATTGTAGATAGGCTCTAGTTCTTATTTTCCAATATACTAAGTTTCTCCCATTGAAGATTAGTGGTCTAATGGATCCCATGCCTTCGTGATTATTCCTCTTGAAAGATCTTCCTTCAAGTGATCAAACTTATTCTGAAGGACCTGCTCCGATACCAATATTTGAAAATAATAATGAGAGGGGGGGTGAATCAATATTATCAGATCAATAATTTCTCATTTCCAAAACAGATTTATATATGCTACTTCTATGAAGTGAACTAGCGTGTACATGCTATTGTGATTAGAGAAACTAGTGTATACCCAGAGAACTTGTGATTTAGTTAATTTATCATGTGTTGATCTATAACCAGTAACTTATTAAATAGTGCAGTAAAAATAGAATAAACCATCACAGATAAGCAACACACATGAACACCAAGATTTAAGGTGGAAACCCAATGTGGGTGAAAACTGCCTGTTTCTATTGTCTTTGTATTCTTTTAATAATAAGAAAATATGTTTACAATCTTGTACTGGTGCAAAATCATTCTAGTATGCAGGCACCCACCTGCAGAAGGCTACAACCTTCTCTTGTTTTCCAGCTTTTGTTGGAAGTGAGCTACAACCCCCTAGCTCTTGTACTAGCCAATTTGTTTACTAGTACGCAGGCACTGGCCTACAGATGGCTATGACCTTCTCTCTTCCTCCAAGTACCACGTTTCATAAATTTTCAGACTGGATGCTCCTGGTACACAACAATACACATGAAGGCCTCGTTTCATCAAATTTTCATACTGGACCCATCCGAACTTTCAAACTACATCAACCAATAATCAATTAATCTGATCAGTCAGATCACTGTCACCAAAACACTGTGCTGAACCAAGAAACTTGCATCATCATTCAGAACCAGCTGCAATGATCCAAATCTTGGGGGGAGGCCCGAAGATCTAAAAGATTGAAATGGATCTTGTGGGGGAGGCCCCCAAGATATGAAGAATTGCAATGATAGAAAGAAAATGATAGAACACACAATAAATAAAACCAAGGAGAAACTTTTTATTAAAACCGATAATAACTATAAAGACTACATTTTGGCGGACAATCTGTCCTTTTACAAAATGTGACTTGTTACTTATAGTATTTTTTAGTTACAATACCATGGTTCAATTCCATGGGTGAATGAATACCATGGGTGGATGTCACAATACCACGAGTCAATTCCATGGGTGAATGAATACCATGGGTGGATGTCACTTACAATACCATGGGTAAATTCCACAAGTGGATGAATAACATGGGTGGATGTCATTTTCTATTCGGATCATTCCTCCCTACTTAAGAAGCAATGGTCCCCATTGTGTGAAGTTCCCTCCTGCGAAACCTTTGTTGAATATGAAGAGCCACTGAAGAGAATGGTTTTATGTGGTTAACCCATAACCATGATGAACAAAGATCCAAGGATAGAGATACCTTGTAATGCTTGTGACCAACTATGATACTGATAATGTGCGGCTCGCAAATGGACTTCGATGAAGTGTGGGTTTGTGGATGACCTATAACCATGATGAACGAAGATCCGAGGATAGAGATACCATGTAATTCTTGTGACCAATTGTGATACTGACAGTGTGCAGCCTAGCAAATGGACTTCGATGAAGTGTGGGTTTGTGGATGACCCATAACCATGAAAAACGAAGATCCGAGGATAGAGATACCCTGTAATGCTTGTGACCAAATGTGATGCTAACAATGTGTGGCCTAGAAAATGGACTTTGATGATAAGGATTTTGTGCAGTTGACCCATAACTGTGATGTTGGTTGTTGATGAAGTAGTAGGTGCCTACATAGCCTGGGGTGGGAGGGAACGTCTCCAAAGAACCCGAGACGAAAGTTGTTCCAGAATTAAAATGGACATAACTCGGTCAATATAACTCAGAATATTTATTATAACCTGTTTTTGGAAACATAAGGACCACTTTTCATCTTCCCATGTGTTGGAAATCCTTATCTAGACACTCTAGAATCTCATATTCGCGCTGCAACTTTTCCGTTGTCACAAAAGTTCTGAAAAAATAGTTGATTTTAAATCAGCGATATCGCCCACATCTGAACTCTGATTTGACCCTTTTTTTTTTAATTGGAGCAATTTTTCGAGAGGAGATCAAATCTGCATTCACTTTTCTGAAATTATGCACCAAAATTTCAAAAAAATTATAGGAGAGCCACCGTCTATGAATTGTCGTAAAAAACACTTCTACAACGTAGTTGATTTTAAATCAACGATATCTCCCTCAATTGGACTCCGATTCAGCCGATTTTTTTTCGAATTTGGGTATTTTTCGTAAGGAATCTAGATATGTTATTTTTTTTTGTAAATTTTGTACCAAAAATTTCAGATATGATTTGCAAACTCGCCGCCCAAAAATGTTCCTGCAAAAAAATGAAAAAAAAAAAAGAAAAATTCTTCCCACTTGGCCCAAGAAAATGCTCTGTGGAGGATGTAGCACATGCCTGAAGCTTGTTGAATATTGCTGTAAAATTTGAAACTGAAATATGCATCAAACCTTCATTCCCATGGAATCATAACCTGCTCTGATACCACTGATCTAGATCTAAAATATTGGAATGGATCTTGTGGGGGAGGCCCCCAAGATCTGAAGAATTGCAATGATAGAAAGAAAATGATAGAACACACAGTAAATAAAACCACAAAGAAATTTTTTATTAAAACCGATAATAACTATAAAGGCTACATTGTGGCAGACAATCTGTCCTTTTACAAAATGTGATTTGTTACTTATAGTCTTTTTCAGTTACAATACCACGGTTCAATTCCATGGGTGAATGAATACCATGGGTGGATGTCACAGTACCATGGGTGAATGAATACCATGGGTGGATGTCACTTACAATACCATGGGTAAATTCCATGGGTGGATGAATACCATGGGTTGATTCCATTTTCTATTCGGATCATGCAACCTCAAAAATCATGCATCAGAATGTATACGCTACTTTACTGAACCCAACCTGCATGTATACGCTACTTCCTTCAAACAAACCTGTGTATACCTTCAAAACTACTGAAACCTAAAACTTCTTAATCAAGTTTGTACCAACCGACAATATATTGAACATCTATTGTCAATTTGCAGAGCTTCACACAGGCAGTAGTAGAGATCACCCTACTTATACAATCAATCAATCAGATATCAAAATCCTTATGCATTTAGTTTTACTTTCAGATCTAAGAAGACTTCATTGACAGACATCAGTAAAACAATAGAATTGATCAGATAGATTAGTAAAACCTAAAGACAAGGATTTTATTTTGTGTACGCTACTTGGAAGAGTATAACCTGTGTGTACATTGCTTTTACTAAGATGAACCAGCGTACAGATTTGTAAATATTAACTCATAACTTTGTTGTCATTTCGGACTTCAGACAAACCTAGACCATGACATTTAAAGGATAAAATAGGTGTACACCATTAGATATGGCCCAACCAATATCAGATCATTCAATGATAAGTCATTTTAGGTCTCATGATCCTTATTCAACATCGAATTCAAGGTGCACAAAATATTTCAGATCAAATCACCAACATAGCCCCTGCAACATAAAATATACTTTAGATAGAAGTATTCACTAGAAACACATTCACTTGCACACTCTCGCCTAATGATCTTCTCCTCGTTATATAGTTTTAGGCCTTTCTCAATACCTCAGACCAAAACCACTTAGGGCCAATACCTTGGACTAATACCTCGGACCAAATACCTTGGACCAAAACCTTGATTTTCCAACATGTACATGCTTTTCCTCTCGTGAGAGTGTGTGTATACATATACGCTCTTTTTGTTCTGTGTACCAGCGTGTATATGTCATTTTGATTAAGTGAACCTGCGTGTATTTCTTAAACTTCTTTACATCAACCTTTTCCTTCACCTTCTTTATTCTGATCAGTAGACCTTAGTTCCATCTTCCTATTCTTCTGTACCACTACCCTGTTACCTCTGAATATTCTTGTTGTACTGTGAGTTGCCTTTTATCAAAATTGAATTAACCTGTGAGTGAGTTGCCATTAAGGACAACACTTCTATCATAATGCCAACAGACTCCTTCCCTTGATCATCCACCTTGAAATTAAGGTTTTGACTCTTACATTTAAATTGATACCATTAAAATAACTTCTACTCTCCATAACAGACTCAAATATATTCTTATCTATTTAAAGCATACCAAACTCTTGATTAAGACTCATTAAGATTATTTCACAACCATTCAACCATGTTTTGTATCTAAGAGACTGACGGGGTTAATCTTCCTTGTCTACTCAGTCATAACTTCTTACTTGATAAAGACCAACAATAGCCTGGAGAATTAATAATAACTAGGACAAAATTCTAACAATCCTATTCTCTTGAAATCACATTATAATAGTGCATGAAGATCCATGAGAAAGCATATGAATACTATTTTGCGATGACAACTAGTTTTACTATTTCATATCATAAGTAGGCATCACATAGATCATATTGACAATTTAGTAGAAAAACACATAAATATACAAATTTCATCAGTCATCATTTATTTCTTATTGAACAGGATCTACATTACATATTTAAATTCCACAAGGGCACTTATCTAATCAATATCATTAACTGCCTACAACTAATGAAGGATAAGCCACAATTCACCCCACCATAGGCTTGGTTATACTATATTATTTCCTGTAACTAGCCACGCCTGCGCCAAACTAAGAAGCCATGAGTGTATTTCTCACTCAACAACATATGGTGGAGTCATGAAGGCCATTCTCCTTCATCAAATTGAACTCCTCAAACTTGGTAGATTAACATCACACATAGGCTTTTCTGTCCATATGGTCCTCCTTTCTATTCTCTTCCCTGCTCTTGTACCCCCATGAGTTCTTGTCACTCATTTGTATTATTTGCTCCATAAATGATCCTTCTGTCATCTTTCATACACTTATGAGTTCTCTCTTTCTTCCATCATAGGTCATCTTCCTTGATATAATTTTCCTAGCAAAATTTTCCATTAGGGTCATATTATAAGCTTTTGGTTAGACTCCAATAAGATAGTTGGGGTACAAGCCCACTAATTCCGTAAATGTGGGAGCTTTTATGACACATTCCCATTATATTTTCTCCTTGGGAAAGCTAACAATCTTATATATTATGAGTATTATATTAGCCCAATAATTTATTGGCAAGGGTTATTTCCCCAAATATCTCTTGTTGGCTTTCCTCCTCCTCATGGCTTCTCTTGGTCCATATCAAGGCTTTATGTCTTCATTAGTTATTAATAGAATATAATTACAATATTTCCAAGTATTTTAACCCATTTATATTTACTTTCCCACTCAA
This sequence comes from Pinus tabuliformis, assembly GCA_031772625.1. NCBI lineage: Eukaryota > Viridiplantae > Streptophyta > Pinopsida > Pinales > Pinaceae > Pinus > Pinus tabuliformis. Next base: position 203,018,262 of record CM062813.1, read on the forward strand.
GCATCATTAACATACTTAAATGCAATTACAATATCAATGGGGAATTAAAGGTTGGGGTGTTACAATTCATGTAGAAGAAAGTGAAGGTAAGTAAGACTATCATCTCTAGAATGGGTTATTTTAAAAGCTAGATAAACTTTGTATTTCTAAAGGTGAAAATTCCTAGCTTCTTAGAGAGGCTTACACCTCTAATGTTGTAGGACATTTTGGTGTTGGGAAGATAGCTACTAACTTACAAAGGTACTTGTACTAGCCTATAATGCAAGAAGATGTAGCACAATATATTAGATGTTGCATAGTTTTATGTATCTAGCAATCCCAATAATAAATAGGAAGGTCTATACCATCCCTTTACCTGTACCCACATGACCTTGTAAAGCATTTTCATGGATTTTGAGGGTACTTCAGCAACAATTTGGAAGGGATATGACTATTTAATTGTGGAGTTTGACATGTTTAGCAAGAAATACATTATTATGAACTATACAAATATTGTCAAAGCATAGGAAGCAATAAATATGTTCTTCTGCCAAGTTTGAATGCACTTTAGAATACTAAAGAGCATCATCTTGGAGAAGGGTACTAGATATCTCAATGCCTTTTGGACTACACTGTGGGAGAAAATGGACACCAAGTTGAAAAGGCATACAACATTCCATCCATATATAGATGGGAATATGGAAGTGGTCAAAAGGAATTTGGTGCAACTTTTGAGGGGTTACAATAAAAACCATTTAAAGACTTGGGATGAAAATTTGATCTATATTCAACGATCTTATAATAGAGAAGTCCACACTTCTATTGGTAAGTTCCCTTTTGAATTATTTTTTGTGTATTTTCCACTTAGATATTTGGATGTTGTATATGGACAACATGGAGGAGTGAGGAATAAATTATCACAGGAGAAGCATTGAGAATAGAGAATTTCATTCAAAAGATTAAGCAAATCCATTTTCAAGTATAGGAGATGATGAAGAATTCATAGGAAAAGTATAAGGTTAGACATGATAAGCAAGAACAAAGAAGTCATTCGAATTGGGAGGCAAAGTTTTGTTACAACTGAACAAGGAAAAACTATTGGCGAGAAGATAAAGGCTCTATGGTATTGTCTTTTTGAGGTATTGGATAAGGTGGGAGATAACACCTACAAACTCAATCTACCCCCATACATGCACATGTACTTAGTAATGAATGTGGAGAATTTGGATCATTAGGAGACTTCCATTTTGGATTAGGAGGAGGAGCAGGTCGTACCTACCATTGATGACTTAACATCAAATGATCAGGAAGAATTAACAAAAGACACCATTTTGCAAAATAAGTAAAAAACTACAAGACAAGGGTAGTGTGATCTTTGATATATTTGTTGATAGGAAAAATTCCAAGCAAAGAAAAATGGTACTCTAGGGAGAAGGTAGATGAAGAATTTCTTCACATCATTCAATAAATATTTCGGGGACCAAATGCCTCCCTAAATGGTTAGGTACTAGCCTAAATCCATATAACTTTGGATCTATCATGCGCTGAGAGGGATCAAATCTCTAGAGGTGCAAACCTTCTTTTTGGAGTGTTCGATTTAATGATGTTTTTTTATGTGACATCATAACAAAATTTACAATAAACCTACATCAAATTAATATTTTAAAATATTACTACTTTTGACCTATATGTCTTTAAAGATTTTAATTTATCCATAGGATATGGTTCTTCCTTTTAAAGATTCATTTTACAAATATTTAATTAATAGAAATATTAAAAGATTTTGCAGTAGGATTTTTTATTTTTTGTGTTGAATTAACCCTTTTCTTTTGATTTAAGAAATGGTATTGTCTTTAGTAAAAAGTAAAGATGTTTAAAAAATATCTAATTTGGAATTTTAAGGTGGTAAAAAAATTGTAGGTAAATTTTGTTTGGGGCCAACATTAATTATTTTTATTATTATTATTATATTATTGAAGACGTGACATACTTACACATAACCCTCAGACAGGGTTGTAGACTGTGCCTCTCAGCGCAATGATGTAGATTGTATTATCATATAATTTTTCATCTATCTTGGTACTTTTTGGATGGAAAATTTGGAGGATTTGACATGTAAGGCCCATTTTAGTGGTAGGTCCCATTTTGGAAACTTGCAATTTGAAACCTTTTGAATCCATTTTGAGGCATCAAATAGAATTTTCTAGGATTGCAGTGGCTAGAAATTATGTGCACATCCTTGATAATGAGCTATACACTGAGGCCTTTCCAACTATGTAAAAATGCCTCAATCATAGCTCATGTGCCAAAGTTATGCCTTCTGCAAGTTGACCTACCTTGTTGACCATTATGGTACAAGTGGATGCCATGTCAACACCCTATTACTCACACATGTGGGGCTAGCCACGAGTGGACTTTCATGAAAATTCTAGAAGGTCCAAAATCTTATCACAATTGAGGGTTGAATAAGTCGAAACTATACCCCTACATGGTTATCAGACTACCTTATACCAAGTCATTAGGAAGAGAAGGGGTTCCATTCTTTAACATTGCATCCTATTAAATAACTGAGAAAAAAATATGAGTGGTATTTTGTGAGGATAATAGATGAGGAGGATGCTTCTGCAACAACCATTTAGGCCATACTGTCAAAAGGTCCTGTTTATTTATGTGTGCATTTTGAAATTGCAACAAAGTGAGTAGAGAACTTAGGTCTCATCCTCTAATTGGGTTTCCCCCTGTAACACCGTCCTCCCACATCCACCCAAGTTACCATGCCAACTAGGGTAAACATGAGATGAGAGGCTACTATGATCAAATTTGACCTCCTAGGTGACCTTAAGGAAGTGAAATTGATGGAACATCACATACAACCATCCAACGCCATCAACATAACCCTTGGGAGACAAATTAGCCACTCTAACAACCTATCCTTGGGTTCCATTGTTGTTCTGGACAATTTAAGGCTCATTCACTCTCATGCTATGGGAAAGGGAGCGACCATAGACCTAAAGTCACTCTCATAGGCCTACCTGCCAGCGACTATGGTCCAAACTTGCTAGTTCTGTGCCAGCGACTTCGAGATTTAAGCAAATTTTCAGGCCCATAGCCCATGCCACTGCCCAGAAAGGTATGAAAGCTTGGAATTAAGTAAAGTACAAGGAAATAATGATGAAAAAGTAAATTTTTGATCAAGGCCTTAACCAGACCCCTACTAGCCATGACAGGAATTTCATCAAACGTATCATCGACATGTAACCTACAAGTGTAAACCACAGAGTTAAGTGTAGGGATCTCTTACTTATATGAGAATCGCCATGAACCATTGTTTCCTCATGTCATTTGCTTGCTTATCACTTATTAGGTCATAGATACAGTATCCATTAAAATACAAGTAAAAACATACTAAGATCCAAACATAGTTGCTGCCATAAAATGGACATATAACTAGCATAATAGGAACAAAATTACAATAAACATATCAGCCATCAAAATCCATATACACTAGTACATTTATACAAGAAAATCAATGGAATGAATTTCTCATTAATCAATTCAATGAACCAACTGGAGATATGACTACCACATTCCACCCGACCATAGATTGGCTGAGCCAATTCTCTCTTCAACCAATCACCCCCATTTTATATTCCAAGCATGAATGCGGATGCCACCGAAGTTCTCCGCCTACACCATGAGCAATTTGAGTGCCTCCTAGTCTCTCAGGCATTACCATGTACCCACAGTCCGATTCAGGGATCACTAGGCCCTACACCGATACATACTCTCCAGGATTTACCATGCATTCCATCCTAGAATCACTAGGCCCAACGAAGAGAAAATCCATCTGTTGGCCTTACTGTATATCCCGCCATTCACTGGAAAGGATTCCTAGTCCCACCGAGGCATACAATCTAGCTTTACTACAACCCACAGTCTAGTTCAGGGTTTACTAGGCTAGTGACTTCGTGCATCCTTAGTCTATTTTAGGGACCACTACCACCATGTGTTTGTCAATTTGGAGATCCACCCCACTCGACTTCGAATCCAATCCAGCCATCCCAAACAAACTGCATGAGAGAACCCATCTGATCAAAGCTATCAGGAAATGGCAAGGTTAGGCTAAAAATATAGTCACACCTGGAAAAGCCCATGCCATGGAAGAAAAGAAACGCATGCAATCCCATGCATGCCAAATTCAACAATGAAAATACACATGCAAGTTGATACCTGCAATGAATCTTGTTGTAGCTGCTTGATCCTGCCTTTCCTGCTTAATCTTTTCTTCCTCTTACCTTCTTTGTCTTTCTTGCTCCAATGCCAAAGTGCTCCAAGAAAACTCTAAATGTCCAAGAGTATGAGAGAGAGAGAGAATAATGAGAGAGAGCTCCAATACTAAACTAACAAAGTCCTTACACTGGGTAAGCTTTCCTACTGATCCTCATAAGCCTTTTTATCAATGAGGCCTCTATTTTCTTCAATTTCCATTATTTTCCTTCAATTTCCTCCTCACATGCAACCTATAACCTTTCACCTTACTTTTCTCCTAATTTCCATTATTTTCATAAATAATTGTGCTAAATATACCTTTTTGCCTCTTTAATGCCTTTTCCAATTTCTTTAGCCATAAACAACCAAATGAACACCACTTAGGATGTCTTGCCCAACATTCAACCTGGAATACATGTCCCATCAACTGTGGTATTTATATATTTTTACATGGAATTTTCACCAAGGTTGTTACAGAACCCTGCCCTTGGGGGAACAACGTCCTTGATGTTCAATCACACATATACCTCGGGAATCTGCTGAAAGAAGACATACTGCTCATGGAGCTTTATAACACAGGTCGATGCAGTATTTACAATGAAATATCTGCTCAAGAGAAAAGAACATCATGACAACATAACTACATACCGCATAGTGGAGCTTTATAACACAACTCATTACGATATTTACAATAATACACACATATACACATATGCATGTTTTCTCAACCAATAAATAGAAGGATATGATATTTGCATCTGCAACAAGGGAATCCATAGGCTCACACCTCCACCCTCAAAGTAATACTAGGATTCACCTCCTTCCCATGAAGTCCAGAATCCACTGCAAAGTCAAACTGCATCCAATGTCCAACGCTACGATCCCGCGTCATTTTTCCTCTCAGTGAATAGTTACTGGCTCATTGTTCCAAGGCGCACTTCCAATGTGCATCTGATTCCATTTGGAAATGCTAATGACCAAAACAAATCCATCCCGACCTTCCCTTCTTTGCTACACAATCCCTCGGGAAATTTGGTCACCCCTTCTGTGCAGTCACTCAACTTCCAAGTTCTGTTGGCATCCCCATCCCGAGCAGTCCATCCCTTGGCAAGGCTTCCTCACATCATAAGATACAAAAACCAAGGCATATACCTACCTCAAAACCATCATATCAGTCATAGTATGCTCATGGTAATCAATGGACACAATTGTGCACCACTATCCCACAATGGCCCTATTCCTGAAGTGCTTTACTAGCATATTGTTTCCTGTTTCAATTCCTTTGTTGTTGTTGCTAACTATTGCAATTGATTTTAACCACTCATTCGGGCATGTTCATGCATTCATGTTCCAAGAGCATAATTTCCATTAGATTCAAAATAAATTGAAATAATTTCAAATCATACCTCATTGGTAGCTCGTCAATAAGGTACATTTGCAATCATGTTCACTTCCTGTCACAACAAGTAAAACTAGCATATTTGACCAAATCAACATGTATAAAAATAGCTCATCAGGTTAGCTCAAAACATAACCATCATAGATCAAAATCATAAAGTACATGTAACCATCATAAACCAGAATCATAATTCACATGTAATCATCATATACCATAATCATAATTCACATGTATAATAAAGCTGAAATAAAATGTCGATAATTATCCTTCATCGGTCCTACTTCTACTTTTGTTCTTTCTATACACACACCATATCGATTGTCACAACCGAAAACACTCAGTGCCTTTTCCTCAACTAGGTGCACATATACATAGTGTGCATCACACACGCATGACATACAAATCCATGCAATACATGCACCTACACCTGACATACAACACATACACCTACACCTAGTGTATACAATACAATACATACACCTACATCCAGTGCATAACATAACACATACAGCTACACCTGGCATACAAAACAACACAATACATCTATACCCAATGTACAACACCACACAATACATGCACCTACACCATGCACATACCTAGTACCATATGCCCTCAACACAGCATGTATGACATGCACACAATACCATACGTGTACTAGTACCATACGTGTACTAGTACCATACGTACAACATGTACACAATACCACCTAGACAATGTACCACCTGCACAATGCATCATATGTACACAGTGCCACCTGCATAACATGTACACAATGCCACATGTACACTACACCACTTGTACAATGTGTACACAATACCACATGTACATATTACAACATACACGACATGTACGCGACACCACATGTACACAACGCCACATGCACGACATGTACACAATGCCACATGCATGATATGTACACAACACCACCTGCACACAATGCCACTTGTACAACATGTACACAACACCACATGCACACAACACCACTTGTACAATCATGCACACCACACCATATGTACATAGCACCATATGTAAAACATGCATGCAACACCACTTGTACATAGCACTAAATTTCCAACATGTACATAGCATCATTTGTACACAACGCTACGTATCCAACATGTGCACAACACCATATGCACACAACACCGCATATCCATCATGTACACAGTACAATATGCACACAACGTCACATATACATTGCATAGTACAATATGTACATAGCACTGCATATCCAACATCTACATGGAACCATCTATATCCAGCATTGCATATGCAATAACCACACAACACTATATGTACCATCTTGTACATAACAATGCATAAACAACATGTACACATGCTATGTATACACAACACCGCATGCGCACAACATCAAAGATGAAACCTATACAACATATATAGCATATGCACAACAATAGTACCTCATATCCAAAAGCACACTGTCTCTACCAGGAAACCTTGCTCCCAGTGTCTTATCTATGCCTATCCTAGCATGCCGCAGACCACACTACTTTCACTTTGCTGAGGTATCCCTCAATATAACATGTCCATAACATAAACATATTTATATACATGCATAAAATATAAGTTAATATTCACATGATACTGACCTAATATATTTTTCATGACTACTCTTCCCACTTGATTCCTCATATCCAGGAACTTCTTCATGTCATTCACTTGCATAAGCAATTGTTCTACCACAAGAACAATCCTTGACAACCCTGTCAAACAATGACATAAATACATGCATACATACATCATAAAATAATAATGATCTCGTCAGTCAATGTGATACATGCATACATATGTACATATAAACATTATCATAAAATAATCATGATACATGAGTCAGTCAACGTGATACATACATACATATGTACATATAAAAATTAGCATAAAATAATCATGACTCATGATCACAACATAATTACCAAATAACATAAGACCTAGGTTAAGAGAACTTCCTTTATTCATGCAACACGTGCAATATTGAGAACAAAAATCCCAAGATATCCAAGGCATCCGATGTTGGAAATACTAAGAGGGGGGGTGTGAATCAATATTCCTTTCAATTAGTATTATTATTAATCTTTCAGAGCATTAGTTAATCTTCAATTATTGTCAATGTTTGTTCAGTGATAGCAGTAAACAAAAGGAACACAAATGCACGCAGTTTTTAAGGTGGAAACCCCCTCTCGGACAAAAACCACCTGAACACTTTTATAATAATTATTTAATCTTCAACTCCAATTGAAAAGAAAGCTCCAACTTCCTAGGATCTAGAAAAGCATTCTTCTCCAGCTCCCACTGGATATATGCTCCAACGCCCTAGATTCTTCAGTAGTCAACTGAACGGATGCCCCAACACCCAATGAGCTATGACTCACCCTAGCACCACCACCATGAAGTTTTCACAGGCTTGAACTTGTTGGTGACTTCATGGACCAGCCTAGCACCACCCTACCACCCTATTGAAGAATAAAAGAAGAATGGATTCCTATACCAGGGAAAATGATCCACTTTACAATGATATAGAATGATGTAGAAGAAGAAGACACACTAGATCATAACCCCAACTATGACACAACCACCTAATGATGATCCTACATCTCTCGACACTACCTCTTCAACTCTTGGCAGATAGACACTTGTACAACTTTTACAATGATGCTTTTACAATGACTCTGTACAATGATACTTTTACAATGAATGTATGCAGTGTTGCCCACTTGAAGACTTCATGTGGTGGACTTCTCGCTATTGTTTTGCACCTTGATTGCTTCTCTTGTCATGCTACCCTTTCTCACTCTTAAGAAAATTAGATTATACATTGAGTCTTCTCTTAATGAATATATAATACCTACAAAAATTCTTCAAGAAAATACCCATGACATGATAATAGAAAAACTTACCTCATCCTGCAAAGCATATGTCAGTGCTAAACAAAAACAACAAATTAAAATACAAATAATCTAATGCAATTAAGAGATGAACATGCATATACAGAATATACTTACCTAGAGCTTACCTCTGCTGCACCTTGCTCTTTGCTACCCTAGAACATTGGGTCCTTTGTAGCCCTTGATAGCACTTGATCTAGTTTTTTTTTTTTTTTCCTTCTAGGAGCACGATATTGAATCTAATGTATCTCTGTGATTTCAAATCCCCAATATGTGATCTTCAGTCCTATAGTAGCCCTCTGAGTCTTCTTTCCAATGACACAAGTCTAACTTGATTTGGATTCTTCAAGGAAAAGTTCTGCCCAAGCTCTTAAAATGACCTAATTATGGACTAGTTCAATAGAGCGAACTTGTGCGGCATGCCACATGTCATTGTTTCCTCCTTTGGCTCTGAAATTGATACATAGAAAACCACAGTCCATGCACTATCCACCAATTTTTACAAAATTCCAAACCGCTTCTCAGAGAGAGAGTTATGACGATTTTCCCAAGGTAGCCTCCTTGAGATGAAATTCAGGAACCTTCAAAAACCTAACTTCCACATATCATATATCTGAAAATATAGAGAACCAAGACCTAAAATTCGGTCAAGACGTTCATCTGTATTTTGTCTCAAATGGCTTTTAATTTCAGCATCTAAGACTTTGCAGAAATAAAGTTATATCGAAAATTCCACGATCACTACTTTTGGAGGATATATGAGATTTCTTTTTATAGAGTTGAGAGTGGCTTCTATAGAGAATGTTGGAGGGATTTTAGGAGCTTAAAAAATTATTAATTATTGAATATTCAATGACAAAAATCAATGATAAATTCCATGCCACAACCCCATGGGTTTTAGCCCACTAATTGGGGTTACTAAATTCAATCTTGAATGACTTATAAACCGTGAGGAATTACGAGGAGAGCTATATACCAATAGAAAGATATTTTTGAGTAGAGTATTCCTATAATGATTATGAGACGAGAAACCATAAATGATGATGCCCAATGTGCCATGGAATTTCAGGGTCATCCTTTATGTTTCTTGGGTTGACATCAGTGACAACCTCAGATCATATTTAGATAACAATCTCCCCCTTTGGCATTGATGGAAACACAAGTACTCCCCCTGCGATTAGGGCACCTCTTCCTACTACCTTCTCTATCCCTTTGACATTAATGGCAAATGGTAACTCCCTCTGACACACAACCATCCTACGGACATGTACACACTTCCACTAGCCCTTTATTTTATAAATAAGGAAAATCTAATGAGAACTTTGGAGAATCCCAAGCTTCTAGCGAAGATATTCAAAGGTTTCACGAGGTAAAGGTTTAGTGAAGATACCTTCGATTTGTTCTTTTGTACCAACATATTCAAGTTTGATATTCTTTTCAGCGACTTTTTCTCTAACAAAATGATATTTGATCGGAATGTGTTTTGTTTTTGAATGCATGACAAGATTCTTGGAGATGTTGATGGCATTGGTGTTATCATAGAAGATGGGAATAGGCTTATTGAATTGTACTTGAAGATCTTGCAAATTTTGTTTCATCCAAAGGACTTGAGTACAACAAGCTGCCACTGCAATGTATTCTGCTTCTGATGTAGATAACGAGATTGAGGTTTTCTTTTTGCTCAACCATGATACGAGACAACCACCTAGATAGAATGTTGCTCCACTAGTACTCTTACGATCATCAACACTTCCTGCCCAATCTGCATCTATAAAGGCTTGAATAATGAGAATGTTTCCCTTGGCATACCACAAGCCATATTCTGTTGTGCCCTTTTGATATCAAAGAATTCTCTTGATGACAATAATATGTGATTCTTTTGATGTTGCTTGGAATCTTGTTACTTGTCCAACTGCTTGCATAACATCTGGTTGGGAGGTTGTTACATATAGAAGACTACCAATCATAGATCTATACAACCTCTAATCCACATCCTTAGATAAGTCATCTATGTTCAATTTGCAACCTGTTACCATCGGAGTAAGGATGAGTTTGAAATCTTCCATTTTGAATTTATTTAGCATTTCCTTGATGTACTTGGCTTGACATATAAATATTCCTTTCTCTTGATGAGATACTTGAAGCCCTAAGAAGTATGTCAACTCACCAAGTAAAGACATCTCGAACTCACTTTGCATCTTTGTAGCAAAGTTCTTACTTAGTTGATCATCATTGCTACCAAAGATTATATCATCCACATATACCTCAACGATTGTTAAATTATATTTATCTATTTGTACATAAGGATTGCTATTAGCAATACCTTTCTTGAACCCTTGTTGACATAGATATCCATCAAGACGAGCATACCATTCTCTGGGAGCCTGCTTGAGACCATTAGAGCCTTCTTTAACCTGCAAACATAGTCTTGTTTTTCTGATAGTAGAAAACCTTCAGGTTATTTGATGTAAACTTCTTCTAATTCACCATTCAGAAATGTTGAATTAACATCCATTTGGTAGACTTTTATTTTTCTTGAACATGCATAGTCAAGAAACATCCAGATGGCTTCCATTCTGGCAACTGGTGAAAATGTTTCTTCAAAATTGATTCCTTCAACCTGTGCATATCCTTTGCAGATAAATCTTGCCTTGTTCTTGGTAACCCTGTTCAAACTACCTTCTTGTCAATCATAGACTTTTGCCATATACTGCTACATATAATCCTCTTGTACAAAGATTAAGGAGTCAACAAGCCATATTGTTCAAAATAGTGAGTCACCTAACGGGCCATCTTGACTTGGGTCATTATCGAAGCAATTGTTAATTCCTCCTGACATTTTGCTTTTACAAATCCTGAAAGCATAACTGCTGAAACCTTGTTATCTACTTTGTCTTCCTGTACATGTTTCCTTTTCCAGACCTTCTTATTCCTGCAATATTGAGTCACGTGCCCATAGTTATGACACTTGAAGCATTCAGTGTTTTCCATAGGCGATTCCATATGATATCTACAACCACGAGTGTTATGGCCATAGTTATGGAATTTGAAACATTCAATATTTAGCCCATCTAACATGTATTCTCTTTTGACAAAATCATCATGGAACTTGTCTTGTGATCCTGCAAATTTCTCTTATGTGATTTCTACCGAAAGAATTTTCTTAATTCATTATGGATCATAGAAGCTTGAATATAGAAATGATTGTACCTATCAAAAACTTCACAATCCCTAGCCATATGTCCATAGTTAGCACATAAAAAGCAATAACCATTAAATAAACGAACATACCTGGAAAATTTTTCATTCTTCTTTGGAGGTGGTGTTGTAGTTTGTTGTGGTCCTTTGTTCTTAATTGCTTTGGTATTGTTCTTTGGAATTGCAACATTCTTCTTTGGATTTTCACTTTGATCAACTTCCTTCTTAGAATCATCCTGCAAAGTTGTGGAGATTGTACCTTCATCAACTGGAGCTTTACCATCTTTAACTGTCTTCATTTTTTCTTCTTCATCTGTCTTATCTTGTAAGTGTTCTTTTTGCAATCCCTTGAGTTTGTTGATCTCATCATGGGTTGCATCAAGTTCTTCTTGATTTTGAGCAAGATCTTCTTGAAACAATCTTTTCAATATCTTCCTTCTTTTTTCTGCCTCAACCTGTAGCTTGAGAAGAGTGGTCTTCTCTACTTCTCTGTTAAGAACCTGTATCTATTCCTTCTGCTTCTGATTTTCAATCCTGAGCTGCTTATTTATATTGAAGATGTTTCTAATTTCTTTTGCTTTTGGTCAACATCAGATATGTATCTTTGATCATATTCCTTCCTTTTAATTTCTGCTTCTTGCATTTGTTGTATGATATTGCTAATCTCTGAAAATCTTCTATTGGACTTCTCTCTTAAGGTCTTGTGTCATTGTATTATTGATTTATTCCAACACCCTTGAGCTGTTGGCATAGTTTTGGACAGTGTTTCCCTTCTTCACTTCCTTACGTAGCGAGCCTACTTCGGCTTCTAATGCTTGCCTTTCTCGATTGTTTTCTTCCGACTTCTTTTGAAATGACTCTTCAATACATTGTGTTCTTCAACTCCAGTTTTGAGACCTTAAACTTGTTCTTCAAGAGTATTGGAATGGATCTTCTCAACCTTGATCTCTTTTATAAGCTTGATTGCCTCCTTAGAAAATTTTTGTATGGTCAACCCTTCTTTTTCATTGTTTGATACCTCTTATTTATTGTGCTTGGCCATAAAAAATACTCTCTCATTGGCTTCTTCTTCATTGTTGTAGAAATTTTGAATAATTTAACACATATTCAATGGATATTATCCTGATCATGTACTATTGCGGAATATATACACAATACATAAGCTCCTCTACGTTGATCATCAATATAGCAACATCAATAACAATAAAACATCAAGAGCATTCACACATTAACACAGTATGTAACCCGGGAAAGCATCTCGCTAAAAAACCCCACACTATCTGTATATTAATTATTGAGAACATGTAACATTACAAAGTACAATTCTTATCACAAGCAATCCAGTACCAGCTCCACCTATTACACACAATACAGCTCAGATCTGATCTCCAAATCTATTCCACTGCTTGCCTGCCTCTCCAGCTCAATACCTGCTCAAGAACTGATGAGAATGGTTTACCAAACTCGTATTTCACCTGCAAAGAATCACTCACACTGTGTTGGACGTGAGCACAGGCTACAATTCTTGATTTTGGCCAATTCATTGGCATATTCAGTCCCTCTGATTGTGCAAATCATCATGCACAACTATAGTCACAACTGATAGCAATCTGATCCTCTAACACCTGTCCCTGCTGAACTGAACATGCACTGACATGCAACTGAGTTAACTAATGTATTCTATAGTTGTATTATGATTTAATAACTTGTGAATTAATTAATAACTAATTCACCCAACTCATCTCTAGTCTATTTTCCAGTTAGACTAAATACAACCAGTTTAACAAAGCTAAACTGAACACAACTCCATCAACTGCACCTCCAGTCCACTAAACTCAACTCACTTGAGTTCTAACTGAAGTCCTGCATGCAAATATTAGTCATCCCATAAGTAACCACGTATTTCCCTCTGGGATCTGCATGTACCACATCCATAGCTCATCCTGAAGTGCTCCAAGAGAATAAGATCAAGTTTATAGTACAAATATTATTATGAGACAATAATATTTGACTTTTCTATTTTTGACAGCCAGTCTAAAAATAGACTTTGATCACTCATACTGTGATCACTCACACTGTGGTCACCCATACTGTGGTCACCCACACTGTGATCACTCATACTGTGATCACTCATACTGTGATCACCCATACTGTGATCATCCCTGCTGGGATCAAAAATAGAACTTGCGCCATAATTTGCCTGCGGGCCCACTTAGTGAAGGCAACTCTTTTCACTAAGCTCCATCATCTTGTTGCAATCTCAACACTCCCTCTCGACAAGATATGGATTATCAGCAACCCCTATCCTGCCTCTGTGGTACTCTAATTTGCTCCTGGTGAGAGCCTTCGTCAGAATATCAGCATCCTGATCCTCCGTTGGAATGTATGAAAGCAACATGATCCTCCGCTGCACACAATCTCTGATATGATGGTACCTGATGTCAATATGCTTAGATCTATCATGAAATACAGGATTAGCCGAGAGTTTAATGCAACTCTGGTTATCACAGTAAATCACAGTAGGATCCAAATGAGAACCGAACAAACCAACCAGGATCTTCCTCATCCATATAGCCTCACATGCAGCCAAACTTGCTGCCATATACTCGGCCTCCGCTGAACTGAGTGCCACGGATCTTTGCTTCCTGCTGTACCAAGAAACTGTTGTCGATCCAATACTGAAGACCCCTCCTGATGTGCTCTTTCTGTCTGTTGGGCTTCCTGCCCAATCTACATCCATGAAGCCACATAGCTTCACCTCATCCTCCTGTCTGTACCATAAACCATATCCCGATGTGCCTCTCAAGTAGCGCAATACATGCTTGCCCACCTTCCAGAAGATCTTGGTAGGCTTAACCATAGCTTGTGAAAGCTGGTTAACTACATAGCATATATCAGGTCGTGTATTGACCAAATACATCAGCGACCCCACCAACTATCGATAAACAGTGGCATCCACTTCTTCTCCCGAAGTGGCATCCTCCTTCCTCCAACCTCCAGGAAGAGGAGTATCAACAGGCTTGCAGCCATGCATGTTGAACTTCTCCAGTATCTCCCGAGCATACTTGCCCTGAGAAAGAAATAGTCCACCACTGCGCTGCCATATTTCCAATCCTAGGAAATAGTGAAGGAGGCCCAAATCCTTCATCTCAAACTCTGTAGCAAGATCCTTCTTGCATGACAGTATCAACAACTCATCACCCATTAGAATCAAATCATCAACATACAGTACAATGATAAGCAACTTACCCTCCACCACAATCTGGTATAGATTAGGATCCGCCTCGCTCTTGGAGAATCCAAGTCCTGTGAAATAGTTGTCTATCCGTGTGTACCAAGCACGTGGTGTTTGCTTCAACCCATACAGTGCTCTCTTGAGCCTGCACACATGCGACTCGCTGCTAAAGACCTAAAAGCCTTCGGGTTGCTCAATGTACACCTCCTCCTCAATGACTCCGTTGAGGAACGCAGTCTTCACATCCATCTGATGAATGTGCCATCCCATCTGCGTTGAGAGAGCAAGAATCGTCCGTATGGAAGAATACCTTGCGACAGGTGCAAAGGTCTCCTCATAATCAATCCCCTCTATCTGTGAAAAGCCTCGGACAACAAATCTTGCCTTGTACTTCTCCACACTCCCGTTAGCTGCTTGCTCAACTTTGTAGATCCATCTCGAACCCACCACTGATTTCCCTTCCGGTCTAGGAACAATCTCCCATGCACTGTTTCTGACAATAGAATCATACTCTTCCACCATGGCGTCTACCCATGCGGGATCCTCCACAGCTTCCTCGAAAGAGGATGGCTCAGTCACAACACACTTGCTCATAAGAGCCATGTATCTAGTGTACCGATCAGGTGACTGTCTCTTCCTACGTTGGGCTGTAGGTGGTCCTACAACTTTCTCTGCATCTTGAGCCAGTCGCTCAGCTTCTGTCAAGCGCTTTCACCCTCTGATGGTTGGCGCTGCATGAGTGGTCTCTTCCACTCCATGAACCTCGTCCTGTGGCTGATCCACGTCCTGAAGCTCATCCTTAGGAACTAATAGCTCCTCATATGCATGCAAGTGTAGCTCCCTCTCAAGCAAACACTTCATGGCTTTCTCCTCCTAAAATTTTATATCCCGTCGAACGACAGTTTTACCACTGTCTGGCAAATACACACGATAGTTGTGGGGCGTATCAGTGTACCCCACAAATATCCCAACCTCTGCGGTCGGCTCCAACTTCTTCCTGGCATCCTTCGTCACATGCATGTAAATGTTAGCACCAAAAATCCTCAAATCAGAAAGATCAGGCTTCTTACCAGAATAAGCCTCCTCGGGTGTACTCATGCCAAGTATCCTATGAGGACAACAATTCTGCACATAAACTGCTATATTGCATGCTTCCGCTCACAAGTGAAGGGGTAGGCCCTGATCATGCAACATTGACCATGCAGCACCCATAATCGTTCTGTTCTTCCGCTCAGCTACCCCGTTCTGCTGTGGGTTATGGGGAGCTATGAGCTCTCTTTGAATCCCTTCTGCCTTGCAGAAATCCTTGAACTTGTCTGAGATGTATTCACCACCATTATCGCTCCTAAGAGCCTTCACCTTCTTCCCCGACTCCTTCTTGACCAGTGCTTTGAATTCACAGAACTTTGAATATGTCTCGCTCTTCTTCTGCATGAAGAAGATCCAGCACTTACGAGAGAAATCATCAACAAAAATCACATAATACCTGTGTTTTGCTGTCGAAGCAACTGAGAAAGGTCCACACACGTCTGTGTGAATTCTCTCAAGGATCGTCGTGGCGCGACTATCCTTCTCGTGAAAGGTGGCTTTCACAAACTTCCCCAAAGTACACCCCTTGCACTGATCTGACTGCGCAAGTGTGCCTTTAGGAAACCCTGTAGTGATCTGCTGCAGTATCTTCAAGGCTCCATGGTGAAGGTGACCCAATCTCCTGTGCCACAACTCGCCATCATCCCGGCTCACCAATCCTTCTGCCTTGCCCGCCATTGTTGCGCATCCATCTACATGCAACTGATAAAGGTTCCTCACACGAACACCTATCTTCCGGGTCTCACCAGTTGTCTTGCTGCGCAGGAAAGCCTTTCCCTCGCTGAAAACAACATCATACCCCTTGTCTTCTAACATCGCCATTGAGATAAGATTCTTCTTCAATCCTGGAACATGCATGACTTCCTTCAATATGAAGGGTTTACCAGATTCCCTCTCAAAGGAAATGGTATCGATATCGGTCGCACTGTATCTACCATCATCGCCCATCTCGATGTGTACTCCAAGATCTTTGTCCTCCAGATCAGAGAACAAATCTCTATCTCCCGTCATGTGAAAAGACGCACCACTGTCCAAGAACCACACTGATCCCATCACACTTGAAACCAAGCATGCGATCAATGAAAAATCAAGCTCAAACTGTGAGGCTAGAGCCTCTCATGCTAAAGATCCAGCAGCCTAATTGTTCTTCTTCTTCTTGCGGAAAATTAGTGGCATAGTGTCCGTGCTGGTGACAGTGAAAACACTTCACCTTGGACATATCCTGCTTCTTGCCTTTCGCACTAGACTGAGAAGCTTTCTTGCTCTTCCCTTTCTTTGCTTCGACAGCCAAAGCACAATTCTCTTCATCAACTCCCTTTGATGAAGATCTGTCCCTGGTACTTCGCCTGATCTCCTCTTGCACAAGATCTGACCATAGTCTTTCCCATCCTGGCAATTTCTCCCAACCATTGACAGAGTCCTGATAGGAATGCCAACTCTTCGGAAGACCAAGGAGAGCCAAGCTCACCAATTCCTCATCATCGACAGTAACCCTCACACTTTCTAGTTCATCTCGACACTGAGTGAACTTCGTGAGATACTTGGGAATACTGTCACCCTTCTCACATTTGATGTTTCTGAGTTTATCTTTGAGAGCCAGCTTCCTCTGATCGCTCTTGCTTTGGAATAATTCTGTTAATGATTTCCACATCAAATATGGAGTAGCCTTTCCAAGGAGGCTGGACACAATGTGATCCTTCACGCCCTCCGACAGAATCCTTCGACATTTTGCGGTCTTCTTTTGCCAAACTTCCGCCTCAGCAGCATCAGTAGGCTTTGGGATATCCGAATCTATGAACTCCTTCAGCACGTTATCATCCAATACTGCCTCCATCCTGTCCTTCCATGCAATATAGTTTGAGCTGCCCTCAAGAGCATACTCCAATCGCAATCCGTTGAAAGACATTGTTGCGTTGTCACCAACAAAACACTGCTGCAAATTCGAATTCCACCAGCAACCAACTCAACCGCCTCGGATCTAAGATTCGTGAGAACACAATATTTCTCGTACAGAGATTGACTGTATGGGCATTCACCGGATATCTCACCTTCCAAAGGAAGGATGAATCCATAGGTTACCTGGCCCGATTACAAACTCTGCCTGAAGAAATAGAATGTAAACACTTCCTGAATAGTAGATCTGATGATCAACTGCTCTGATACCATGTAGAAATTTTGAATAATTTAACACATATTCAATGGAGATTATCCTGATCATGTACTATTGCAAAATACATACACAATACATAAGCTCCTCTACGTTGATCATCAATATAGCAGCATCAATAACAATAAAACATCAAGAGCATTCACACATTAACACAGTATGTAACCCAGGGAAAGCATCTCGCTAAAAAACCCCACACTATCTGTATATTAATGATTGAGAACATGTAACATTACAAAGTACAATGCTTATCACAAGCAATCCAGTACCAGCTCCACCTGTTACACACAATACAGCTCAGATCTGATCTCCAAATCTATTCCACTACTTGCCTGCCTCTCCAGCTCAATACCTGCTCAAGGACTAATGAGAATGGTTTACCAAACTCGTATTTCACCTGAAAGAATCACTCACACTGTTATGGACGTGAGCACAGACTACAATTCTTGATATTGGCCAATTCATTGGCATACTCAATCCCTCTGATTGTGCAAATCATCATGCACAGCTATAGTCACAACTGATAGCAATCTGATCCTCTAACACCTGTCCCTGCTGAACTGAACATGCACTGACATGCAACTGAGTTAACTGATGTATTCTATAGTTGTATTATGAGTTAATAACTTGTGAATTAATTAATAACTAATTCACCCAACTCATCTCTAGTCTATTTGCCAGTTAGACTAAATACAACCAGTTTAACAAAGCTAAACTGAACACAACTCCATCAATTGCACCTCCAGTCCACTAAACTCAACTCACTTGAGTTCTAACTGAAGTCCTGCATGCAAATATTAGCCATCCCATAGGTAACCACATATTTCCCTCTGGGATCTGCATGTACCACATCTGTAGCTCATCCTGAAGTGCTCAAAGAGAATAAGATCAAGTTTATAGTCCAAATATTATTATGAGACAATAATATTTGACTTTTCTATTTTTGACAGCCAATCTAAAAATAGACTTTGATCACTCATACTGTGATCACTCACACTGTGGTCAACCATACTGTGGTCACCCACACTATGATCACTCATACTGTGATCACTCATACTGTGATCATCCCTGCTGGGATCAAAAATAGAACTTGCGCCATAATTTTCCTGCGGGCCCACTTAGTGAAGGCGACTCTTTTCACTAAGCTCCATCATCTTGTTGCAATCTCAACAATTGTCACTGTCTTCATCAGATGATTAGATATCTTTGACATTTGAGTCACCCGCATATATATTCTCAAGCTTGTCCCATACATTTTTGGTGGTTTTACAACCCAACACCTTATGATAAGAAGATTCAATAAATCCACTGATAATAATATTCTTTTCTTTTGCATCATTTACCAAATTCTTCTTACCTTTTTCATCTGCGGTTGGTGTAAAGCAATTTTGAATAGTGTCCCATACTTCGTAACCTTGCGCCAAGAGATAGACCTCCATTCTTCCTTTCCAGAGCGCATAATTATTTTCATTAAGCAGAGGTACACCATTCTTGGTATGCTCCATGATCTCCTTCCAGTTGTTAAACTGTTATTGAAGTAACTTGGCTGCGATACCAATTGTTGGAAATATTGGGGGGGGGGGGGGGGGGGGGTTTGAATCAATATTCCTTTCAATTAGTATTATTATTAATATTTCATAGCATTAGTTAATCTTCAATTATTATCGTTTTTTTTACAATGATAGCAGTAAACAAAAGGAACACAAATGCACACAATTTTTAAGGTGAAAACCCCCTCCGGGACAAAAAAAACCTAAACACTTTTCTAATAATTCTTGAATCTTCAACTCCAATTGAAAAGAAAGCTCGAACTTCGTAAAATCTAGAAAATCATTCTTCTCCAGCTCCCACTGGATGGATGCTCCAACACCCGAGATTCTTCAGTAGTCAACTAAATGGATGCCCCAATACCCAATGAGCTACACCCTAGCACCACCCTACCACCCTGAAATTTTCACGGGATTGAACCTGTTGGTGACTTCATGCACCATCCTAGCACCACCCTACCACCCTATAGAAGAATAAAAGAAGAATAGACTCCCGTACCTGGGAAAATGATCATAGAATGATGTAGAAGAAGAAGACACACTAGACCATAACCCCAACTATGACACAACCACCTAATGATGATCCTAGACCTGTCAACACTGCCTCTTCAACTCTTGGTAGATAGAAACTTGTACAACTTGTACAATGATGCTTTTACAATGACTCTATACAATGATACTTTTACAATGATTGTATGCAGTGCTGCCCACTTGCGGACTTCATGTGGTGAACTTCTTGCTGTTGTTCCACATCTTGATTGTTGCTCTTGTCATGCTACCCTTTCTCACTCTTCAGAAAATTAGATTATGCATTGAGTCTTTTCTTGATTAATACATGATACCTGCAAAAAGTTTTGAAGGAAATACCCATGACATGATAATAGCAAAACTTACCTCATCCTGTAGAGCATATGTCAGTGCTAAATAAAAGCAACAAATTAGAATACAAAGAACCTAATGCAATTAAGACATGAAAATGCATATAAATAATATACTTACCTGGAGATTACCTCTTCTGCATCATTTTGCTACACCTTACTCTTTGCTACCCTAGAAAGTCTAGTCCTTTGCAGCCCTTGACAGCACTTGATCTAGTTTTTTTTTTTTTTTTGCTTTCTAGGAGCACAATATTGAATCTGATGTATCTCTGTTATTTCAGATCCCCAATATGTAATATTTGGTCCTGTAGTATCCCTTTGATTCTTCTTTCCAATGCCATAGGTCTGACCCGATTTGGATTCTTCAAGGAAAAGTTATGCCCAATCTCTTACAATCACCTAATTATGGACTAGTTCAGTAGAGCGAACTTGTATGACATGACACATGTCATTGTTTCCTCCTTTGGCTCTAAAAATGATACACAGAAAACTATAGTCCATGCACTATCTACCACTTTTTACATAATTCCAATCCACTTCTCAAAGAGAGAGTTATGATGATTTTCCCAAGGTTACCTCTTTGAGATGAAATTCAGGAGCTTGCAAAAACCCTAATTTCCACATATCATATATCCAAAAATATATCGAACCAAGATCTGAAATTTGGTCACGATGTTCATCAGGATTTCGGCTCAAATGGGTTTTAATTTCAGCATCTTATACTTCACAGAAATAAAGTTATAGCGAAAATTCCACGATTGCTACTTTTGGAGGATATATGAGATTTCTTTTTATAGAGTTGAGAGGGGCTTCTATAGAGAATGTTGGAGGGATTTTAGGAGCTTAAAAATTTATTAATTATTGACTATTCAATGACCAAAATCAATGATAAATTCCATGCCACAACCCCATGGGGTTTTAGCCCACTAATTGGGGTTACTAACTTCAATCTTGAATAACTTACAAGCCATGAGGAATTATGAGGAGAGTTATATACTGATAGAAAGATATTTTTGAGTAGAGTATTCCTATGATGGTTATGAGACGAGAAATCATGAATGATGATGCCCAATGTGACATGGAAGTTCAGGTTCATCCTTGGTGCTGCTTGGGTTGACATCAATGACAACCTCTAATCATCTTTAGATCAACAATCCGACACCTTAGATCCATTTACTTTACCTTTTCTTTATTACCCTTCCCATGACTATTTTGTCATCGTCCATTTACCATAATGGACCCAACTAGTCCAACTGGCTGTCATAGTCTTACCTTTTGCTTCACTTACTCATGCACAAAGCTTCATCTGAGTCTTACATCACCTGTCGAGTACCATGCAACTCTCCTCGAGCTCTATTAGCTTTCCCCTTTCTTAAACAATTCCCAAGACTAAAAACAATAAAGGCAAGACAAGAAACAAACAAGAAGAAAACCATGAAAACCAATAGCAATACGACATCACAAACAAAGTGGCAAGTCCTTGCACCAAACATAAACAAAACTGCAAATCAAGGTCAGAAAATCATAAAATACCTAAAGCACAAGACTAGAAACAAACACCATGACTTAATCCCCATGGTTCCCAAGGAAAGCTCGACCTCAGCCTTCTTCGAGATTTCATGGCAACCTCTTTTGCCATGCAAATCCCTGCATCATGCTGTCATTAACACATAACTATTAGTGCATAAATAAACATGACGATACACCATTTACCTCATCTTGTTGCACCAAACACGTTGCTTACAATTGAACACATCCACTCCATCTCTTAAGGGCTCCAATTCCCTTGACAAATCCACATGTAATTAGAGACTAGCTAATATACCTTTCAAGTACATGTTCATGAATCTAGCACATATCCACATAATGTCAAACAAAATCAAGGTTAAGAAGACTTCTTGTATGTGAAGCACTCGTTCGTTTGGAATTAGGGTTTGCAAACATAGCCAAAGGAATTCTTACCCAATTCCTTTATTTTACCTTTACCCTGCTGCAACTGAGTCTTACTATATACTGTCATGTCACCCAGCTGCTAGTTATATAAACACATCAACTATTACCTTGTCATGCTAATACCAATCATGTTCCATGCAACTGCTCACACATGTCAACCACATGTTCCAAATATCGAGACAATCATAACTATCAATTTGAAATCAACTTTTACAAACAATCATGTCATAACCCATAGTCAACTCATAGTCATCATAGTCATTAGACATAATGTTGTAACTGTCACCTACTACACTTAAGTACATATCAACTGTCTCAACATGTATGTGTTAGTAAAACCATCTTAAAGCAAGATCATCGGAACACATACTCATATTGTGAAATTCATCAGACATTCAACCAGCTTGCAAACATACCATGTTAAATAAATCAACTAGTCACCAAACACTCAAACACCAAATAGACGTCATAATCAAATAACCAAGCACCAAATATACGACATAAGAAAACTCATACCTCAGTGTATATCAGAGAAGGCTATCTTGTTTGCACAATCAATCTAGGTTAGCACAATACAAATTCACAACATATCAACTCAAACATAAATTATGATATCCATAACAGTAACTAACTAACATGTTCACATCATAACCTCATAAGCATTTGTCGTTCATGCATAACAATCACATATGTATGATCAATATAGATTAGTATGACACCATATCTCAAATATGTCGACTCATACCTAAGTATTGCAACCATAACCATATGCATAAGTTAAACCAGGTTAACACAATACATATAACATCAAGATATTCAATGCAACATACATAACCATCACACATATGACTAATCCAAATTACAACATCAAGATCTTCAATGAAATAACCCTAATTTTATCAAGTTAACTAACATATAACAACAATCGGTTAACATATAACATGCTCATCAACAACATATGACCTAATCATAAAGATAACTATCATATAACAACAACAAGTTAACCTATAGCATACTCATCAATAACATATAACATGATCATCAAGTTATCTAACATAAAACAAAAATAGCAATGCATACAACCACATGTTACTACCATTCTTGACTATCTGACACATATGCATATAACTACACTGATCAACTAACATCTATCATGAATGTAACCATAACATCCAAATATGTACATAAACATAATGTATATCAACCTAATGCATATGACAATCCTTAACTTACATACCTGCATTCCAAACATACATTACCTATATGACGATCTTCTCTTGCCTCAAGGTCCAATGTTGCAGCTTCACTTTAATGATTTGCATCTCCTATTCTATCTCATTCAACACATTAGCATCATGACATACCAATAGCACCAAGGTGACCTAAATTTCATACAATGACTTCACAAGGCATGTTTGACCTACTATTCATGCATAACTATAACCAATACCACTCATGCATGACAACTGCATATAGACATATAACACTTGAGTACCAAACCATATACACATCATTCTAGCTAGAGTCCAATTATCAATGCATGACCATATCAACCACACAAACTATAACCTCATGCATGAAAACAACCATTACTCCACTGTACACATTGCCACATGCAACCAACAATATGCATAAGCAATGCCAAATCAACTACACCTATGCATAAAAACATGTAGTCAAACATAAGTGATCAATCTTGTAATCAAACTACAAGACTAATACATGTAATCCAAAATATTCAATAATGTAACCTAACATACAAGGATGTAAGTAGGTGACATAAAATCAACATATAAGCGACATATAACCATATGCAACCAGTCATGTACTCATGACAAATACATTTCGCGAAATCAATATCAAATTCTCCATGATAACCATACTACAACCCTAATCAATCATCAAGCAAATGAAACAAGAACATGAAATGCAAGCACAGGAGACACATATGCAACTGACATGCATGCATGACTAACACATTTGACCCATCCAATCTGAGAGTGGAACCATGCTCTGATACCACTCTGTAACACCCTCCTCCCACATCCACCCAAGTTACCATGCCAACTGGGGTAGACACGAGATGAGAGGCTACTATGATAAGATTCAACCTCCTAGGTGACCTAAGGAAGTGGAATCGATGGAACATCACATACATCCATCCAACACCATCAACAGAACCCTAAGGAGACAAGCCAGCTACTCAGGCAACTTGTCCCTAGGTCCCACTGTTGTTCTAGACAATTTAAGGCTCAATTGCTCTCATGCTATGGGCAAGGGAGTGACCAAAGACCTAAATTCGCTCTCATAGGCCTGCCTGCCAACGACTGTGGTCCAAACTTTCTAGTTCTATGCCAACGAAATTGGGATTTGAGCCACTTTTTCAGGCCTAGAGCCCAGGCCACTTCCCAGAATGGAATGAAAGCCTAGAAGTAAGTAAAGTATAGGGAAACAATGATGCAAAAGTAAATAGTTGATCAAAGCCTTAACCAAACCCCTACTAGCCATGATAGGCATTTCATTAAACATATCATCAATGTGTAACCTATGGGTGTAAACCACAGAGTTAAGTGTAGGGATCTCTTACTTATATGAGAATCGCCATGAACCATTGTTTCCTCATGTCATTTTCTGCCTTATCACTTATTAGCAATGTTCCACCAAGGTTCCAGGACAAGGGGGCGAGGGAGCGAGGGGGCGCAGGAGCGGCCTATGCAAAAGCTCCCTACCATTTTTTAGGAAACGTGGGGCAGCGTCAGGGTCTTAAAAATTTATAAATATAAAATATAATTTATTAATTGAGTCCACTATGACAATTTGGTTTGAATTGAAAAGCAGCAAAGCATGATCATTGATATGAATATCATTTGACATTATCCAAATTTATAATATCATATAAAATAATAAATTTAAAATTCTAATTCAGCTTGGTCAAATTCTAATTTAGATTTTGGTCAGACAGAGGGAGAGCGTCAGCTTGATAAAGTAGCCACTGAATTCTGTGAAAAGGCAAATGAACAGATCAGGAACACTGCATTGCCAGTAGAAGGGGCAACTACAATGGGTTGTCCAGCTGTATTGGATCCAACAGCTAGAAAGTTTGTTATATTATATATAATATAGACAGTACACCATATGCTGAAAGAAGAGTTTTAGTTCCAGGAGAGATGAGAAGATCACATGAAAGAGTTTCTGACAGTTTACTATCAAATGACATTGACTGCAGGATGACCATCTGCAAACCAACTTGGGTGACCAACGATGGCATGGATAATTTGTCTACCTTATTAGAGCAATGCCATGCAGTTCAAACTTCAAACTAGCAGTGTATTTCAGGGGTGAAAATAATTTTCAGACCTGAGAATTCAAGTTGAGCAACTGTGGTCTGTGTAAATTTTGTAACTGTATAAATTCATATATAACGACAATTCCTGAGATTTCTTGCTGCCCATAGTATTTTGTCATGCTTGCAATAAACGCATGTTAGTCTATAGTCCACCCAATTATTTCCCACATGACATAGGTGTTGCTTCCATAGTTTGTATGTCAAATGTTATGCAAATTAAAAACAAAAACTGAATGTCTCATATTCTTTGCCTGTCACTCCAGTTATCTCCCCACTGTGATCCAGCCATCACTTGAGAAAAAAAGGAGAAGTTTTAAAAGGGAAAATTCCTGTACGTGCTATATGGTCCAACAAATTTCCATGATACTGACCCTCTAAAATAACGCTTGTTGAAACCAAAATACAACACAAGACGTTATCCCCATATAGAACATGAGTAGCTTTGTACCACTTTAGGTCTATTATATCATAAACTATAAGCAAGGCCATTTTTTTGGGAGCGTGGGGAAACGTCCCCTACTCGTCCCCAAGTCCCCGGAGCGCGGGGGAGCGAGGAAACTAGACCCCTAAGGGGGGGGGCGAGTCCCCGTGGAACACTGCTTATTAGGTCATAGATATAATATCCATTCAAATACAAGTAAAAACATGCTGAGAGCCAAACATGGCTGCTGCCGTAAAATGAACATATAACCAACATAATAGGAACAAATTTACAATAAACATATCAGCCATCAAAATCCATATATACACCAGTACATTTACACATGAAAAATCATTGGAATGAATTTCTCATTAATCAATGCAATGACCCAACTGGAGATGGGACTACCACATTCCACCCGACCATACATTGGATGAGCCAAGTCTCTCTTCATCCAATCACCCCCGTGCCATATTGCAAGCATGAACGTGGGACTCATATACACATCAAAAACACCAATCAGTGTGGATGCCACCGGAGTTCTCTACCTACACCGTGAGGAATTTGAGTGCCTCCTAGTCTCTTAGGCTTTATTGTGCATCCGCAGCCTGATCCAGGGATCACTAGGCCCTATAACGAGACATACTCTCCAGGATTTACCGTGCATTCCATCCTAGAATCACTAGGCCCAACGGAGAGAAATCCACCTCTTGGCTTTACCGTATATCCCACCATTCACCGGAAATGATTCTTATGCCCAACAAGGCACACAATCTAGCTTTACTACAACCCATAGTTTGATTCAAGGGTTATTAGACCAGTGGCTTCATGCATCCTCAGTCTGATTCAGGGACCACTACTGCCACGTGTTTTTCAATTCAGAAGTCCACCCCACTTGGCTTCGAATCCAATTCAACCATCTGACACAAACTGCATGAGAGAACCCATCTCATCAAAGCTATTAGGAAATGGAAAGGCTAGGTTGAAAATATTCTCACACCTAGAAAAACCCATGCCATGGTAGAAAAGAAACACATACAATCCCATGCATGCCAATTCTAGCAAGGAAAATACACATGCAAGCTGATACATGCCATGAAGCCTACTATAGCTCCTTGATCTAGCCTTTCCCTGCTTGATCTTTTCTTCCTCTTGCCTTCTTTTCCTTTCTTGCTCCAATGCCAAAGTGCTCCAAGAAAACTCTATGTGTCCAAGAATATGAGAGAGAGAGAGAATAATGAGAGAGATCTCCAACACTGAACTAACCAAGTCCTTACACTAACTAAGCTTGCCCATTGAACCTCAGAAGCCATTTTATCAACGAGGCCTCTATTTTCTTCATTTTCCATTATTTTCCTTCAATTTCCTCCTCACATGCAACCTATGACCTTTCACCTTCCTTTTCTCCTAATTTCCATTATTTTCATAAATAATTGTGCCAAAAATACATTTTTGCCTCTTTAATGCCTTAGCCATTGCCTTTGCCAATTTCCTTAGCCATAAACAACCAAATGAACATCCCCTGGGATGTCTTGCCCAACATTCAGCTGGAATACATGTCCCATCGACTGTGGTATTTATATATTTTTACATGGAATTTTCACCAAGGCTATTGCACCTCCTATATTGTGTTTCCTAGGATAAATCTTATGTTCATTTGTAAGGATGGTTTATCCTTGTGCCTATTATTTCATTTTTCATATTTTAGTTATTTCATAAAAGTCAAGCAAAACTACTAATTAATTAATCCAGGATCTAAGGAAAAATTACTTTGCATGGTGTAAGATTTCAGAAGATTATAAGATCTATTGGGGCAATCTATTTTAGTGGAATATCCACGATAGTTTACAAATCAATGTGTGGCAAACACGTGAAAATGCTTCAATGTCCAAATTCTTAGTAGCATTTCCTCTTTCTTTGGTCATATAGTTAATAAACTAAAATGTCCTACGACTTTTGACCAAACTCCATTCTTCATAGTTGAAACAAAATCTAAGGGTGTTGGATATTTTTGCATTTTTATTTAGTAAGGTTGGCTAGTTTGAACTTTGGACAACTCTATAATGGTTTAGGCATCATTAGTAGATTGCATCATGATCATAAAAATAAGGGTTGACAAAAATTACACCACATATATCCAAAGGACAATATCAAACTCTACATCATCAATAAAGTTAGTTAAGATGGAAAAATTTACCTTGACCTTATATTGAACATGTACATCCTTATTCCCCTTAACACCACCAAAGGAGTAGGGTTTACAATTGGAAAACTAGGGAATTAGTAAATTTAGGAGGTATGCACTCTAAGAAGAAGTGACTTCTAAAGATGACATTACAACGCTTAAGCATGATAGAACATAGCTCAACATACATGGAGAAAACAAACAAAACTTCATTTATAGATCAATCCATAACACAATCTATGCATAGCATCAAAGTATACCTAACTTCCTTGAAGTGAGAAGACATGGTCAAATGCTTAGTAGACCACTTGGTGCACTACTTAGTTGACTCTCCTAGTTGAATGTTGAATGTTGATTCACTATCTCTAAAAGATCCAGCTATGTGATGACCCTACTAAACTTGTTTTTCCTTGAACCCCCATTAGCGGAATGCTTTCAAGTTTAAAGATATGAGATTAACTTTCCTTTACACTCAGCACCCCATAATTACAATTTCTTTTAAATACTTCACAACAATGTGAGCAACATGATCATTTGTTTTGCAATATATAAGAGGTAAAACAACATCATGTGCAAACAGCCTCAAGTAGTAAGCATGGAGTTCCGCATGCTTCATCTTATTGTGAGCAATTAAATTCTCAACTACTTGTAGAAAACTTCGATTATCACAATGCACTACATTTGACTCTTTGAATGAAAACTTAAGCTTGCCTAGAAGGTTATGAATCCACATTGCATGTGTCAACATTAACTACACCAGGATATTCCGTTTCTATGGTTGCCTTCTATAATTTACAACACTAGAACATGGGTCCAGAACCAAGGTGAAACACATATCTAGATGTAGACTTTCTATCATCTCCATCTCTTTCCAAATCCAAGTTTGTGTCATTGACTAATTGGCTCTTATTGCAACAAAATTTGATACCAAGCTGCTAAGTACCTTTGATATAACAAACATCCTCTTTGCAGCCTTTGAGTGGCTCTCCTTTGGATCATGCATGAATCGAGAGAGAGACCACACTAACGATGAAGGAAATATTAAGCCAACTATGACTTAAATAAATAAGACTACCAACCAACTCTTCATAAAAAATAACATCATTTTTTGGAGAATCACTCTCTTTAGTAAACTTTATTTTTTATTAGTAAGGTGTAGGACATAGTTTACAATCTTCTATTTTGAACTTTATTGTAGATTTAATACATTGTTCAAATTAAAAAAGAAAAATAACATCATTAAATTTGAGACTTAGATGCCAAAAAAAAAGCAAAAAAAAATTAAAATCAATAATCCTAAATGTATTGCTAACTATTTCTTCAAACCCAAAATTAAATCAACATTAGTTTGTAAGATAACTATATCATCCACAAACAATACAACAATTCAATTTTTACAAGTGCAACGAGAGAAGAAATTACACAAGGGAGTGTTTTTAAGTGCAAATTGGGAACAAATTATGCACGAGAGTGCTAGACACACCCCACTCTATTCAAAGTTGTATTAGGAGGAGCCGCTGTGTGTTCATCATCCACCAATTGCAAAACCTCATATTGACGGAGAGACTTTGCCAGTCATGATAATGAATACCAATCTACTGGAAGTCTTCTTGCAAGTCCCAACTCAAAACCCGAATGCGAATTGAAAAATTGCATTAGAAAACAAGGCTCTGAAATGGTTCATAGTAACTCAATTATGATAAATTTATAAAATATAGAACGAACTCTTTGTTAGTGATCAGGGCAGGTTAAGGATCCCATTCAACTGCAAGCGAAAGCCAAATGGTATGAATCCATTACTGAATCTGAACATGGCATGCCAGTATGCTACTATTGTCGCGCATTCAATGCAAACAGCTTCTGCGATTATTTCTTGGCCTTCAACCGGCCCGGACGGTTCAAACGGCCGCCTTGTGGAATGGGTTGGGGATAGAAGAATCAAATTGCAAAAGTAATCGCAGCTCCTGTTCAGGCACCCACTTCCACAACATTGGTATTGAAGACGTGAAAGGACTTTGTAAGCAGGGCCGTTTAAAAGAAGCTCTCGATGTTTTAAGATCATCATCTGTGCCAGTGCGAGACGCCTCAATCTACTCTTCTCTTTTGCAGGCTTGCGTTAAGAGTAAATCCTTGGCAGAGGCCAAACTGGTCCATGCCCACATTATTGCGACCGGATTCGAAACCGACTTGTTTCTGGGAGCCAGTGTTGTGATCGTATATGCCAAATGCGGAACCCTGGCGGATGCCTGCTGTGCTTTGATGGAGATGGCTCAGCAGAATGTGGTATCATGGAATGCCATAATTGCAGCTTATTCAGCCCATGGGAATTCAGAGGAGGCCTTGTCACTTTTCAACAAAATGAAACAAGGAGGCATTCAGCCGGATCACTTTACATACGCCAGTGTGGTCTCCGCTGCATCTTTGCAACATGGCAGGGAGATTCAGGACTGCATTATTAAGAGTGGGTTTCAGTTTGATGTTGTTGTTGGAGGTGCTCTCATAGACATGTATGTGAAATCTGGAATTATAGGTGATGCACGCAAAGTGTTTGACGAAATGCCTATACACAATGTAGTCTCCTGGACTGCAATGATCGCAGCTTATGCCAGGCATGGATCTGGTGACGAGGCCTTGAACCTATTTTACCTGATGCAGGGTACTAGGGTCCAGCCAAATCATTTTACCTTTGCCAGCGTTCTATCGGCTTGTACCAGTTTGGCGAATTTGGAGCATGGAAAGAGGATTCATAATTGCATAATTAAAAATGGCGTTCAGTCGGATGTTTTTGTGGGGAGTGCTCTTGTTGATATGTACATCAAGTGTGGAAGTATAAAGGATGCAGGAAACGTGTTTGACAGAATGCCTGAACGAGATCAGGTCTCCTGGACGACAATGATTGCTGGATATGTCCAGACTGGATGCGTTAACGAAGCTATGGAACTCTTCCAAAAAGTACCTCAACACGATGCTGTCTCATGGACTGCCATGATAGCTGGATGTTCACAGAATGGGCGTTCTACTGAAGCCCTGGATCTCTTTTTTCAAATGCGACAGAAGCGTGTGAACCCAAACTCTGTTACCTTTGTGAACCTCCTTCCAGCATGTGCCAATTTGGCGGCTTTGGAGCAGGGCAAGCAGGTCCACGAAGACATAGTTAGAAGTGGGTTTCAATCCGATATCATGGTGGGGAATGCCCTTATAGACATGTATGCCAAATGTGGAAGCATAAAGAATGCACGAAAAGCTTTTGACAAAATACTTGAGCCAGTTGTGGTGTCATGGAATGCAATGATTGTAGGATATGCCTTGCATGGGCATGGGAAGGAAGCCCTTCAACTCTTTGAACAAATGCAATACTCTGACACAAAGCCAAACCATGTCACCTTTGTTGGTGTGCTGACTGCATGTTGCCATTCAGGGTTAGTGGATGATGGTTGCCAATATTTTAGTAGCATGAAAGCAAGGTATAACGTCACACCAGCAGTAGAACATTATTGCTGCATGGTTAACCTTTTTGGTCGTGTTGGACTCCTGGATGAGGCCCTAGACTTTATCAACAAAATCCCAGTAAAGCCTAATGCTGCTATTTGGGGATCTTTATTTGGTGCCTGTAGAATGTATGTCAATGTGGATCTAGGAGAATATGTGGCAGAACGACTTTTTGAATTGGACCCTCAAAATTCTGCACATTATGTGCTGCTATCAAACATTTATGCTACAGCTGGAAGGTGGGATGGTGTGGAAAAGGTAAGAAAAATGATGAAAGACAGGGGGTTGAGGAAGATGCCAGGATATAGCTGGATTGAGGT
Organism: Pinus tabuliformis; assembly: GCA_031772625.1. NCBI lineage: Eukaryota > Viridiplantae > Streptophyta > Pinopsida > Pinales > Pinaceae > Pinus > Pinus tabuliformis. The sequence continues at coordinate 203,050,640 of CM062813.1, forward strand.
GAACAGCAAAGTGTATGCCTTCCTTGCTGGAGACAGATCACAGCCAGAAACAGAAAAAATTTATGCTAAGTTGGAGAGTTTGGCTGGGCAGATGAAGGAGGCAGGGTATTTGACCACCATGAATGCTGCGCTTTATGATGTGGAGGAGGAACAGAAAGAACACATTATCTGCCATCATAGCGAGAAGCTGGCCATTGCCTTTGGGCTTATCAAGACTTCCCATGGAACACCTATCCGCATTGTCAAAAACCTTAGAGTGTGCAATGACTGCCATTCTGCAACCAAGTTCATCTCTAAGATTGTTGCACGAGAAATTGTTGTAAGGGATGCTTACCGTTTTCACCATTTCAAGGATGGAGATTGTTCTTGTGGGGATTTTTGGTAGTGCCATGTGAAACGTGTAACAGGTGCAAATTTGGGGAAAAGCCTTGTATAATAACCTGCATCAGTAGTCAGGTACAAGGCATGTTTTCATTTCTACTTAAGCATAGGTTCAATATAAATTTTCAAACGTTTTCAAGAAATCTTCATATAAAACAATGCTGTACGTTGACAACATGAACCAAAATATACTAGGCTGTAACATTATAACATTTATAGGAACCCTTGCAATACAAATTTGGAAACTTGGAAACATTTGCTGACCATGAACTACAAACAGTGTGGCAATAACTCATTCTTTTTAATTATAGTCCTCGGCATCTCCCCTACTACTGTATTTAATTGCTTGGATCAAACTATGGTAGCTTAGATCCCAGGTTAAGAATGGACTGTTTGAGCATGCTATAAAATTGTTTATTATATTGTGAGTTTGTAATTGATGTTTATTTGTCTTAGAGTGCTTATGACTTCAGCTTGAAATTCCCTTTCATAAAGGATATTGGGCAATTGTTTTATTTAAAAATTGCCTTTTACAGTATCGTTTAAATCCCTTTGCTAAGAATATAGCTCGAATGATATTATAAGGTGTATGGTCATTATTCCCATTGAGAGTGATGCTATGAGTGAAACTCTTTAAATTTGATCTTGTTCTTATTTCACGAGCTTTGAGGATCAATGGAGGATATTAGATGATGGAGGATAAGGGTGACAATATATCTAAAAACACTCAAATTAGTAAAAATGTTGATTGATAATAAATTTGGACTGACTACGAAAGAGGGACTAATACCCTAACTACCTTTATGAGGTAAGTGTGTTCTTATTCAACTAATTAATTCTAAGCATGCAATTTATTTTTATGGAGTCTTGTTCAACGTGAGTGGCCTTGTACAAAAATATCAAATGACTGAAACAATAAAAAAAGACAAAGGATCGAATCCAGTCTGTTTTTGTTCTTGTTTTATGGCTGAATGATTGGGATTGAACCTGCATATTGTGGATTCACAATCCATTACCTTGGTCCACTTGGTTACACTCTCCTTGAAAAACCAACCAATGGTCTCTATCTATGATCATTTTTTTCAAGAAAGAAAAATTCTACATTTGTCTAGACAGCCAACTAACATTTGTATTTTACAAAACTAGAACTTAATTATGAATCACATACAAAGTAGCTTATAAGCATGGATACATTTTCATATACCAAAATGTTGTGTGTACATTATATCAAATTACGAGCTTATATATAATTGCATTTACAAACATTTGTGTAGTACACAACACATGCCATCCCCTTTGGAAAGCTTTCACCCCAAAGTTGAAGGACTAAATTACCATGTTGTTTCTTCGACATTTACTTGAATATTACCATATGTATGCACTTAATAGATGGAAGCTCTAAGAGTAGGCTTCTTTGACAAACTCATTAATTGTATTGCATTGAAAGTGTTGAATGTGTTCATATGGGTCCAGGTATGACTCAAGCAACATACTAGGAACTACTAAATAAAAAATGTCAGCCACATAGGAAAACTTCTTACACCATTTGTTCTTGATTGGTTTCCATTGTTTCTTCTTCCTATTCCACTAATACATTTTCCTCACTACAAATCTGTGAAAGAGAATAAGAGCTCCATGGAAGAAAAATCGGGGATTATGCTTACCTCTACAATATCGTGACACAGAGTTTCATCATAGATAGAATATATTAATTGTAGGACCCCTAAATGTGGTCCCAAAATTCCGCTCTTTTTTATTATTATTATTATTAAGACTAAATAGCCGACATACAATTTTAAAAAGAAAAATTACATTTAGATCAATTTTAATCCTTTTCAATATATATCTAGCTATACATACATTTATAAAACATAATCACAACAAATTTATAACATCAATACTCAATGTACATTATCACTTAAAATTTTCTACAATGGTACCATTCAACCAAGTGAGTGTAGAATCTTCAATGTAGGTTGTTCATGATCCTCGTTCCTAGCTTGAAGCTCCTCTAATGACCAAATCTTTTGCAATCCTAGTGCACTAGATCAAAGTTGATAACCCACTCAGTTGTCCAACCTACCAATGCCAAGATACTCTTCTTCCCTTTGGCACCTCGAACCATAGTGGGGTGATAGGAATTTGGGCCATAACCCTGATCTTTCCAAATCAACAAGTTCTTATCCACCACACTATCCAACAAGTACTCAAGATCACAATTTCACAATCACAAGATTATAATATCACAAGTTCTCAAAAGAATATATAGAATGCCATTACCACGCCCATCCAACACTAGGGAGCTCAAAGATCCCCCACATAAGAATGTCTTCTTTTTACATAGTCTTTTAGGTGAGGATTTAGATGTGACATTTTTTTCAATGCAAAAATAATTAATTATTTAATTCCATAAAGTTGATTATTCACCCAGACACATGCCCAATCCACAATTTGGCTCTCATGTAAATTCTTATTATTTTATTAAAAACTAAAGATTTTCTCACCCAAGAGTTACATGTTCCTAAATTTGCTCCTAGTTGTTCCCTTATGCCCTTTTCCCTTTTTTTCACCTTTACAATTTGTTTTAGTTATCTCATTGTTAACTACCAAGAATCCAAGTTAGTTGTGGTTATTTTCTTAATTTCTCCATTTCAAATTTAGTTATCTTTTCTAGGATTTTCTCAATTAGGTGAGGTTTTCTTAATTTTAATTTCTTTGAATTATTTATTCAAATAATTCAATTCTTGCACATATATATTTAGATTTTAGTTCACTTAATTTCACATTAATTTAACTTTAGGTTAATCCTCCTTGTAAACATTATAACTTGTAATTCAATTTTATATCTATATTTACTTAAGTGTAACTTACATCTAACCCCCTTTTAAGTATTAATTTATTAACATTAACCAAGCCATTCCATTCATTTGTTATGCTTTCTCATTAAGTTTAGTTTTCAAAGTCAATAATGAGTAACATTAGATTAACTTAGATACTCAAATAACTTATTAAGATTTTCTTTTTAATCATCCATAACATATCAATCCTTAAGGACTTATGAATTAACCACAATCATAGATTTTCTTATCCTCCATTTGGTGCCAACTCTCGTGCCATTCAAGAACCTCATGTTCCAATGGTTCCATGGGTTTCCCTTCAAACACTTGCAATCAAAGATTTCCTTATCGTCCATCTGGTGCCAAGGGTGCCAACTACCATGCCCTTCAAGAACCTCACATTCCAAGGGTGTCATAACTTTCCCTTCAAACACTAGTGATTCGAGCAGGGGAACGAAATATTGGTGGAGTGAAATTCAATAGTCTCCTCATCGCCCTTGTTGGAAGTTTCATGATGACTGAGGATCAAGGTTCCCCTTGATGCATGCCCTTCAATAGTTCCTCATAAGAGACCATATCCGTGGTCCAACCCTCACAACATCATGTAACTCTAAGGATAAGTGTGCCTTGTATTTCATCTTGAGCCATGGCTAGAGTGCTTACATGTCTGACTAGGGACACTAGTCATACCCCTTCAAAGATATATAGTCTTTTTCACCTACAAACCCACTACCCATCGATGGGTCGTTTGATCAACACTTATTAGTGCTTACAAAATTGCGGAGATTGTTGGGCTATTTTAATGTCACAATAAAAACCCTTCACAAGTCAATCCGGGGCGTAAGCTAATGAGTTGTAAACACTATATGTATAGGCAACATGAGAACTATTTTCCTCTTTAAAAACAACTAAATAATAATCTTCTATTCTACTCTTAGAAAGCAATTGAAATCTACTTCCGATGCTAAAACAATCATCAAAACTGAAATCAGATGTGCAAGGATCTAGGACCCTTCTAGGTAGTCCTTTACTTCAAATCCCTTGGCTTGGCTCTAGAACACACTCTTTCATTGCTTCAAGGCAATGTTTATGCATTCAGTTGTAGGTTGGAATAGAAAGTAAAAGATTTTAGTTCTGGACCTTAGTCTCCTGAAATCAAATACTAAAATCAAAAGTAAAGCATGTAAATGAAATCCAATACAAAACTATCCTATGATAATATATTAATGTATGTCATTGTTTGCTTGAGCAAGAGTTCTAATGTAGATCCTTAGACTAATCTAAATCACATAGAATATAAAACATCAATGAAATACATGAATACTAAACCAATCGTTATCAAACTGGTCACTTATCCTTTTACCAAACACACTTTATGGAGAAACTGTTCAGAAAGTAGATCAAACTCTAATTATCATATTAGAAACCATATTGAGTGTACAAAAGCTCTATTCAATAACAAATATGATTGTAGACAGAGTTTGGGCACAAATGATACGTTGTCACAAGTTACGGATCATTACTTAGATTACTTATACCTCTGACTCGTATGGCAACAAAATAAAATATGTTCCTAAGCTTGAATCATTTTCCACAATCAAACCAAAGAAATGCTATTGTTTATAAACTCAAAGGGATGTAATGAGGCAAGGGTATTTACCATAGAGCGTAATAGAGCACTATGTTTCAAGTCCTAGTGTTTTATTAGTCCTAAAGCAAAAAAATTCAAATGATCACAAAAAAGAATGAGATTGCCAATGGTGATTCTTGTCTCAGGGGAAACAATATATCTGATCCTTCATAACACATTTGAGATCTCAAATCATTACAAATAAATAGAAATGAATTGATTAATTAATAATCTCCTTTCAAAGTACAATCAAAACCACAGATTCAAGACAATCAACAGGATACTATAAATGATGGTGATTAAAGGCTAAAATTGGACTATATAAAAGATATAATGCTACATGGTGAAAACAACAATGAGCATTAATCCATTAACCACACACATGTTGTATAGAATAACACATTTATATACCACAGTAAACTGAAAGTGATATGAACACAAACAAAATAGAATACTTTACAATCAAGAATGCAACTGTGCGGGGTCCTTCCCATATTGGTGCCTGCTAAAGAACGATCACAAAAGATGAGAAGTCACAATGGAAACAACAGATCAAGAACTGAGTCTCATATCAAGCAAGATCATGTTACATAAATTATGTTATTATATAGCTCAGACACAAAGTTTACAAAATATAGAGCTTGATCGAAAAGATTGACTAGATTGATTGACTAGCTAGCCTGACATGGAGATTCGTGGCCATATCTATACATATTACATTGAGTATTACATCAAATTATGCCTTGGAAAGACCATGACATAGAGATAAGACATAATCCTTGGATCTAAGGGCAAAGTTACTTGTAACAGCCGAAACATGAACCAAAAGATCTTCTCTGTCTCTGTGAACTTCACCAAACCTATTGCAAACATGATGCAACCGACCACATCCCAAGTATGGTGTAGTTGTGATAAAAAAAATAGGGCTTTGTTATGGTTGAGAATATCATAGAACCATCAATGCCTTGTTTTGACTTTGAACTTGCCAAAAAGGATGCAAGCACGTGTTAGAACAAAGGTTTCCATGTTGTTGAGTACTTGACAAACTTGAATAGCGAACCCTTTGCGTCAATGGCCATGAATGCACAAACACTGGTCCACGATTTTGCTAGTACTAAAACCCTTCTATTAGTACTAAAAATGAACTACGATTCCATCATTAGTAAAACAACCTCAAAATACACTGTAGCCTAGTTAAAAACATAGGATTTTAAGAGATTAAGAAAAGAGTACATGGTCACACTATTTATGGGTATTGACAATTAATATTGTAGGTTTTGAAGGCAAAAAGAGTATAACAAATAAGAGAATAGTGTAAGGAAAGGGTGATTAGGGATGGCAATGTTGAGGACCAATAAAGACATCCATCAATATAAATCCATATAAACATATATGCTATCTTCATCAATATCAAATATCAATCATAAACATAAATCTCAATATGACTCAAATCTTCATGCTAGGGGTCGTGTCTGCAATCCTCATTTCTTGCCACATTCAAGAAATGGTCAGTACAATCTATTAAACTGATGTAACCATCATCAAGTAAACATCATCAATTATCGCATATAAATTCCATAATCAACATCATCATTATCATAATGAAAGTAAACATCATATTATCATGAAATATGGGTCTCATTGAAATACATAATGTCTAGATCATCATAATGATTGTTAAACATGATACAACCATCATCAATGATCACATATAAATTTCATAATCAACATACTCATCATAATGAAAGCAAACATCATAATATCATGAAATATGTGTCTCATCAAAATACATAATGTTTGAATCATCATACTGATGTCCTCAAAGAATAAGTCTTTGTCCACATGGTTTAACACAAAATAGGAATAAACCAAGCACTACATACAACCCTTCCTAATCCAAACTTCGTCCTGAAGTTTCAAAATAAGTAAAGGTATAATTGATGCATCTCCTTGGCATCCTCCAAGGTGGCAAAACTGGTATACTACATGTAACACCTATACTTTACCTTAACTAACCTTAGAAAAATGATATATATTTTTTGAAACATTAGGACATGTGATTCACAAAATTTCAATGCACTTAATCATGTGATTAAGTGTATTTTCATTCTATGATTATTACAATATAATATAATGCTGAAAATTATATGTCTAGGATCCTCTATCTAATAAATATTTGCCTTTCGCTTAGATGGTTTATTACTCCTATATAGTTAAATGTAAATTGGTATTATGGATCAATTTTAGGGGTTGTTTTTTGTTTAAAAAAGACATACCAAAGTAGTGTTAATTGATGTTAGGAATTCTATTCATTTGTTAATATCAACATATATAAATATTTAAGTCCCAAGTAATTTATATAGCCTTACCATTGTTAAATATCATATTATAAGATAATAAGTTTTATTAATCCACATGATCCTTATTAATAATATATAACCCATTACCACTATTGAATAACTATTATTATATTATAAGAATTGATAAACTCCTCTCATTTTTTTTATTTTTCTAATAGTCAACTATACACAAACTCTATATATAAGCAACTAGAGAAAATGCCAAAATAATATTTTGCCAAAAGCAAAGAAAGATCAAAATTTTGGAATATTACAATGCATGGTTGTGGCATGATTTTTATCTATCCTGCAAAGTAAAAATGTTCATTCAACCAATAAAGTCATAAAAGTAGGTACACCAACCATTAGAAAGTCCAAAAGTGGATGAATACGTGCTTCAATCATAGATGCATTGTTATCACATTGTTGGAAATTATGGAGAAGATTGTAAAATATGCTAACTACAAGGATGATATCTCCTAAAGAAGCCACTTACAGAAGGGAAAAGCTAAAAACTTCCATAATTTGGTGAGGTATGGATGATCTGGAAGAGATAAATTATTGCATCATACTTAAAAAAGCTACAAGCATTTTATGTTTATTATGTCTGAACTAGGGATGAAAATCGCCACCTGAAACAAGACAACAAGGAAGGATGACTTACAAGTCTTGTATAATGATCTTGAGAATCTAAACAACATTTTAGATAAGCACAAACTTACAAGAAAATTGACAAAAGGAAAAACTAATATGCTATATTTTAATAAACTGGAAAAGGAAATCTTTGCATCAAATCTCCTTAATGAACAAGGAGTTGCAAGTTGATCCATTTATTGACTTTTTACCACACAAAATAGTTTATAGCACATGTTTTAGCATACTCTTCCACCTCAAATCTAGTCATCATTGTTTTTTTTTTTACCTTTCTTCATTCAAGTTGTTAAAATGACCACCCTGAACAACTAACTTAAGAAACTCTACTTAGGGTATAAAATTTGTTGCTACTTTATAGGAACAAACCTATAAAAAAACACCAATTTATTCTACTACAAATATTCATAGGAACCAACCTACTTTATTAATTTTGCTTGCTTCTTCAAAATGTATATTAGTTGCCTATTCTTTCACGAAGTCTTCTTGCTGCTTTCGCATTCTCTAGGTCTATTATTTTCTTATGCTTTAACTAGGTCTATCAAGTGCTTATGCCTTCACCAAGTCTATGTGTTGCTTCTTCCTTCACCAATTCTACTTCTTAAAAAACCTATTGCTTTGGGCTTCTTCCCAAGAATGAATTTTCATAACATGCCACTCATTCAATTCTACAGATATAATGTTGACACTCCTACTATAGGTACCTAGGGATCTCTTCTTTATCTTTTCTATACTTCACAATCTAAAACATTTGAGAAAGAATGTTATTAGCAAAATTACCAAGCTGACCCATTTGAAACATGCTTTAAGAGCATTTAGAAACACTAAATTCCTCAAATCATATCTCTAAAATTATAGTGTTACAAGGTCTGAAATTTCTATCTCATGTACATTGAGATTTCTTTTTTGTCTCTTCCATATTTCACAAAATAAAACACCATAGAAAGAAAGTTATAACAAAAATACCAAGTTGACTTGTTTGAAGTAGATTTTATGAGCATTTAAGGAGTCTAACTTCCTCAGTGTTAAAATTGGCAACCGGGGCAAAACTTCATGTGGGTCATCTTATTCATGGCTGATAATATTTTTATTAGATTCCTCTCGTCGAGAGGTGTAGGAATAATATAAAGATCATCTGATTCTGATAAGTATTCATGGAGATATGAATTTATTTTGATTATGGAAATATTATCAAGCCGACCTACAACTCATGTAGGCTCAGAAGCCCAACAGTCGCATCTATTCAAACACCAACGTTGTGTATAAATATAAAATGACTTTTCCTCATTTTCACTCACTCTTCTCATCACATCTCTCTCTCTCTACTGCGTAGAAATGAGTCTCTTCTCTATTGCGTAGAAATGGGTCTCTCTCTCACACATGTGAAGCCAGAAGCTATTGAACCTGAAGCTGCAACTGGAGATCCAAAGATTGACTTGCGTGGCCTAGAAGATCTCCTCTTTGGAATTGCGTTGTAGGTCCATCTGGATCTCCTCTGAAAGCCGCAAATTTTGGTGGTGGAATGAAGTCAATCCGACGAACGGTTTGCAAGATATCGACTGCCCTAGTTTGAAGCCGGAAACTGTTGAAACTGAAGCTACAACTGCAGAAGTAAAGATTGACCTGTGTGGCCTAGAAGATCTCCTCATCTGAGTTGCACTGTAGGTTCATCTGAATCTCCTCTGGAAGCTGCAACTTTTGGTGGTGGAATGAAGTCAATTCGATGGTCGGTTTGTGAGATATCGTCTGCCCTAGTTTGATAATGAAGCCGCTAATGCTGATGCTATTGATCTAGGGTTTGCTACTACTGATATGAATCAGATTTATTGTAATATTTCTCTCTGCTGAATTATTGAAGATAAAAGAAGATTTGATCAAAGGGTTTCCCCACACATTTTGGGGTTTGTCCCTGGCTAGCCGCCACATCTTGTGTCTCTTGTCTTGGCTTGTTTTTTGTCGATCGTTTAATGTTCTATCTGCACTTTACTTTATGTACATGTGATTGCTAATCTGTGGAATATAATAAGAAAAAGAAGTAAACTGTTATAAGCATAGAAAATACCATAACTTAACATTGTATCGGAGCTGAGGTGAAGACAAAGCAAGAGAAAGAGAAAAAGCAATCACTGAAGAGAAGATTGGCAAGGCTATCCTAAAAGAACTATGGGGTCCTCAACACTCTTTCCTGCCGAAGACAAGCTCCGTGAGAAAGATGAATATCATGCATGGAAGACGTCTATCGATCTAACCCTAGAAGATCCAGGAGTGTTGGACCATGTAAGAGGCAATATTGTTGAACCTCCATCAAATGCATCCGCTGCTGCATGGAACAAATGGAAAACCGAAGAAGTCAAAATAGAAGATCATTCGGGACTCTATCGACAAGCACTTGGTGGCCTACATCTCTGAATTGGACACCTCCAAGGAAATCTACGATAGACTGGGAAATGGCACTCACGACTCTTGGAGGATTACCATCCGAATGGTACGTGTTTAGGACTACTCTTCTGAACTATAATGTAATTCCTGGTTTCGAGGAATTAATGGCTAGATGCATTGAAGAAGAAACAAGGGAAGAAGAGCAAGAAATGCCCATGCCTAAAGGTCCTCCTGTTGCCTTTTCTTCTCATGCTAAGAAAAGAAATAATTCCGAGACTAAATCAAAAGGAAACACTGGACCTAAGGGTGGAAGAAAAGGACGATGTTACATTTGCGATAAAGCAGGTCACTATGCAAGGGAGTGCCCTGATAGAAAGGACTCACACCGGGACGATGATCAAAATCCCTCTGATGGCAAATCAAAGGAATGACAAATTCAACAACAAAGGTAAGAGGAGAGCTGGCGATCGAGGAAGAGAACAACCATTCAAGAAGGCTAGAAAGTCCAGGATGTATTAAATGCACCTGACCTCAAAAAGAACCTAGTGTCCATCTCAGCAATGGAAGACAAAGGCTACAAGGTAACCTTCAGCAATGGCAAGGTATGTATATGGAAAAATAATGTTAAAGATGCCTTTACTCTTGGGTTTAGTGTTGATTCATTATATTAGGTCAATGGAAGTCCGCTAGGTGTCATGTCTTGTGACACAACTCTTCAATCCAAACTTTGGCATTGGAGGTTTGCCCACCTTCATTACAAAACTCTACCCGATGTAAGATAGATGGTAACAGGGATGCCCAAATTCGAAGTAGAGAAAGAAGTTGTATGTCCGGGATGTGCCGAAGGAAAGCTCAAAAGGGGACCATTCCCCTCAAGCCAAAGCAAGACCTCTGATATATTACAGTTGGTTCACTCAGGCATATCTGAGGCTGGCATTAAGAGGGAGACTACTACACCACGTACTCTTGAGCAGAATGGTGTGGCAGGAAGGAAGAACCGCACGATTGTGGAAGCTGTCTCAGCCATGCTACATGATCAAAGACTTTCGAAGTTTCTATGGGCTGAAACTACAAACATTGTTGTATATGTACAAAATCGATGCCCTCATCAAGCATTGGGTTCCAAGACTCCTGAAGAAAAGTTCATTGGTAAGAAACCTGATGTTTCTCATTTTAGCATTTTTGGAAGCCCTGTATATTTTCATGTGATGAAAGAGAAAAGAAATAAATTGGGTGCATCTGGAAAGAAGGGAATTTTCGTGGGCTATGGTGAAAATACTAAAGGCTATAGAATCTATGTAGCCGGTCAAAGGGAAGTCGTAATTAGTCATGATGTCACCTTGACGAAGATATGGCTCTCAGCAAGGTGAATAATCCTCTGACTTTGAGGAGCTCTCAAGAAGCCGACACCAGGGAACCGAAAGAAAAGGATGATGAATCAATGCCTGATGTAGAAGAACCCATGGATCCGATTGATCCTCCTCCACATGAACCTTCCTCTTCTAGGAAGAGGCGTTCATGGCTTGGGGGGCTACTTGATGATGCTGAAGGACATGCTGCACCCCGAGGAACCTTTCATGAAAGTAAGAAACCTAATAGGTATCAGGGATACCTGACCATCATGAGCACGATCATACAAAATAAGCCTTCATCATTCTCAGACGCCGTCAAGCATTAAGTATGGAAGGATGCTATGACTGAAGAATATGAGTCTATCATGAAGAATAATGTCTAGGAAGTAGTTCCCAAACTCCAGGACAAGACAATTGTTACTTCCAAATGGCTTTACAAGATAAAGCATGCAATTGATGGAAGTACGTAAAAGTATAAGGCTCGTTTTGTTGCTCATGGTTTCTCATAGAAGGAAGGTATATACTATGATGTGATATTTGCACCTGTTGCTAGATATACAACCATCCGCTCGATCATAGCCCTTGCCGCTTCACAAGGATGGAACCTACATCAGATGGATGTCAAGACTACATTCTTACACAACTCGATCAAAGAAGAGGTCTATGTGGAGCAACCCGAAGGATTTGAAATTTATGATCGAAAATCTCATGTATGCAGGTTGAAGAAGGCTCTCTATGGGCTGAAGCAAGCACCCTGAGCATGGTATGAGAGGATTGACAACTACTTGATGAAGCTGGGATTCACTAGGAGTGAAGCCGATCCTAACCTTTACTTTAAGGTTGAAGATGACAAGCCTCTCATACTGGTGCTATATGTGGATGACCTCTTTTTAACAGGTGCAGACCCTCTCATTCACAAATGTAAGAGGGAGTTGGCTTCTGAATTTGAAATGAAGGAACAAGGACTTGAAGTGTGGCAGAAGCCAAGGGAAATTTTCCTTTCTCAAGGAAAATATGTGGTAAAGATATTGGAAAGATTCGGTATGATGGACTACAAGCCTGTGACTACCTTGAGGATCTTAACTCTTAGAAGTTATATGGTAGTGATGTCGGACCAGATTTGGGAAATGCCTTTGAGTTTCATAAACTAGTTCGCATTGATGTTCTTGGTGAACCTCCATCCGAACATATGTTTTGCAGTTAGCATTGTGAGCTCATATTGGGTTGAGCCTCACTGGATCAATGCTAAGAATCTTTGAGATATCTTCGTGGCACAATTACTAATGGGTTAAGATACACTGCCGGAGATGTGAGACTACTTGGATATACTTATGCTGATTGGACAGGCAGTGTGGTGGACCGTAAGAGCACTTCCTGGTGCTGTTTCACCTTGGGATCTCCTTCGATATCCTGGATGAGCAGGAAGCAGAAGTCGATGTATTTGAGCCCCACCAAAGCAGAATATATTGCTGCTAGCATGGCCTCATGTGAGGCAGTCTAGTTGTGAAAGCTCTTTAGTAAGCTGTTTGGATTTACATTGGATACCACTGTGATTCTCTGTAACAACCAGAGGTGGGATTCGATTATTGAGGAATCCCATATTCATTGATTGCTCTAGTGGATAGACATCATCTCGGATATGGTAAGTCGATGAACAAGGAGGCTTCATCACATTAAGATGATGTACAGGTCGATACACCTTCTCAAAGCCCCGAGGAAATATCTAATCTGTAATTTTCCCAAACGACTTGGAGTCGTCAAGAAACCCTTGTACAAGGGTCCTGCATGTTGCATACATTGAGCTCTGCAAGCTCTGAGGGCTTGCGGTTATTACTGGAGCAACATACGACCACAGGGTGACTCACCCTCCCCTGGTGGTGCACACTGGAACAAGATGACTCGCTCTCTTGTGGGACAAGATGATTCGCTCTCTTGTGGAACAGGATGATTTGCTCTCCTGTGTAGCAGGATTGATGTGTTCTCCTGTGAGGCCTGGATTGATGTGTTCTCCATGGCAGCCTGGATTGATGTGTTCTCCATGGCGATTGTAGCAGGATTGATGTGTTCTCCTATGAGGACAGGATTGATTAGTTCTCCTGTCGAGGCATCCTACCCATGTAGTCTGGGACTCATGGGAAGTACCTCTCATCTGATCAATGAGCAGGGAAATGAAGTTAGGGACCATAGTAGTACCGATGAATGCATTGTTGTATCTACCGTACTCCCTACGCTAGGATGACCTCCATTGATCTGGGATCAATGATACTGGTCTGGGACCAGTGGTAGGAGTTGTACCATACTATGGCGCTGACTTCGGGTCGGTTGAGACTAGTCTGGAACCAGTGGTACATACTCCGAGACTGACTTCGTGTATGTACAATACTAGTCTGGGACCAGTGACAGTGGTACATACTATGACACTAACTTCAGGTCAGTTGAGACTGGTCTGGGACCAGTGGTACACTCTCTGAGACTGCGATATTGGTCTGGGACTAGTGGTAGGAGTGGTACTCACTATGAAGCTGACTTCGGGTCGGCTGAGACTGGTGTGGGACCAGTGGTATGGACTCTGAGACTGAATTTGAGTCAGTGGAGGATGATATTGGTCTAGGACCAGTGGAGTTGTACTCACTATGACACTGACTTCGGGTTGGTTGAGACTGGTTTGGGACCAGTGGTACATACTCTGAGACTGACTTTGAGTTAGTATGATACATCCTCGATCATTTCTTCTTCTTCATAATTCGGACAAAAGCAGAGCAGAATAGAACAATGCAAGAGCAGAGTAGAACAGAGCAAAACAATACCGATTAGTATAGGGCAGAACAAGGCAAAGCAGAACAGGCAGAATAGAGCAGAGCAGGGCAAGGGTCAGGTTGTACAGGGTAGTGAATTTGATGGATGAATAGTAATGACCAATAGACAGATTACAGATGAAGTTCTCCCTGGTTGAGAGGGAGTGTTAAAATTGGCAACCATGGAAAAACTTCATGTGGGTCATCTTATTCATGGCTGATAATATTTTTATTAGATTAATCTCGTCAAGAGGTGTAGGATTGATATAAATATCATCTGATTCCGATAAGTATTCATGGAGATATGAATTTATTTTGATTATGGAATTATTATCAAGCCGACCTACAAATCATGTAGGCTCAGAAGGCCAGCAGTCGCACCTATTCAAACACCAACGCTGTGTATAAATATAAGAGGACTTTTCCTCATTTTCACTCACTCTTCTCATCACATCTCTCTCTCTCTACTACGCAGAAATGAGTCTCTTCTCTACTGCACAGAAATGGGTCTCTCTCTCACACATGTGAAGCCCGAAGCTGTTGAACCTGAAGCTGCAACTGCAGATACAAAGATTGACCTGCGTGGCCTGGAGGATCTCCTCTTTGGAATTGCACTATAGGTCCATTTTGATCTCCTCTGAAAGCTGCAACTTTTGGTGGTGGAATGAAGTCAATCCGACGAACGGTTTGCAAGATATCGACTACCCTAGTTTGAAGCCGGAAACTGCTGAAACTGAAGCTGCAACTGCAGAAGTAAAGATTGACTTGCGTGGCCTAGAAGATCTCCTCATATGAATTGTTCTGTAGGTTCATCTGAACCTCCTCTGGAACCTGCAACTTTTGGTGGTGGAATGAAGTCAATCGACGGTCGGATTGTGAGATATCGTCTGCCCTAGTTTGATAACGAAGCCACTAATGCTGATGCTAATGATCTAGGGTTTGCTACTACTGATATGAATCAGATTTATTGTACTATTTCTCTCTGCTGAATTATTGAAGATAAAAGAAGATTTTATCAAAGGGTTTCCCCACACATTGTGGGGTTTGTCACTGGCTAGCTGCCACATCTTGTGTCTCTTGTCTTGGCTTGTTTTCTGTCTATCGTTTAATGTTCTATTTGCACTTTACTTTATGTACATGTGATTGCTAATCTGTGGAATATAATAATAGAAACAAGTAAACTGTTATAAGCATAGAACATACCATCACTTAACATGGTATCAGAGCTGAGGTGAAGACAAAGCCTAAGCAAGAGCAAGAGCAATCATCGAAGAGAAGATTTGCAAGGCTATCCTAAAAGAACTATGGGGTCCTCAACACTCTTTCCTGCCGAAGACAAGCTCCATGAGAAATATGACTATCATGCATGGAAGATGTCTATCGATCTAACCCTAGAAGATCCAAGAGTGTTGGACCATGTAAGAGGAAATATTGTTGAGCCTCCATCAAATGCATCCGCTGCTGCATGGAACAAATGGAAAACCGAAGAAGTCAAAATAGAACATCATCCGGGACTCTATCGACAAGCACTTGGTGGCCTACATCTCTGAACTGGACACCTCCAAGGAAATCTACGATATACTGGGAAATGGCACTCATGACTCTTGGAGGATTACCATCCGAATGGTACGTGTTCAGGACTAATCTTCTGAACTATAATGTAATTCCTGGTTTCAAGGAACTAATGGCTAGATGCATTCAAGAAGAAACAAGGGAAGAAGAGCAAGAAATTCCCATGCCTAAAGGTCCTCCTATTGCCTTTTCTTCTCATGCTAAGAAAAGAAATGATTCCGAGACTAAATCAAAAGGAAAGGCTGGACCTAAGGGTGGAAGAAAAGGACGATGTTACATCTGTGATAAAGCTGGTCACTATGCAAGGGAGTGCCCTGATAGAAAGGACTCACACCGAGATGATGATCAAAATCCCTCTGATGGCAAATCAAAGGAATGACAAATTCAACAACAAAGGTAAGAGGAGAGCTGGGGATCGAGGAAGAGGACAACCATTCAAGAAGGCTAGAAAGTCCAGGATGTATTAAATGCACCTGACCTCAAAAAGAACCTAGTGTCCATCTCAGCAATGGAAGACAAAGGCTACAAGGTATCCTTCAGCAATGGCAAGGTATCTATATGGAAAAATAATGTTAAAGATGCCTTTACTCTTGGATTTAGTGTTGATTCATTATATCAGGTCGATGGAAGTCCACTAGGTGTCATGTCTTGTGATAGAACTCTTCAATCTGAACTTTGGCATCGGAGGTTTGCCCACCTTCATTACAAAGCTCTACCCGATGTATGATATATGGTAACAGGGATGCCCAAATTCCAAGTAGAGAAAGAAGGTGTATGTTCGGGATGTGCCGAAGGAAAGCTCAAAAGGGGACCATTCCCCTCAAGCCAAAGCAAGACCTCCGATATATTACAGTTGGTTCACTCAGGCATATCTGAGGCTGGCATTAAGAGGGAGACTACTACACCACGTACTCCTGAGCAGAATGGTGTGGCAGGAAGGAAGAACCACATGATTGTGGAAGCTGTCCGGGCCATGCTACATGATCAAAGACTTCTGAAGTTTCTATGGGATAAAAATACAAACATTGCCATATATGTACAAAATCGATGCCCTCATCAAGCATTGGGTTCCAAGACTCTTGAAGAAACGTTCATTGGTAAGAAACTTGATGTTTCTCATTTTAGAATTTTTGGAAGCCTTGTACATTTTCATGTGCCAAAAGAGAAAAGAAATAAATTGGGTGCATCTAGAAAGAAGGGAATTTTTGTGGGCTATGGTGAAAATGCTAAAGGCTATAGAATCTATGTAGCCGGTCAAAGGGAAGTCGTAATTAGTCATGATATCACCTTTGACAAAGATATCGCTCTAAGAAAGGTGAACAATCTTCCGACTTCGAGGAGCTCTCAAGAAGCCAACACCAGGGAACCGAAAGAAAAGGATGATGAATCAATGCCTGACGTAGAAGAACCCATGGATTCGATTGATCCTCCTCCACATGAGCCTTCCTCTTCTAGGAAGAGGCCTTCATGACTTAGTGATCTAGTAATCACCCTAGGAGTGACCTCAATAAAGATTTATTTAACAGAAAGGTATTACAGACTCATGTGCTGGTGTGTGTGTTCTGTGTTATTGAAACAACGGATCGATCAGATTGCCAATACACAGAAATTTTGAATGGAAAGAAAACAGAGAAATGCAGTAAGCAGACACAAAGACACAAGCAATTTTTAATAAGGAGTTCACCCTATTCTCCAGGGCTACATCTCCAGTCCATCTTTAGTGGTGGCCTTGTTTTATTATGCCTTTGAGTAAAGAAATTACAGTACAGGGACTCAATATGAGTTCTCCTGAAGCAAATTTTGCTTGGTAGGGTGGTTCTTGGATTCCCAAAGCCACTTGGAGTACACAAACTCTTTGTTCTTCCTACCTGCTCTATGACCCTCGGTCTACAGTGGAAAGACCCAACTGTGATTCTCAATCTGGACAAATTCCTCTATGGGAAGGCTTGATTCTTCAAGCTCTCTGGTGCTCAATGCTGCCTGTGGTCAGCTTGACCCTATGTCTCCTCTGCTTTGCTTTACTGCTCTCTGTGCTCAGTCCTCCTCTCAGGGTTCACTGTTCACTATCTCTCTTGGTCACTTGGACTCTTCGATCTAAATCTCCCTTCTGATCCCCCACTCGACTGCCTCCGTTAATGGCTTTAGTCATTTGATCCTCGGCTTGTTCGTTTCCTCTTCTTCCTGTGTCGATTCGCCTGTCGCCTGTGTGCTTGGAATTCCCTGTTCGGTGTCAGCATAATGCTCAGGAAGTAGCCACGTGTCTCCATTGGAATTGCGCCAGCCCGCTTGTCGATCCGTTTCTTTCTCCATTGTGGCAGTCAACAGATTCCAAATCCTCTTAAATCGCGGCTTTATCCCCTATCAATTCCGCTCTGTCTATCGGGCGCAATCTCAGCCGTCTGATCTGGGCTCCTCTAGATCCAACGTCATTCGCATGGCGAGCACGATGGACTTTCTCAACTGATAACGCGCGATCGCGGCGGTTTTTCTCTCTCCTCTACTGCCACGCGTCGATCGCTGATTGTGATCACTCTGTTTTCTCCAAAACCTCTTACCGTTCAAGGGCGTCCCAATCAAATTGCTGTTTCCAGGCCGTGGGTCCCACCATCGTACATTGGCGCTTTTTCCTTTTTCCGCCTGCAGTCCTCTAGCTCCCCGATGTGACTGAGTGCTTAAGCCCTACCATTTCAACCCTGTTTTCCCAATGCTTAGCGCGCTAACGTGCATCGAAAACTAGCTCATTTTCCCATTTCGGGGCTCCCAGGGGCTATTTTGACCTCCAGTGTAGTCTCCATGGGCTTCGGTCAGCGTGCTTTGACCGAGGTCCTCATCGTTCCACGCCAGTTGCCATGGCCACTAGTTCAGGGTGTTTTCTATTGCTGTTTTGGATTCTTCAAGGATTTGTTCGACCTGTTTTAGTCATGGTTCTATGGCAGTCATTTATGGATCCGATTCGGATCACGGCCTCCCAACTGAAAAGCTTTTGGACCACCAAAAGTTGGTTTTCTTTTAAGCATCGATTTAGTGAGGAAATTTTTGTCTCACTTGTCCAATCTCAATCCACTTCACATTGCTCGGCTTCGAACCTTTAAGCCCAATTCTGAGGTATTCCACTTATCCACTACGCGTCATCCTTACCTTTCTGTCCAGCACTGTATCTTATTGCAACTCATTAAGATATTCTGATAGTAGATCATCAACAGAAGGCAATTGACTCTACTCTTTAGGGTCCTCAATCATTGAAGGTTCAAACAATCTCAAGCAATTTGCGTTCACAACTGAGTAGATGTGCATGTAAGCTGGTAGATCAAGGTGAAAAGCATTTTCACCAATCTTCTCAAGTATCCTAAAGGGTCCATACCTAATAGGTTTTAGCTTCTTACCTTCACCTTGCATCCTATCCTTGCTGATATACAGCCATACTTGGTCTCCAACTTGAAAACTATGCTCCATCCAATGCTTATCATGCCTAGCTTTGTACTTGGCCTGGCTCTTTTCCAGCTGTTCCTGTACTGCCTGGTGGATCTCCTGGATCTGTTCAATGAACCTAGTTGCTTTGTTCACATCACTGTGTCCATCAACCATGGTATCTTTACCAAAGACAAAATCCAAGGGAGACCTTGGTATGAAACCAAAGTAGGTCTCAAAAGGATATCTTTGTGTAGAAGAGTGTTTGGCTCTATTGTAAGCATGCTGAACATAGCACAAGTGCTCATCCCAAAGCTTAAGATGTTTGCTGCAATATCCTCTCAGTAACTAGATCACTGTCCTGTTTACTACTTCTGTCTGGCCATCTGTTTGTGGATGAAAAGTTGTGCTTTTCTTTAATTTGGTGTCCATTAGTTCCCACAAACTGGACCAAAACTTCCCCATAAATCGGGTGTCTTGATAAGATATAATAGAAGTGTGTAATCCAAAATGAACCCATACATGTTCAAAGAATAATTTTGCAGTTTGTTCAGCTGTAATCTGTTTGCTATAGGGTATCAAAATGCACATTTTGTTGAACCTGTCCACAATAACATATAGATAATCATGACCTTTCCTAGATTTGGGCAGTCCTCCAACAAAATCCATGGAAATTCTCTCCCAAGGGTGAGAGGGAACTGGCAATGGAGTGTACAAGCCTAGTTTTCTGTTGCTGGGCTTGCTTTTAGCACACATAGCACACCCCTTTACATATCTAGAAACTGTCTCATTCATTTTTGGCCAATAACAGAACCTTTGCAGCTGTGCAACTGTTTTACTTATCCCAAAGTGACCTGATATCAGAGAAGTGTGTGCTTCCCTAATTATCTTTGCTCTCTCAGTTTGTGGAATGCAGAGTTTCCCACAATGATATAAGAGTCGGTCCTTCACATGATAGTCCAATTCTTCTACTCTCTTGCCTTGACTCAAAGTTGCATATACATCTTTAAAGTCCACGTCTTGAGCATACTGTTCTATGTAGCTTTCATGTAGTACAAAATTATGCTTAAGGATGGTAGATGCATTTATAATGGGTCTAGATAACATGTCTGCAACCTTGTTATGTATGCCCTTTTTATATTTGATGACTAAATGAAACTGTTGTAGAAAACCCATCCATCTGTAATGTCTTGATTGTTGCAACTTAGTTTGGGAGTGTAGATATTGAAGTGGCTAATCAATATGTATTACTGTTTCTTTTCCCATAAATAATGTTTCCACTTTTTCACACTCTGAACTAATGCATACAATTCTTTATCATAGGTAGGATAGTTAACTACTACAGGATTAAAAGTCTCAGAATGATAACATATGGGTTTACCATGTTGTGTCAACACTGCTCCCATGGCATAGTCACTGGCATCCGTTTGTATCTCAAATGGTCTTTGTAGATCTGGCAGTTCTAGTACAGGTGCTGTACTAATTTTTTCTTTCAAGGTGTCGAAGGCTTTCTGCTGTTTGCCTCCCCACTGAAACACCTTGTTCAATCTTGTCAAAGCATGTAAGGGAGCTGCAATTGAGGAAAAGTTTGAAATGAACTTCCTCCAATACTGTGCTGCTCCTAAGAAGCTTCTCACTTCTATTGCAGACTTCGATTTAGGCCAGTTTACAATGACTGCCACTTTAGAGGGATCTATTTTCAATTCACTTCCCCCTACTATATGACCCAAATAATTTAGAGAGGTTTTTCCAAATTCACATTTTGAGAGTTTAACATAAAGTTTTTCTCTTTTCAAAACATCTAATGTCTCCTTAACATGATTTAAATGTTCTTCCCACGTTTTACTAAAAATCAGAATGTTATCCAGATACACAATAACAAAATCATCAAGAAAAGGTTTGATTACATCATTCATTAATCTCATGAAAGTAGCAAGGGCATTGGTCAAGCCAAAAGGCATAACCAGCCATTCATGCAATCCTTGCTTTGTTTTGAAAGCAATCTTCCATGCATCTTGCTCTGCAACTCTGACCTGATGGTATCCACTGTGTAAATCCGGCTTGGTGAAATAAACAACTTCCTTCAATTGATCTAAAAGATCATCTATGCGAGGAAGGGGATAACGATTTTTTATCGTTATTTTATTCAGTGCTTGGTAATCAATGCACATTCTCCATGAGCCATCTTTCTTTCTCACCAAAACGATTGGTGACCCACATGGTGATGTGCTAGGCCTGATGAACCCTTTCTCGAGCAACTCCTGCACCTTCTTCTTGATTTCAGCACTCTCTAAAGCAGATAACTTGTACATCCCAATGTTAGGCAAAGGAACATCTTGTTGCAAAATAATATAATGTACTATTTCCTTTTTGGGTGGCAGACCTTGAGGTTCTTGAAACAAGACATCATACTCTGAAACAATCTTTTCTATATCAGCTTGCTGATCAGAATTACAACCCTCAAATACATCAATTTTATCTTTTCTTTTACAACCATTAGTAAGAACTGTTTGCATGAATTTATCATTCTTTTCATCTATCCTGAGTTTATGAGAGTAAAATTATTCTTGAGCTTATGAGCTCTTACAAAGTATTTGATTCCATCTTTAACAAGTAGATACTTGTTCTCAGCTCTATAGAAAATAACCTTTCTATCATACAAGTAAGGACTTCCTAAAACAATTCCACATATATCCAAAGGAATTACATCTAACTCAACCTCATCTACAAATGTTGACCCAAAAGAAAACTTGAGTTTGCACTGTCTAGTCACTTGTAGTTGTGCTTTATCATTCAACCATCCTAATGGGTATGGCTTCTTATGAGGTGTAGTTGCTAATCCCAATTTCTTTACAATTGCTTTAGAAATCAGATTTACTTGTGAGCCGCTATTAAACAAAGTATCAATCTTTTGATATTTGGAAACAACTCGAATATGGAAAAGCTCACGCCTTTTTCTGTCATGTTCTTCATCAATAACAGATTGAGCAAAATTACTAGTAGATGCTTCAGAATTCTTACCTTTTATACATGTGGCTGCTATGATTGTTTCATCTCCCGAGTCTGACCCCAAATCTTTTTGAATAACTGCAGCAGTCGTCTTCTTCTTGCCCTCGGACTTCTTAGGTCTCAGCTCTGGATGCAGAACCCAACAATGCTCATCATCATGCCCCTCCTTTTTACAGTGAGTGCATGAAGCTTTGCCTTTTTGTGTAGTGTTGGCCTTCCTTGCTTTCCATTTCTTCTTTCTTTTCTCCTTACTTTTGCTTACAGTGGGTTGGGATGGTCCCCCAACTTCTGGATTTCCATTCTTTCCTCTTGATTCTAGATGAGTAGCTTGTACAGATACCTCATCTATACTAGTAGGATTAAACATGAGGATAGTGTGCCTCATGTAGCTGTGTAGACCCCCAATGTACTTCAAAAGAGTTTCTGGTGAGTCTAATGAAATACCTAACATCAGTGCTCTCTTTCGGAACTCTTGAGTATACCCTTGTACACTTTTCCCCTTCAACTGTCGAAGAGTTTGCCAACTCATCATGGCTTGTTGCATGTAGGCCAATGGATAGAACTGCTTTCTGATGGCAGAAACAAAGTCACTCCAGATAGAGATGGTCTTACCATGCTTCTTCACATTAGCTTGGGTTCTGCCTTCCCACCAAACCAAGGCAGTGCCTCCTAGGCATAGGCTTACCAGCTGAATCTTAATCTTGTCTGAGTCTATGTTCTGCACCCTGCAATACACATCAATTTGTCTTATCCAGTTGTCCAACTTTTCAGCATTCAATTCTTCATCATATATAGGAAAATCAAATTTAATATCTAACTTAATCAAAGATGATTTCTTATTATGCACAGTGCTACTAAGAGGTGTAGGGAAGCTTTCTTCTTTTCCCTTCCCTTTGGAGTGGTCATGGAGATGAGGTTCGTCTTCTTCTTTATCTTGCTTAGAGCCTGATGAATCCTCACCCCTATGCTTTCTAAAGTCCCTATACATTTCTTCCACCATGGACTTTATAGCTAGGAAAATTTCTAGGAATTGAGGGTCTGGCCCTACAAAACCTTCTTCTGACATTGTCTTTCGAGAATAGACTCTCCCAATTTCAGGATTAGTTTCCACCAATTCTCCTTCTCCTAATTTTAGCTTTGATCTAGTGATCCTTCATAGCTAAACCAACACAAGCGTGTCTAACCTTACAGCCTAGAGCTCTGATACCACTTGATCTAATAATCACCCTATGAGTGACCTCAATAAAGATTTATTTAACAGAAAGGTATTACAGACTCATGTGCTGGTGTGTGTGTTCTGTGTTATTGAAACAAAGAATCAATCAGATTGCCAATACATAGATGGAAAGACAACAAAGAAATGCAGTAAGCAGACACAAAGACACAAGCAATTTTTAATAAGGAGTTCACCCTATTCTCCAGGGCTACGTCTCCGGTCCAGATTCAGTGGTGGCCTTGTTTTATTATGTCTTTGAGTAGAGAAATTACAATACAGGGAATCAATATGAGTTCTCCTGAAGCAGATTTTGCTTGGCAGGGTGGTTCTTGGATTACCCAAGCCACTTGGAGTACAAAAACTCTTGTTCTTGCTACCCGCTCTGTGACCCTCGGTCTACAGTGGAAAGAGCCAACTGTGATGCTCAATCTGGACAGATTCCTCTATGGGAAGGATTAATTCTTAAATCTGTCTAGTGCTCGATGCTACCTGTGGTCAGCTCGGCCCTCTGTCTCCTCTGCTTGGCTTTACTGCACTCTGTGCTCAGTCCTCCTCTTAGGGTTCACTGTTCACTGTCTCTCTTGGTCACTTGGAATCTTTGATTTGAATCTCCCTTCTGATCCCCCATTCGACTGCCTCCATTCATGGCTTTAGTCATTCGATCCTCGGCCTGTTTGTTTCCTCTTCTTCCTGCGTCGATTCGCCTGTTGCCTGTGTGCTTGGAATTCCCTGTTCAGCATCAGCATAACGCTCAGGAAGTAGCCACGTGTCTCCATCGGAACTGTGTCACTTATCGATTCGTTGCTTTCTCCACCGTGGCGGTCAATGGATTCCAAATCCTCTTAAATCGCGACTTTATCCCCTGTCAATTCCGCTCTGTCTATCGGGCGCAATCTTAGCCATCCGATCTGGGCTCCTCCAGATCCAACGTCATTCACACATCGAGCATGGTGGACTTGCTCGACCAATAACGCGCGATCGCGGCGGTTTTTCTCTCTCCTTCGCTGCCACGCGTCGATCGCTGATTGTGATCGCTCCGCTTTCTCCAAAAGCTCTTACCATTCAAGGGCGTCCCAATCAAACCGCTGGTTTCCAGGCCGTGGGTCCCACCATCGTACATTGGTGCGTTTTCCTTTTTCCGCCCGCGGTCCTCTGGCTCCCCGATGTGACCGAGTGCTTAAGCCCTACCATTTCGGCGTTGTTTTCCCAGCGAAGCGCTAACGCGCATCGAAAACCAGCTCCTTTTTCCATTCTGGGGCTCCCAGGGGCTATTTTGACCTCCTACGTAGTCTCCATGGGCCTCGGTCAGCACACTTTGACTGAGGTCCTCGTCGTTCCACGCCGACTGCCATGGCCACTGGTTCAGGGTGTTTTCGATTGCCGTTTTGGATTCTTCAAGGATTTGTTTGACTTGTTATAGTCACGGTTCTATGACAGTCGTTTATGGATCCAATTCGGATCACTTAGAGGGCTACTTGATGATGCTGAAGGACATGCTGCACCCCTAAGAACCTTTCGTGAAAGTAAGAAACCTAATAGGTATCAGGGATACCTGACCATCATGAGCACGATCATACAAAGTAAGCCTTCATCATTCTCAGACGCCTTCAAGCATCAAGTATGGAAGGGTGCTATGACTGAAGAATATGAGTCTATCATGAAGAATGATGTTTGGGAAGTAGTTCCCAGACCCCAAGACAAGACAGTTGTTATTTCCAAATGGCTTTACAAGATAAAGCATGCCGCAGATGGAAGTACGGAAAAGTATAAGACTTGTTTTGTTGCTCGTGGTTTCTCCCAGAAGGAAGGTATAGAATATGATGTGATATTTGCACTTATTGCCAGATATACGACCATCCGCTTGATCATAGCTCTTGCCGCTTCACAAGGATGGAACCTACATTAGATGGATGTCAAGACTGCATTCTTACACAGCTCGATCAAAGAAGAGGTCTACGTGGAGCAACCCGAAGGATTTGAAATTTATGATCGAAAATCTCATGTATGCAGGTTGAAGAACGCTCTCTATGGGCTGAAGCAAGCACCCTGAGCATGGTATGAGAGGATCGACAACTACTTGATGAAGCTGGGATTCACTAGGAGTGAAGACGATCCTAACCTTTACTTTAAGGTTGAAGATGACAAGCCTCTCATACTGGTGCTATATGTGTATGACCTCTTTTTAACAGGTGCAGACCCTCTCATTCACAAATGTAAGACGGAGTTGGCTTTTGAATTTGAAATGAAGGAACAAGGACTTGAAGTGTGGCAGAAGCCAAGGGAAATTTTCCTATCTCAAGGAAAATATGTGGTAAAGATATTGGAAAGATTCGGTATGATGGACTACAAGCCTGTGACTACCTTGAGGATCTTAACTCTTAGAAGTTATATGGTAGTGATGTCGGACCAGATTTGGGAAATGCCTTTGAGTTTCATAAACTAATTCGCATTGATGTTCTTGGTGAACCTCCATCCGAACATATGTTTTGCAGTTAGCATTGTGAGCTCATATTGGGTTGAGCCTCACTGGATCAATGCTAAGAATCTTCTGAGATATCTTCGTGGCACAATTACTAATGGGTTAAGATACACTGCCGGAGATGTGAGACTACTTGGATATACTTATGCTGATTGGACAGGCAGTGTGGTGGACCGTAAGAGCACTTGCAGGTGTTGTTTCACCTTGGGATCTCCTTCGATATCCTGGATGAGTAGGAAGCAAAAATCTATGGCTTTGAGCACCACCAAAGCAAAATATATTGCTGCTAGCATGGCCTCCTGTGAGGCAGTCTAGTTGCGAAAGCTCTTCAGTGAGCTGTTTGGATTTACATTGGATACCATTGTGATTCTCTATAACAACCAGAGGTGGGATTCGCTTATTGAGGAATCCCATATTCATCGATTGCTCTAGTGGATAGACATCATCTGGGATATGATAAGTCGATGAGCAAGGAGGCTTCATCGTATTATGATGATGTACAGGTCGATACACCTTGTTAAAGCCCCGAGGAAATATCTAATCTGTGATTTGCCCAAACCACTTGGAGTCGTCAAGAAACCCTTGTACAAGGGTCCCGCATGTTGCATACATTGAGCTCTGCGAGCTCTGAGGGCTTGCAATTCTTACTGGAGCAACATACGACCACAGGGTGACTCACCCTCCCCTGGTGGTGTGCACTGGAACAAGATGACTCGCTCTCTTGTGGGACAAGATGATTCGCTCTCTTGTGGAACAGTATGACTCGCTCTCTTGTGGGACAAGATGATTCACTCTCTTGTGGAACAGGATGATTCGCTCTCCTGTGTAGCAGGATTGATGTGTTCTCCTGTGAGGCCTGGATTGATGTGTTCTCCATGGCGATTTAGGCCTGGATTGATGTGTTCTCCCATGAGGCCTGGATTGATGTGTTCTCCATGGCGGCCTGGATTGATGTGTTCTCCATGGCGATTGTAGCAGGATTGATGTGTTCTTCTGTGAGGACAAGATTGATTAGTTCTCCTATCGAGGCATCCTACCCATGTAGTCTGGGACTCATGGGAAGTACCTCTCATCTGATCAATGAGCAGGGAAATAAAGTTAGGGACCATAGTAGTACCGATGAACGCATCGCTGTATCTACCATACTCCCTACGCTAGGATGACCTCCATTGATCTGGGATGAATGATACTGGTCTGGGACCAGTGGTAGGAGTTGTACCATACTATGACGCTGACTTCGGGTCAGTTGAGACTGGTCTGGGATCAGTGGTACATACTCCGAGACTGACTTCGTGTTAGTGTAGTACTAGTCTAGGACCAGTGAGAGTAGTACATACTATGACGCTGACTTCGGGTCAGTTGAGACTGGTTTGGGACCAATGGTACACTCTATGAGACTACGATACTGATCTGGGACCAGTGGTAGGAGTGGTACTCACTATGAAGCTGACTTCGGGTCGGTTGAGACTGGTTTAGGACCAGTGGTGTTATAGACATTTTTGTGCCTTACAGTATGAAGCATGAAATGTCAATAATCTGAGGGATCCAAAGTCCCTAAACATGTTGTTCCTACCCCTAGAGGAACAAGGTCAGCAAACCACAACACTGAATATCAGTTCTCCACCTGAAAGCACTCAAAAAACAAGCTAATTCTGGATCATGTCAACTGCTCCACTGAGCATCTGCGCTGAACGTCAAGAGCTACACTGTCTACCTGCGCTGAATGTCAACTGCAAAGAAGGCTACCTGCGCTGGGCGAGTTGGGACAAGTGGCACAGTCATTCCTCAAGGTGTCAATGCCCAGGAAGCTTCCAAAATGACACTTGGCTCAGGGAATTCGACTTGTGATGAGTAAGAGGGTCTAGATCTCCAAGTGGAAGCAAGAACCTCCAAGTGGACTCAAGAACTGAAGAATAACTGAAGTGGGAGAGGACACTAGTCAGCTTCATGCCAGCTACAAGCTGACTCATCCTTTCTCCAAATCTCCTATATATAGAGCTCTCTCATGAGGTCTAGGGAGGCTGGAATCTTGTGAATGTAAGGAAGTGCTGTTGGTTTGAGTATAGAACTATTGGGTGATTTGCTTGAAGGAGGTGAAGAGGAGATTTCTTTCTGCTAGGAGGTGATGCTGGATTGGGCCTTTTATGGTTGTATCACTTCCTGAACTTTACTTCTTCCATTAATAAAGCATTTGAGGTTCTTCTATATGCATGTGTCTCAATGATGTGTTGTTATACTTGTGTATTTGATTTATTCTAATCCTTGAATCAATTATGAATGTATGCTTCTTGTAGTTTCCCTCTCTTGTTATTTTGCAGGATCTTGGTGTAGCTGGGTCAGTGAAAGAGCAAGGAGCTGGGAGCAAGCAGCAAAGAGAGAAGATTGGATCAATCATTTGCGGAAGACATCGGTTAGTGGATCTCTTCCTCCCCTCTCTTACATCTCATAAAGAAGTAATCTCGAATAGCTTTGCTTTGATTGTTGCTGAGGTACTATCACCCTTA
The DNA here is from genome assembly GCA_031772625.1 of Pinus tabuliformis. Taxonomy (NCBI): domain Eukaryota; kingdom Viridiplantae; phylum Streptophyta; class Pinopsida; order Pinales; family Pinaceae; genus Pinus; species Pinus tabuliformis. Next base: position 203,079,192 of record CM062813.1, read on the forward strand.
GAGTGGGATAGGGTCATTCCGTATTGGATACTTTTCCCAACAACAAATTGGCGACTCCGCTGGGGATCGTATCTTGTTGGTTGTTTGTGTTTTTGCTATTCATTTCATAAACACAGGGAGTACCGAATCGAACTGCATTTGGATCTTTCAAATGCAAAGTAGAGGGCAGCTACTCTAGCTCAGTTTCTGGGCATGTTTATGATTTGAAGAGCTGATCCACAAGGACTCTAAATAGCTCTTAGTGATAGCTTTTCATCCTCCTTTTCATCCCTTAGTGTGTACTTGATTGATAGCTTCTGATTTGGCCAAAAACTGTGAATTTTTTAGCAATCTGTGACCCGGAAACTGATAAAAACGAAAGTTTATCTCTTCAGTGCAGGCACTGTGAAGGCAGTCTGCATTTCAGCGCAGATCCCGAAGGGGCTACTTGCACTGAATGTCAAACTGACAGTGTACTACCTGCGCTGAACCAGTTTTGCCTAGTGCTACTGGGGTTCCCTCCTGTTTATTGCCCTGTTTTCACCCTTGTTTTTGCAGCCTGTTATCAGTCAATGTACCTATCTGAAACCAACTTTCCTTGCCACTATTCCGCCTCGGTTGTATAAAGAAACTGTATTTGTTCTTTGTGTATTTCTTATATCATTTGCAGTTTCCCATAACGAAAAGTGAACTAGTCTTGCTGTGACCTCTTAGATCTAGACCTGTGATAAGTGTCGTTTTGATCTTAAGAGTTAGTTTGTTTGCTGTTCATAGCTGATTGAGCTTTTGCTTTCGTCATATGGTTTGAATTTATATATTTCTAGTGTCGAAACAAGTAAATCTTAAGGTGTCTTTTGATTTTGGACAAGCTTTTTTGCTTTCACTTGAAATTGAATTCAAAGTTATACAACAACTTTCTTTTTTGTATTACATCAACATTAAGAAAGAGAAAAGAAATACCTGCATTGTGCATGTGCATTTTGACAGTTTGCATGTTGATTTAGGAAAAAGTGCATTAGTGTGTGCTCTATGATCTGTGTGAAAAGATGATGTCTTTCTTTTCCCTCAGTAGTTAAGATTTTCAAAGTTGAAAGATTGAAAAGCTTGCTTATCATCTTAGACTGCATTTAGGAGTGTTACTATACATCTCGTGGTGATCCATAAAGGAAAACTGCTAAACAAGATCAACCTTAAAATAAATTGAATTTACATAACAACGCATTGAAACATAACACAAACACATAGAGGTCTAAGCTAGAGACGTGTTCCGACGTCGTTAAACGTGATATCTTAGCGTTGAGTGGTTGGGTGATTCCTCCACGGTGAAGCGATAAGTATCAATACGGACTTGTGCTCCCACGTACCGCCGCGTATATATTGGGAGACCCCTATAGGAACAAAGCCTTTATCCATAGGAAACCGTGTCGGCCACCCTACTGATCGCAATGCAGTGAACACAGCATTCACGAAGATCGACCACTCGTACCGTAAAACGTATTCTGTGGTTTTGCGAAAAGTTTGGCACACCCTCTGCCTAGAACTCCAGAGTAGTTTCTTTTGGCCTTTTTCAAACTCTATAACTGAAAAAGTCCATCCGAGCATTTGTCACTTCGGGCTCGTTAAAACATCGAAGGAGACTAGAGTCATCTTTAGCTTTTTCTCGACTCTTAAAAAGTGAAAAAGCAAGTTGTGTCTAAAGCGTCGTTATAAAATTTATTTTAAATGGAACATAATCACCTCCTATTCCTGCATTGATCTGTAGGTTGAGAACATGGAACGCCCCAACCAAGGAATTCCACATGATGGAAATCCTAGTCCTTTCTCCTCTTGGGGAGAAGTTGGTGCGCCCCACATGGCCACATTGTCGCTTCCAGGACTGACAATTGGCCTGCCTATTTGGCTATTCTCAACCAATGTAGTTCAGAACACCATGGTTCTTGAACAGTCGAGTCAACAGTCAGATCAGTCTAGAGCTGCCCACCAGCCTTCTACTTCCTATAACTCTTCCTCCAATCCTTCATCTTCGCAAGGTAGAGCCGGCAAAAGCCAAGCTCCCATGGAGAAGAAGGAGAAGAAGAAGAAAGAGAAGAAGAAGAAGGAGCCTAAGGCGACTGGGGGCAAGCAAAAGACATCTGACAAAAATCCACACACAGCACAGACCGGGCCTAAATCACCATGTGTCATATGTAGAGGAGACCACTTCCATAGAGATTGTCCCTGTATTCCCCGGATACTAAGGGACTGGTCCCCTCGGTTGCACAATTCGGGAGCATCAACCTCTGATAGTCATGCTGAATGCTTACCGTCAACCAACGAAAGTGAAGGTTCAAGACAAAGAGGGGGAGCAAGATCCCCCTGCAGACTGTGTGAAGGCGATCACGCCATCCACCGTTGTCCCTTCTTAGACGAAGCGAAGAGAGTTTTGGAAGATCGTCCGGTTTCACCATTGAGACTTCCTCCTGGATACAAAAAACTCGTGCCAAGTCCTTCGTTGGTTGAGAATACAGCTGGCCCACTCAAGTGGTCAGCTGAAGCATCAGTCATTGAAAATGAACCTACTGAATCCAGACCGGACGAAAGTCCAAAGGTCGAAATGGCAGTTGACCTGGTTCTTCCTTCAGAGGTTTCATCCTCAAATGACACCGTCACTGAAGATTCATCTTCAAATGACACCCTCACTGAAGAGAATAAGGATGACACCATCCAGATTCTTTTCATCAACACAGACTCTGATGAGCGTCAGGGCAATGCGCCCATTCCTTTATCACAGGAAGGAACATCGTCAGGGTCATATCCGGCCGTGTATTCGGTCCCACCACCAAGCAACCTGGTTGTATCCTTTGATTGGAACCAACTAGGCAGACCCCGGTTGCCAGCCAGTATACCATTCAGAATCATAGTCCAAATCTACAGAATGGTAATGGCTGGAACTATCATTGATGAGGGGGCATCTGTGAGTATCCTTTCCTCTATTGCTTGGAAAGCACTGGGTTCCCCGACGCTTTTGCCTGAGATAAGAAATCTCTCGGGTTTTGATAAAGGAACCAGTCGACCATTAGGGATCCTCCCCAATGTACCTGTTACATTGAAAGGGAAGACCGTTCAAATGAACGTGATGGTCGTTCAAGGACCCTTGGATTATAACCTACTCCTTGGAGGAGACTATATATATTGCATGGGAGCTATAGTCTCCTCACTCTTTAGAGTAATGTGTTTTCCACACGAAGGAAGAATGGTCAAGCTCGTAGACCAACTTTCATTTCCGGGATCACGCATCGCAAATAGTCACATACCAACCTTGAATGGTCTATTCAATCAAGAAATGTCTCCACCCCCAGTCCTCCTTCCCGATGAGTGCGAGTGATTCGTAAAGATGGGACTGGAACCCAGGGGGCATGCATCCTGGTCTGCTTCGGGCAGAGGAAACCCTGGGTATAAGGTAGAATTTCCGCGAAAGAATATGACTAGTCCGTACCCCGTCCGTGGATGGAAGAGGGGTTGTTCTAGAATAGGATTCTTTTGTCAAGGTTACTTGTTTGACAAAGGTCATTCACCATTGTCTACTTCGGTAGATAGTGCCGAGGAAATGTTTTAGTTTGAAGGTGTTAACGAAACAATCTTTGGGTAACCAGAAAGAGGCCAGCCTCACCCTTTAAAACAGATGTTTTATCGGATAAGTAGGGGCAGCCTTGAAATTGTACTTTGTACCTGGGGGCATGCAAACCTTTTGGAGTGCAAGCTAAGAGCGGTTATTTATCTGTTTTTGGGATTAGCCGTTTCCGAACTTGCATAAAGAAAGGATGAGAGGGAGCATAGCTTATGTAAGGCGCGAGCTCTATAAAAAATGGGATCTTACAGGAGACATTCTTATCTTATGACTGGTATGATCGAGCAGTTTTACCGCGGAATTTATGCTCGTTAAAAAATAGAAAAGCGAGATCCGAGCAGTTTTAGCACATAGTTCATGCTCGTTAAAAAATAAAGATTGAGCAGTCAAGCTCATTAAAAAATGAACATACCCGGGTAAATAACCACTGTGATCGTAAATTTATTAGCCATAAAAAGCCTTGGTCGTGTTTGCACCTGCCACCTCCATTCCATTTGGCCAAATCGTTCACCCCCATATGATTGTTTACCCATTTTGAGGAACAGCTGCGAAGAGTGATTTCACTTAGCCATCCTTGTGACACTGCCGTGATTGGAAAATTCCAACCTGTACCTGGAATCTGCTGCTATCCCTGTTTATCACTCGTTCCTCAAAAGACGAGTCTTCTTTGAGCTCTTTTCAATTGACTCGTAAAATATGAAAAGTTTGCCGAGTTTTGGCCTTCCAGCTCGTTAAAATGACCGGAAGAGCTATCCCTCCTCTAGATTTAATCTTTTTGGACCTGAAGGATTATTACACAAAAAGGTCGAGCGCTTGTATTCGGCTCGTTAAAGTTATCGAAAAATCATCCCTTCTGTATTGTTTTATACTTTTTCGGACTTGAGGGATTAGATGACGAAAAAGGAATTTTGGAGTTAACTTTCTGTACCTTTTCAGACTCTCTAAAAATGAAAAGGACCGAGTTTTCCTTGTCGTTAGACTCGTTAAAATGATTAAATAGCGACAAACTTGTCTTTAGACGAGAACGAGTTTCCCTATCGCTAGGCTCGTTAAAACATAGCGATGGGCTTGCCCGAAGGGCAGGTTATAGAACAAGCATATGTTATCCTCCTCAAGCTTGACAAAAATAAAGAGGTACTGGTCAGAAATGACTGGGGAAAAATTGGGAGAACCTCAAAGCTTTAATGGTAGCAAGTCGCTCTTGAACATGACACTTTTCCTCCGTATCACATCGGGTTGGGTTGTTTCATTCACCGGTCTCATCACCATGGTCTTCGCCAAACCATCCACTTTTGGGGTAATGCTACCGATCCATCGCATCAGTGTCGTTATATGTTCAAGAGATGTTGTTCAGAAAGAGTCAACCGTGTCCCATCCACTACCATACATTATGCTTCATCCACCCATGATCGCCACCCTGAATCATATTTCACAGATTGTTTTCACCTCCACTAAAATCATTAGCTCCGTTCCGTGTCACTGATGTGGGATTCATTAACGCCCTCCTTTGACGGATCGCTTCTTGTCGACTTCAGCTCATTATCCAAGAAGTTGATCTAGGAACAACCCCTTCAGTACTTTGAAGCTTGCATGCCTCAATGGCAAGTTTCTCACTTCCGGCGACAGGTATACATCAATGGCCTTCGACCAGAAGATTTTGCGTGGTGTTCGACGCCAAGTCCTTTATTCACACCACGTGAATTGTACTGCAGTACCTTGAGGGTCATTATCATTATCGGTGATTCCTCTCGCGCTTGTTAACGGTTTACATTATTGACCGGTAATCAAGCGATGTCTTTCCATGTTCGACTTCAGCGCAATTCTCACATGGATCGACTTGTACTTAGAGTGAAGATCGAACGAGTTTGAAGACCCCGGATCTAGTTTCATCCATCCGGGCTGCGATATATATTCAGGAAATATAAAGACATTTGATATGTACATCATTGCAGCAGATGATCATCCTACTCAAAGGATGATAATTTCAGCAGAGAATTATCAGTCTACCATCAGACGATCGTCTGTTCTATGTACCAAAATGAATTTATAAAGCTGAGCATGGGAATGCCCGCCTCAGCTAGATCATGAAAGCAGAATGAAAAAATAATGTATTGTATTGTATTGTATTACAGGTCACCTCTCAGCGATTGAATGAACTTCGGATCCTCCTGATAAAGCATTTCACCCGATAAACGACCTCATACTTTAGGGGGCAACTGTTATAGACATTTTTGTGCCTTACAGCATGAAGCATGAAATGTCAATAATCTGAGGGATCCAAAGTCCCTAAACATGTTGTTCCTACCCCTAGAGGAACAAGGTCAGCAAACCACAACACTGAATATCAGTTCTCCACCTGAAAACACTCAAAAAACAAGCTAATTCTGGATCATGTCAACTGCTCCACTGAGCATCTGCGCTGAATGTCAAGAGCTACACTGTCTACCTGCGCTGAATGTCAACTGCAAAGAAGGCTACCTGCGCTGGGCGAGTTGGGACAAGTGGCACAGTCATTCCTCAAGGTGTCAATGCCCAGGAAGCTTCCAAAATGACACTTGGATCAGGGAATTCGACTTGTGATGAGTAAGAGGGTCTAGATCTCCAAGTGGAAGCAAGAACCTCCAAGTGGACTCAAGAACTGAAGAATAACTGAAGTGGGAGAGGACACTAGTCAGCTTCATGCCAGCTACAAGCTGACTCATCCTTTCTCCAAATCTCCTATATATAGAGCTCTCTCATGAGGTCTAGGGAGGCTGGAATCTTGTGAATGTAAGGAAGTGTTGTTGGTTTGAGTATAGAACTATTGGGTGATTTGCTTGAAGGAGGTGAAGAGGAGATTTCTTTCTGCTGGGAGGTGATGCTGGATTGGGCCTTTTATGGTTGTATCACTTCCTGAACTTTACTTCTTCCATTAATAAAGCATTTGAGGTTCTTCTATATGCATGTGTCTCAATGATGTGTTGTTATACTTGTGTATTTGATTTATTCTAATCCTTGAATCAATTATGAATGTATGCTTCTTGTAGTTTCCCTCTCTTGTTATTTTGCAGGATCTTGGTGTAGCTGGGTCAGTGAAAGAGCAAGGAGCTGGGAGCAAGCAGCAAAGAGAGAAGATTGGATCAATCATTAGCGGAAGACATCGGTTAGTGGATCTCTTCCTCCCCTCTCTTACATCTCATAAAGAAGTAATCTCGAATAGCTTTGCTTTGATTGTTGCTGAGGTACTATCACCCTTAGAGTGGGATAGGGTCATTCTGTATTGGATACTTTTCCCAACAACAAGTGGTACGCACTCTGAGACTGATTTGAGTCAGTGGAGGATGATACTAGTCTGGGACCAGTGGAGTTGTACACACTATGACGCTGACTACGGGTTGGTTGAGACAGGTCTGGGACCAATGGTACATACTCTGAGACTGACTTTGAGTCAGTATGATACATCCTCGATCATTTCTTCTTCTTCATAATTCGGACAAAAGCAGAGCAGGACAGAGCAATGCAAGAGCAGAGCAGAATAGAGCAAAACAATACCGATCAGTATAGGCCAGAACAAGACAAAGCAGAACAAGAAGAATAGAGCAGAGCAGGGCAAGGGTCGGGCTATACAGGGTAGTGCATTTGATGGATGAATAGTAACTACCAATAGACAGATTGTAGATGAAGTTCTCCCTAGTTGAGAGGGAGTGTTAAAATTGGCAACCAGGGAAAAACTTCATGTGGGTCATCTTATTCATGGCTGATAATATTTTTATTAGATTTCTCTCGTCAAGAGGTGTAGGATTGATATAAAGATCATCTGATTCCGATAAGTATTCATGGAGATATGAATTTATTTTGATTATGGAATTATTATCAAGCCGACCTACAACTCATGTAGGCTTAGAAGCCCAACCGTCGCATCTATTCAAACACAAACGTTGTCTATAAATATAAGAGGACTTTTCCTCATTTGTAATCACTCTTCTCATCACATCTCTCTCTCTCTACTGCGCAAAAATGAGTCTCTTCTCTACTGCGCAAAAATGGGTCTCTCTCTCACACATGTGAAGCCGGAAGCTGATGAACCTGAAGCTGCAACTGCAGATCCAAAGATTGACCTACATGGCCTAGAATATCTCCTCTTTGGAATTGTGCTGTAGGTCCATCTGGATCTCCTCTGAAAGCCACAACTTTTCATGGTGGAATGAAGTCAATCTGACAAACAGTTTGCAAGATATCGACTGCCCTAGTTTGAAGCTGGAAACTGCTGAAACTGAAGCTGCAACTGCAGAAGTAAATATTGACTTGCGTGGCCTAGAAGATCTCCTCATCTGAACTGTGCTGTAGGTTCATCTGAACCTCCTTTGGAAGCTGCAACTTTTGGTGGTTGAATGAAGTCAATCTGATGGTCGGTTTGTGAGATATCGTCTGCCCTAGTTTGATAAAGAAGCTACTAATGCTGATGCTGTTGATCTAGGGTTTGCTACTGCTGATATGAATCAGATTTATTGTACTATTTCTCTCTACTGAATTATTGAAGATAAAAGAATATTTGATCATAGGGTTTCCCCACACATTGTGGGGTTTGTCCTTGGCTAGCTGCCACATCTTGTGTCTCTTGTCTTGGCCTGTTTTTTGTCGATTGTTTAATGTTCTATCTGCACTTTACTTTATGTACATGTGATTACTAATCTGTGGAATATAATAAGAAAAAGAAGTAAACTGTTATAAGAATAGAACATACCATAACTTAACACTCATACCATATCTCTGAAATTATAGCGAACCATGATATGAAATTTTAACCAAAGGTCCATGAGGATATATATATATATATATATATATATAGATAGATAGATAGATAGATAGATAGATAGATAGATAGATAGATATACACTCCAAATTTCATGTTCTGAAATATCCTAGAACAATAGTTATAGTGAAAATTAAAAGATGACCTATTTAATGAACATTTAGGAAGCCTAACTTCCTTAGATCATATCTTTGAAATTATAGCAAACTAAGGTTTGCAATTTTAACCACAGGTATGTGAAGATCTTTTATCTTTATTCTCCAAGTTTCACATTCTAAAACATTCCATAAGAAATTTTATAGCATAAATTCCAAAATGGCTCGTTCACCCTATAAATCACATTTTTGCTTCCACCTTTAGACTTCAAGAATGACCCCAAAATTTTCTTGGATTTTTGTTTAGATGCACTCATATGCCCTTTTATTTATAGTGTTTTTACGTTCACTTATGGGGTTGACTTGTAAAACTGCTTGGATTGGCTTGCTTATATTTTGGTTGGGTCATCCTGAAAAAATATTTCATTACTCCTCATTCCTATGGAATTAGAGGAAGTTCCATATATCATCGGAAATGTTTCAGAATAATATTTCCAACCATATATTCTATAATCCCATTTGATATATGTAAATAGATAAAAATGGCCTTCAAATATAGGGCATCCAAACTTGGCATCAAAAGTCCAAAAACAATAGTTCCAACATTTTTTCATTTTCCAATATTTATCTTGGACATATGTAGTCTCCCCATGTCTTTGACATTGATGAAAAAGTGACTTCCAACAATCTCCCCCTTTTCATTGATGACAACCCTTTATAGTCAATTCTAAAATAATATTGAAGAACTTCCCATGTTTGCAATTTTTCTTGTGCCTGTAACTTCTCTCTCTTTGACATCAATTGCAAAGGGATACTCCCCCTAAACTTGTGCTTCTCATTTTTTGTAACTCTTCTTTTATATGCAACTTTTCTTAGTGTCTACAACTCTTCCCTTATTTGCAAATTCTCTTAGTGACATAAACTCTTCCTCTATCTACAATTTATTTTACTAACTGCAACTATACCCCCTATCTGTTATCTCGCCTTATGTCTATATATTCTACCCCTTTAACATCAACGAAAAAGGGTTGTTTTTACTTCTTGCTGCAATTTCTTCTCCTGAGATGTTATCAACAAAATAATTATTTTATTTGATTGCTTACTTCTACTTTGTCTACAATAGGCTTCCCTTGTCAAGGTTGTCTCTACCTGTCCTACATGTAACATTTTTTCTTCTGTAACTCTGCTCTTAAGATTACTCCCTTGTTCTTGAACTTCCTTTTACTTATTCTTTTTGGGATTGCCCCCCTTGGGCTTATGCTTTCTTTTGTCTACAACATAACTCTTTTGAAATCAGAGGGATATTCCCCCTAAACTAATGCTTCTCCTTATTTGCAACTATCTTTTTTCTTATTATTATTACTAATTGAATTTCACCATTCATTTCACTTTCAATTGCTAATTCATATTCTTCAAACATTCCATTTTTTCATCCTTCTCCTGCAACTCACTCGCAAAAGTTTCCATCTTCTTAATGCGGCCTGAGGTGTTGTAGCCTCTCACTTTTATTTTATTAATAAGATGAGAGAGATAACACTTTCATACAACAATCTTATCTTTTACCTTTATTAAGGACATATACATTGTTTGAAGTCTTGGTTGCTTTTTCCACTAATCTTCCATATCATTCATTATTTTACTTTAGAATGAAATGTGACATCATGTCCTTTGTCAACCATTTGACTTAAATTTAGAATATTGTGTTGTAAACCTTCATCAAATAAGAGATCTTCAACTTTAGCTTTTTCATTATCAAGGCTAACTATTCCTTTGCCATTATTCTAGCTAATATATTGTCTCCAAGAGTGACACTACCACCTTTGACTCCCTTTAGAGAGAGAAATATGCTTTTATCTCCTATCATATGATGTGAACATCCACTATCTACATACCATTGGATTTCTTTGTTTTGAACACATAGAGCTAGACCATATTATTCTTGCTTCTCTTGCTCCCTTCTCCATTCTTTTTTTCTTTGATTTATATTTCTGACAACATATTCTTCTCTACTTTGATTTGGAGACATTAATTACTACTTCTACAGTCATGAGTTGTGCCCAAAATTATTGCACTTGAAACATTTAACTTGATCTAATAAGGGGGCAAATGAATTGTAATTTTTGATAACATTCTCATAAAAAATTCCAAGATTGTTGCTCATACAACCATTCCTTGAGATATTATATGACCCCCTACATCTATTCCTTATATGGTCATTTCTTACATAGGCTCTCTAATCTATTACTTTATGACCAAAATTATTACATGAAAAGTAATAAGTATAAAAGAGATTTTGATACTTGGATATGGAGGGCCTTCTTGGGGGAATATATTGTTCTCCTAAACCCATTATGACTATCCTTGTGAGAAAATCATATGTTTGTTGATTTTTTACTTCCTTTCTAGCGTTGGTACCTTTCATTTGAAAATTAGATCTTTGTGGGTTCTCAAGTTCATTTATGATGTTTCTTGTATTTTTGATAGGATCATGTCTTTATTGATCATTGGCTTAATTTTCAGCTCTACTTGCATTGTTGCGATATCCTTTGAGGAAATTAGCATAGATTTTAGATTCTTCTTTATAGCCAAGAACTATTATAGTAGAGGGAGATCTCTAACAACTGGGTATATTATTTAATGTTTCAGTCCCTTTTACAAACTTGAAGTTTAGAGTTAACTGAGCACTTGCCTTCTCTAGATCATTTCTTAAGGACACAACCTCTACTTCTAGCTTCTCACAATTTTTTTCCTTTTCTTTCAACTATCTGATCAATATATCTTCTATTTTCTTAGACTCTTCTAGTTTTGTATTTAGGAGGATGATTGATGTTTCATCAGTATCATGATCTTTCTTTTCATATTTTTGCTGTAGATCCTTCAACTATTTTTTCTTTCTTATGAGTCTTTTTGTTCCTTTAAGGAACTGATAAGTTCTCCCTCAAAACCTACCTTCCCATCAATATATCTTCCTCTGAACCTGATTTCTATTGCTTAGTGTATTGAGACTCCATGGTCATGAGTAGGAATTCCTCTTTGTGGTCATTAGATGCATATCCATTACTTTCTTACAATGAGCCAAAACTTTCCTTTTTATACTCATTATATTTTATGTTATCTTCATATTCTTCTTTATTATTACTCTTTTCCAAAATTACAGGTGAATGCATGAAGATGGGTTACACTTTTGGGCCAAATGTGGCGATGAAATTTCAAGTTTTTCCTCTTTTATCGAATTGCAACCCTCAAAATTCATATAAGCATTGTGAATTTTGATTCGGAGTAAAAAGACAATATGTGGAGAATTATGTTGTTGTCATAATGGCATTTTTTTTCAAAAAAATTTAGTGTCGTATAATCTCTCAATTTTCCATTAAATGCAATACGTGTCCTTGCCAATTGTCGCAAAACTTAAGAAATATGTGTGTGTTCATGTAACATAACTTAGTCTAAATGTATAATTAAAAATTATATATATATATATATATATATATATATATATATATATATATATAGATAGATAGATAGAGATATATATATATATATATATATATATATATATATATATATATATATATATATATATATATATATCTCTATCTATATCTATCTATATATATATATATATATATATATATATATATATATATATATATATATATATATATATATATATATATATATATATATATATATCTCTATCTATCTATCTATCTATATATATATATATATATATATATATATATATATATATATATATATATATATATATATATATATGAGAGAATATGATCTACACAGAAGAATATGTTTTTTTATTAAAATTTTATTTTTTTATTATTTTCGAAGTTGGCAAAGTAATATTTCAATTGCATTTTGGAGACGCACTGTGTTCGCATAATATTTTTTTTCAAATATTTAAATAAATTGAAAAACCAAGAATACCTTTTTGAAGAGGACTCATAAACGAATATAGTGGTATTTTATTTTATTTTTTACGTTGTGTATATTTTATATTATTGTTTTTTTTGTTCAACCCCTTCGAAATTCTCTAAAAAAATTTAAGCGTTATGTTTAAAAGAAATTAGATGAAAATATCATATGAATTTGAAAGTGTTAAATTCATATGCCATTGGATAGATGATTCTTTCATGAATTCAATATGATCAACTCTTCCACTTAACGATGAATTCTGCCTTAAATCAGGTAGGGTACAAAATGGGGTTGCAGAGAAATTTGCACAAAGGGTGCTAAAACTGTGATTTTTAGGACCTCAAAAGCTTGATCGAGTGCTTCAAACATTCAATCGAGCACTTAAATTCAAAATTCAAATGGCTCGATTGAGCTTTAAAGAAACCCTCAATCAAGTCGTATAGGTGGTTAACCAGTGGCTCGATTGAGCCATTAAAAGGCTAACCACTACTAACTGCCTACCAACTTTTATTAATGCTATGAATGAGAAACGCTACGGCTTAAGGGCTAGATCGAGCCTCTGCTATCAACCCCAAAAAAATAAATTAGTCTCTAAATTCAAATGTAGAAAAGACAATAACAAACATTCATTCATAGAGAAATATCAGAGCATGAAAATTACACAAGGATTCAAAACAAACATGGGAAATTGGAGATTTGGATCTAGAAAAGGAAAGAAATTTCCATCCACAAAGGAAATGCGAGAAAAAAACTAGAGAAAGGATGAGAAAATATGTCAAACATTGAGAGAACAAGAAGATCATGCAATTCAAGAAATTCATGCAAATACATGTAATTCAAATTGTCTCACTTCTCATATTACTTGCTCCATATTGTATGCATTAGGAAATATGATTGAAAACCATAAACAAATGGAGAATGAAACAATAAAACTAAGATAAAATAAGCATTGAAAGTAATACCATGTAGTTAAAAAATGAGATGTAACAACTAAAGAAAACCACTTGAAACCATGCCAATTATTGAAAACCACTTGACACTGTTGAAATATGGCAACAAGAATATTCCAATTTAATTTTCCCTTGAATTAAATTGTGAATTAAAATTGAATTTAGTCTTAACAACTACTTGGAAATAATTAATTAATTTATTTTAAATTAATTAGTTGGAGAAATTCAAGTTAGAAGTCTTTTTGAAGTCATGCAAGAGTTATCCCTCAAATTAAGGAGATAATGTTGAGTTATATTTGAGTTGTAATTAGTTAACTCAGTTTACTGATTTAAGTCCAATTAAATTAGTTCCAAACTGTTTGAGGAACTAATAGTGAGTTAACAGTCAGTTGATGCATTAATGCACTCAACTAGTGCTACTCCAGTTAACTGAAGATTCCCTCATCAAAAACTCATGCATGTCTATTCTGAGAAAGACCCAATTGAGATTAAAGTTCAAGGATCGTGTACTATTAGTTGCATGTGTTTTCTCATGGAGAAAACTCATTCATGCAGTCAAGGATTCATCCTTGAGGATTGCGTAGTTTTGAAGGCTTGGCTTTCCACTTGGTAATGGGCTAATCATCCACAAGGAAAAACGCAAGGAAATTGGAGCATGGAGGGCAGAGAGGAAGGTTGGAGAGAAGCCAAGATTGCCTGTGAGCATCTGTGAGGATTGTACTGAGAGTTGGCTAGTTGTGAGAACTAAGGCCTTGTATAATTCCTATGTATTTCCACCATGTATGATAATACAATAGTGTAGGGTTTTTAGCCGAGGCTTTCCCCAAAGTATTTTCATGTGTATTGTGCCATTGATTCTGGTTATATTGTTTAGCTCGATCTTTAAGCTTTCGCAAATTGATAATAGAAGTAGGTTATAGTATTCTGCTTTGATTTATATTGCATTATCAAGTTAACCTATCACATATTTTTTACATGGTACCAGAGCTGTGAACAATATACTAAGAAGATAATTCGAAGTTTGAAGTTCGGGGTTGCAGGTGCAAATCAAATTCATATTATACTTCAAGGTTGGCCAATGGTGTTCTATGGCTTAAGACTCGAGTATGCCTTGGAAGGTATCTCAAATTACATAGCATGGAAAGATAGAATGAAGGTTGTATTAGAAGACAATGGTTTGAAGGAATTCATTGATCAAGAAATCCCAAAGCCAGCTTCAACTAATGCACAAGAGTTGGCTGAGTGGAAGAAGTTTGTGGCGAAGGTGAGACAGATCATCCTTGAGGGAGTTCGAGACCATATCGTCTCGAGTCTCCATGGGAAGGATACTCCATTTTCAATGTGGAGGACATTGAAGGACCTCTACCAAAACAGTAGCGACTAGAGGAAATTGGCGCTCAAGGATAAGCTTCGAAGAATCAAGATGGAGAAGAGCGATACTATTTCCACATATATGAAAAATCTCACCACCTGCAGAGATGACCTTAGCAGTGTGGGAATAACTACTGCCAATGATGAAATGGTGAGCCTCGCTCTCCTTGGCCTTCCAAAGAGTTGGAATAGCTACCAAGACTCTGTGAATGGAAGGGAGAAACTGGCAGATTGGGAATGACTGTGGTTGGATATTATGCAGGAGGAGATCAGGAGGAGCACACGAGATGGTTCTTCATCCAAGAATGATGATGAAGAAAATTTGGCCTTAGAAAGTAAGGCAAGGAAATGGAAGGGGAAGGCTTTCCATTTCAAATTGAATTCTTCTCATGGAGGGAAGAAGGGTGACATGTCTAAAGTAAGATGCTTTAATTGTCACAAGATGGGATATTATGTGATTAATTTCCCATCGAAGGAGTCCAAGAAGGGATCCTCAGAAGGATTGGAAGGTGAGGCATGAGCCTCTCAGTTTGAAATGGAATTTACCCTCATCCCATGCATGGTGTCATCGATGATGGGTTGTGTCTAGTATCTTGACAGTGGAACCTCATTCCACATGACCGGTGATAAAATCTATTCAGTGCCTTGGAGGAGAAAGACCTTAAGATGCACATAGAGATGGGTGACGACGGAAGGTATAGTGTTTCAAGAGTGGTTACGGTTGCTTTTCAGAGGGAGCATGGAGCTCCTCTCATCTTGAAAGATGTGATGTATGTGCTTGGACTGAAGAAGAACTTGGTATCAGTCGTGATGTTGGAGGACAAAGGCTATGATGTTGTCTTCAGTAAAGGAAAGGCGTTCCTAAGACACATAGCCACGGGTCAGACCAAGGGTATAGGGATTTGGGTGAAGAATCTCTATAAAATAGAGGTAGATGATTGTGCAGTAGTGAGTACAAAAGCATAATTGGTGCAAAGCCAAGACATTGGTGAGTTGTGGCACAGGCGGTTAGGCCATTTGCATCATGGGGCTTTGAAGATAATTCAGCAGATATCTACAGGACTTCCCAAAGGTAAACTTTAGCAAGTTGACACATGCAAAGGTTGTACCTTGGGAAAGTACACCAAGTCTTCCTTTCATGATCGAGACAATTGAGCAGAGGCTATCTTAGAGCAAGTTCATACTGATTTGTGTGGACCATTCTTGACGGAATCCATAATGAAGCAAAGGTATTATGTTATTTTCATTGATGACTATTCTCGTAAATGCTGGATTTATTTCATGCAGAAGAAGGACCAAACCTTCACAAAGTTTTGTGAGTTCAAAGCTTTGGTCAAGAAAGAGTCAGGGAAGAAGATCAAGGCCTTGAGAAGTGACAACGGTGGAGAATATGTGTCTCAAGAGTTTAAGGACTTCTGTGCAGTGGAAGGAATTAAATGAGAGTTGACAACACCTCATAACCCACAGCAGAATGGGGTGGACGAGAGGAAGAACAGAACTATTGTAGGGGCAACACGGGCAATGCTGCATGACCAAGGCCTACCACTTCACTTGTGGGCTAAGGCATGCAACAGATCAGTCTATTTCTAGAATAGAAGCCCGCATTGCATACTTGGGATGAAGACAATAGAGGAAGCTTTCTCTGGTAAGAGACCAGATGTGGGTCACTTCAGGATCTTTGGCTCATCGGTATATTTCCATGTGACAAAGGATGCACGGAAGAAGCTTGAGCTGACAACAAAGTTGGGGATATTTGTGGGATACACTGATACAACTCACAACTATCGAGTGTACTTGCCTACCAGTAGGAGGACAGTGGTTTGCAGAGATCTCAAGTTTGACGAGCAGAAGGCCATGCGAGTTTCCCTTGAGAGGGAGCTCCAACTACAGGATGTGGAGGAACTGTTGGTTCCTAAGGAGGAGGAGCCTCAAACTGATGTGGAGCAGCCGCATGCAGAGGTTCCAGGAGTGGAGACTTCCACTCAAGCAGAGTCTTCCAGAGATGGACGAAAGTGCGCAAGAGAAGCTGACAGATTTTTGGAGGATGCGAGAGAGAATGTGGGAGCACCATCTTCTCAACGTAGACAGAGCAGGTCACCTAAGAGGTACACTGGATACATGGCCCTTGCTAGGGAATGTGTTGGGATCGAAGGAAGCAGTACAACAGCCGATTTGGGTTGATGTTATGGTGGAGGAGTATGACTCCATAGTTCATAACAGTGTTTGGGACATGGTTCCGAGACCGAAGAACAAGTCCGTTGTGAGTTGGATTTACAAGGTAAAGCAAGCTGCTAATGGTAGTGTGGAGAAGCATAAGGCAAGATTTGTTGCCCGTGGATTTTCACAGGTCGAGAGGATCATGTTGCTGCAATATATTTCGACATAGGAGCAACATGTTGACATTTTGACAAAGGGATTGTCAAAGTGTAAATTCGAGTTCCATAGAGACAAGATCAGGGTGCCAGATAATCCCTTTCTTGTTGAGAGGGAGTGTTGAAATATGGCAACAAGAATATTCCAATTTAATTTGTCCTTGAATTAAATTGTGAATTAAAATTGAATTTAGTCTTAACAGCTACTTGGAAATACTTAATTAATTTATTTTAAATTAATTAGTTGGAGAAATTCAAGTTAGAAGTCTTTCTGAAGTCATGCAAGAGTTATCCCTCAAATTAAGGAGATAATATTGAGTTATATTTGAGTTGTAATTAGTTAACTCAGTTTACTGAGTTAAAGTCTAGTTACATTAGTTCCAAACTGTTTGAGGAACTAATAGTGAGTTAACAGTCAGTTGATGCATTAATGCACTCAACTAGTGCTACTCCAGTTAACTGAAGATTCCCTCATCAGAAACTCATGTATGTCTATTATGAGAAAGACCCAGTTGAGATTAAAGTTCAAGGACAGTGTACTATCAATTGCATGCGTTTTTACATGGAGAAAACTCACACATGCAGTCAAGGATTCATCCTTGAGGATTGCGCAGTTTTGAAGGCTTGGTTTTCCACTTGGTAATGGACTAATCATCCACAAGGAACATCGCAAGGAAATAGGAGCTTGGAGGGTAGAGAGGAAGGTTGGAGAGAAGCCAAGATTTCTTGTGAGCATCTGTGAGGATTGTACTGAGAGCTGGATAGCTGTGATAGCTAAGGCTTTGTATAATTCCTATGTATTTCCACCATGTATGATAATACAATAGTGTAGGGTTTTTAGCTGAGGCTTTCCCCAAAGTATTTTCATGTGTATTGTGCCATTGATTCTTCTTTTCTAGTTATATTGTTCAGCTTGATCTTTAGGCTTCCGCAAATTGATAGTAGATGTAGGTTATAGTATTCTGCTTTGATTTATATTGCATTATCGGGTTAACCTATCACATATTTGTTATAGAAACCATGCAAATGATTGAAAACTACTTGAAACCATGGTTTATTGGAATTTTCTAAAACCACTTGAATTCATGCAAATTATGAACCACCTTCAAATTGTAATGGTTTAGGATATCCCATAAAAACTAAAGATGTGATGTAACAAAAAAAACCATTGGAACATAATTTCCATATATTATTTACATGAATTACAATTCATGACAATTTATTTACAAGAGGGATTAGCAAAAATGGTTATCACATAGGTGATCCAAACATTATAAACATTAGTTTGATTAATGTATGATGTCCTTGTAGTATTTAAAAAAGAGAAAATGTGTCAAGGTCTAGAAGGAGCGAGAATATCCCTACTTCCAATGTGCGTGAACTGAGAAGAAATTCTTTGTTAAACATATATAACAACATTAAATTTTCGTAACATTCATCATCATATATAACATTTAATGGTTCCTTGAAATTATCCTAAATGATGATCCCTACCTTTGAAAACCTCACAAGTTTCTTATTTCAATCGTCACATGAAGGTTATGAGAATTTTTTAAAGAGAACACATTTTTTAAAGACATACAAAGTGTAGTGTAGATTCATGCTTTCAAAAAAATGAGTGTATTATTGTATATAAGTATAATTCTCCATGGAAGGCTCATGTGATTAATCAATATTAAATTCATAAACAATAAATGTAAAAGAAATAAATTAGCATGTGATTGATGATATGCTAGAAATGTTTACAATGTTAATCTTCTTAGCCCATGACAATCTCATGTCGATTAAATCATCTAGTTGTTTCTCAACATGTAATCATGAAATATATTGCAAAATATGGTTCAAAAGTAAAAAAGAGGAGTTTTTTATTTTAAACTTTGTCAAGATTTGATGAAAATAATTGAAAACATAAAAGACATTAGATATCCATCTTTGCACATGTATAAAAAAGGTTCCTTGTAGAAACATATAGCTTTTTAAATCCTCTTACCCCTCCTTGTCCCCTACTTGATTGTTATGCTAAATTTTCCATGTACATTCTCCCAAAAAAAGTCAATTAATTTGTACCCCTTTTCACCATAAATGATAATAATGTACATTAATTGTTGATAAGACCTTAAAACATCTTCCTTGTTCTCTAAATCCACTAAAACCTCTATCTCTTGATTTCTTTTTATTTTTGTTGATAGTGCTAGACCTGCTAACATTCAGGGGGTCTCCCAGGTATGATGTCCCAATTAGACCTCACACTGTTTGGTGTAGGAGTCCCATCCGGTACGATGGCCCAGTTGCCATTTACTTAGATATTTTCCTTAGCTCTTGTTGTTCAGCACATGAGAGTGTTAATATGCTAGTGTCTTCAAAAAGCGAGATGAGTATGCCTGGTGAGTGTGTAATGTAACTCGTGTCCCGATTCTCTTACTGCAAAGGGAGAGTGTAAGGTGAGCCTCTAAGTGAGAGGTAATAGTACCACCTAGGAAGAGACACACGTGAACCATAAAGGTCTATCCAACATCCAGCATAATAGGTCACAGCGGATGTGGCAGTCGTTAAAACCGAAGTGAAGTGGACAACACTTACACCACCCAGCGGAGTAGTCCACATGGATATGACGGTCATTATAACCAGAAAACAAAGATGGTTTTTCAAGTATCTCGCGGAGTAGTCCACAAGGATGTGACAACGGTGGTTTGTCTAGTATCCCGCAGAGTAGTCCATAGGGATGAGACAACAATGATAACCAATACAACACATTCCCAACAATGTAAGTACTAAAGCAACTGAAGTAGTTCAACTATCTTAGTACAGGTGAAACAAATGTGCATTACAAATGCTGAAAGAATAGTCTTACAAACATCTACAAAACATGCATGAAAACATGTTGGCCTTAACAAGCTTATGCATTAAGCAAAAGTCCCAAGACACATCTGTACACCATACATCACTAGTCCCAGTAGTGGGACATTAGAGCCACTCCTTGCTCATCAAAGTACTGACTATTTACTCTTAAGGCTATGTAGGAAGAGCCAAGGTGAAAAGTCCTTGCTCATATATTGGGAGGGGTATATATAGCCAAGGGTGATGCTTGACCCTTGTGACTCTTGGACTACCCTCATGATTGTTGAACTTCCTATGAATTTTCAACTAACATGACTCTTTAACTTCTTATGTGCGTCCATTGGACTTTCACTTTACATTACATTCAGTTACAACATATATGGCCCATAGTGGTGATGTGGCCTTGATAATTCATGACACAACTTGACACGACACTGCTAACATGTATTGGCTGACTGTGGTGTCCATGTAAAGCTGTTGTGTTGCTAAGAGATGGATGTACTCTTGGGTGTGCTTTGTCTTCTCCTCTGTATGGCTTGGTGCTGCGGGGTCTTCGATGGTATTGGTCTTGTAAGATGGTTCCATGCATGTGTTCCTTTTGCTTGCTGCTTGATGTGCTTTGTTCGTTCGTCTAGCTCCAACTAAGTCTTCTAGCATGTGTGCTCCTTCTTCATCCCATTCGTCATCTTGCCTTGATCTATCAGTATACTTGCTCTTGCAATTCACTTATGACAAGACGACATCAAATCAAAAACCTCCTATTCTAGCATGATGTATTGTTTTCTGTGTTC
The DNA here is from genome assembly GCA_031772625.1 of Pinus tabuliformis. Taxonomy (NCBI): domain Eukaryota; kingdom Viridiplantae; phylum Streptophyta; class Pinopsida; order Pinales; family Pinaceae; genus Pinus; species Pinus tabuliformis. Next base: position 203,099,917 of record CM062813.1, read on the forward strand.
TGGGCCTGGGATAGATGACAGGCTGGGAAGAGGGCCCAATGGTTGTGCACTATGCAGTTCCAGGTGACAGGGAGAGAGGATTGGCCACTGAGGCTACGTAGAGTGCAACTCAGGCTTGGGAAAGGAACTTCGAGGCACAATGTTCACTGTGAGGGGAAACTGCACATAGGCCACTGAGAGGCATAATTGTGCAGTCAAGGACACCAGTGGCAGATGCAAGGTGGGACCCTAAGGGACACCTCTACGCAATTTATAGAGGGAACACAAGGAAGGAAAGCAGAGGGACCTGAGGACAACTCTGCGCAGTTTTTGAGAGCAGTGAGTCACAGTTGAGGGAGGTCACTGGGAGGACATCTCTGCATAATTTCTGTGAATAGTGCAGGTTCAGGTCTTTGCACAATGCAGGGTTCCAACAAGTAGGAGGGAGGCTTGATAACACTTCTTGCGAAGTGCACAGTTCAGATATGCAGTGAGGCAGTCTCTGTGCAATTATGGGAAGGAAGACATGCTGCTCACCTCTAGGATTGTGCAATGCAATTGACCTGGAGGACAACCTCAAGCACTATGCAGTTCTAGATAGCAGAGCAACACCATCGAGGGCTGAGACTATGCAGTGCAACTTAGTTGGGGTCTTGTGAAGTGAAGCTGTTCCGTTGAGAGGTTTTCAGGAAAATCGCTAATTGTGAGAGGCAAGTGAACTTGTGACACCAAGGACCAGGTTCAACAGAAATTTCCTCACCTCATGAAGGCTCTACATGCAATGGGGACCATTACTTCCTAAGGAGGGAGGACTACTCCAAGTGGATATTGGTGGCCACCTACCTATTCCACCTAGACCTCCAATCTGTTTCATTTTTTTCCTTGTTTATTTCAACATTTACTATTTTTAGCAGTTTTTCAGGTCCTGAACTTCCGGAGCAGTTTTGACCCCCTAAACATCATATTTTGAGGTTCGCAGTAGACCCATAATCTATGGACATACTATAAATCTTGTAGTACTCAGAAATACCTTTCCAACAAGGTATCGTATGCACCAAACAAAGATAATATGACCAAGTTACAACCCTGGGAAGTTGGTTGCCCAACTAACCCCAACGGGGCCCACAAAATCTTGTTGTTCCATCTCTCGGGGTTAGGGTTTTGGTTGTTTATGATTTTCCCCTTTTTTTCAATAACAAATAGGCCCTTTAGCCTCATTGTAACATAGTTCAAAGGCTTGTAGCCACCACATCTCTTCTCAGAGATAGTTTACCATCCCCTGAGCTAGTTTGTTTCCATTTTGTTTGTAAGCATATTTCAGTATTATGATATTAATGAAATGAAGTCTTATTTCTACTACCTCTTTGTATTTATGGTTATATCTATAATTCGTTTTGTTCCTATTTAAGTTTGGATCATTTATGTGTTAATTATATTTCTAGTATATATGGTTTAGTGACATGCATGATTGTTTAATTGCTCTTTTAAGCAATTTTTTATGTACATGCATTTACCCTTTAGAAAATTTATCATGGGTGTAGATATTATACTATAGGGATGTGACCTTTATATGTATTAAATTTTGTAACAACATTGGTTGAGGAAGATAAACTTCCTAAAATTCTTCTTTAAGCAAGACATGTTGGTATTTTTTATATAAATTTTCTTATGGGAGGTTCTAGAAGCAAAACCTTAGACCATAGTGAGGGGAAAGCTTAGTGATTCTCTGGTCCAGTTTTCAAATCTTAGGTTGTGAAATTTTAAGAAATATGATCATAGGAAGTTGAGATTCCTAAATGCATCTTTAATCAAGTCATGTTGGCATTTTTTCTATAACTTATTTTATGGAAGGTTCTTGAAGCTTAAACGTGTATCATAGTGAGGGGAAATACCTTTTATCATTTGCTACAACTTTCAAATCTCAGGTTGCGATATTTTAGGAGATATGGTTAGAAAAAATTGATCTTCTTAGATGCACCTAAAATCATGCATTCTATTATAACTTTTCGTATGGGAGGTTCCAGAAGCTGAAATTTTTGCCACAGTGAGGAGAAATCCCATTGATCATATAGTTTATTTTTCAAAACTTGGATTGCTATAATTTAAGAGATATGACCTAAGGAAGTTTCTATATTAGTTTGTACACAAGGTGTTTGAACAAATGCCTAAATGGTTTAATGATTCATTGGATACAAACTCTTTAATGAAATTCCTGAATGAAAATGTTATTTTGTGGATGGGGATAGTATTTTGTATGTATGCTATCATTGTTGTATGATAATACTACTATGGCTGATCTCTATGCATTTTTGCATGCAAAACATTTGAAGAAATGTGTTAAAGGTGTTTTATTACATTTTCCATACAAACTATTTGATAAAATACCTCAAAGGCAAAAAATAAAAGTTACATGATTGTGTGGTATATTTCAGTTTTAATCTGTTACAAGTGGCATTAAAGCAATGTTTCTTATTTGATTTCATGAAAAATGTTTGAAAAAATGTCTACAATAAAAAGACTACTTAATTTATTGTATAAAAAGTATTTGAAGAATATTTACATGTAAAAGATGTGACAAAATGTATGAGAGATGAAAATCAAGTTTTTGCAAGTGTGGTTAAGATAAATTTAGTAGGTGTCTTGTTATCAAGATGGTAAAAGAAAAGGAAAATTTTGGGTGCCTCTTAACATATATAAATCATTGAGGAAATGGGTATGTGACATTGTACACAAATGCACTTTCCTCCCAATACTTTCTCCTTTTATAAATTATCATAACTATTTATGAAAATACATGTTAATTAGTTAAATAATTAGTTCCCCTTTTATTTCACTATTCTAAATACTATGGGCTTCCTAAACCATGGGTTTGAAACCACCATTTTACATTTTGAATTTTTTACATAAATTTACTTTACACCTTTTTCTTGTAGTTACACTTTTTATTTTGACTTCACGTTTTTTAAAAGCACTTGTCTTTTGACATACTTGGATACTTACATATAAAATCCATGATATAAGTTTTTTGACATTAATGCCAACAATTTGTTCAACAATAGTGCAATAGCTCTAAGCATATTGTCCTTTGTATTTACATTGATGATGCCCCTAGTTGTATCAAGGTTGGTTGGATAAAACTTTTTTAATGTATGCATCTACTATGGTGTTGTCTATATTTATATGCTTAGGGAAAAATACTCTTCCTAGCATAAAGTCACTTAGTTGGCCTATCAAATTAACTATAGGAGAGTCATTTTTCTTTCTTCGGATGTTACTTAGGATGTTCCTCTTTGAAGAATTTGTTGTAGAAAGGAGCACTATTAATGACTTGGGGAGAAGAAATTTGACATATAGATTCTTATGCTATCCTAGGAGGTCATTTCATTTAGATATGCAGGTTTTCTTGGTGTCTAGTCATTCATGATATGTTGGAATTTGTCGAAGGATAGGTTGATCTTGAGTTTACGTATCCTCTCTCTTAGAACTTAGGTCATGTACATATTTGGAAATGAAAGGAGGAGCTTTTAACACCTTCCCTGATCTAATATCAATATCTTAAATATTGATGGACTACGCTTGGTACATTATCCCAATATAATACACTAATTGGACCCACCTATTATTTAGAATAGGATTTTATTGGGTATGCAACTATGATTGTTTTGGTGGTTGTTGAAAAATGCATGTGGAGACGTTGCTTAATTAAAGTGGAAGGGGAAGCAAAGCTTGTTGATGTCTGTTTGGAGGTCTCCCACGGGGGTTCCATGTAGCAAATAAATATCTTAGCCTCAAGGGTTAGCCCAATTAGCCGAGGTCTCATTGCTAAAGCACCTTGCCATTAGGAGATCGCGGATTCAATTCTCCTCAACACCCTTGAGGTTAGGGTCTGATTAGTTTGGTTGGGGGTGTATTCCCTTTGGGTGGACCTATCCCAATTTTTTGCGGATTCAAAAAAAAAATCTTATCACATATATTCATAAAGGGAGTTTTAAAATTGTGATTAAAATAAAAGTCAAAATATTATAGATATTGTTTTTATTTTTTTGTGGGGGCGAGGCCAGGGGCGGTGGAGTGATGCAGGGTAATAATGGATTATAAGTATTTTATGGGTATAAAGGGGGTATTTAGTAAAAACAAGGGTTATTTTCATTGGAAATATGTTTTGGGATCGGGGGTTTAATAAAAATAATCTGGAAGGTATAAATCAATACCTGGTGAAACTATGGGTATTATTAAAAGTCCTATAAATGTACATGCTATTGCACAAGTTCACTGAGTGAAGACCCCATGAAGCAAAGTTAGCAAAGGATACGATTTTGTAGAAAAAGTTCAAATCATTTGGACAGGGATAATAGAAGTTCTAGTAGGCTAGGTTTAAATCACAACTTCAAAGAAAATCCAAGTAGTACTGTTGGGAGAAGGTATTGGAAAATTTTCCTTACCTCCTTCAATGAAAGCTTTTGGGGACAAAAAGTTTCCCAAAATGGAGAATATGATTTGAAATGGGTCACTATGTGATCTATCATGTATTTTGGTACTTTGTAAGTGGAAAAAATGGAGATTTTGTCTTGTAGGATCCACTTGATAAGTAGGTTATATATTGGTGATTGTGGACACTAAAATTGTTGGAGCTTGTTTGGGACATAAATAACAATTAATGGGGTCAAAATTTTGTGGGCATAGTTCATGGTATCTTTACATTGTTCTACACAGTGGAATATTTCAATGAGGAAAAGATAAACTAAATCAGAGTTTATATGAGGAAGTTATGCCTCTTACAGGTTGTCCTATTCTATTGACCACCATAGTATCGGGTGGATGCCATGTCAACTCCCATTACTCATACATGAAGAGCTAGTCCTATGTGGGATTTTAAGAAGATTTTAAGAATATTTTAGAGGGTTCAAAACCCTAACCCTAATCAACAGTTTAGGCATGCAAAATCCATAACCCTAATTTTAGATGGATATTAGGAGATGTTAAATATTAGGTAGGAAAGGAATGGATTCCATTCTTTTTGCAATGATTTACTATTCCATAGTTGATGAGAGTAAGGAAATGAAGTATTGGAGTATAATAGAGGAAGTAGAAAATCATGTAGTAACCATATAGACCACAATGTTAATGTTAACTCCATATTGAGTTCACCTTTCTTAATATTTTTATTTCTTATCTGAAAAGAAAAGAGTGAAGCATAGTCCTCACCTTTTAGCATAGGTTTCCCATGTTGGTTTTCCTAGGGTACATCTTACTTTCATTTTTTGAATGGTGTGATATTTTTTTAAGTTATTTTATTTTAGTCTAAGCTTAATTCAATATGTTGAGTTCTAATCTAGTAATATTAATCTTAGTCTTAATTAAAATACTACGTAACAAAGACTTTATAAAAACTAGCAAGACCTTTAATTATGAATTGTTTAAATGGAATATCCACGGAGATTTACAAATGGACATGAGTGATGAAAAAAAAATTTAAATAATTCCATAAATACATGAACTTCTCAATAAAAAATGGACTTCAACATGTTTGGACACCATCAAGCTAGCATTGATGTGAGATCTCCAACCATAAATGTAATTTCAGATTGATTGTGTTGATCTTGTTTTAAATAAGAATAATTGATTTTCATTAACGAAGAGGAGGACATCGTTGATTACATAAGAGAGACAAGTCTAGGCTCATCCAAAATCAATGAGAAAAATATTGTCCCGGGAAAGCTAACCATGAACGTCAGAGAAACACCACGTTGAGAGAAACAACAACAAACCACATGCATTTCTTTCCAGAGCCTAAAACTAAACATGAAGAACATACATTTGCTAACACAGAAGCCCATAGTACCCATGCCAAGCTCGAACAAAGAAACACCTGAGAGCCATAAAAACATATTAGTAGCAAAAAGACCCAAAACTTGTTGGGTTGTGTTATATTCTTTCCACGACTAGCCCATGTAGTTAACCAGGAGGTTAGAAGGGGGGCGGAGCCCCCCCTTCGTTGCGTCGATTACATAGTGGGGGGAGTCACAGGGGGTTTGAGGGGTGCAGGTAACCCCACTCTATGGGTTCCGGGGCAGCACCCAAAAATTTTGTTTTTGGACCCTATATTAGGTTGGGCGGACCTACCTATGGTTTTGTGCATGATTTTTCGCACATGGTTTTGGATGCAATCGTTTTCGGTCCATTGTTTTAGACGTGATGGTTTTTGGTCCATGGTATTGGATTCTTCGGCATGTATAAATATGTATTGTAACATTGAAAGGAACATAATGAAAAATCAAGCTGGTAGTCCCGGTTTTGGGATCCAGGGGAAAATATCTGTCTATATGTTATTTATGTGTTATGCTCTCGCATTGTTTATTTTCTATGTTTTAGAATTCGTATGTAGGTAATTTTTGTACGGGGTTAAAACCTACATTTGGTATCAGAGTTGTTTTGACTTCAAGGGGACGCCTTTGTTGCTGAGGGGTTTCGCTCGGTCCTATGGTAGGACCTGTTCAGTGGGAGATCTGCGGGATCGATTCTGGTGGTGAAAGAAGATGGCGAGCAGTGGAAAGATAGAGATCAAGAAATTTAATGGTCAGAGTTTTGAGTTATGGAAACTCAAGATGGAGGATCTATTGGTGGATAAAGATCAGTGGATCACGGTAGATCTAGGTACTAAACCAATGGGAGTGTCTGATGAAGAATGGAAGAAGTTGGATCAGAAGGCTAAGAGCACAATACGATTGTGTGTCTCGAATTCAGTAGTGCTGAATGTATCAGGGGAAGCTACGACAAAGGCTTTGTGGGACAAGTTAGGGACTTTGTACTAATCTAATTCTCTGGTGAATAAACTGTTCCTACGGAAAAAGCTATATAACCTGAGGATGAAAGATGGAGACTCGGAGATAAAACATCTGAACGCATTTAATACTGTGGTAAGTCAGTTATTATCGTTGATATTAAAATTTCAGATGAAGATAAGTGCATCAGTTTGTTGTGTTCTCTACCAGATTCGTGGGATAGTCTAGTTATTGCAATAAGTAGAAATACAACTGCCTTGTAGTTTGATGAAATAGTCTCATCCTTGCTGACGGAGGAGATGAGATGGAAAAATATGGAGAGCCAGAATGGTGATGCCTTATCTGTACGAGGACTATCCCCGAAAAGAAACAAAAATAAATCATCGAGTGGGAGATCTAAATCTAGAGGTAGATCTAAATCTCTAGGAAAACCTGTAAAGGTGGTGTGTTGGAAATGCGGAAAGGAAGGGCAATACAAAAGGGACTATAAATATAAAGCTCCTAATAAAGGAAAGGGATCTGATGATGCTCCTTTTGTAGAGACGAAAACCACCTTAGATGAAGGTGGGGATGTGTACTTGGCTTCATCAAGTACACATGTAGATCATGAGGCATGGTTGATTGACTCAGGTGCATCCTTTCACTTCACTCCCCATAGAGAGTGGTTCTGCGAGTATGAGAAATATGATGGTGGTGATTTCTTCTTGGGGGATGACAGGAAGGCTAGAATCATTGGTCACAGAAAAGTAAAGTTGAAGTTGCAAGGTGGAAAGGTTAGAACACTTCCGTGTGTTCTGCATATTCCTACATTAGCCAAAAATCTAATTTCTGTAAGCAAGCTGGCTGATGCAGGTGTAAAAACAGTGTTCAAGAAGGATACCTGCAAGATGGTTCGGGGGGCACTGGTATTGATGCAGGGAGTTCGAACTGGAACTCTGTACAAGCTGCAAGGTAGCACTATTGTTGATGGGTGCAACAGTTATGTGGTTCCTGAAAGTGGATCAGAAAATCTAGTGGTCTCTGGAGAGAAGACCATGCTATGGCATCAAAGGCTTGGACATATTGGAGAGAAGGGCCTTCAAATACTTCATGGTAAAGGTATGGTAGAAGGTATGAGTAATAACTCTCTAGATTTTGATTTCTGCAAAAATTGTGTATATGGGAAGTAGAATCAGGTGAGTTTCCCCTACGGTGGTAAGAGGGTGAAACAGATATTAGAGCTTGTGCACAGTGATGTGTTTGGACCTGTGAAGGTTCCATCACTAGGTAAGTCTATGTACTATGTATCATTTATAGATGACTTATCAAGGAATACATGGATATATTTTCTTAAGAAGAAATCTGAAGTCTTTGACAGGTTTAAAGAATTTAAGGCTCTGGTGGAAAACCAAACAGAGAAGAAGATAAAGGTGTTGACGACAGATAGTGGTGGAGTGTTTTGCAGTAACGAATTTGAAGAATTTGTAAGAAGTGTGGTATAGAACGGCAGAAGACTACTCCATATACACCTCAGCAAAATGGAGTTGGTGAAAGAATGAACAAAACATTGATGGAAAGGGCAAGAAGCATGCTCAGTGGTGTCGTGTTAGGATAGGAATTCTGGGCAGAGGCGATGGAGACAACATGTTACCTGGTCAATAGATCACCTTCATCAGTGTTGGAGGATAAGACTCCACAAGAGGTATGGACTGGTAAGAAACCCTCTCTTTCACATCTAAGGGTATTTGGATGTGATGCATATGTACATGTTCCAAAGGAGAAATTAACCAAGTTGGATAGTAAATCTGAAAAGTGCATCTTTATTGGGTATAAGGATGGTTTAAAGGGTTATAAGATGTGGAACCCAGTAACAAGGAAGGTTTTTTACAACCGAGATGTGGTGTTTAGAGAGGTGAAAGATGTTATTAAACATGAAGTCCAACCAAAGGAACCTGAGAAGATAGAATTTGAGCTAAAGGAGGAAGAATCAGAAGATGAAGAGACACAAACTTTGGGTGTGAGAAGATCAAATCGAGAAAGAAGGTAGCAAGAAAGGTATAGTCCATCTGCTTTCTGTTCAAATTTTGCTTTATCTATTACTGATGATGATCCCAAAATTGTGAAGGAAGCAGTAGATTCAGAGGATGGAAAACTCTGGAAAGAGGCCATGGTTGATGAAATGGCGTCTTTGCACAAAAATGAGGCTTGGGATCTAGTGGAGTTGTCAGCTAGAAGGAAACCCATTGGCAGCAAATGGGTGTTCAAGAAGAAGACAAATGCAGAAGGAAAGGTGGAGAAATACAAAGCTCGATTGGTAGCAAAAGGTTATGCCCAGGTGCCGGGAATTGATTTTGGTGATATTTTTTCATCTGTTTCCAAGGTAACTTCTATTATATTACTTTTATCTGTTGTTGTTGATTTTGATTTTGAGTTAGAAGAGATGGATGTGAAGACAACATTTCTTCACGGGGATTTGGAAGAGGAAATCTACATGAAGCAACCTGAAGGATTTGCAGTGAAGGGTAAGAAAGACTGGTATGCAAGTTAAAAAAGTCTATGTATGGGTTAAAACAGTCACCAAGGATGTGGTATCAGAAATTTGATACATTTATACGGGGACTTGGCTTCACCAGAAGCAACGAAGATCACTGTTTGTATTTTAAATTAATTGGTGACCGTGTTATTTATCTGGTCTTGTATGTGGATGATATGTTGCTGGTTGGAAATGACAAAGAAATTATCCAGGATTTGAAGACTCATTTGTCCTCCAAATTCGACATGAAAGATCTTGGTGTTGCAAACTATATTTTGGGCATGGAAATTAAAAGAGATCAGACAAAGAGGAAGCTATGTTTAAACCAGAGGAAGTATGTCGAGACAATATTGCAGAGGTTTAATATGCAGGATAGTAAACCAATGAAGGTTCCTATTCTTATAGGTGTAAAGTTATCTGCTAAACAGTGTCCCAAGACACAAGAAGAGGAATAGGACATGTCCCATGTTCCATATGCAAGTGTAGTCAATAGCCTGATGTATGCGATGGTCTATACTAGACCAGACACTGCACATGCAATGGGAGTATTGAATAGGTTTATGGAAAAACCAGGAAAGGAGCACTGGACAACAGTGAAGCAGGTTTTCAGGTATTTGCATGGAACTAGTGATTATGGTTTGTGCTACCAAGGAAGACCAGGATTAGACAGAGTGTTGGATATTCGTGGCTTTGTTGATGCAGACTAGGCTAGAGATCTGGATCAGAGAATATCTACAAGTGGATATGTGTTTAACCTATTTGGAGGTGTAGTCAGTTGGATGAGTAAGAAACAATCTGTAGTGGCACTATCAACTATAGAGATGGAATACATGGCAGCCACTCATGCAAGCAAGGAAGCAGTTTGGTTGCAGAGATTGTGTTCAAGTATGGGGTTAGTACAGGGAGCTATAATGATAGACTATGACAGCCAAAGTGCAATTTTCTTGGCAAAGAACCCTGCATATCATTCAAAGACAAAGCACATTGACGTTCAGTATCACTTTGTGAGGGATATGATAGAAGAAAAAAAGGTGCTGCTAGTAAAGGTGGACATTTTGAAGAATATTGCAGATGCATTGAAAAAATCTGTGAACTTTGAGAAGTTCTCTTGGTGTAGAGAAACAATGGGCATTGCAGGGCTGGATAAATGACTAACCTCTCTTATGGCCCCCTGTGGAAAGAAAAAAAGTGGGAGAATGTTGGGTTGTGTTATATTCTTTCCACGACTAGCCCACGTAGTTAACTGAGGGGTTAGAAGGGGGGTGGAGCCCCCCCTTCGTTGCGCCGATTGCGTAGCGGGGGGACTCACAGGGGGTTTGAGGGGTGTAGGTAACCCCACTCTATGGGGTCTGGGGTAGCACCCCAGGAAATTTTGTTTTTGGACCCTATATTAGGTTGGGCAGACCTACCTATGGTTTTGTGCATGACTTTTCGCACATGGTTTTAGACGCAATGGTTTTCGGTCCATGGTTTTGAACATAATGGTTTTTTGTCCATTATTGGATGCTTCGGCATGTATAAATATGTATTGTAACATTGAAAGTAACATAATGAAAAATCAAGCTGGTAGTCCTCGTTTTTGGATCCATGGGAAAATCTCTGTGTATATGTGATTTATGTGTTATTCTCCCGCATTGTTTATTTTCTGTGTTTTAGAATTCGTATGCAGATAATTTCTGTACGGGGTTAAAACCTACATTACCATGAGAAATGTTTCTAGCACCTTACACATTTGCATAACGCCAACACCAAGACCAGAACTAGCTAGAGCGTCCAACCGACATGCACCTGATATCTAAAGAGAATCAAAGACGAACTTCCAACAGAGATTTCCCCAGCAAGAGTGATACTGCCAATACCATACATAGTCACATGGACCAAAAGAAAAGTCTGAAGTAACCAAAATGCTCACCAGACTTGTAATTGCATTCCCCAAAAACTAAACCTGAAAGTTGCAGCCTTCATGTGTCCACTTAGAATGAGTCATGATCTGATGAAAAGAGAACAGGTGTATTCCCACTATGAGCAAGGGGATCAGGGAGGTCACCAGAACCTGTTATAGACATATTTGGGCACATCAACCCCAAACTTATATTTCGATAAACTAGGGCTCATCAACCCCTAAAAGAGTTCTTTCATATCCTAAAAGAGCTTAGTCATCTGATTACATCATTCCCCAAAAGTTTCATATGAGAAACCATCTAGAAATTGCCTAAACTAAACCATACTAAATACTCCACTGGAAAAGTGCGATGCATACTGAGTGGTACACTACCAAGGTGTGATGCATACTATTTGGGCCTTCTATAGAGTGCGACGAACGAGATGGACAAATTTCCAAGATAGTTTGCTAGGTGGTTACTCATGGAATCTTCTAGAAACTTCTCCTATGCCACTTGCCTCTCTGGATTCGCCCAGGGATGAGTAAGAGATCCAAGAAATATCCAAGTGGAACCAATTGTAACAAGTGGAATGACACTAATAAAAACCCCATGGATGACTCACACCCTTGCACACATCTATAAATGGATCCCTCATCTAAGAGATCTAGAGGTTGGAATATTGTGAATTGCAAGGAAGTGTTGATAGTTTGTAATTGAGGAAAGAGAATTGTATTGTTGGTGTGATCTTGCTATTTCACGAGGTGAAGAGGGATTGATGCTGGGAGGATGATGTTGGCTCAGACAACTGGGTTGTAATTCTCCCTTCTATTAATAAAATTCTTCAAGTTTTCTTCCATATGATTGTTCATTTGTGAATGCTATCATTTGTTCATTATATATCCGATTCTGTAATGTTTATGTTGCAATATAATATATCACGATGCTTTGACAGTTTGTTGTTGCTGTATTTGTACAGGTACTCTCCAAGTGGGTTAAGTGCGAGGAGGAGTTGCAAGCTCTGTCAAGGGGGAGAGAGATCAAGCAAGGGATTAAGTGGAAGTTCCAGGTTGTTTCCATTACCTTTCTCTTATCTATTACACATAGAAGAAATCATTGAATTGATTTAAACTGTTGTTTCTAGGGTAGTTGCCAAACCTAGAGGGCTAGTCGTTCGACAAGACACTAGTTTTCCCAGAAACAAATTGGCAACTCCACTGGGGAAGAACAGATGTTTGTTTGTTGTTATTGTTTATTTTATGAACTATAGACAGAGCCTGAAGTCAACCAGGTAGCCTTCGAACTGCTCTTGCTCTGCAATTGCATAGTAGATGAATGTTGCTTTAGTCAATCTCTGGTTTAGTTTATGAATTAAACATTTGACTTACAAGCACATCTAGATGCCCTTTTGGTAGCTCAATAACCTCTCAAGACATTCCTCTATACTTTGCTCTTTACTATCCATCAAAGCTCAACTTAACTCATTGAAAATAGTTGCACATCTGAGCCAAAACCCATTTCAATTGCGCTCCCTGGCCCATCGCACTGTCTGTCACTGTAACCCAGTATGCATCGCACCTCCCGAGTGTAGTAAGTGTGATGCATCCCTGTTTCTGTGAAGCCCAAGTGCGATGACTGACTGAACCCTTTTTCCATTCTAGAAATTGGGGGTTTTTTACCTTGTTTTCAGTTTTGTTTAGTTGTTTTTGTTGCTTATGAACAGTGCCTCCTTACTGAAGCCTACTTGCACCACATAGATCACCCTCCATTAGATTAGGATTAATGAATGTTTTTTGTATTTGTTCATAATTTACAATCCCTTGTTGAAAAGTTGTTTAAATCGATCTGTCTCTTTGGTACAAAAAGTGTCGTAATTGTTGTTTTATGTCGAAGAGAGAAGTGTCGTGAATTCTTCCTTCCTTTGATACTCGATTAAACTTTTCTTCATGTCTCTGGTTTGATTTTTTTTTATTCGAAGTGTCGAAATAATTTTTTTTTTCAAAATTGAAAAGTGTCGTGGAGTCTTCCTTTCTCTTTTGAAGAAGACATTGTCAAAAATGTCATTTTGAGTAAAATATTTCAGAGCTTTGTTGCATTTAGTTTTCCTTTTTGGAATTTTTCACATTAAGGAGAACGAAAACAAATACATGCATTTGCATTTAGCATTTTTTATTTTGTGTGCGAAAAAATGATTTAGGAAAATGCACTAGTGTGTGCTCTTTGCTCTTTGTTTGAAAGAATTGTAATCTTCTTTCCCTAGTAGCTAGGATTTTCATTGCTCAAAATAAACAAAGATTGTTTATCATTGTAGATTGCATTTTAGGAATTTCAAACCATCATCATGCGGTGAACCATTGAAAGGTAAAATTTAAACAAGATCGACTTTAAAATAAATTTCAATGAACCTAACAACACTTTGGAACTTAACGCAACACATCTAGAGGTCTAGGCTAGAGACGTGTTCCAGCATCATTAAAACTAGTGGCTATCGTTTTCATTGAAGGTTGGATGATTCCTCCTCCTTGATATGACAAGTGCTAGCACAGACTTGTACTCCCCATACCGTCGCGTATATATTGGGAGACCACAATAGGCTTAAATCCTTTATCCATAGGAAGCCGAGTCTGCCACCTTATTGATCACAATGCACTGAACACAACATTCAGGAAGATTAACTATTGTACATAAGTCCTTGGTCATTTCTCTTTAATTTATCACCAAGGTGTATATTGCAGTTTTGCGATTGGTTTGGTAGTCCCTCTGTCTAGATTTTCCAGAGTAGTCACTTTCATTCCTTTTCGACTCTTTAAAAGAAAAGGTCCATCTGAGAACTTGTCACTTCAGGCTCATTAAAAATCGAAGGAGACTAGAGTCATCTTTAGCTTTTTCTCGACTCTTAAAAACTAAAAAAGCAAAGTTGTGTCCAAGCGTCATTAAAATTAATTGAATTCAGAATAACATCATTTTCCCCTTAATTTTGAGTTGATCAAGTAATCCGAAATCGTGGAAGAAAGTCAATCAAAACCCCATCGTTCGCGGAGACTAGTGAGTCAACCGTCTTTGACTCCAGAAGCGAAGCCAATCCAGACAAAGTGGTCTCGTTTAACTGAGTCTAATTCATCTGGTTTATTTGAAACTTTGGTTTCAACATCGTCAAAGACTCCAGTTACTCTGATTATTTCTGGTACATCTTCCTTTAGAGAAGAAGTTCCACAGTTACAAGAGGACATTAGAACTGATCCTAGTGTAACGGTAGACACTTTTGTACCTGAAACAACTCCATCTAGAGTTGATCCAGAACCCATCTCAGTTCAAACCAATGCTACATTTGAACCAGTAGTTGTTCAAGAACCTCCCTTTGAGACTAAAGTTCATTTACCTGAACATCTAGACGTCAAGTTTTAGAATTCAGAAGGTGTCACCCCTCCAGTATCTGTCACTGCAAAAGCTATACCTTCTTCGGCTCCAGAAATCTTTTACGGACCTGACGGTCTACCTCTTCCACCTAGTCTAATTGCTATAGAAGAGATAATAGAGGATCCTCCATCTAGTACCCCGTTACATTTTGCAACTGGGATTCATTTGTGTCCTTCTGCTCTTGAGTTTGGTTCTTTTAATCATCCTTCATCGCAAGTTCCTGTCGAATCGCTAGGAAATATTTTGGATAGACTAAACATGTCTGAGCAACCATCAACATCTAGGAATGTGTCATCTGATGCAGCTATGGCAGAACTTCCTGCTGCCATTCCTACAATGTTTGTTGGTATACCATCTGTTCCGGCTAGTTATCAATCACTAGCTGGAGTCCACTCAGGGGCTACTTTGGCAACATGGTCTGCTCCTATTTATTCATCCGGAGTCCCATCTAGTATTTCTTATGTAGAAACTCAGCAATTTGATCCTGCATTCCAGTATCAATTTGGGCAAACCAGTCTTCAAAGACCAATATATCCTTTAAACACTGGATTGCCACCGTATGGAGGGCAGTATGCCTTTTCACTGTTTCCTCCTAGGGAACAACCATATGAGAGTTTCCAACAAAATTCAGGTCAAACTAGAATTACATCTAGTGGTTGGATACCAATACTGCCAGAACAACCAAGGGTTGTATATCCAACACAACTGATCCAACCTATGTCGAATATTCCCACTACACCTGCTATTATGACTGTGTCGCAAGCACAAGCACAACCTATTGTGTCTCAACCTCAAGTCTCTCAGGTTGCGATACAACAGCTACTTGTCTCTACGGCTCAATCACAACCTCATGTTAGTGCTTCTTTATCTAGAACGACTCAGGCACAAATGGGTATTGTCGATCTGCATCTTGGTCAGTCTTCCAGTATTAGGCAACTGCAAATGGTTCGACAACCATGGCAACCACAATTCCAGAAAACCCAACCTCAGTTTGGGCTTGCTTTACAAGCTCAAATTGGATTTGGTCAATGTCAAGCTTACCAAGGACCTGAGCAACAAGGCTTTGTAGGTTATGGACAGCCGTATTTTCAAAACGGTTATCAACAACCACACTATACTGGTTATGTCCAACAACCTTATCAAAGTTACTAGCATCAAATACATTATGCTAGTATGCAAAGACCTACTACTCAGGCGATTCCATCTTATCCTAGGTATGCTCCACCTAATCTAAATCAACAGTTTCCTTTTGTAGCAACTCCAGAATTACCAAATTTGGATGGCTGATGAATGATCCAATTGCATACACCCCTTGGTGGCCAGCGATTCCTCATAAACTTCCCTCCGATATTCCTATGTTCAATGGAAATCCAGGTGAAGATCCATCGAATCACATAATGAATTTTCATTTTGGGTGTTCATCTAACACCCTGAATGATGATTCAATTAGACTTCACCTTTTTCAAAGAATGCTCATTGGTCCAACAGTGAAATGGTATATTGAATTTCCTAGAGCTTCGTTTGATAACTTCAACATCCTTGCCACTACATTTCTAACCCACTTTTAGCTACCCATTAGGTACGAAACAGGAACAGAACTCCTTACCAACTTTAACAAACCACGACCACTCACATATCTGATCATATTCATGAGTGGCGGCATCGTTGTCGAATGGTAAAGACGTATGTTCCTAATCAACATTTAGCCGAGTGGTTTATTAAGTCCTTATTTCCATCTATCACTGAGGACGTGGCAAAAGGAGGAGTTGTCATTGAAGAGCAAGTCATTTCTCGTGCCCAATATTTAGACTTGATCTATACTCAGTCTGGCACACTCTACGACAAAATTCCAGATGCTCCTAGACCAGAATTTTCTGTTCCACCTCCTCCTAAATCGAATAGGGACTCTCATGCCGGTGATGGCATGATCGGTGCCTCAAGCACGCAAACTGCAAGGGGTCCATCTGGTCAAGCTCTTGTTTTTTCTAGTCAGAATGCAAATGAAAAACTTTTGCCTCGGGGATTAATGTCATGTCATCTGACAAAGGTAGAAATTCAAAGCAACCAAGGGGTAAGAAGAAAGGGAAAAATAATAAGAAGAAACAGGAGAATCCCACTCCTGAAAAATCATCTGAGAACCCTACTAGGCCAAAGAAACCTCCTTGTTTTCCATGTTTGATATGTAATGAGGAGCATTATATGAGAGATTGTCCACATCGATCTGAGGTTTCAAAACTTTTGAAAGCTTTGAAGACCTCAGCGCTGTTGACTGATTCATTTCCAAACCTAGAAACTAATCTGGTCGCTATGGATCATGCTTCCACATCCCAAGTGTTGAAAATGCAACAAGATGATGGAGCTTAGTGGAAAGAAGTCGCCTTCACTAAGTGGGCCCGCAAGTCTATTTTTAGACTATGTCTATTTTTAAAGATATGGATCATGGTCTATGAGTTGCAGGATGCTGTTTATGGATGATTGGTCATGTTGGGAAAAATAGATGGACTTCTATTTTTGGTTCACAGTGGAGTGATCAGAGTCTATTTTTAGACTGCCAGGCTAAAAAATAGAAATAGTCAAATATTATTAGCCCTTAGTAATATTTGGACTCTAAACATTATCTTATTCTCTTTGAGCACTTCAGTTCAAGCTATGGATGTGGCACATGCAGCTGACAAAAGGAATTACGTGGTTTCTTATGTGTTATTTGAGCTATTGTATGGAGGACTTCAGTTACAACTTATGCATGTGAGTTTTGTGGAGTTGGATGTGGAGTTGATGGAGTTGTGTTCAGTTTGACTTAGTTGAACTAGTTGTATTTAGTCTAACTGCAGAATACACTAGTGATGAGTGATGTGAATTAATTATTAATTAATTCACTAATTATATACTCATAAATAAACTAAAGAATACATCAGTTAACTCAGTGCATGGACAGTTCAACAGAGACAGGTGTTAGAGGTAAGTGAAAGGGTGAGTTGTGACTATCAGTTGTGCATGAGATTTGCACATGCATGGGATTGAGTTATGCCAATGAGGACTGCGCAGTGTGGGCCAATACCAAGGTAATTGTAGCCTGTGCTCATGTGATTTTCACTTGGTATTGTGCAATAGAGGCAGGCAAAGCAGCGGAGGAGATTTGAACCTGTGACTTGTTCGGATCTGAGCTAGTTTTGTGTGTAATAGGTGGAGATAGTACTGGTTACTTGTGAGGAGTATTGTACTATGTATTGTTACATGTTCTCAATCATTATAATATAAAGATAGTGTGGGGTTTTCAGCTGTATGCTTTCCTCGGGTTACATATTGTGTTAATGTGTGCATGCGATTGATGTTTCATTGTTTTTTGTGCTTCTAAATTGATGATCAACATTGAGGAGGTTATGTATTATGCATGTATTCTGCAATAGTGTATAATCGGGATAATCTCTGTGAATAAGTGTTTATTATTCAAAATTTCTACATGGTATCAGAGTTGTTGATCATCATATCTACTATTCAGAAAGTGTTTACATTTTATTTCTTCATGCAGAGTCTGTAATCAGGCCAGGTAGCCTCTGGATTCATCCTTCCTTTGGAAGGTGAGATATCTGGTAAAAGCCCATATAGTCAATCTCTGTGTGAGAAATACTTTTTTCTCGCGAATTTTAGATCGGAGGCGGTTGAGTTGTTGAGCTGGTGGAATTGGAATTTGCAGTAGTGTTTTCTTGGTGTCAAAGTTGAAATGTCTTTCAACGGATTGCGATTGCAGTATGCTCTTGAGGGCAGCTCAAATTATATTTCTTGGAGAGATAGGATGGAGGCGATGTTAGATGACAATGGGCTGAAGGATTTCATAGATGCTGAGGTCCCAAAACCTACTGATGCTGCTGAAGCTGTGGTTTGGAAAAAGAAGACAGCAAACTGTCGAAGGATTCTGTTGGAGGGCGTGAAGGATCACATTGTGTCTAGCCTACATGGAAAGGCTTCTCCATACTTGATGTCGAAAGCGTTGAAAGATTTATTCTAAAGCAAGAGTGACCAGAGGAAGTTGGAGATAAACTTAGAAACATCAAGTGTGAGAATGGAGACAGTATGCCCAGGTATCTCACGAAGTTCACCTAGTGCTGGGATGAGCTGGAAAGTGTGGGGGTGACTGTTGATGATGAGGACTTGGTGAGCTTGGCTCTGCTTGGTCTTCCAAAGAGTTGGCATTCCTATCAGGACTCTGTCAATGGTCAGGAGAAATTGTTAGGATGGGAGAGACTTTGGTCAGATCTTGTGAAAGAGGAGATCAGATGGAGCACCAAAGAAAGTTCTTCATCCATGCATGATGAGGAGAACTGTGCCTTAGCGAGTAAGGTGAAGAAGGGGAAGGAGAAAGGTTCTCTTTCCGAATCCAGTTCTTCCAATGATGGGAAGAAGGTTGACAAGTCAAAGGTGAGATGCTTTCATTGTCATGAGTTGGGCCATTATGCTACTAATTGCCAAAGAAGAAATCCAAGAAGGGATTTGGGGAAGGATCTGAAGGTGAGGCACTTGCTTCATAGTTTGAGTTGGATTTCACACTCTTTGCATGCATGGTTTCATCCATGGTGGGAAGTGTTTGGTCTCTTGACAGTGGAGCTTCCTTCCACATGACCGGTGACAAGAGTTTGTTCAGTACTTTGGAGGAGAAAGATCTCCAGATACTCATAGCGATGGGTAATGATGAGACATATAGTGTCTCAGGTGTAGGCACGGTTTTTAGAGGGAGCATGGAGCTCGCCTTACCTTGACTGATGTCAAGTATGTACCAGGACTGGAGAGAAACTTGGTGTCGATCACGATGCTGGAAGCCATAGGCTATGATGTAGTCTTCAGTAAGGGAAAGGTTTTCCTTAGACACATCATCACTAGACAGGTGAAGCAGATTGGTTCACGGGTCAAGAACCTGTATTCTCTTGAGGTTCAAGATGCATGCAAAGCCTTGAGCAGCGAGGCAACTGATGGAGACTTGGTGGTTGAGAGGGAGCGTAAATTACCTCTCAACATGCAGAGCCAGAAGAAGTCTCAGATGATTGTGGAGGAGCCATGATTGGTGCAGCAACTTCAGGAGGTTGTGGAGCAGCCACAACAAGGGAAGCTGAGAGGAGATCGAGTAGAGACATCTACTCATGTAGAGACCTCCAGTAGGGGGAAAATTTGAGCCAGGTGGGCTGAGGGATCACATGCAGCCATACCTCTAGGTAGGACGTGGGTCGATATAGAGTGATTGTCCCAAGGAGGAGGGGTAGGATCCTTGAGGTACCCAACCTCTTGGATGAGACCTTGCTACGGGAGCCCCAATGTGGAGTAGCAAGAACTGACTGATTGGGTGGAGACAGATGCGGATGGAGCGGCAGAGAGAGCGACAGTGTATGGAATCCCACGACAACGCATAGCTAGCAGGTTGCTGCAATACGAGAGGCACAAGTGTTTTGCATAGTGCTAGGTGGCACAGAGAAGTGTGCAATGGTGCGAGATGCATGGAGATGTTGTAGTAGCGCAGATGTCAGAGAGGGAGCACTTGTGAGCAATAGGTAGAGCTTCAGCATCAAAGTATGTTCCTAGCCCAACAGAGTGGTCAATTGGGAGTGTTTTTGTTCCTAGTCTTGTTGGAGCAAGTGGACTGGGCAAATGTGTTGCATGTGGAACATTCCAGAGTTGCAGGATAAGGGTTGCAGATAATCCACATCTTGTTGAGAGGGAGTGTTGAAAAGGCAACAAGATGATGGAGCTTAGTGGAAAGAAGTCGCCTTCACTAAGTGGGCCCGCAAGTCTATTTTTAGAGATATGGATCATGGTCTATGAGTTGCAGGAGGCTGTTTATGGATGATTGGTCATGTTGGGAAAAATAGATGGACTTCTATTTTTGGTTCACAGTGGAGTGATCAGAGTCTATTTTTATACTTCCAGGCTAAAAAATAGAAACAGTCAGATATTATTAGCCCTTAGTAATATTTGGACTCTAAACATTATCTTATTCTCTTGGAGCACTTCAGTTCGAGCTACGGATGTGGCACATGCAGCTGACAAAAGGAATCACATGGTTTCTTATGTGTTAGTTGAGCTATTGCATGGAGGACTTTAGTTACAACTCATGCATGTGAGTTCTGTGGAGTTGGATGTGGAGTTGATGGAGTTGTGTTCAGTTTGACTTAGTTGAACTAGTTGTATTTAGTCTAACTGCAGAATACACTAGTGATGAGTGATGTGAATTAATTATTAATTAATTCACTAATTATTAACTCATAAAGAAACTAAAGAATACATCAGTTAACTCAGTGCATGGACAGTTCAACAGAGACCGGTGTTAGAGGTAAGTGAAAGGGTGAGCTGTGACTATCAGTTGTGCATGAGATTTGCACATGCATGGGATTGAGTTATGCCAATGAGGACTGCACATTGTGGGCCAATACCAAGGTAATTGTAGCCTATGCTCACGTGATTTCACTTGGTATTGTTCAATAGAGGCAGGAAAAGTAGCGGAGGAGATTTGAACCTGTGACTTGTTCGGATCTGAGCTAGTTTTGTGTGTAACAGGTGGAGATAGTACTGAGTACTTGTGAGGAGTATTGTACTATGTATTGTTACATGTTCTCAATCATTATAATATACAGATAGTGTGGGGTTTCCAGCTGTATTCTTTCCCCGGGTTACATAATGTGTTAATGTGTGCATGCGATTGATGTTTCATTATTTTTGATGCTGCTAAATTGATGATCAACGTAGAGGAAGTTATGTATTATTCATGTATTCAGCAATAGTGTATAATTGGGATAATCTCTGTGAATAAGTGTTTATTATTCAAAATTTCTACTAGGCCAAAGAAACCTCCTTGTTTTCCATGTTTGATATGTAATGAGGAGCATTATATGAGAGATTGTCCACATCGATATGAGGTTTCAAAACTTTTGAAAGCTTCGAATACCTCAACGGTGTTGGCTGATCTGTTTCCAAACCCAGAAACTAATTTGGTTGCTATCGATCATACTTCCACATCCCAAGTGATTATGCTATCCATCTCAAACAAGCAAAATGATGCTTTGATATCGACAAGGAATAAAGATTATGGGAATCCGTCGTCGTCAAACAACCAGGCTACAGATCAACCTAGTGGTTCGACAATGACTTCGTCAGAAGTTGTTCCACCCATTATTCCTGAATTAACTATAAAGCCGCCAAAGGGAGTCGTACATAAATTGACATTTAATCCTCATGCTCAAGCTGCTCAGAATTATAATATAGTGGAGGATCTAGCTCAATCGCCATATGCTATGTTGACACTTGAAGTATTGCAAAATTGTCCCTCCCAAATGCAGGCTTTGTTATCAGAAATAGATGGGATCAATCCAACGGATTCCAATCTTGTGGCCTTTAATCATAAAGGATATACACCTCAGTTACCAGCCCAACTCGCTTTCCTTGTATAGGTAAAATCCCTCAATAAAAATGTTCATTGAACTATCATTGATGAGGGGGCATCTACCTGTATTATGTCAATGAGTTGTTGGAAAACTCTTGGTTCACCACCCTTGTCATGATCATCAAAAACATTAAAAGCGTTCAATGGAAGAACATACACTCCGTATGGGATTTTAAGTAACTTGAAAGTTGAACTGGGGGGCAAGACAGTAGAAATTGAAGTCGAGGTCATTGATGGAAACCTTGATTACAATATCTTACTGGGAAGGCCCTGGATTTATGCTATGGCTGCTGTTGTGTCTACATATTTTAGAAAGATTGCATTTCCCTTCCAAGGTGGAATAACAATTTTTGACCAACTAGCCTTTTTTCCTAACAGTTCACAAGCTACTGGAAGCATTCCATTGATCCATGGTTTTCACAATCGCTTCAAAATGTTGGAGTAGGTCTCCTAAAAGACCCTTCCTTAATGGTAACTTTTGCCCTCCCGCCTCCATCTAGTTTCGTGGGAGTGGCCACAGTGGAAACCTGTCAAATGATCTCTTCTACATCATCTGAGTTTAAGAAGAGTTTCGACCATTTTGATAGTGAGGATCATCATGAGGCATTGCCACCAAGCCCATTGAATATTTGTAGCAATCAATTTTTTGGGCTTGGGCGACAAACTTGAATTAGCACTCGACGAGTGTTTGGGTAAATAGGTCTTTAGAATATGGTACCTATTCCGATCCTTGGTCTCATATACATTCTACAGATGAAGGAATCATCCAATCAATGTTGATAGGAGAGACGCCGTGGGAAGATTAACACCATCGTTCCCACCTTCGAGATGGCAATGAAGATTATTCAAACGACCTCAATCATCCTTCAATTTTTTATTTTTTATTAGATTTTGTAAATACAGTAGATTCCAAGAAAATCTGTCCAACATTGAAGAAACTATCGCCATTAATATTTCGACCAAACCTAATGTTGTAGAGAAAATTCACGTTGGCAAATCTTGTTCTCCATCAGAACTAGAAATTTACTGCGCTCTTTTTCGTGAATTCAGAGATGTCTTTGCATGGTCATATGAAGAAATGCCAGGCATTGACTCGAAAATTATCGAACATGAAATCAAGATGTATCCAGATGTCAAACCAGTACAACAACGACTTCGACCTGTCCATCCGAAGAAAACCACTGCCATTAAAACAGAGGTTGAAAAACTTTTGCATGCTGTCTTCATTTACCTTGTTCCTCTCATTGATTGGGTATCGAATAATGTTCCTGTAATGAAAAAACAAGGAACGATTAGAGTGTGCGTCGATTATAGGGATGTAAATCAAGTGTGTCCAAAGGACAACTATCCTACACCCTTTATCGACCAAATTATTGATGAATGTGCTGGATGCGAAATCTTTTCATTCATGGATGGATTTTCTGGATACAATCAAATCAATATCCGCCCACAGGACCAGTCAAAAACTGCATTTATATGTCCGTGGGGCACATTAGCGTATCGTAAATTACCTTTCGGTTTGAAGAACATGGGAAACTTTTTAGAGGGCAATGAATTACACCTTCCATGACATCAAACACACCGTCCAACCATATCTCGACGATCTGCCTGCTCATTCGCGAAAACAGACTGACCATCTGCAGCATTTGAGAGCCATATTTTTACGTTGCCAACACTATAAGATATGACTCAATCCGCACAAGTGTGTGTTTTGTGTTGGTTCTGGTCGATTTCTTGGTTTTGTAGTTTCTAATGACGAAATTCGACTCGACCCATTTAAGGCTCAGGCAATCCTTGACATGCCTCCACCTTCAAATTTGCTTCAGATTCAGAGACTCCAAGGGAAAGATAACTTTCTGAGGAGGTTCATTCCACATTATGTTGAGCTCGCTAAAGTTTATACACATATTTTGAAAAAAGGGGTACCCTTCCACTGGGATCAGGTTGCGCAAGCTTCCTTTGATGCTTTAAAAAATTCTCTGATAAAAGCATCATTAATGTACACTCCTGACTATAAAAAAGACTTCAACCTATATCTTGCCACTGCAGATACAACCATTGCCATGGTTTTAGTGCAAGAAGATAATGGAATTGAACATCCTATATATTATTTAGGTCACAATCTTAATGATACAGAAAGCAAGTGCTCTTATGTTGAAAAGTTGGCTTTAACAGCTGTTCAGGCAGTACAGAGATTTCGACACTATGTTCTCTTTCACAAAATGTTAGGCCTCTATACTACTAGTGTAACCCCTTATTGTTATTAGTACAACCCACTTATTATATTGATGTACCCATGTAGTGCCCATATTGTTACTATTTTGCCACATAGAAGCCCACTATCGTTATTATTGTGCCCTTACATTATTATTGTTATGTCGGCTCTGATTATGTTATGATCCCTTAGACTCCTATATATAGAAAGGAGGTCTTTTTCATTTGTATCATCCAAGAATTGTTCATTTATGTAATGTAAAGGAGGTTGCCCCCTCGAAGAGGCTGAATTCTAAGGCGTTGATCTATCTTTTCTATCTTTTCTTGAGCTGGTTTCATAACACAAAGCTACCATTATGTCAGATTGCAACCCTATGACCTACATTCTGTCGTGTCAATTATTGGGGGGCAAATATTCCAAATGGATAGCCATTTTATAGGAGTTTGATCTAGAATTTACCAAATCCAAATCAAAGAAATCTCTCATCTTTGCAGAGTTACTTTGTGACCTCCCCTCATCATCCAACGATTTAACATCCCAAGCATCAATCGTGGATGAGACTCTGTTTCTAATATCATCAAGTGATCCATGGTACGGGGATATACTGGTTTATCTCCCGACCCAAACCTTTAGGCCTAACACCTCTCGCTCTGAACATCGGCGTACTCGATACCAAGCCAAAGACTATCTGATCATTGGTGATACACTTTACCGTCGTGGTGTCAATATAGTTCTATGAAGGTGCCCCACGCATGAGGAGGCCAAAAAAGTTTTGAATGATTGTCATGTAGGTGCTTGTGGGGGGCATCTATCTGGTTATGCTACTGCACAAAAAATATTACAAGTTGGTTACTTCTGGCCCACCATATTCAAAGATTGCATAATTGTAATCAAAAGTTGCCATGCTTGTCAAATTTTTGATCGCAAAACCTGATTACCACCTACACCACTGCATCCAGTCATTGTTGTTGGGCCATTCGCTAAATGGGGAATTGATTTCATGACATGTAACCCCACCTCGGCCGAGGGGCATGGGTATATTATAGTCGCTGTCGACTATTTTACAAAATGGGTTGAGGCGATGCCTACATTAAACAATATCGGTGAAACGGCTGTTATTTTCTTTTTCAATCATTTAGTTTCTAGATTTGGTGTACCACAGGCTATAGTCACAGATCATGGGTCACATTTTCGCAATCACATGACGATTGAATTAACTGCCAAATTATGGTTGTCCCATGATAGTTCTACTCCATATTATCCACAAGCTAACGGACAAGTTGAGGCAATCAACAAAGTCCTTAAGCGCATGCTGCAGAGAATGATTGGAGTCCAAAAACGAAATTTGAATTTAATATTGTACTCAGCTCTATGGGCATATAGGACTTTGGTGAGAAATGCAACCGGATTTATGCCCTTTCAGTTGGTGTATGGTCTAGAAGCAGTCTTACCAATTCAGTGCGAAATCTCATCCCTCAAGCTTGCGATCGATCTGCTTCCCGAAACTTCTGAAGAAGAGGCTCATTTCTTGGAATTAATCCATCTGGATGAAACCCGTCGTGATGCCACGTTGGCTAACGAAGCACATAAGAAATGCATCAAGGTGCAATATGACAAAAATGTCAAGCAGGGAAAATTTTAAGAATCCTCCCTAAATTTACATGTATAATAAATGGGCGAATCTCCATGGTATATAAGAAAAATGGAAGGCGATTTTATCAATAATATGATATGTATATATAATTTTTTGGCGAACCTCTCACCAGGAATGGCGAATATTTTACTCAATTATAAAATCTTGTGTTTATTGAATACACAAATGAAATCATTGCATTTCTTTAAAATATCTTTTGAAATCAAAATTACTGAAATTACATATTGATAACCTAGTGGGTGTAGGATAAAATTCACCCGTGCCATTCATAGAAAGCATGAGAAAAAACCTAATACTATATATAAAACCAAGAAAAATTCAAATTCATCACTTCCACCCTGCCAATACACAAGTATGTTCCTGTTTGCAATTAGAAAAATTACACAAATTACAATCTGTTTACTCCAGCATATGTTGGAAAGTTATAGAAGGATGACTAGTGCAATCAATCCATTCCTTTTAGCCCTGGATTTGTTTCAGTTTAAAACATAAGTATACAAATATAATTGTCCAATGTCTATGCTTTAACCATTCACCTTAAGATGTTTTTACAATATAATTTCCTAAGTCTATTTAATATCTTCATTATCATAAAAACCAACCTATATCCATCTTAACTCCACATCTACCACTCTTAGGGGGATGAAATCTATTTATCCCTATGAGCACTTGGTAGACCCAGAATTAAGATGGATCTAAGACGATAGAATTTCCCCTTTAAATAGTCTATGCTCACATGAATACCATGGTATTACCATGGGTTATCATAAACCTAGAGCTTAAAAATTACTATTAGTAATTTATAAAAATTAATAAAATTAATAGTTGATTTTTATTTTATTTTTTATTTTAACCAAGCTAAAATGTTTAACATACATTAAATTACAACATCCATTTTTACTCTTGATTGGATCAAATATTTTTTTCACTCTATGCTAGTTTGCATATCACGATATTTGATACCTCTCGGGGGTTAGTAGATCCAGAGTAAAGATGGATCTATGCTGGTTTAATTCCCCAATTTAAACAGGCTACATTCCAGGTGAATACCATGGGTCAATACCATGTGCCATTTTGGTGAATACCATGGGTCAATACCATGTGCCATTTTTATTTTTATTAATACTAATATTAGGGTTAATAATTTTTTTTTGCATGGTATTAATAACAATCTATTCCATGGTATTTGTCCATAGTATTTTGCCCATAGGTTTCACCTAGATATAACGCATTTTTTGAGTGTTCGTAAATATAAGGTGACTTATGGATTAAATATAAAAAAATGTTTTATTTGTTTACCATACCTCTCGTTTATTTATATTTTTATTAATTTACCATACCTCTTTTACAAGTATGGTATTTGGCCCATAGGATTCACTTAAATAAAACCTCTTTCTTGAGCCTTCATAAATAGAATAGAACGAGGGTTATGGACTAAATATAAAAAGAGGTTTTATTTATTTACCATGCATCTAGTTTATTTATATTTTTATTTATTTACCATACCTTTTGAGTAAGTATAAAAAGACGTTTTATTTATTTACCATACTTCCGCTTTACTTATATTTTTATTTGTTTACACCCTTGCATGCATATAAGGTGACTTATGGAGTAAATATAAAAATATTTTATTTATTTACCATACCTCTCATTTATTTATATTTTTATTAATTTACCATACCTCTCATTTATTTATATTTTTATTAATTTACCATACCTATTTTATAAATATGGTATTTGGGCCTTTGGCCCATAAGATTCACTTAAATAAAACCTATTCTTGAAAATGAGCGAATGGATTCACTTAAATAAAACCTATTCTTGAAAATGGGCGAATGGAAGGTTGTAACTCCTAATTTCAAGGGCTAAATTTACCTTTTTTACTCTCTCCCTTAAAATAAGGTGGGCTATTTGAGGTGATTTGTAAAAATGTACTATGATACAAAATATTTGCCCACTAAAAATTTAAAACCCCTTAATTTCGCCAAAGGGCGAACATTCGCCCCTAAAATTTTCTATGATGTCAAGCCTCGTGTCTTCTAAGAAGGTGACCTAATCTTGCTTTATGATCAGGATTCTGACAAATTAGGAGCAGGTAAATTCGAACCATTATGGATGGGTCCTTACATTGTTAAACAAGTATTGACAAAAGGAGCCTACGAGCTAGTCGACTATGATGGGATTCCACTGTCACAACCCCGAAACGGGTTGTATCTTAAACGTTACTATGCTTGATTAAGTGTAGTAAACCCATTGTACATATGCTTTTATTGCATTTTTCAGTATTTTCTTTTTAGAGTTGTCATTTTGGTTAGGTAATCCACTTCACATTTGTTGTAGATGTCAGACTTTTTGGAACCGTTTGTTGAATATGTCGATGGAGCTAGTCGTAGTACACAGAACCAATCTTCTATGGCCTGGGCCATTTTCACTCTGAGCAGCAAGTTAGTGAGTTTCAGCGGGATATTTATTGGTCGATTGATGAACAACATCGCTGAGTATAGCACGTTGATTGAACTTTTCTCTGATGCCATTTCACATGGCATATACCGACTCATTGTCAGGCTAGATTCACAACTCGTCATTCTACAGCTTACTAGCGTTTATTCCATTCAGAACCCAGCTATTTATCCCATGTTCCTAAGAGTTAGGATTTTGGAAAGGCATTTTGATTCCATTCAGTATCAACACATTTCCAGAAACTTAAACACATTGACTGATTCATTAGAAAACTATGTGTTAAATAGACATTTGCAGCATTTGTAAAGAAATATTTCACATCAACATTTGCATTAGGATTTCATCACTTAATAAAACTCCAAAAATAAAAAGTAGATGGCTATTTATAGTTTTTACAAAATGTTTTGTGTCCAAGAAAAAATCGGTCATCTGTCCAAGAAACTCAAAATGAATGTAGAAAAGCATCCTAGACTAGTGATGCTGGTGATAACATGTCACTGCCTATGTTATCATGTGTAGGAGTCTAGTCCAAAAACTCGGTACGCCAGTAGTATGGTGCTGTAACCTCAAAGGTAACTCATCGGTCCTGACATCCTGAATGCTGAGAGTGAGGCCCTCGATCTGATCCTGCAACACTGCCAGGGTCTCCGATATGTCCAGATCTAAAAGGACGGCCCTCCCTACAGCCTCTCCTACTGGAGCGTCATCTGTGGGCGTGCTACTGGTCACACTGGCCCAATATCTGCACACACATATAATTTTTTTTAGTCTTAGTAACATCAAAAGCACAAAAACATTATAAAACTGAAAAACAAAGATGTGGTCGAATCATTTTACCTATAGCACTCCACTGCTCACCAGCTAGTAATGCCAAATCTGGGTTGCCTCGGAAATCCATCCCGACATATGGATACTCCACAAATACCATCTCCTAGCAGTTGAACCACTCAAAAAAGGCATCAGAGAAGGAGATCTGTGACTGGCCAGCATGTCTGGCCATAAGATCCACCCATCTCTGCATTTGTGGTTCCTTCAGTGCTGGCAATCCGAGTGAAATGTTTTGAGGCTGCATCAGTGGAATTCTCTCCAAATAAAAAGCAGTCAATATGGATCTGTAACCAAAGTTCTTGGTGCTTCCATTCTTCACTTTGGACAGTTGTTCTTTTATGACAGGAAGTATTACCTCACACCAGTTGAACACCTTTGGTTCCAAGCATTCCAGGACGTACTGCATGTAAGATCTGTTCGCTAAATGTATGGCCACACTACCAGCCAATCTAACAAAAGTAAAGAAAATTGTCCTCAAAGTTCGATTAGTGACATCATAGATGTTAATCTTACCATCTCTACTAGGCTGAGATCCATCCTTGCAGAACTGACGAATGTAATCTTTCACAGATTCGCCCCCACGAGAAAATCCTGATAGTGAAAGAGGGGCACCACACCTCGACAACCCCGTCAGAAAGTAAATATCCTCGACCATGAGAGGATATATTTACCTTTGATCTGGAATACCTGGTCAATAGGATCCCAAGCATTGAGAAAATATTGCGACAAACTGATCTGTTGTCTCATGCTGGATATGCGGAAGAACTTTAGCAAGCCACAGTTTCTTAATGCATCCACTGTGCCTTGGTCATGTAAAGCAATCATATCCTCCTCTTCATGTTCTCGTTCATGCCATGTAACAACCATCTTGATCCAACAAACATCTGAAATGCAGACAAAAGATGAGTTAGGATCAAAATTTGAGCAAAAATAGGCTACAAATTGATGAAAAAACACTGTGTAAAGTTGTCATTCTATGCCCATCGCACCCTGCCTTTGAGCAAGGTGAGATTCATATTGACTGACTAGTGTACAACTTAGTATGCATTGCACCTTTCGATATAAGCTAGGTGCGATGATTGGGGAACGAAATCTTCAAACCCCAGGGGCCCAGAAAAGTGGAAAAACTAGCTCAGAATCAAGAAAAGATGGAATGAGAATGAAGAGCTCAAGGATAGCTCCTACCTGGTCCTAACGGCGCAGAAAATGGTCCACAGGATCTCCCAAAATTGACTAGTGAAATTTGAGTGGGAAAACCACTCCAGAGCTCCAAAATCCCAACTTTGAAATGAAATGATGAAAGTGAAAGGTAAAAGTACTTTTTATATTTACTATTCACGTACTTCAAGTAAAATGTTAGTTTTAATTCATTTTTTGTCCATATATATGTATTTCTAATCCATTTGATGGAATTTTGAGTAGGTTGAACGACTGACGAAAGGAACTGATGTGCTAAATAGTGAATTGAACATCTTTGACCACCGACTTCAAGCATAGTTTTTCGTTTCAAGCTTGTGTAAAAATGAAACCGAATCCAAGAATAGTTTCCCCATGGTTCGAGCTTGTCAAAAAATGAACCCATTTACAAATAAATAACCTTTATGACTTCCCATCTATCAGCCTTTTGAGCCTTGGTTGCATACCTCCCATCACTTCCATCCCTTTGGCTGATCATACTCTCTCACTTGGTTGTTTTACACTTTTGAGGAATAGTTGCAATGAGTGGTCTGATTAGCCAACCTCTTCACAAAATTCAGCATGTTTTGAGATGTTCCAAATTCACCGAAACCAGTTTCTACCCTAGACACCACTCGTTCCTCAAAATCGAGTCTCCTTTAAACCCTTTTCAGACTCGTTAAATATGAAAAGATTGTCGAGCGCCGGCCTTTCCAACTCATTAAAGTGATTGGAAAAGTCAAAGTCATCTCTCCTGTATTATTTTATACTTTTTCTGACCTGAAGGATTATCTTACGAAAAAGTCGAGCACTTGTCTTTTTCAACTCCTTAAAGTGATTGGAAAAGTCATCCCTTTTGTATTATTTTATCCTTTTTCAGACCTGAGGGATTATTTTACGAAAAAGAACTTTTGGAGTTTTCTTTTCATCCCTTTTCAAACTCTCTAAACATGAAAAGGACCGATTTATCCTTCTCGTTAAACTCGTTAAAACAATAGCGACAAACTTGTCCATTCTAGACGAGACTGAGTTTCACTATCACTAGACTCATTAAAACATAGTGACAGGTTTGCCTAAAGGGCAAATTATAGAACAAGCATATGTTATCCTCCTCAAGCTTGACAAAAATAAAGAGGTACTGGTCAGTAATGACTGGGGAAAAAGGGAAGAGACTTGAAGAACTTATGGTAGCAGGTCACTCTTGAACATGACACTTTCACTTCATCTCCATTATTGAGTTGGGTTGGGTTATTCCGTTCACCAGTCATCTCACCATTGGTCTTTCATACCATCCATCTTTTGGGATTAACGCTAACAATTCATCTCAGTGTCGCCGACATGTTCAAGAGAAGTCATTTAGTTGAGAAACCACCATCTAGTTAATGTCTCATCCACTACAATACCTCCAACCTTCATTTTTTCATGACCGCCATTCTTGAACCTTGTGCCATCAGCTCATTTTCACCTCCAGAAATCATTTGCTTCATTTCGTGTCATAGATGTGGGATACATTAAGGCCCTCCTACAACGAGTCAATTCTTGTCGACATCAGCTCATTATCCTAGAAGTTGACTTAGAAGCACCCCTTTCAATGCTTTGAAGCTTGCATACATCAATGGCAAGTTTCTCACTTCCAGCGACAGGTTGACATCAATGGCCTTCGACCGAAAGATTTTTGTGTGGTTTTCGACATCGGATCATATATTCACACCACGTGAATTGTATGTAGTACCTTGAGGGTCATTATCATTATCAGTGATTCCTCTCGCGTTTGTTAATAGCTCACATTATTGGCTGGGAATCAGGTGATGTATTTCCATGTTCGACTTCAGAACATCTCTTCACATGGATTGACTTGTACATTGAGCGAAGATTGGATGAGTTTGAAGACCTTGGATCTAGTTTCATCCATCCGGTCTGTGATATATTCAGGATATTAAAAAAAACATCAAATGTACAAAGGTGCTACACATATGGTCATCCGAACCATGGATGATGACTCTACATCTGAAGAATCACCAGTATGCATCTACAGACAACTATCTGATCTATGTACATGAAATGAATTTATAAAGTTGAGCATGGGAATGCCTACCTCAGCTAGATCATGAAATTTATATTATGATGATATATTGTATTGTAACTTATGTAGGTCACCTTCCAGCTCGAAACCTCAGATCCTCATGATAAAGCATTTCACCCGACATCAATATTTACGACTTCATGCTTTAGGGGGCAAATGTTATAGACATATTTGGGCACATAAACCCCAAACTTATATGTCGATAAACTAGGGCTCATCAACCCCTAAAAGATTTGTTTCATATCCTAAAAGAGCTTAGTCGTCTAATTACATCATTCCCCAAAAGCTCCATCTAAGAAACCATCAAGAAATTGCTTAAACTGAACCATACTGACTACTCCACTGGCAAAGTGCGATCCACTGAGTGGTACACTGCCAGGGTGCGATGCATACTGTTTGGGACTTCTATAGGGTGCGATGGGTGAGGATGGACAAATGTCCGAGACAGTTTGCTAGGTGGTTACTCATGGAATCTTCTAGAAACTTATCCTATGCCACTTGCCTCTCTGAATTCGCCCAGGGATGAGTAAGAGATCCAAGAAATCTCCAATTGGAACCAATTTTAACAAGTGGAATGACACTAATCAAAGCCCCATGGATGACTCACACCCTTGCACACATCTATAAATGGATCCCTCATCTAATAGATCTAGAGGCTGGAATATTGTGACTTGCAAGGAAGTGTTGATAGTTTGTAATTGAGGAAAGAGCATTATATTGTTGGTGTGAACTTGCTATTTCATGAGGTGAAGAGGGATTGATGCTGGGAGGATGATGTTGGATCAAACAACTGGGTTGTAATTCTCCCTTCTATTAATAAAGTTCTTCAAGCTTTCTTCCATATGATTGTTCATTTGTGAAGACTATCATTTGTTCATTATATATCTAATTCTGTAATGTTTATGTTGCAATAAATCATGATGCTTTGACGGTTCGTTGTTGCTGTATTTGTGCAGGTACTCTCCAAGCGGGTTAAGTACGAGGAGGAGTTGCAAGCTCTGTCAAGGGGGAGTGAGATCAAGCAAGGGATTAAGTAGAAGTTCCAGGTTGGTTCCATTACCTTTCTCTTATCTATTACACATAGAAGAAATCGGTGAATTTCTTTAAACTGTTGTTTCTAGGGTAGCTGCCAAACGTAGAGGGCTAGTCGTTCGACAAGACACTAGTTTTCCCAGAAACATAACCAAAATGTGAAACCAAACAAAACTCAACCTTTTCCAAACGAGAGTCTGCATTGTTGAGACAGAAACATAAATTTCAAACCATACACTTGAGGTCCTCCAAGAAGGAGAAAACATTACAATTATTTATCTTCTTTTCTCTAAACAAAAGATGCGGGAAGGTGGAGTTTTCTGATTAAGAGCCAAAGAACTAAGAAAATGCAATCTCCTCTTACGAAAGTGACCCAAATTTGGGAACCACTTAACACCCACACCAACCAGCTTAAATTCTAAAGCATATGGACGATCGCCACTTTCCAAATCCTCAAAGTACAAGATTTCACAATGAACCTCCAATGGCAAAAAATCAAAAGCAAAGGAAACTTAGTGATAAAAGAAGTGTTGTAAGGGATGAGACCTCCTGAATCCAACAAAATATTTGCCACCTCAACAGCTAGGCATACGTTGGCAAGGAGCCATAAAAACCTCGGACACTAGATAGAAGGAACAACCAGAGAAGGAACAACTCCCAATGAAAGAAAATGAAGGACAAGGATGGAGGCACTAATGACTAGATCTGAAGACGAGGAGGGAGGCACTAATGACCAGATATGAAGACATGAAGGTCATCACCAATGTACCATTGAACATGACCTTGTCCCAAAAGACTAAGAAACTCACTACACATCCAAAGTGACAACCCAATTCTCCACATACAACACTTGACAAAGAAAATATCATGAAAACCACAAAGCACCATGCCAAGAGACTGAGACAAGACCTCCAAATTGAAGACCCCAAAAAATATAAGTCGTTGAGTGGACATATAAACACAATGATGCGAGTTGATATGATAATTGAACCAATATGACCAAACAAATAACTCGGCATCAGAAAATGAGCAATTATAACAAAGTTAATAAATCCATAATACATATCCTAGAAACCAAATTGTCAACCTCTAGAACCAAAGAAAAGGATAATTCACTAAGGCGTAGAGAGAATGGCTCACCAAGCAAGGATCACTAACCAACATAGTGGCTCCACTTCCCAGTGTAGCGACACAACTATCAACCATCAAGCATGCCAACCCAAAGGAGCTTTGAGAACCCGAGGACGAGATAAAACCCACACTCTCAAACCCCTGATCATACTTTCTCACTTGGTTGTTTTACCCTTTTGAGGAATAGTTGCAATGAGTGGTCTGATTAGCCAGCCTCTTCACAAAATTCAGCATGTTTTGAGATGTTCCAAATTCATCGGAACCAGTTGCTACCCTAGACACCACTCGTTCCTCAAAATCGAGTCTCCTTTAAACCCTTTTCAGACTCGTTAAATATGAAAAGATTGTCGAGCGTCGGCCTTTCCAACTCGTTAAAGTGATTGGAAAAGTCATCTCTCCTGTATTATCTTATATTTTTTCGGACCCAAGGGATTATCTTACGAAAATTCGAGCGCTTGTCTTTTTCAGCTCCTTAAAGTGATTGGAAAAGTCATCCCTTTTGTATTATTTTATCCTTTTTCAGACCTAAGGGATTATTTTACGAAAAAGAACTTTTGGAGTTTTCTTTTCATCCCTTTTCAAACTCTCTAAACATGAAAAGGACCGAGTTATCCTTGTCGTTAAACTCGTTAAAACAATAGCAACAAACTTGTCCATTCTAGCCGAGACTGAGTTTCACTATCGCTAGACTCATTAAAACATAGCGACAGGTTTGCCCGAAGGGCAAATTATAGAAGAAGCATATGTTATTCTCCTCAAGATTGACAAAAATAAAGAGGTATTGGTCATCAATGACTGGGGAAAAAGGGAAGAAACTTGAAGAACTTATGGTAGCAGGTCACTTTTCAACATGACACTTTCACTTCATCTCCATTATTGAGTTGGGTTGGGTTATTCCGTTCACTAGTCATCTCACCATTGGTCTTTCATAACATCCATCTTTTGGGGTTAACGCTACCAATTCATCTCAGTGTCGCCGACATGTTCAAGAGAAGTCATTCAGTTGAGAAACCACCATCCAGTTAATGTCTCATCCACTGCAATACCTCCAACCTTCATTTTTTCATGACCACCATTCCTGAACCTTGTGTCGTCAACTCATTTTCACCTCCATAAATCATTTGCTTCGTTTTGTGTCGTAGATGTGGGATACATTAAGGCCCTCCTACGATGAGTCAATTCTTGTCAACTTCAACTCATTATCCAAGAAGTTGACTTAGAAGCACCCCTTTCAGTGCTTTGAAGCTTGCATACATCAATGGCAAGTTTCTCACTTCCAGCGATAGGTTGACATCGATGGCCTTCAATCGAAAGATTTTGTGTGGTATTCGACATCGGATCATATATTCACACCACGTGAATTGTACGTAGTACCTTGAGGGTCATTATCGTTATCGGTGATTCCTCTCGCGTTTGTTAACATCTCACATTATTGGCTGGTAATCAGGCAATGTATTTCCATGTTCGACTTCAGAACATCTCTTCACATGGATTGACTTGTACATCGAGCAAAGATTGAACGAGTTTGAAGGCCCCGGATCTAGTTTCATCCATCCGGGCTGCGATATATTCAGGACATAAAAAAAAAAAAAAAAAAACATCAAATGTACAAAGACGCTGCACAGATGGTCATCCAAACCATGGATGTTGACTCTACATCTGAAGAATCACCAGTCTACATCTACAGACGACTCTCTGATCTATGTATATGAAATGAATTTATAATGTTGAGCATGGGAATGCCTACCTCAGCTAGATCATGAAATTTATATTATGATGATATATTGTATTGTAACTTATGCAGGTCACCTTCCAGTTCGAAACCTCGGATCCTCATGATAAAGCATTTCACCCGACATCAATATTTACGACTTCATGCTTTAGGGGGCAACTGTTATAGACATATTTGGGCACATAAACCCCAAACTTATATGTCGATAAACTAGGGCTCATCAACCCCTAAAAGAGTTGTTTCATATCCTAAAAGAGCTTAGTTGTCTAATTACATCATTCCCCAAAATCTCCATTTGAGAAACCATCAAGAAATTGCCTAAACTGAACCATACTGACTACTCCACTGGCAAAGTGCGATGCATACTGAGTGGTACACTGCCAGGGTGCGATGCATACTGTTTGGGCCTTCTATAGGGTGCGATGGGCGAGGATGGACAAATGTCCGAGATAGTTTGCTAGGTGGTTACTCATGGAATCTTCTAGAAACTTATCCTATGCCACTTGCCTCTCTGAATTCGCCCAGGGATGAGTAAGAGATCCAAGAAATCTCCAAGTGGAACCAATTGTAACAAGTGGAATGACACTAATCAAAACCCCATGGATGACTCACGCCCTTGCACACATCTATAAATGGATCCCTCATCTAAGAGATCTAGAGGCTGGAATATTGTGACTTGCAAGGAAGTGCTAATAGTTTGTAATTGAGGAAAGAGCATTATATTGTTGGTGTGATCTTGCTATTTCATGAGGTGAAGAGGGATTGATGCTGGGAGGATGATGTTGGATCAAACAACTGGGTTGTAATTCTCCCTTCTATTAATAAAGTTCTTCAAGCTTTCTTCCATATGATTATTCATTTGTGAATGCTATCATTTGTTCATTATATATATCTAATTCTATAATGTTTATGTTGCAATAGATCACGATGCTTTGAAAGTTTGTTGTTGTTGTATTTGTGCAGGTACTCTCCAAGCGGGTTAAGTACGGTGAGGAGTTGCAAGCTCTGTCAAGGGGGAGTGAGATCAAGCAAGGGATTAAGCGGAAGTTCCAGGTTGGTTCCATTACCTTTCTCTTATCTATTACACCTAGAAGAAATCAGTGAATTACTTTAAACTGTTGTTTCTAGGGTAGCTGCCAAACCTAGAGGGCTATTCGTTCGACAAGACACTAGTTTTCCCAGAAAGATAACCAAAATGTGAAACCAAACAAAACTCAACCTTTTCCAAACGAGAGTCTACATTGTTGAGACCGAAACATAAATTTCAAACCATACACTTGAGGTCCTCCAAGAAGGAGAAAACATTATAATTATTTATCTTCTTTTCTCTAAACAAAAGAAGCGGGAAGGTGGAGGTTTTCTGATTAAGAGCCAAAGAACTAAGAAAATGCAGTCTCCTCTTATGAAAGTGACCCAAATTTTGGAACCACTTAACACCCACACCAACCAGCTTAAATTTTAAAGCATATGGACGATTGCCACTTTCCAAATCCTCAAAGTACAAGATTTCACAATGAACCTCCAATGGGAACAAATCAAAAGCAAAGGCAGCTTAGTGATAAAAGAAGTGTTGTAAGGGATGAGACCTCCTGAATCCAACAAAAGATTTGCCACCTCAACAGCTAGGCATATGTTGGCGAGGAACCATAAAAACCTCGGACACTAGACAGAAGGAACAACCATAGAAGGAACAAAACCTAATGAAAGAAAATGAAGGACAAGGATGGAGGCACTAATGACCAGATCTGAAGACAAGGAGGGAGGCACTAATGACCAGATATGAAGACATGAAGGTCATCACCAATGTACCATTGAACATGACCTTGTCCCAAAAGACTAAGAAACTCACTACACATCTAAAGTGACAACCCAATTCTCCACGTACAACACTTGACAAAGAAAATATCACGAAAACCACATAGCACCACGCCAAGAGACTAAGACAAGACCTCCAAATTGAAGACCCCAAAAAATATAAGTCGTTGAGTGGACATATAAACACAATGATGTGAGTTGATATGATAATTGAACCAATATGACCAAACAAATAACTCGACATCAGAAAATGATCAATTATAACGAAGTTAATAAAGCCATAATACATATCCTAGAAACCAAATTGTCATCCTCTAGAACCAAAGAAAAGGATAATTCACTAAGGCGTAGAGAGAATGGCTCACCAAGCAAGGATCGCTAACCAACACAATGGCTCCACTTCCCAGTGTAGCTACACAACTATCAACCATCAAGCATGCCAACGCAAAGGAGCTTTGAGAACTCGAGGACGAGATAAAATCCACACTCTCAAACCCCCGACACCACCTCCAACAAACATCTCTCCTACGAAAGAAAATCTTAAAACAATTAATGGCACACATACCTATGACCTTCGCATGAACTACCTACATCCACCATATCATGTCAATCAACCAAATAGTACACCAACACTCATCCCAAAAAGAAA
This sequence comes from Pinus tabuliformis, assembly GCA_031772625.1. Taxonomy (NCBI): domain Eukaryota; kingdom Viridiplantae; phylum Streptophyta; class Pinopsida; order Pinales; family Pinaceae; genus Pinus; species Pinus tabuliformis. The sequence continues at coordinate 203,138,685 of CM062813.1, forward strand.
GGCACACCCACTTGTACACCCCTATCATAAATTTGTATTGAAATTGTTGAAACATATTATGTACATAACTTTTCTAAAATATAATATACAAATAATAACTAAAAGATTATAATTATAATTCTCCATTTTAATACATGTAAAATCCTTAAAACACAACTAATTTAAATTTACATTAAAAAAATCTATTAATATATTTAACTATTTTTTATATTATAATAAAAATTTATGTTGTATTAGGTTTTAAAGTGAAATTCATGAAACATATATATATAATGGAATGTAGAATAGCCACTATTTAAATTACAAACATATGTCTATTATGTATCGTTAAAAATATTTATTTAAATTATAGACATGTGTGTTTTACAGTACTCTAATTTATTATTTTGATTTTTTAAAATACAATTAAAACATTATGATGACATTAGAATAATAACCATCCAATTAATTAACCATTAAAAATTTAAATTACTTATCTAAGTCAGAATAATTTTTATCATGTAGTTTCAATTTGTAATAAACTTGAAGTTTGAATTTAGCTTAACATTTGAATGTATTAAGGTTAGCTTTCATATATGTGTTATGGCTTATTTTAATATTAATATCTTAAACTAATATCATCGTTTTTTGAGATGTTAAAGTTTGAAGTTTGAATTGAGCTTAACATTGTATTATTGCTTATTTTAATATTAATATCTTAAACTAATATCATCGTTTTTTGAGATGTTAAAGTTCTCTAAACCAACAGATAGGAAAGAGTGTTCACATAATAGAGAGAGAACACTGTAAAAAAGTACCCACAAATCCTGAATTTTGCAACTAATGTAACCTTAAAAAATATACATATAATTCGAACTCTCTGGTGTGTTGGTTAGGAGTTACATGCAAGGGAGGATGGAAATTTCATTTCTCAGAGTGGTTTTGTCCTGCGGTCATTACAACATTTAACAGTGCACCAGCATAGAAATAATGAGGCTGAACATAAAATTTGGGCAAATTATGTCTGAATCAAAATGTTAGTTTTAAAATTTAAACAACCAATCCATCGAAAGAGGAAAATTGGGCTGGTTCATCATAAAATTACAAGATAGTTGAAGGAGGAGAGTCCACGCGACTGTTGTGATTAAAGGTTAAAGCGTGAGTATGGTTATGGCTGTGCGCGTGTTGTACTTGTATTATTAGGTGTCATGAGCACACCGAGCAGTTTGAGTTAACAGAAGAACAAATGATATATTATTCATGTTTCAATTGCTTTCATGAACGGCCTTGGCAGGTAGTTGCAAAGAACTGCACGCATTTTCTGCTTCTTGATTCTCAGCAGAATCAGCATGCATGCCACGCCACTGTCATTTCTTCCACTACTTGAAATCAAATTCAGCAGCTTATATTTGAAGTCCTCAACTGAACTCCCATTACTGAACCCACAGCCTGTATTGATTCATTAGTGACAACTATGCCTTCAAGATTAATTTTTGTGTTAATACAGGTTTTAGGGTTGTTTCTTGAACCCTTGAGAGGGGAGGTGTATGTTGTATTGATGAGAGATGAACCTGTGGTCTCTTACAAGGGTTCAATTCCAGGATATCCTGCTACTGGTTCGTTCTCAAGCATCAAGGTTGATGTCACCAGGTCTGTAATTTATGTGATCAATATTCTTCTAAAATGTGTTCCAAAATGATTATTTATAAATAATGTTGGTTGGCAGCCATTATGTAGAGTTATACCGGAACTATTTGATCAAAAGCCACGATATGGTACTCCAGAATACTCTCCAAAAGGGCACATACAGTAAATTGTATAGTTATCATCACCTTGTCAATGGTTTTGCTGTGGAGACTAATTCGGCTGAGGTAGGTAACTTTCTCATTTTTGGGTTTTGCCTGTTGCTGGTTATCTACTCTGTTTTGTACCACATTATTGAAAAAGGGATTTGGCTGTAGGCAGCAGAACGCTTGGCAGTGGCAGAAGGGGTAAGGGGCATTCAGAAAGACAGAAAGATTGAAAAACTGACCACCCACACCCCTGATTTCCTAGGTATTTCCTCTCATGTGTGGCCTCTACTCGGTGGTGCTCGGAACTCAGGGGAAGGAGTGGTGATTGGGATGATTGACAGTGGTATCGACCCCATTCATCCGAGCTTCTCCAACTCTCAGTTTAGTGAAGGAGCCCATTCCAGGGGACGCCATAATCCCAAGAACAGACACAGGAATTACACTGGTAAATGCGAGGTGGCCAAAGAATTCCCAAAAGGTTCTTGCAATGGGAAGATCATAGGTGCACAGCATTTTGATTTATCAATAAAAGCAGCAGGCCAATTCAATGTTACAGCAGATTCTGCTTCTCCTTTTGATACCGGTGGTCATGGAAGGTAACAATTTCAGGCCATCTTTATGCAGTTTGTTGTATCTCACCCTAATTCTATTGCAGATTTCAAAATATGCTGACAAACAAGAGGGTAATCAAAAAGTTGATTGTATGTGATTTTTGTAATGTTCAGGAATCTGTAATGGAGATAAAGATGACAATTTATCACAAAATAATAAATTAAATGCCAAGTAGAGAGAATAGATGTCCTTGGATTTGAGGGCATATTTTTTTTTATTTTTAATATGTATAAATTGCAGATTCTCGCATTTAGGGGTTCAATTTTGGACTGATCAGTTTTCTGCTGCTCTTCATGATTTAGCAATGTTTTTTATTTCTTTCTGTTGCATGTTTTCTACGATTTCTTTATCGCTTTGCTATGTGAACTGATGTATCACTACTGATTGAAGACTTGGTTTTTCCAACACTGTTTTTAAGTGAATTACCATATACAAGACCTATAAATTATGTAACAATTTTTATTAATGAAAGTTTATTAATTTTTTTCTTTCTAGAAAAGAAATTACAAATTCTAAAATATTCCATCAATCTAATAAATGGACACAAAACCAACTATTTCACTTCCGTCATGTCCCTTCAAATTTTGAAATATTCTAAAATTTAGAATGAATTACTCTTAAATATTTCAACCTGAACCGGTGCTTTGAACTTATGCAAAGATCAATTGTTTTTATCAATTGGAATTTTTATCACATATATGATTAATGTCTTCATCATTTTCAATGAATAGCCATACAGCCTCAACTGCCGCTGGAAATCATGGAGTTCCCGTGACTGTAAATGGTTTCAACTACGGATTTGCAAGTGGCATGGCACCTGGTGCTCGGTAAGAAAAATGGATACTTTTATTTTCCTTGGACACGGAATCTGCCGAGCTGGTGGATGACCATAATAACATGATCGTTGGTTTATTTACAGGATTGCGGTCTATAAAGCGATTTATTCCATGGGAGGATACTTGGCAGATGTGGTAGCTGCAATTGATCAGGTCAGGTTCATCTCATATGCTCATATATTGTATTATAGGACATTTGGCTTGGAATGCCAGGTCGCCCACATTTCTTATTTCAAAATGTGTTCTTTCACAGTTATTTCTCTGTTTTATAAAAAAAATTGTACTGGAAATGAAAGTTAGTTGTTTGAAGGTGAATGTTGTTGGAAATGTTTTGATTATAAATTTTGGAAATATTTTAGAAGAGTATTTCCAAAAAAAAAATTTAAAAGGTGAAATGTTAAAATTATATTTTTAATAATCCTTTGAAATTATATTTTTAATGATCTTTTGAGAATAATGAAATATTAATATTACATTTCTAATTTGTAATAAAATTACAAGCATGAAGAATAAGAAAATTAATATGAAAATGTGTTGTTCGAGAGTGAATGTTGAACTTAACCGAATTACAGATTTTGCAAATTTTCTAGCCCCAATAAATTAGACTTACTCCCAACTCATCAGTTGGACTAGACTTACTCCCAATTCATCAAAAGACTTCTGAAACGATGATATACTCAGATTACACTTCCAGTTTGTAACAAAATTGCTAGCATGGAGAATAGGAAAATTGTTTCTGATCGTTATCATTTGAGAAAAGATAATGTTAGGTTAGTGCATTATGACATTAAAATCATTCTGCAGGCAGTAGAGGACGGAGTAGACATACTGAGTCTGTCGATAGGTCCATCAAGTATCAGCTCGGATGTTTCAGCATTTTTGGATGTCCTGGACGTTGAACTCCTTTACGCGGTAAAAGCAGGTGTTTTCGTTGTTCAGGCAGGTGGCAATAACGGGCCCGTTGCCAGCAGTGTGCTGTCCTTCAGTCCATGGATCTCCACAGTCGCTGCTTCGCTCACAGACAGAACATATAACAACTTCGTTGAACTAGGCAATGGGCAAAAATATGCCGGGCTTGGTCTTTCTCGTAAGTTAACTAAATCAGTTCAGTTATTCCATAGCACAGATTTGCCAGAGTCTCTGCATTTGTCGTGCTTAATGTGTTGTTATTGTATTTATGTTTTGATAAAGGTTTTTAGGTTGAATTATTTGGTGAACAATTTGTTTCTTAACTGTAAATTCAAGTGTCTAGAAACATATTGTAAATGATCAATTTTTGATACTTATAAAATAATTGTATTTGGTATAAAAGTGAAGCCAATCTCCCAAAGAAACATCTAAATCTAACATGGACCATTAAAATTTTCTAATGTTAATCAGCTCCCACTAAAGGAGAATCAGTATATTACAGAATGGTGACTGCCATGGACGCCTTCGACAAGAACAGTTCTTACAGCGGAGTGAATACTTGCCAGTATCCGGAAGCCTTCATCAAGAACGTGGTTGAAGGAAACATTTTAATCTGCAGCTATACTATTGACTTCGACCTGGAAGTGGCCAGCATAGCGACTGTTTCAGACACTGCTCAGAAATTGGGTGCCGCAGGATTTGTGATGACAGTAGATCCCACTTTTGGATCGCTATCTTTTAGGAGCGGTCCTGTTATTTTTACAAGCCCTGGGACCATTGTCCTGGACGAGCAGTCTTCTTTGGTATGACTTCTTCCTTGAATAAATAAACCAAAGAAGCCTATGGTCAGATTTGTGATCAATTTAATTAATATGATTACATTAATGTGTTTCAGAACCTGTTGACGTATTACAGTAACAATACCAGGCGCGATGCAAGTGGCTCCGTCGTAGAATTTGGAGCAACAGCTAGAATTGGGGATGGGCGAGTTGCAGCATACAGTGGCGAGGGCCCAACGGTTGCTTCCTATTCTTCTAGAGGACCTGATCTCAACAATAAAGCTGGGCAATTTGCTGATGTCCTCAAACCAAATATAATGGCTCCCGGCCACCTTATATGGGCTGCTTGGAGCCCAACCAGCATTGATGACAAAGTCTTCCGAGGTAGTCCCAGATTGATTAAGATTAAATTCAGCTCACCCAAATTGCTTTTATCCTCTAAACATCTCTGTTCTTGGTCTGGAGCTTCACCCAAATTGTTTTTATCCACTAAACATCTCTGTTCTTGGTATGGAGCTTCTAAAACTCTGCAATCTTCCATTACCCAGCAAGGCCATAGAAGAAAAAAAAACATAGAAACAAAATCTTCCCGGCGTATATTGTAGATTTAGAGAATATTTCAAAATATAATATATAAAAGTGAATTCAATTGTTTTATCTTGATATTGTCCATCCCATTCCAAAATATTCCTCCAGTCCAAGAAATTACATAGATATCATAATTCTCTGGAAAATAATAAATTGCATACATAGTTAACTGTTACGGATATAATAACGAACTTAAGTTATCCATGATGAAAAACAGAGCAGAACTTCGCAATGGTCTCAGGCACCAGTATGGCGACACCCCATGTGGCAGGAGTCGCAGCGATGATCAAACAGAATCATCCGGATTGGAGTCCAGCTGCTATTTCTTCCGCTATGATGACGACTGCATCAACGGCAGATCGCTTTGGAAAACCGATTCTTGCACAGAGTCCGTGGGGAAATATATCTGCCCAGTTGGGGAATCTCGCCGGTGCCGCCACCCAGTTCGATTATGGTGCAGGTCTCATAAATCCTGCAAGGGCTATGGATCCGGGCCTCGTTTTTGATGCGGGTACTATTCCAAATCTTACTCCAAATTTATTATGAAAATCTATTTACAGGAGCATCCTTTCATAGTTGGAATTATTGATGCAGATTTTGATGATTATATGAGTTTCTTATGCTCTCTCCCTGGAGTGGACGATGCCTCTGTGCGTGAGGCAACAGGAATGGGATGCTCATCAAGAATGACTTGGTCCTCAGATCTGAATACTGCTTCAATCACAGTCGGGAATCTTATGGGCTCTAGGAAAGTGCATCGCGTGGTGAAGAATGTAGCTGCAGATTATTCAAAAGAGGTCTACGAGGCCAACATTACAGAGCCAGAGGGTGTGAAGGTCAAAGTAAAGCCTCGTAAATTCACCATACACAAGGGCTCATCTAAATCGTTATTGGTGACCTTAAAAGTGAAGGTGGCTATAGGCACATTTGTATTTGGAGAGATTGTGTTGACTAGTAACAGAGGCCACCTTGTTAGTATTCCTCTCGCTGTGTGTCCCACCTCTGTCATTGGGTGATAACAAGTGAACAACCAATCACTTAGCATGTATTCTGCCAATCCCAGATATTTGTTGGATGAGTGTGTTCATTAAGAAACATACTAAATTGAAAAGCTCTATCAATTTATCTTAACTGGACGCTGACCAGAATGGGCAGCAGTCAAAAATGAAAAAAATTGTATTGCAGCTCACTCTCATAATTATGTGTTCTGGTTCTGGCAAATATTTTTCTCTAGCTTCTAGAGAAATAGAGAGAAGAGGTTTTAACTCCAGAACCATGGATGAAAATCATTGTTCAGTTCATTGAAAGAAAAATGGGAAAGCGCTTTGTTCAGCTTTAAAGTAAAATGTCCTATGGACTCCCCATTCAGTATAGGGTATATTTTTCTATACCCGTTTCATCCTCTGTGTTTGTTTTGTTTCATTAAAAGAACCATTCCCTCTTCCCCATTCAGTATAGGGTATATTTTGCTATACCCGTTTCATCCTCTGTGTTTCTTTCATTAAAAAAAAAAACCATTCCCTCTTTGGGTTCCTTCTTTTGCTGGTGCATTGTCCACTCTTACCAACTTAATTTTGCTTTTGCAGCTTCTCTTATTTTGGAGATGTTAAAGTTTATTTTTTTACTTGATGTTAAAGTTTATTTTTTTTACTTTTATTAATTAATGATGAAGTTATGTGCCTTTAATAATATTTAACTTGTTTTGTAATTTTTATATTTAATTTGTAATGTTAGATTGCCCCTTTTTTAATGATATCTTTATATTCACTTTTATTACGAGGAGTTTTAGCAATTTAATTATTTTAATAAGGTTTTTTTGGAAAGTTAGTTTGGGGAGTTAGCATTAAATGATGTGACTAAAATGGTGTTGGGTTGTCTTTGAGTATCATTAATTGATTTTATTGAGAAAAAAAAAAGAAATAGAGTAATAATATAAAAATATAATATATAAAGAATTAAAAATAAATATTATTATTGAAAATGAGTGAAAAATATGAGTGAACAATAATTTGAATGGTGTAGATTTTTGAGAAATTATGTAGCTAGTAGTTTCATTGCTAAAAGGTATTTAAGAAGAGGTTCAAAACTACAATTTATTATAAATTTTGAAAAAAAAATATGTTTTATTCTAATCTGAAGTTATGGTGAAATGTGTATGTCCAGCAGGATGAAGTTGATCTTTACAAAAAAGAGGCTTGTTTGAAAAATTACTTTCATTTTTCCATTTTCTGTTTTCTTTAAATCTTCGGGAAAGCAATTTCTCATTGAGTCTTTGATGATGTTCATAACATTCAAGGATCATAAAAACTACACGGGAAGCCTAAAAATACATTGAAGTTCGAGGTCCAAATGTTGTTGATATTAGGACCATTTCTAAAATGACCACACACAAGTTCTCCACTCAATGAACCTATGACATATCCCATGTGTTTATTGGATATTAAAGAACAATTATAATTTTAGTAGATATTGATAAATACCTCTGAAAATCATTTTGTTAAACCACAACCCCCCTAGATATCCCCTATTTTTACCAAGTACCCCTTTTTATATTCCCCCAATACCTATGAACCCCCTTATACTTCACATTTCCCCTTTCCACCCCTAAGAAATCTACATTACATTCACTTTATTTTTCACAATTTTAAAACCTCTTTTATGAATGGTTGTGATAAGGTATTGGTAAACAAGTTGAAACTCCCATGTGACCATAGAGGGCCACCTACATCATTCTTTTCCCCTTGAGTAGTAATGACCCCCATTGCATCAAGGCTTTGTACCATATGGGTGAGATTCTATTGGATTTGGTTCCTAATAAAATGCCTACCCTCATTAAGAAGTTGCCCCATTTTGACAACTCAAAAGAGTTTTCTATTTTATTTGTAAGTGCTCTTCAACTTGATGTCATGATCTAGTCCATCTTGGTTTTTGAATGCAGTTTGGGTTGAGATGTCTAATATCTAAGTGCTTTGCCACCTCCAAGATGTCTAATAGGGACATGAAGTATGGTTGAAGTAATGCCTCATTAAAGACAAGGTGTAATAAGAAGAATGATGAAAGGTTAAATTTAAAATCATTCTCACCCACAACCTTATGGTGTAAGGCCTATATTAAAGTGATATAACACTCTTGTGAGTATCTCTTTTTCCAAATACAACAATATTTTTTCCCTGATTTAAAATTTGTTTCGAACCCAATGATCATTGTGTTGTTTCTTGTACTTGGTAGCGGCTTTTTACTAAATATCACGAACTTGTTCGGTGAGTTGCATTATCCAACATTTTTATTCCTTTCTTTGCATCACTATGAGCACAAGAGGACAATTCCTATGTTGATGTGATGGATAGAGATACATTAGTTTGGTCCAAACACTAGAACCTCATGCATACCAAAAAAGGGTCGTGATCAATAGAACTATGAAGAGTTATGTTCATGTTTTGTTAAACATAAGGAAGGATTTCATCCCATGTATGAGGATGATTGGATGTGTACATTTGAAGCACATATGCAATCATCAAGTCAACTACCTCTATTCATTCATTGATTGGTGATGGAAAGTAATTGCTTTGGTGAATTTGATGTCCATGATAGACTAAATACTAGATCCAAAGATATGATGATGCAAAGTTGCAAAGCAAAGTCCATGAGGGTGTCCAATAAAGGTGGTTGTAATCTAGCACCAACCTAAAACCCCTAGAATAGAGGACTCACTTGAGTTGTGTTTCTTAAATGTTTGTCATATGGGAAATAACAAAGTAAGAAAGAAACCTTAAGATGATTCATTCCCATTAATTAAGCCGATAGGTGTGTCTATTTTGGAATAGGACTTCTAGAGTTTTATTTGATTATAAATAATTATTAAGTGGATGGAAGAGATTTAACCTTGATGGAACTTCTACAAATATTTTTAGTAGTAGTGAGGATACAAGATTGAGATTTATCTCGAAGTTAGTAATTCCCTTTTTCTTTTCAATTTAATTTAAAAAATATCATATTCACAAGCATTGTCGAACACTATTATTGCTTAGTGTTTTTTTACCATATTTTTCTTGTTACATGATTTTTTAAAAACGTATATATGTTTAACTCATATATTATTCTTTTTATAAGAAATAATAATAATAATAATAATAATTAGTCAATGGGGATAGTTCAATTGGAAATCACCATGTTACGAAGTATTATGTAAATTGTAAGATTTAAGGTTCAAATCCCCTTGTGGGTACTTTCCCCACAAAAACAATAATAATAATGAAGTTACAAATTAGTTAATTTTTATAATTGAAAAAAAAAAATCTTAACAGATGTCATGAGATAAATATCTTGACATCTACTATGGATTGATATACACATTCACCAACCATTTAATTTATACATTTGTACTAATTCTAATTATGAATAAAAATTTACACCTGAACAGGGTGCAAAATAGTTGGAGACCCACTTGGGTTTGATTGATATGACAGAGAAAATAATTGTTTGGGATGGTGGGTGCTATCCCCACGCCCTCACACGCTTGTTTGCCTTGATAACATGAAGCGTCGCAAATCATGGCAGATCCACGACGTGAAGGTTGGTAATCTTCGTGGGAGCGGAGGTGGAGTTAAGAACATATGTTTGGCATATAAAATGGAGTTCTCAACTTCTTAGGGAGCATAAGTTTTTTGTCTACAAGTTCGTGGCATCGGGAATGGGAGAGGTGCACTCAGTTGCCACTCGTCTCTGTTCGAGGTTGGCGTGTAGAGTCTAGTATGTTATAATGCTTACTTTGTATCTTGGGTTGGGGGCTAGTACTCGTGATAAGCCTCAGGTCTAGAGGGGAACGGAAACAATGGTTAAATTAGCAGTTTCTATGACAGGAAATATTGGCCTTCTCGACTATGTAATGTCAATTTCTATCTTTTTTGGCAACATCCTTTCATGCACGGGCATGTTTACTGGTTTCTAGTTTTTTCTCATGATGTGTCCTTTGCATGTCGATAATTGGTTTCCTCGTTTTAAGTCTGAACCATCTGGGCAAGCCTTGTGGCGAGTAAGCATTTTGGTTAATGATCAGGGCTGCGTCTATGGACTCTGGGTTCAAGGGTGCATGGGGGACACCGTTTACATTCTAGTGGTACCTCACACTCTTGGAGGGTTACTATTTATTTATGCGTGCTGTCGCGAGTGGTGGAATTTTTAAGGGGCGAAGTGTCGTTCGACATTTAATTTGTTTTTATAGTCATATATTAAGTTAATGCTCATCTTTTGAGTGGTTCTTTGTATAAATTATATTCTAGGTCTGCCTACGCCGCCTCCACCTCCGACCTCTATACAAAGGGCTAATTTATGAGCGCAGGAAGGTGCGAGAAGGTTGAAGAACGAAAGCCCAACTTTGGAAACTATGGTGAAGACTCAGCCTTATGATGGGGCCTCGGGCCATGGCAGACGGGGTCGTAGAAACCAGATTGGGAAAGGCAAAAAAATTTGGTTCGTCTTCTGATCGGACTCCTTACTAAAGGGGTTGGAAAACAAACTCTAAGATTCTTTAGGCCATGGTTCAGGCATATTACGAAGGGACCCTAGCTCAGGTGAAACAGTTGATAACGACTTGGGAGGCAGAGTTGAATTTGAAATCTGAGCATGAACTGCCAGCAAAGGATTGGGGGGATATAATCACAGACCCTGGGTATACTTGTCTCACCCTATATAGAATGTATGTCAATCTCTTTTGGTTAATAAATGTATAGTGGCCAAAGCAATGGTTACGACCATCAACACAACAACACAAAGTGAGTCTGACCTGGGCCTCCAAGACATTCAGAAAGAGCTCCATCTCATTCAAATTCAGTTGCAGAACTAGAACGCTCGCCTAGGCCACATCGAGTGACATATTCCATGTCTACTGCAATTTGAATTGCCAGGTTCAAGTGCTAAATATTCTGCGCCGGTAGAATCATCTGATGAATATTTGGTCGAAGTTATGTATGTTAATTTTGGTTTAAATTTTGTTGTATATGTCGAGTAGCATTTATGTTTTCAGTGTTATGCTTACTAGTTGGTTTCCAGACTATAAGCCCTATAAGGCTTGTTTAGATAGACTCAGAGTATTTATGTTTTGGATGGCTTATAATGCGATTTAGTGGCCAACAGACCTGGTTTCCCACTGGGTAGGTTGAGGCCATCAAATAATTTTTATGTTTATAGCCTGCCTGTTTATTGATGAATGAATGAAAATTACTGCTAAGATTACAAAAAAAATATATGAATAAAAATTTATATTACCATTAATATAAAAACACTATATTCATTATATTATATAAACTCGTTTATCATAAAATACAACTAAATAAATACATCATACACATCATCCATATATATTATAAACTAGAATATAAACAAATTAGAGTATTAAATCATTGTACATAAAATGAAGAAAAAGAAGAATTAGAAAAAACCATAAACAAAATAAAGTTTTAAGCTAGCGAAAAGAAAAAAAATAACAAAAACAGTAATAACAATATTAACAATGTACTCTAAATTATAAAACCCAACCCAATACAATTATTCATTCTCATTCAACAATAATTAAAAAAAAAACTAAAAACAATGTGCCCATAAATTGAAAAACCCAACACAAAACAACTATTCATCCTCATTCAAAAATAATCTATAAATGGATGAAATGACTAATCAACATCAAACACTTAGAACCAGCCTTTACATTTTAATTTACAAAAGGAAGCCTAAAAATGTACACCAAACAATAAAGTCAAGTGAATCATTTTTTATGTAATTAATGATGTCATATAAATTAAATGACTAGTAATGTTGATAGGGTCAATTCATGATAAGTATTATATATGTTAAATATATATACATTTAAAAAAACATGTAACAAGATTTTTAATCATGGAGATTCACTCCCACTTTACCATGAAGCCTATTAATTCGTAAATAAGCTTTGTTACAATACCATCGGCCAAACCATGTTTGTCAACGCCACATACCCAAAAAACCATAGCTCATTTCATATGACACTTGTTCATATAACATTTTTTAATTAATCAATTTAATTAAAAGGGAAAAAAATATATTGTTTCTTTGAAGATAAATCTCAATCTATGATTTGTGAATACTATTAAGAATATTCTAGAATATTCTCTGGAGATTAAATTTATATTATCCACGTAATAATTATTGATAATTAAATTAAAAATTTGGAACTATTTGAAACTGTTTAAAATGGATAGTTAATGTAAATAGCCTTCTCTGGTTCGCAGGCCCCAAGAATAATAGTTTCACAAATATTTAAGCCTTGGTGTAAATCCCCTTAGTTTCCCTTTTTTCTTTCAAATCTGGCTCCACAAGAATTATTGGGCCTTCAACATCGTGTGCTCATCCATATCAATTTGATGTCATCATGGAATGTATAAATGAATGATAATCCCCACATGGGAGATCATATGTTAACTTCCATTAATGGAATGGGGAGAATGGAGGCTAGGGTTTCTGGTTCGATTAACTTGGCAAGGGCTTATGAATCCTTTCCCTGGTCCTTAATCGCCTGCACCCTACGTTATCAGTCTTAGGTTTTATTTTTTTGTAACATTTTTTGTGAGGATACAAGTTATTGAATGTTACCCGTCTCTTGATTGATATATTTTTATTAGTGATTCTTGGAGTTTGTATCTTCCATTATAGCTTCGTTCTGGTGGTCCCATGTTACCAAATCATGTGGGCTAGCCTTCAGGTGAGACTCCTGAGGGTGCAGTGAAGTTTCCCCAGGTTAATCCTACTAGTAGGGGTTTGTTTTCCTCAAATGTCAGCACAGGCCACTCTTTGCAAGAACATGTACCTGAGATCTCCATTGTTAGTAGGAATACAAGACATTAATGACCATGTCAAACATGAGCAATCTGCTCAGAATTTGTAATTCCTCCTCCCACATTTACCCGCCACTAGTAGAAAATGAGAAATTAGTGACTAGGTGACTAAGAAAGTTAGTCACCACAGCTTTTTCAAGTGAAATACTACCAAAAATGAGAAATCTCAAGTGACTAAACTAAAAAGGACTAACATAAATCACTAATTTAGTCGTGGGTTAAAATATGTGACTAGCTAATAAGTAATACAACTAAAAATGACTAACATGAATGACTAATTTAGTCTAAGAAAAAAAATAGAACTACCTAACAAGTACTACAATAATATGAATCAATTTTTTATGTTAGTCATCTTAATTGTGTCAAGCAATCTAAACTTACAAGTGATAGGGGATTGAAAGCTTGTTAAAAATTGGTTGAAAGGTTATCCTTTCTTAAACACTTCTTGTATAGGTGAGCCAACTTTGCATTATTTATCTCTAATAATTTGTAATTTTAAAAATATATTTTTTAATAAAAAAAAATTATTTTATGTCTTTTTTAAAAATCTATTCATTGAATATAATTGGATCTAGTTCCAATTTGAAATTAATTTGAAGGGAAATTTTATTTTTTAAGACTATAATATCAAATAAAATCTACTTTAATTTCATATTAAACGACCTAGATCCATCTTAACCCCAGATCTATCAAGTATTGAGAGGGGTCCAATCTCTCGACGTGCAAACTTTTTTTTCTAGTGCAAAACTTGAGGAAATATTTGCACCTCGATAGGTTGGATCTCTCTCGGAACTTGATAGTTATAGGGTTAATATGGATCTAGGTTAGTAATATAATACTATATAATATCTATATTTGTATTTGTGTCTCTTTGTTATTCCCTCTCTCTATCTCACCCCCCAAACATACACACACTCTCTCTCCCTCTCTTCCCCTTCTCTGTCCAAATCTCTCTTCCCCTTATCTCCCTCTCTATCTATATCCTTCTCTCTATTCCCTCCTTATCTCCTCTCTCCCTCACTCTCTCTCAGTCATGACTCCCTTTTCACCCTCTCTCTCTCTCCACCTTTATCCCTCTATGTTTTCTTTGTTCCCTCCCTCTCCTATCCCCTCCAATTCCATCTCTCTCTCCTCATCTCTATCTTCCTTCCTCTCTATCCCTTATCTCCCACCTCCCTCTATATCTCTCCCCAAATCACTCTCCCCCCTTCTCTCTCTTCCTTCCAACTCTATAACTATCCCCCCCTTGTCTTTCTCCATCTCTATGTCTTCATCTCTCTCCCTTCCCCTTCTCTCCCATCTCTATCCTCTCCTCTTCTTTCTCTTCCCTCCTCTCCTCTCTCCCTCACTCTCTCTCTATCTCTCCCTTCTCACTCCTCTCTCTCTCCACCTCTATCTCTCTATGTATTTTTTCTTTCCTCCCTCTCTCCCCCACTCCAACTCCATTTCTCTCTCTCTCCTCTCTCTTCCTTCCTCTCACTCCCTCTCTCCCACCTCACTCTCTCTCCTCCCCATCACTCTCTCTTTCTCTCTCTCTCTCTCCTCCAACTTTTTCACTATATCCCTCCCTCTCTCCACCCCCTCCCCAACTCTCTCTTAAATTTGATCACATTGTATTGTGTTTAAGAAATTATCTAAATTAAAAAAACTTAATTGGTTGTAAAATATTAAACCTATATTTTGGATCAATCATGTCAAAGAAAATAAAATAATGAAAAACTTGAAAAAGTCATGCACTATATTTAATCTATTATAATTAGTAAATTTGCTTGCTCTCATCCCTTGGATCGTTAGCTAAGATATATATATATATATATATATATATATATATATATATATATATATATATATATAGTAGAACTGACATAGATCCATCTTAGCTTAATTTTATTAAAACCTTAATTTAATTTCTATGGGAATATTTTTACTAGTCGTGAGGATCGAGTGTTTAGATATATTTCAAATTGTAACATTTTCTCTTTTAGATTCAATTAAAAAATGTTGTAAAATTAAATTAAAATAAAATATTTTTACTACGAAATAAGTTATGGCCTTTTGGCATGTGGTATTGATAAGCCATGGTATTGGCCCATGGTATTGTAAGAAAACCTATTTACAATTTAATATCCATGGTAAAGTGAGGATGAATCTCAATTGTTAACAATCTTGTGTTATAAAATACTTTGATTGTGAAATAATTTATGTTTTTTGGGCATGTGGTATTGGTAATCCATCATATTTACCCATGGTATTGTAACAAATGCTATTTTTTACAAGTTAATAATATCTACGGTAATGTGGGGGTGAATATCCACAGTTAAGAATCTTATCATATTGTTATAAAATATTTTGGTTGTGAAATAAGTTATGGTTTTTGGAGTTGTAGTATTGATAAGTCATGGTATTGTAACAAATCCTATTCACAAGTTAATAACAAGATCAAAATATAACAAATTGAATTTTATTATTTTTATTAATTTAACTTTTTATTATTAATTGAGGTCATATTTAAATGTTTACACTCATCCCAATATCATTTTTAACTTATTCTTCTTCTTTTTAACTTAGCGTCTTACGCAAAAATAACAAATTCTTATTAAAAATAAATCATTTAACCCAATTTCAATTTATATATTTTATTTTATATTATAAATATTTCTTTTATCTTTTCCATTATAAATATAAAATATTCACATATTACAACATCACATTGTAGCACTGCATTTTTCTCTGCCTTGTCTATATCTGCGTGGAAATGCCAGAAGAAGGAATACCATCAACGCGATCTATGGATTTCATGGGATTTGAACCCCAGATGGAGTTTGCATGGGAAACACCTGAGGAGAGCATCAACGATTAGATGGAGGAAGGGCAAGGTCATTCGGCATGGAGATTTTGGTAATTTTTACATGGGTATGAATTTGGACTCTGGAGAGTTCTTCCTTTTTACTAAAGATGATTTTTGTTCTTATGGGTAAACAATTTTGAGGTTTTATATGATCAAATCATAAATTTTATCTAGAGGAAGGGCAAAGTCATTCGGCATGGAGATTTTGGTAATTTTTACATGGGTATGAATTTGGAATCTGGAGAGTTCTTCCTTTTTACTAAAGATGATTTTTGTTCTTATGGGTAAACAATTTTGAGGTTTTATATGATCAAAGCATAAATTTTATCTAGAGTTGAGGGTTTAATGATTATGATAACGCAGATCTTGAGAATTTTGGTAAGTTTTACATGGATATGAATTTGGACTCTCAATAGTTCTTCCTTTTTACTAAAGACGGTTTTTGTTCTTATGGGTAAACAATTTCGAGGGTTTATATGATCAAAGCATAAATTTTATATAGAGGTGAGGGTTTAAAGATTATGATAATGTAGAAATTCCCACTGTAGATCAACAGATTATGTAATATACTAAAGCAAAATACAAGATCTACTTCTACAACAAACTTTGCGGAAGCTTAATCGAATATGAGCAAGATCAAATAGAACACATATAACTGAGAATGAGAAATCAATCACACATGAACAAAAAAGAATAACCTGGGAAAAGCCTCAATGTAAAACCCCAATCTCTGTATTATCATACAAGTGGAAATATGTTCAGATTACAAAAAGAATTAGCTCACAAGCTATCTTGCTCTCTTTGCAATCAAACGATACAACTCATAGACTGAATAGACACTAGATATGTCTTCCCTCAGCCCTCCAAGCCTCCTATTTCCTTGCGCAATTTTTCTTGGGGTCCAATGATGCCACCTGTGTGATTGGCCTCATCACACACTCACTAAACTGAAGAAGTAACTGCGCAATCCTCAAGGAATGAATTCCTTTTGCATGCAAGAGATATTCACAATGGAATATTCCTGCAACTGATAGTACATTGTCCCTCCATCTGATCTCAACTAGATTTCTAACTGAGCTGACATGCATGAGTTATTTATGAGAGAATATTCAGTTATCTGAAGTGCAGCAGTTACATGAATGCATGCATTAACTAACTGAACTCACAATTACTTCAAAAAACTATTTGAACTAATCTAACTGAAATTGACTCAATTAATTGATCCAAATAATTACAACTCAATATTACGACTCATCCTTATCTCTTTAAGTGATGGATAAATTCCCCAATCAATGGAGAAACTGTTGCATGTCTTCACATAGACTTCATGTTTGATTTTCTACAACTAATTAACTCAAGATGAATTAATTAATTATTTTTCAAACAGCCACTAAGATCAAATTCGAATTTTTACTTCTCTATTTTAGTCCAGGGACTAACTAAAATAGGAAGGTATCCCGAAATGATATTTATAGTAGTGCTAAATTTAGCACTCCTATATTTAGCATTTCTTGTTGCTATTTTCAACACTCCCTCTCAACAAGAAAGGGATTATCAGTAACCCCAATCCTGTCTTTGTGGAACTCAAACTTGCATTTTGACAATGCCTTCGTCAAAATATTTGCATCCTGTTCCTTAGTCGAAACATACAACAACAACATGATCCTCTTAACCACACAGTCTTGAGGATGGTGATATCGGATATCAATGTACTTGGACATGTCATAAAAAAATGGATTCTCAAAGAGTTTGATACAACTCTGATTATCGCAGCAGATCATAGTTGGATCCATCCTCTAACCAAACAATCCCACTAGAATCTTCCGCATCCAAATGGCCTCACATGCAGCCTGACTAGCAACCATGTATTTAGCCTCTGTTGAGCTAAGTGCAACTGACTTTTGTTTCCTGCTGTACCAGGAAACTGCAGCTGAACCAAGGTTGAAGATTCCTCCAAAAGTGCTCTTCCGGTCTGATGGACTCCCTGCCTAATCCGCATCTGTGAAGCCTTGAAGCTTCACTCCCTCTATCCGTTTGTACTATAATCCAAACTGAGATGTGCCTCTGAGGTATCTCAGCACATGCTTCACTGCCTTCCAAAACAACTTGGTAGGTTGAACCATAGCTTGACTCAGCTAGTTCACCGCAAAGCATAAGTCTGGTCATGTGTTCACCAAATACATAAGTGAACCCACAAGCTGCCGATAAACAGTAGCAGCTACTACCTCACCTGAAGTAGCATCCTCCTTCCTCTAGTTCCTAGCTAGAAGAGTCTGCATGGGCTTGCACTTCTCCATGTGAAAGCGCCTGAGTATCTCATTGGCATACTTGCCTTGAGACACAAATACTTCCCCATCTTTCTACCACACCTCCATGCCTAGAAAGTAGTGCATAAGACTCATGTCTTTCATCTCGAACTCTCTTGCAAGGTCCTCCTTGCAAGGCTGGATCAGTTGATCATCACCTGTCAAAATCAGATTATCGACATAAAGAACAATGATCAATGGCTTACCTTCTACCATGATGTGGTAAAGGTTCGCATCTGCTTCATTCTTGGTGAAGCCCAACCCGGTGAAATAAGATCCTGGTGTACCAAGCACAGGGTGCTTGCTTCAGCCCATACAAAGCCCTCTTGAGTTGGCACACATGCAACTCACAATCGAAGGTCTTGAAATCCTCTGGTTGCTCAATGTACACCTCCTCCTCAATCTTCCCATTGAGGAATGTTGTCTTCATGTCGATTTGATGGATCTTCCAACCCATTTGAGCTAATAGTGCCAACATCGATCTAATAGATGAGTACCTTGCTACAAGAGCAAAGGTCTCATTGTAGTTGATCCCCTCGACCTGTGAGAAACCATGGGAAACAAACCTTGCCTTATGTTTCTCAACACTACCATCAGCTGCCTACTTTACCTTGTAAATCCATCTGGAACTCACCACTGACTTGCCCTGAGGTCTTGGGACAACATCCCACACACTGTTCCGAATGATAGAGTCGTACTCCTCTACCATTGCATCAACCCAGATTGGTTATTGCACTACCTCCTTGAATGAAGAAGGTTCGGTATCTACACACTCCCCAACTAGGGCCATGTACCCAGTGTACCGCTCAGGCGACCTCCTCTATCTGTGCTGAGAATATGGTTGTCCCACATTCTCCCATGCATCCAGCATCAACCTGACAGCTTCCCTTGAGCATTTCTGCCCATCTCTGGAAGTCTCAACATGAGTGGATGTCTCCACTCCCGGATCCTCTGCATGTGGCTGCTCCACATTAATCTGAGGCTCCTCCTCCTTAGGAACTGAAACTTCCTCCTTTGCATGCAGCTTGTGCTCCCTCTCGAGTGATACTCGCATGGCTTTCTGCTCGTCGAACTTCAGATCCCTGCGTACCATTGTCCTCTGACTGGTAGGCAAGTACACCCAATAGTTGTGGGGTGTATAAATGTACCCCACAAGTATTCCAAACTCAGCCATTGGATCTAGCTTCTTCCAGGCATATTTGGTCACATGACAGTAAACTGATGATCCAAATATTCGAAAGTGACTCACATCTGGTCGCTTCCCGGAAAAGGCCTCCATAGGTGTCTTCATTCCCAGTATACAGTGCGGGCTTTTGTTCTGCAAGTATATTGTTGTATTGCATGCCTCAGCCCACAAATGCAGTGGTAGGATTTGGTCATGCAACATTGCTCGAGCTGCTCCCACAATCGATCTGTTCTTCCTTTCGACCAACCCATTATGCTGTGGGTTATGGGGTGCCATCAACTCCCATTTAATTCCTTCTGCAGTGCAGAAGTTATTGGGAGACATACTCTCCGCCATTGTCTCTACGCAAGGCTTTTATTTTCTTTCCAAATTCTTTCTTTGCCAAAGCTTTAAACTCACAAAACCTCAAGAAGGTCTGATCCTTCTTTTGCATAAAGTAGATCCATCATCTACGAGAAAAATCAGCAATAAAAATAACATAGTACCTTTTTTTAGTGGTGGAGGCTATAGAGAAAGGTCCACAAACATCTGAGTGAACTCGCTCTAGGATTGCTCCAGCTCTACTGTCTCGATTCCAAAAGGAAGATTTCGCATACTTACCCAAGGTACAACCTTTGCATGTATTCGTCTGCTCCAGTTTTCCCTTGGGAAGTCCAGTAGAAATTTGTTGCATGATCTTCAAGGCTCCATGGTGCAAGTGGCCTAATCTTCTATGCCATAGCTTGCCAACATCTTGGCTCTGCACCATCTCAGCTTTGGAACTCAATACAGTACAGTCGTCTACCTCCAACTTGTAGAGATTCTTTACTCAAATCCCAATTCTCTTGGTCTGTCCAGTGCCGATATGCCTCAAGAATACCTTTCCTTTACTAAAGACTACATCATAGCATTTATCTTCTAGCATAGCAATGAACACAAGATTCTTCTTCAGACTTGGTACATACTTATCATCAGTCAAGGTGAGGGGAGCTCCATGCTCCCTCTGAAACACAACCGTACCTTCACCTGAAACACGGTACTTTCCATCATCGCCCATCTTGATCCGCATCTGGAGATCCTTCTCCTCCAAGGTACTAAAAAGATTCTTGTCACCTGGCATGTGGAATGAAGCTCCACTATCCAGGTACCACAAACATCCCACCATGGATGAAACCATGCATGCGATAAGAGAGAAATCCAACTCAAACTGTGAGGCCAATGTCTCACCATCAGATCCCTTTGAGGATCCCTTCTTGGATTTCTTCTGTGGACAATTCGTAGCATAATGGCCCACTTCATGACAATGAAAGCATCACACTTTCAATTTTTCAAACTTCTTCCCACCATGGGAAGAACTAGATTTGGGATGGGACACCTTCCCTTTCCCTTTCCTCGCCTTACTCACTAAGGCTAGATTTTCCTCATCATCTTGCTTTGATGAGGATCCATCTCTGGTGCTTCTTCTTATCTCCTCCTGCATCAGATTTGACCAAAGTCGTTCCCAATCTGGCAGTTTTTCTCTTCCATTAACCGAGTCTTGGTATCTACACCAGCTCTTAGGAATACCGAGGAGTGCAAGAGTCACCATGTCATCATTGGCTGTCATGATCCCTACACTTCCAAGCTCATCCCTACAGGTGGTGAGCTTGTTTAGATATGTAGAGATTGTGTCGCCCTTTCACACTTGATTTTCTGAAGCTTTTCTTTCAGCGCCAACTTCCTCTGATCGCTGCTATTTTGATATAGATATTTCAATTTTTTCCACATCGAAAATGGTGTCTCCTTCCCATGGAGGCTCGAGACAATGTGGTCTCAAACTCCCTCCAGGAGGATTCTCCTTGCTCTAGCCACACATTTCTTCCATTCCGCCAATTCTGTAGCATCAGTTGCTCCCGGCTTGGGGACTTTTTGATCAATGAAGTCCTTTAGACCGTTATCCTCTAATACTGCTTCCATGTGATCCTTCCAGGCTATATAATTTGAGCTGCCATCAAGGGAATATTGAAGTCTTAAATCGTTGACGCCATTGGTGAAATTGAGATTTGAAATCAATCACACATGAACACAGAAGAATAACTCAGGGAAAGCCTCAACCTAAAACCCCAATCTTTGTATTATCATACAAGTGGAAATATGTTCAGATTACAAAAAGAATTAGCTCACAATCTATCCTGCTCTCTCTGCAATCAAACAATACAACTCACAGACTGAATAGACACTAGATATGCCTTCCCTCAACCCTCCAAGCCTCCTATTTCCTTGCGCAGTTTTTCTTGGGGACTTTTTTTATCAATGAAGTCCTTTAGACCGTTATCCTCTAATACTGCTTCCATGTGATCCTTCCAGGCTATATAATCCAAGCTGCCATCAAGGGCATACTCGAGTCTTAAACCGTTGAATGCCATTGGTGAAATTGAGATGTGATAAGAACTCGATTTCTATATTCAAGAACCTCAAACTTCAAACTTCTCCCTTCTTGTATATTGTTCTTCACTTTGATCACCTTTGCTCTAATACCATGTACAAATTCCCACTGTAGATCAACAAATTATGCAATATACTAAAGCAAAATACATGATATACTTCTACAACAAACTTTGCGGAAGCTTAATCGAATATGAGCAAGATCAAATAGAACGCATATAACTGAGAATGAGAAATCAATCACACATGAACACAAAAGAATAATTTAAGGAAAGCCTCAACTCAAAACCCCAATCTCCGTATTATCATACGAGTGGAAATATGTTCAAATTACAAAAAGAATCAGCTCACAAGCTATCCTGAGCTCTCTGCAATCAAACAATACAACTCACAGACTGAATAGACACTAGATATGCCTTCCCTCAACCCTCCAAGCCTCCTATTTCCTTGCGCAGTTTTTCTTGGGTTCCAATGATGTCACCTGTGTGATTGGCCTCGTCACATGCTCACTAAATTGAAGAAGTAACTATGCAATCCTCAAGGAATGAATTCCTTCTGCATGCAAGAGATATTCACAATGGAATATTCTTGCAACTGATAGTACACTATCCCTCCATCTGATCTCCACTAGGTATCTGACTGAATTGACATGCATGCGTTATTTATGAGAGAATATTCAGTTATCTGAAGTGCAGCAGTTACATGCATGCATGCATTAACTAACTGAACTCACAATTACTTGAACTAATCTAGCTGGGCTTGACTCAGTTAACTGAGCCAACTAATTACAACTCATCCTTATCTCTTTAACTGATGGATAAATTCCTCAATCAATGGAGAAACTGTTGCATGTCTTCACATAGACTTCATGTTTGATTTTCTACAACTAATTAACTCAAGATGAATTAATTAATTATTTTTCAAACAACTGCTAAGATCAAATTCGAATTTTTACTTCTCTATTTTAGTTCAGAGACTAACTAAAATAGGAAAGTATCCCAAAATGTTATTTATAGCAGTGCTAAATTTAGCACTTCTATATTTAGCATTTCTTGTTGCTATTTTCAACAGATAATGCAAATCTTGAAAATTTTGGTAATTTTTACATGAGTATGAATTTGGGCTCTGTAGAGTTCTTCCTTTGTACTAAAGATGATTTTTGTTCTTATGGGTAAACAATTTCGAGGGTTTATATGATCAAAGCATAAATTTTATATAGAGTTGAGGATTTAATGATTATGATAATGTAGATCTTGAAAATTTTGGTAATTTTTGCATGAGTATGAATTTGGGCTCTAGAGAGTTCTTCCTTTTTACTAAAGATGATTTTTGTTCTTATGGGTAAACAATTTTGAGGGTTTATATGATCAAAGCATAAATTTTATCTAGAGTTGAGGGTTTAATGATTATGATAATGCAGATCTTGATTGCGGCCAACAATTCATGAAAAGACAATGCACAAGTAAGCATTTTGCATGTCCTTATTGAGATTTTGGTAATTTTTACATGGGTATGAATTTGGACTATGGAGAGTTCTTCCTTTTTACTAAAGATGATTTTTGTTCTTATGGGTAAACAATTTCGAGGGTTTATATGATCAAAGCATAAATTTTATCTAGAGTTGAAGGTTTAATGATTATGATAATGCAGATCTTGATTGCGGCCAACAATTCATCAAAAGACAATGCACAAGTAAGCATTTTGCATGTCCTTATTGTACAAAGGGTTTAATGATTATGATAATGTAGATCTTCATTGCGGCCAACAATTCATCAAAGGACAATGGACAAGTAAGCATTTTGCATCTCCTTATTGTACAGATCAATTCGCTCCTCCCTAACTTTTCTGGTAGGATGCAAATGCTAGACCTTCCTCAAACTTTGTGACATGAAATTAAAATTTCTTGTAATAATGAACATAAAATATTCTATGTTTCATCCTTAGATTCTGATATCAATGCCTACAGTTTTAAACCATGTTACTATATTTTAAGTAGAATATACTTAGATCCATTAAACCTTACAACTCTCCAAGGCTTAGGTTAATTTCAGCTAAAAAGAATGAACCTCAATGGTTTTTACAGTTTAGATTCAATGCTTACAGACAATGATTAAAAATGGAAGAACCCAAATGGTATGATAACTTTTACCCACCTATCAATTTCCAAGACCTTTCCTATTATTCTTAACCTAAACAGAGAGAGTAGAAGAAGAAGAGGAGCTTGGATGAGATGGACCTTGACCTGCTTGATACTTTTCAAAAGTTGGGCATGCCCTTGACTAGAAGAAGAGATTGACCAACGTTGTTGTAGATGTCGTTTTTGACAATGTTTTCATTGCTACGATACATAGGTAGACTCTATAGGCAGTTGATGTTATATTTTGTTCGTTATAAGAGGTAATTCGAGAGTACATTTATGTAGTTAGGAAGTAGCTTGGCAGGGTTGTTCCTCCTATTGATAACTACTATGCTGTATTGTATTTTTTATTTATTTTAGTGACAGTTCCTTCTATTAAATCCCCAAGCACACTTTGTCACCCATGGAAATATCCACTTATTTTAGGATGAATGAGATGGAGACCAGGCAGTTTGAGAGGACTCTTATTGTTGTAGATGAGAGGAGTTTTGTGAGGTGAGAGGAGTTCTGTGACATATATTGAAGGATGCACTACACCATTTTATGACACCAATCATATCCATGCCATAGTAGTGGATCTTTATTTCACCAAGGGAGCAACGATAAAGTATTCCACTGTAAATAATTGATATGTCGAGGACGAGGAATGCAGACGTGGGATTTATAATTTTATTACGACAAGAGGATTATGTGATGGAGACAAATCCTACCGGTAAATCTTATCATTATATTTCTATGAAATCTCAGAATGTGTTCAATACAGAAATATGTATGTACTCTTGAATTTATCTATGTTGTAATAACATAAAGAATAAATTTTTCATTGCAAATAATTGGGATCTACCATGTAAGTTTACTTTATTACATGGAATTCTTGATTTTTTAGATCCCAACTAGTTAGGGTTGAATTTATTTTTGTTGTAATTAGATTAAGAATAAAGTTTTCATTTTAATCACTGAAATATACCATGTAAAATTTAATGACTACATGAAATTGTTTATTTGTTAGAGCCCAACTTATTAGGATTATGAAGAGTCCTCTTTCATGACAATATTTATGAATGCTCTATTCTTGCTCAAAGAATTACATATTACAGAAAGGTGGAAAATAAATGAGATGCAACTAAATGGTTTATGTTTTAAAATGTGTGGAGGGAGTATAAAATCATTTTCAGTTGCGTTCAAATATTTTGGAGCACCCACTAAAATCCTTCAATCTCCTCCCAGTTAATTCCATTTCTACTATCCCAATGCTTCTAGAAGTCCTTCTCCAAAGTGATCTCTTAACTATCTTGGAGGGAAATTGATTACTTGATTGGAACCCACATATTACAATTTGATTAGGAGCAAGGGATGAGAAAGCTTCATATTCTTCAATATATTCCACAAGTTAAAAGCATATCGAACGATTTCCTTTCTGTTTAATTGATACAACAATCACTCAACAATTTGTTAGGATTTTGAGACCTTTTTCAATGATTTTTTTTTTTGAAAGTTATGTTCTCAATTAAATAAATTAAAGAAAAGGTGAAAATGATGCAATGGAAGGATTTTCTATTTTAGTGCCTAAGAATGCCTTGCTAATGTGAAGGGCTTGGTATTTTCTTGACTCAAGATTTGTCGCACTTGACTTCCTAGAATTTCTTTTAATCTCATTTTTGTTGTGTTTATATTGTTATCCTTGAAGTTGGTGATCTACTGTGTGTAATAGGAAGTATTAAATACTAAATGATCTCAAAGGTGATATTGATGGATGATTGACTTTAAATGACCCTACTTGACACTTTAGTATTACATGATCATGCAAAGAAATTATTAATCGATATTAAAGGGAAGATGATTAATGTCCAATGTTTCTTGGCTTGTCATGTAATTACTCCATTTCGCCCCCAATAATATATTTGAGGCTACGTTTTGGTTTTTACTTGTGGAGCTTCCCTTTGGCTCAGAAAAACATCAAGGATAAATGTCCACTGCATTGACATTGGGCATCATCAAAGAGGAATTCACCAAAATCAATAGAGAAAATGGGAGCAATTAGTACAATGAGCGGATAATGCTAGAGAAACACTGAGGCACCATAATTTCTTGTGTATTTAGATTCACTCGAAATTAACTAGTCACAAAAAGTACCTTTGTTTTTCCGAATATTTTCATGTATACATAAATACTAAAAACGCAATTTCATACTAATTATTAAAACTAATAATTATCTGATAGTCATAATTTATAATTAAATAGTATAATATGATTAATATTATTGGACACAACTATAGGGTCCGACTGTGAGGGGCATTGTGACAATATATGTACACTTCTCATTGTATTAGGCAATCATATCTTAGAGTGTGATATCCATCCAATGAAATGTACTCCAAGAGGCCATTGCGGGATTGAAATTTTTCCTTCTAGTGGAAAAGTGGTGATATATTTTCTTAGGCCTTAGTCTTCTTCTTCCTTAAGGTTTTGACACTACTCAAAGCTAGCACCTTCATTCAACCAAGTGAGGTACTCATCTTGGAAAGTTGAATCATTTTGTCTCCACAATCCAGTATGATGTTGGATCAATCTCACGATCCTAAAAACATAGGTTCTAATAGCGATGAACTTTTATTGTGGGAAAAAGAATATCCAAATTTAAGGAACATGACTCTTTTAGAAAAAGCAATAAGGATATTTTTTACAGTGATATTTTTTTTTCCATTTGTTTTCACAAGTTATCTATTGCGTGATATTTTTAATATGTAACTTAGTTGGTATGATTGTGCCTAAGGTTGTATTGAAGGTTGAATACTATGTTCCTAAGGCGTTATTTTCTATGGTAACATTTTATTTGTCTTGTTTATACAGGTCATTTAGCCACATAGTGGCCACTATCAAATGTTGAGGTATATGTTGTATAAATCTTTTATAGTTTACTTTATTTTATATTCAAGTATTTACCGTCTTTCATGTCTTATACTCTGCAGTGTATATTTTTTCATTTTTAGAAGAGGCACTCAATATTTATGGTAAGAAGCAGCAATTGAAGAAATAGGAGAACAATAACACTGGAGCAACAAATGCAAAATGAGAGAGAGAAGAGAATTTGCTAGTGATACCCTTAGAGCCAATATCTTGCATAAAACATACTCATAGAGACTGATGGTCAAGCCTTCAGAGTTGGTGAATTCAGTTGCAATGCTTTGGAAACATAGTGATAATGTTTTGAAATGATAAAACAATATTTCATGTGTAAATTGTAGTCCAACCGATATTAAGTGGGAAACTCATATTGTAATACTTGATATTTTATATAATAAAATTTATATGGTGGAATTATTTTTATTTGCACTTGATATTATTTAGTCTTGTACTTAATATATGTAACTTTGTGTTATCATATTAGATAAACATGCACATTGTATGACATTTTTTTTAAATTTAGTCGCAAAATCATACTAATTAATTTATGTTGATTAATAATAAACACATAAAATCAATCTAAAACTACTAAATTAGTAGTTTATATTAATTAATGATGAACATGAATAAAATGAATATATGGTTGAATTACTAATTTATAATGATTATGAATGAAAATAAATAAAATGAATAGAAACTACTAAATCATACATTTATATAATGAATATGAAAATACCAAAAAATATAAATGACTACTGCAAATGATAAATTTTTGATTAAAATGATGACTAAATTTTGCATATATACGACTATTAGTAGCTAATTTACAGTATCTTATAACATGACTAAAATTTAGTCATATTTCTTTGGTCATTAATTGGTTTTAAATGATGACTAAAATTTGCATATATATGACTATTAGTAGCTAATTTACAGTATCTCATAACACGACCAACATTTTGGTCATGTTTATTTTGTCACTAATTGGTTTTCTTGAGGATTCATATGGTAATATATTTTGTTGTACATTTGGTCATTAATTGTGACAATTAATGACTAAACCAATGAAAAATTTATGACTAAATATACTACTAGATGGTAAAATTGAGAAAAATAATTGATGACTAAGCTAAAAATGACTAAAAGTTGGTCGCATTATAAGATACTGTAAATTAGCTACTATTGGTCACCGACTGAAAAATTGTCACTTATATGCAAATTTTAGTTGTTTTTTTAGTAACTATTTGGTCATTTTTTACTAGTGCACTTTTATAATCTCTCTAAGGTAAACATGAGTTGAGTGTCACAACGATATGAACTAACTTCCAAGTTCCAGTTATGGAAGTGGGGCCTACAAACCAGAACACATACTGACATCCCTTAGAGACTACAAACCACTCAAGAGCCTGAAAGCTACCCCAGGTGGCCAATCCTTGAGTTGGAATTCATTTTAACTAGCTTAACTCCACAACCACACCCATAGCATAGCATCCATGCGGTTGGAAAGCTATAACCAAACCCACAAGTCTGTCCCTTGTTAGTTTTTGTAGCATAAGATGTGTTCTAGCATTGAAATTTTGTGGAGAGGATAGAAGACATGAAATATCCAAAACCCAAAAATCGTTTATAGAAATTTCACCTAGAAATGACTCAGATTATTAACTAGTTTTTAAATATTTCCTAAGTATAAACTTAGGGAATATGGTTAATTAATTAGTATTAATTAAGTCAAGGTGTGAATCATCTAGAAACTCACACGAATCAATCCAGAGATGATCCTAGCCATTAATTAAGTTTTAATCTTGGTCTTTGGTGCTCCAACAAAGGATTATAAGAGGAGGTCGATGAGGTGATGGAGAAGACACTTGAAAGGTTTTATTTCATGAGCAGATCGATTTCCAGAGTAGTAGTAGTCAATTTCCAAAGAGATAGCATGAGATAAAAGTAGTAAGAGAGGGGTAGAGTCAGTGAAGTCGAAGGGAGATTTCCAAATTTGCTTAGTGCATTTGTAGAGAGGCATAAGAGCCATAGAGAGGTTGACGTTGGGGAAGTATAGTAGCCTCTAGAGGTAGTTTTGATTATGCTGGGGAAAACGAGTTTCAGTGCCAGAAGCTGGACAAAGGTTTCAAAGGCTAGGAGAGACATTTTCCCAGTCAACAACAGACTAGATGGCTTGAGTAGAGGATGATTCAGACTAAGTGCAGAAGGAATTACATTAGGGTGACGCAGTATCTGTGCAAAGGCATTTTGGATGGCTCACTTGGATTTGTGGTCAGAGACCAGATTTTCCTCTAGGGTGAGGAAAATTCCTTACTAGGTATGTTTTGCCATTATTTTCTTTGCGGGATTGCCAGTATTCGGCATCGAGATTGTACTCAATATTATTTCACTACTGCTTAATTATAAAACCCTCAGCTGCTGCACCAGTTTTTCCAAGTTGGGTTTTTCTATAGACTTTTTTCCAAAAATAATTGCGTTATTTTTATGTGTGTGTGCTAGAATTTCTTCTAGTGTTTATTCTATCACAGTTTTATTTGGATAGATTGCAGTGTGATTTATTCAGTATTTGTTGTAGAAAATACTAAATAAATCGTTAAATTAAATTAACAATTAGGAGAATACTTTCTAGTTGTTACAATAGGATTCCAATTTGGAATTTTCACATGGTATCAGAGCGCAGTTGATTAGTGGGAGAGCTCAGAAGTGAAAGAAGGAATTTCACTGCTCAGTGTGGGCAGCATGCCGAAATTCCAAGGGAAACATTGTCACTCTGCCAGGAGCTAAGTTACTTATGGATGTTCGATTTTTCTGAGTGAGGGGCATAAAAAATTTATCCTACCAGATCGAGTGATTCCAGAGTCAGAGGGAGCAACTCAAATTTTTCATTAGGATGATCTCTAGTTGGACGGAATGGTTTTTGTAGTAGTTCGATAGAGCAGAGTTAGTGTCAGGGTGGAAGAGAAAAGAGCACGCACAGAGGGAAATTTTTCCTCAAGGAACTTCTAGTCTCAAGACACTAGTACAAAATGACTAATTAAAAAAACAACTAAATTTTGCATATAAATGATTATTTTTCAGTCAGTGACCAATAGTAGATAATTTACAGTATCTTATAACGCGACCAATTTTTAGTCATTTTTAGATTAGTCATTAATTGGTTTTCCTTAATTTTACCATCTAGTAGTTTATTTAGTCATAAATTTTTCATTGGTTTAGTCATTAATTGTCGCAATTAATGACCAAATATACAACAAAATATATTACTATATGAATCCTTGAGAAACCAATTAATGACTAAAAAAATATGACCAAAATGTTGGTCGTGTTATAAGATACTGTAAATTAGCTACTAATAGTCATATATACGCAAATTTTGGTCATCATTTAAAACCAATTAATGACCAAAGAAATATGACTAAATTCTATTCGTGTTATAAGATATTGTAAATTAGCTACTAATAGTCGTGTATATGCAAAATTTAGTCATCATCTTAATAAAAAATTATCATTTGCAGTAGTCATTTATCGTTTTTTTGTATTTTCATATTCATTATATAAACGATTGATTTAGTAGTTTCTATTCATTTCATTCAATTTCATTCATGATCATTATAAACGATTAATTTAGTCATATATTCATTTTATTTGTGTTCAACATTAATTAATATGAATAACTAATTTAGTAGTTTTAGATTGATTTTATGTGTTTATTAGTAATCAACATAAATTAATTAGTATGATTTTGTGAAAATTTTTAAAAAAATGTCATACAATGTGCATGTGTATCTAATATGATAACACAAAGTTACATATGTTAATTACAAGACTAAATAATATCAAGTGCAAATAACAATAATTTCAACCATATGAATTTTATTATATAAAATATCAAGTATTACAATATGAGTTTCAAGCTTAATATTAGTTGGATTACAATTTACACATTAAATATTGTTTTAACATTTCAAAATATTATCACTGTGTTTCCAAAGCATTGCTAGTGAATTCACCAAATCTGAAGGCTTGACCATCGGTCTCTATGAGTGTGTCTTATGCACGATATTGGCTATAAGGTTATCACTAGACAGATTCTCTTCTCTCTCTCATTTTGCATTTGTTGCTTCAGTCTTATTGTTCTCCTGTTTCTTTAGTTGTCACTTCTTACCATCAATATTGAGTTCCTGTCCTCGAAATGAAAGAAGATACAATGCAAAGTATAAGACATGAAAGACGATGAATACTTGAATATAAAATAAAGTAGACTATAAAAGATTTATACGACAAATACCTCAACATTCGATAGTGGCCACTATGCCGCTAGATAACCTGTATAAACAAAGAAAATAAAACATCATCATAAAAAATAACACCTTAGGAACTTAGTATTCAACCTTCAACAAAACCTTGCCGAAAATCATGCCAACTAAGTTAAATGTTAAAAATATCAAGCAAAAGATAACTTGTGAAAACAAATGGGAAAAAAAAAAGGATCAGTGTAAAAAGTATCCTTATTGCTTGTTCTAAAAGAGTCATGTTCCTTAAATTTGGACATTATTTTTCCCATAGTAAAAGTTCCTCACTATTATGACCTATGTTTTTAGGATCATGAGATTGATCCAACATCATATTGGATTGTGGAGACAAAATGATTCAACCTTTCAAGATGAGTACCTCACTTGTTTGAATGAAGGTGCTAGTTGTGAGTAGCGTCAAAACCTTGGGAAAGCAGAACACTAAGGCCTAAGAAAATATATCACCACTTGTCCACTGAAGGAAAAAATTTCAATCCCACAATAGCCTCTGGCAGTACATTTTTTTGGATGGATATCACACTCTGAGAGATGATTGTCTAATATAATGAGAAGTGTACATATATTGTCACAATGCCCCTCACAATCAGACCCTATAGTTGTGTCCTATAATATTAATCATATTCTACTATTTAATTATAAATTATGACTATCAGATAATTATTAGTTTGAATAATTAATCTGAAATTGTGTTTTTATTTATGTATACATGAAAATATTAAAAACAAAAAGGTACCTTTTGTGACAATTTAATTTCAAGTGAATCTAAATACACAAGAAATTATGGTCCCTCAATATTTCTCTAGCGTTTATCCGCTCATTGTACCAATTTCTCCCATGTCCTCTACTATTTTCGATGAATTCCTCTTTGATGATGTCCAATGCCAATGCAGTGGACATTTAACATCGATGTTTTTTTTAGCCAAAGGAAAGATCCACAAGTAACAACCAAAAAGTAGCCTCAAATATATTATTGGAGGCCAAAATGCAGTAATTATATGACAAGCTAAGAAACATTGCACGTTAATCATCTTCCATTTAATATTGATTAATAATTTCTTTGCATGATCATGTAATACTAAAGTGTCAAGTAGGGACATTTAAAGTTAGTCATCCATCAATATCACCTTTGAGAGTGCTTAGTAGATAATACTTCCTATTACACACATTAGATCACCAACTTCAAGGATAGCAATATAAACACAACAAAAATGAAATTAAAAGAAATTCTAGGAAGTCAAATGCGACTTATCTTGAGTCAAGAAAATACCAAGCCCTTCACATTAGCAAGGCATTATTAGGCACTAAACCAAAAAATCCTTCCATTGCATCATTTTCAACTTTTCTTTAATTTATTTAATTGAGAACATGAATTTCAGAAGAAGAAAAAAAATAATTGAAAAAGGTCTCAAAATCCTAACAAATGCTCGAGTGATTGTCGTATCAATTAAACAGAAAGGAAATCATTCGATATGCTATTAACTTGCGGAATATATTGAAGAATATGAAGCTTTCTCATTGCTTGCTCCTAATCAAATTGTAATCCATGGGTTCCAATCAAGTAATCATTTTCCCTCCAAGATAACTAAGAGATCACTTTAGAGAAGGACTTCTAAAAGCATTGGGATAGTAGAAATGGAATTAACTAGGAGGAAAATGAAGCACTTTAGTGGGTGCTCCAAAATATTTGAATGCAACTGAAAATTATTTTATACTCCCTACACACATTTTAAAACAGAAACCATTCAGCTGCATCTCATTTATTTTCCACCTTTATGTAATATGTAATTCTTTGAGCAAGAATAGAGCATTCATAAATATTGTCATGAAAGAGGACTCTTCATAATCCTAATAAGCTGGGATATAACAAATAAAAAATTTCATGTAGTGAATAAATCTTACATGGTAGATTTCAGTGATTAAAATGACAACATTATTCTTAATCTCATTACAACAAAAATAAATTCAACCCTAACTAGTTGGGATCTAACAAATCAAGAATTCCATGTAGTAAAGTAAACTTACATGGTAGATCCCAACTATTTTCAATAAAAAATTTATTCTTGATCTTATTATAACATAGATAAATTCAAAAGTACATACATATTTCCTTATCTGAGACAAACTTTGAACACATTCTGATATTTCATAGAAATAATGATATGATTTACATGTAGGACATGAGAAATCTATCTACATCTAGCACCTATCAATGGACAATGGTGTTATTGAGACACCATCTCATGGCATTAGAATCATGTAGATAGATAGTGTTATAGATATACCTTGCAACACCTATTCAACACTACCTTCAAGCTTCAAATTCATCAAATGATTTACTTTAGTAGCGAACACTAGTGGGATTTCATTAAATACAACCCAACAAAAGCCATTTATGATAGTTGTCATTGCCTTTTCTGGATCTATCCCCCTCTAGAAATAAAATAACTGATATTCCCCAATTTTTTAGGTACTCGCTTCATGTTCAAAATGGGCTATTGGGTTCTTCACATGTAAAATGTTGCAAATATGAGATGTATAACAGAAACAAGCACGCAATTCAAGGTTGCTCCTAAAGTATCTTGGATGAATTATAAAATACCATGTACTTAAAACATGATATATGGTAGTAACAAAAACCTACCCAAGATCCCACTTAAGAACTCAAAATTTTGGAAATAGGAGATGTCTTAAAAAATATCAACTATTTAATTGCATAATCATACTAAAATAGACAAATCTTTAAAATGTTGAAAAGTGTGAAAAAAATGGAGTTGGAATATTATAGTTATGTCACGGTAGATATAGCTATGTAAAATGTAACTTCTATCTAAAACACGTAAATGTAACTTCTATAGCTACATGAAATTTAACTTCTATATAAAAAATGGAGTTGGAATATTATAGTTACATCATGGTAGATATAGCTACATGAAATGTAACTTCTATATAACATTCTAAATATCATTTTTTAGTCATTTAAGATACTAACAGTTTTTTATCTTCGTTTAATAACTTAATACTCCACCAAAAATAAAAAATAAAAATTATCTTCGGTTAATAACTTAATAATCCACCAAAAATAACATTGAATTGGTTCTTCAACAACCAAGGGGAAATTTTAAAATAGTGTGAAAATGCTTGTTCATTCCCCTGCCATATTTATGATATTTTATTTGTGTGCGGATTTAAGCTAGTGTAATGTAACTTCTACATATTTGACAATTTAAATGTAAAAAATTACCCAGATTGAAGTTATATAATTAACATATGCACAATAAGATACAATATGCATGAGTTATAAGTAATATGACGTTTACATGTTATATCAAGACAAACTTTTTCTCATCTCATTAACTCTTATCTTATAGTTGGTGATGGATATAGCCTTTAAAATTATGAGCCATCCTTATCATATCTTATATTTAATGATGGATATAGCTTTTAAAAACATCAACCTTGTTTGTTATTTTATGTATGGTCAATTTAAATGGAAGTGCTCATAAATTTATTCAATATTATCTTGTACAACTAGAAATAAAATGATGTGGGGTTGGTGTTTCTAGTGATTTTCAAACTCATTTTAACTACCTAAATTTAAATTGAAGTGCTCATAATTTTATTCAATATTATCTTGTACCACTGGAAATAAAATGATGTGGGGGTGGTGTTTCTAGTGATTTTCAAACTTGTTTTAATTACCTAAATTTAGCCTATTTAAAGTAAATAGTTGCAATGACCATCTTATCTTCAAGTCAGTAACTTTGCTCGAGGGAATCTTCATAACATCCACTATCTCTGAAAATTATGAAATATTAGTAGTATCTTGCATTAAATAGACAATGTTGGCATAGAATCACAAATTTATTGATATTTTATGATTCTTGGTTTCGATTTCCATGCTAAGACTCGTACCTGCTAGGATTTTTATTTGTGCACACATCATATTGCTCACTTCTATTTTTACATAAAAAAAAAGAGAATGCACAATGACATGTAGTGACATGTGGGTGTCTATTTTACTCAATGATATGCTTGATTTTTCAACCCATTCCAAATCTACCACAATGAAATTAAGAGAGACAAGGACACAAGAAGGACTATCAATAAATGAAATTAGAGACTTTAGAATGCAACTCAATTGTACCTAACTGTAACGATAAGTATTTGCAGCTTCCTGGTCACCGATGAACATCGAATCACGCTGTGAAAAATTCCTTGCATTATGAGAATTTGGTTGCACCTGCATTAATCCTCTGTAGTAGTTCCTTGACTTGCCTATAGATATAATTTTAGAAACAATCCTTCTCCTACAATTCTTCCCTGTATGGATCATATTTGTCCCCCCTTACTGATAGTTATTTTTCAAGGAAACTGAATAAAACTCTCTAATTGCATCATCGCCTTTCAAAGCAATGCTTGAGTATATCCAGGTGATTGTTGAACCTGTCTCTACTCAGGTCCATGAAATACTTGATTTGTCTCCATCGCACAAACCTCTTTTCATAGTAAAATTATAAATCCCATGTCTGCATTCCTCGTCCCCAACATACCAATTATTTATAGTGGAATACTTTATCGTTTCTCCCTCGGTGCAATAGAGATCCACTACTATGGCATGGAGATTATTGGTGTCATAAAATGGTGCAGTGCATCCTTCAATATATGTCACAGAACTCCTCTCATCTACAACAATAAGAGTCCTCTCAAACTGCCTAGTCTCCATCTCATTCATCCTGAAATAAGTGGATATTTCCATGGGTGAAAAAGTGTGCTTGGGGATTTAATAGAAGGAGTTATCACTAAAAAAAAATACAATGCAACATAATAGTTATTAGTAGGAGGAACAACCTTGCCAAGCTACTTCCTAACTAGATAAAGATACTCCTGAATTACCTCTTATAACGAACAAAAGATAACCTCAACTGCATATAGAGTCTACCTATGCATGGTAGCAATGAAAACACTGTCAAAAACAACATCTACAACAACGTTGGTCAATCTCTTCTTCTAGTCAAGGGCATGCCCAACTTTTGAAAAGTATCAAGCAGGTCAGGGTCCACCTCATCCAGGCTCCTCTTCTTCTTCTACTCTCTCTGTTTAGGTTCAGAATAATAACAAAGGTCTTGAAATTCATGGGCGGGTAAAAGTTATCAGACTATTTGGGTTCTAACATTTTTAATCATTTTCTGTAAGCATTGAATCTAAATTGCAAAATCCATTCAGGTTCCTTCTTTTTAGCTGAAATTAACCTAAGCTTTGGAGAGTTGTAAGGTTTAATAGATCTAAGTATATTCTATTTAAAATATAGTAACATGGTTTAAAACTGTAGGCTTGAGATCAGAATCTAAGGATGAAATAGAAAAGATTTTATGTTCATGATTACAAGAAATTTTAATTTCATGTAACAAAGTTTGAGGAAGGTCCAGCATTTTCATCCTACCAGAAAAATTTCTTGTGTCACTCGAGCCCTTTGAATTTGGGCATGGTAGAGTCCATTGCACAAACAATCAACCACTAAAAAAAATTTGAAAAGAAAAAATAAAATTTCATGCATTTTGACCCTAGAAATGTTAGGGAGGAGCGAAATGATCTATACAATAAGGACATGCAAAATTCTTACTTGTCCACTGCCTTTTGATGAATTGTTGGCCGCAATCAAGATCTCCATTATCATAATCATTAAACCCTTTGTACAATAAGGACATGCAAAATGCGTATTTGTGCATTGTATTTTGATGAATTGTTGGCCGCAATCAAGATCTCAATTATCATAATCATTAAACCCTCAACTCTAGATAAATTTATGTTTTGATCATATAAACCATCAAAATTGTTTACCCATAAGAAAAAATAAATCATCTTTAATAAAAAGGAAGAACTCTCAAGAGTCCAAATTCATAACCATGTACAAATTACCAAAATCTCCATGCCCAATGACCTTGCCCTTCCTCCATCTAATCGTTGATGCTCTCCTAAGGTGTTTCCCATGCAAACTCCATCTGGGGTTCGAATCCCATGAAATCCATAGATCACGTTGATGGTCTTCCTTTTTTCATTTCCATGCATCCCATGAAATCCATAGATCACATTGATGGTCTTCCTTCTTTTGGAATTTCCACACAGATATAGACAAGGCAAAGAATGTGATGTTGTAAACTGTGAATATTTTATTTGAACCCAGTGCTAAACAGGAAATGAAAAATAAAAGAGATATTTATAATGGAAAAAATAAAAGAAATATTTATAATATAAAATAAAATATATAAATTGAAATTGGGTTAAATGATTTATTTTTAATAAGAATTTGTTATTTTTGCGTAAGACGCTAAATTAAAAAGAAGAAGAAGAAGAAGTTAAAAATGATATTGGGATGAGTGTAAACATTTAAATGCGTCTTCAATTAATAATAAGAATTTACATTAATAAAAATAATAAAATTCAATTTGTTACATTTTGATTTTGTTATTAACTTGTGAATAGGCTTTGTTACAATACCATGGTTCAATACCATGGATTATCAATACCACATGCCCAAAAAACATAAATTATTTCACAATCAAAATATTTTATAACAATATGACAAGATTGTTAACCATGGATATTCACCCTCACTTTACCATGGATATTAACTTGTAAATCGACTTTGTTACAATACCATGGCTTATCAATACCACATGCCAAAAAACCATAACTTATTTTATAGTAAAAATATTTTATTTTAATTTAATTTAAAAACATTTTTTTAATTTAATCTAAAAGGGAAAATGTTATAATTTGAGATATATCTAAACCCTCTATCCTCACGACTACTAAAAATATTCCCATAGAAATTAAATTAAGATTTCAATAAAATTAAGCTAAGTTGGATCTATGCTAGTTCTTTATATATATATATATATATATATATAGCATATATCCATCATAGCTAAGGATCCAAGGGATGAGGGCAAGAAAATTGACTAATTATAATAGATTAAATATAGTGCATGATTTTTTAAAGTTTTTCATTATTTTAGTTTCTTTGACATGATTGATCCAAAATATAGGTTTAATATTTTACAATCAATTAAGTTTTTTTAATTTAGATAATTTCTTAAGCACAATACAATGTGATCAAATTTAAGAGAGATTTGGGAAGGGGGCGGAGAGAGGGAGGGAGATAGTGAAAAAGTTGGAGGACAGAGAGAGAGAGAAAGAGAGAGTGATGGGGGGAGAGAGAGTGAGCTGGGAGAGAGGGAGCGAGAGGAAGGAAGAGAGAGGAGAGAGAGAGAGATGGGGTTGGAGTGGGAGAGAGAGGAAGGAAATAACAAAGACATAGAAATATAGAGGTGGAGAGAGAGAGGAGTGAGAAGGGAGAGATGGAGAGAGAGTGAGGGAGAGAGGAGAGGAGGGAAGAGAAAGAAGAGGAGAGGATAGAGATAGGAAGAGAAGGGGAAGGGAGAGAGATGGAGACATAGAGATGGAGAAGGACAGGGAGGGGAGGAGATAATGATAGAGTTGGATGAGAGAGAGAGAGAAGGAGAGTGATTTGGGGGGAGAGATAGAGGGAGGTGGGAGATAAGGGATAGAGAGGAAGGAAGATAGAGATGAGGATAGAGACATGGA
Organism: Pinus tabuliformis; assembly: GCA_031772625.1. Taxonomy (NCBI): domain Eukaryota; kingdom Viridiplantae; phylum Streptophyta; class Pinopsida; order Pinales; family Pinaceae; genus Pinus; species Pinus tabuliformis. The sequence continues at coordinate 203,177,748 of CM062813.1, forward strand.
ATTGGAGGGGGTAGGAGAGGGAGGGAACAAGAAAAACATAGAGGAAGAAAGGTGGAGAGAGAGAGGGGGTGAAAAGGGAGTCATGGAGAGAGAGTGAGGGAGAGTGGATAGCGGGATGGAATAGAGAGAAGGATATAGATAGAGAGGGAGAGAAGGGGAAGAGAGAGATAGACAGAGAAGGGGAAGAGAGGGAGAGAGTGTGTGTGTGTGTGTGTGTGTTTGGGGGGTGAGATAAAGAGAGGGAATAACAAAGAGACACAAATATAAATATAGATATTATATAGTATTATATAACAAACCTAGATCCATATTAACCCTATAACTATCAAGTGCCGAGAGGGATCCAATCTCTCGAGGTGAAAACATTTCCTCAATTTTTGCACTAGAAAAAATAGTTTGCACCTCGAGATATTGGACCCCTCTCGACTCTTGATAGGTCTGGGGTTAAGATGGATCTAAGTCGGTTAATATGAAATTAAAGTAGTTTTTATTTGATATTATAGTCTTAAAAATTAAAATTGTCCTTCAAATTGATTTCAAATTGGAAATAGATCAAATTAGATTCAAAGGATAGATTTTAAAAAAATACATAAAATAATTTTTTTATTAAAAATAAATATTTTTAAAATTACAAATTATTAGAGATAAATAATGAAGATTTGGCTCATCTATACACCATGTGAGGATGAAGAAGTGTTTAAGGAAAGATAACCTTTCAACCAATCTTTAACAACCTTTCAATCCCCTATCACTTGTAAGTTTAGATTGGTTGACACAATTAAGATGACTAACATAAAAAACTAATTCATATTATTGTAGTACTTGTTAGGTAGTTTTATTTTTGTTCTTAGACTAAATCAATCATTCATGTTAGTCATTTTTAGTTGTATTACTTATTATCTAGTCACATATTTTAATCCGTGACTAAATTAGTGATTTATGTTAGTCATTTTTAGTTCGGTCACTTAAGATTGTTCATTTTTGGTATTATTTCACTTGGAAAAGTTGTGGTGACTAAGTTTTTTAGTCACCTAGTCACTAATTGCTCATTTTATACTAGTGATAAGTTCAATTTTTCCTTTCATATCAACAATCGTTGAGAGAAGATATTCTCACCCGAGAAGGGAATGCAAATAGCAAAGCAGCAACTAAGCAAAAGGAAAGATGATATTTTCGACATTTTGTTGAGATGGCCATAGTTGGGCTGAGAGATCGGGATAGGTTGGATGGCTCCTCCAACTATGTCATCTGGAAGGCTAGGATTTCCTTCCTGTTGGATGAATATGGCCTCAAGATCTATACAGATAGTGTTGTGGAAGTTCCCTAGGATGCGTATCAGCTAAAGGAATGTAGGAAGGAAATGGAAAAAGTGAAGTGGTTGATCCTGGATGGAGTCTAGGACCATATAGTCTCACACATAGTTGGAAATGATATTTCCAAAGAGATTTTGAATGCTCTCGCCACGCTATATCAGGGCACTTCCGAGCAGTGTAAGATTTACCTCGAGGAGAAGTTGAGGGTCATCGAGATGCAGAAGGGGGAAGGAATAGACCCCTTCTTCACAAGGATTCAGAAGGTCCAGGACTAGTTGTCAGTTGTTGGGGCAGCACTTTAGCCTATAGAGCTAGTGAGATTAACACTCAACAATGTCTCTTAGGACTGGCAGATCTTTGTCCAAAGCATATTAAGCAGAGACAAGCTACTAGATTGGGATAGGATGTGGCTTGACTTGGAGCAGGAGGAATTGAGGCCAGCTCTTCTAAAGAGTTCCATCAGTGGCAGCAGCAGTGCACTAAAGAAAGTGAAGGAGGAGGAGAATGTGGCCCTCGCATCGAAGGGTCCCAATCAAGGACAGGGGGAGAAGAGGAAGAAGAAGAAGGACCTATCGAAGGTCAAGTGCTTCAGGTTTGGTGAGCACGGTCACTATAGTACCCAATTTTATCTCAGAAAGCAGGACAAAGAGAAGAAGCAGGACCAGGCTGTAGCACATGTAGAGATCAATAGGATATCCTCTAGGTTGGAGGAAGACTTCGCGATGATCATTGACATACCTCAAGTAGTGAGGTGGGTTGATTTGTAGTTGTAGCCCCAGATCACTACAAATGGGCAGGATCCTTGAGGATTCCACCTCGTGGAACAATACCTTGCTATAAGGGCTCACAATATTTAGTAGCAAGATGGATCAGTGACATTTGGTGCAGTCAGATTCCAGAGTGATAGCTACAGAGACTAGTAGTAGTCATATTTTGGGGTGCGTAGTATAGAGTTGATAGCGGTGCAGTTGGCATAGTGCAGAGTCAGCAGCAATGCAAATTCTTCAGTGACAGAGCAGATACTAGCAACAGTCAAAGAATCAGGTGACAAATGCATTACACTGATCACAGTTGATTTAGTATTTTGGATGATTTTCAGTTGTAGATGTGCAACAACAACATATGAGAGGGATTTGCAATGTAGATGCAGTGTTGGCAGCAATACAACAAGGTCAGCAATAGCAAAAATGCATCATATATCAGAGTTACGCAGTGGTTGGTGGGTATTATGTCTAGACACTAGAAGACTGACAGGAGATGTTGCAGAGATAGGTTGTAGTAGCACTAGAACACATTCCTTGCTAAGAGGGAGTGTCAGTGCTTGTAGCATCTGATGTGTTCTAGCCTTGAATATCATAATTTAAATATTATTGACTTTGATTTTTTTTATTATTGCTAGTTATACTTTTCGATTATTTCCCATATATATATATATATATATATATATATATATATATATATATATATATATATATATATATATATATATATATATATATATATATATATATATATATATTTGATTTTAATAAATTAATTTAAATATTATTTTTCAAAAACTATTCGTTTAATATAGTCGTTACTCAATAATATTTGTTTTTAATAGCTTAATATCATAATTTAAATATTATTGACATTGTTTTTTTATTCTTGTTAGTTATATTTTTTTATTATTTCTCATTAATAAAAAAATTTAATAATATTTGATTTTAATAAATTAATTTAAATATTATTTTTCAAAAACTAATCGTTTAATATAGCTGTTACTCAATAGTATTTGTTTTTAATAAATTAATATCATAATTTAAATATTATTTTTTTAAAATAGTCATTACATGAAATTATGGTCTCTATATTGCTCTCTATTTAAGCCTTTGCCATGGTTTGTCTCTTCATCTGGTCCTAATGATGAACCACACTGGTTGGTTCGAAACGTGTTAGCAAAAAATTTATGTTATGTGATTTCTACCAAAAGACTTTTCTTAATTCATTATGGATCACAGAAGCCCGAATTCAGAAATTATCAATGGTATAAACTTTATTTTTCAATTATTTAGGTTTTAATTTCTTTTTAGAAATTTAGTGAAATAAATTTTCAAAACATTTTGATTTTTTGTTATTAAAAATGTATTTTAAATTTCGATCAAATTTGACCAGAAATATGCCAAAAAAAATTCAGAATAGAAAACAATTAAACTATAACCAATAAATAAATAAATTATGATTTTTAATTTGACGTAATGAATATGGTTTCTCATGGTGAACCTCTATTAAATCAAATACGAAATTTTATTTCATTTTTTTATTTTAAATTTTAAATAAATTTATATTTTAATTATTTTTTAATAATAAATATAGTAATTTGTTTTAAAAAATTAATTGTACTTAAATAAAATATTAACTAAATTAAAAGTCCAAAATCTTTTTTTATTTAATTAAATGATATATATATAACAAAACATAAAGTTATATATAACATAACTAACAAATATATAACTATAACATTTATTATAACTATAACTATTATATATATACAACATAACTATATATAATTATATAACATAGCATAGCATGTAACATAACTATATATAGCATAGTTATAACTATAACATCTCTCTCTCTCTCTCACACACACACACATATATAACATTAAACATAGTTTTATAGCTATTTAGCATAATGTGCTCTTCATAAGAACATAAGATGGGTGATGCTCAACAACTTTTTAAGATTCGAGTTTATCTATACACTAAAATTTTTCTTAAAATTTCCACTACTCATATTTGTAGAATTATTTCATATAATGAAATGACAACTATATATCTCTTAGTTCCCACCCTTATATTTATTAGTTGAGTAATAATTTTGTAAATTACACTTCCTATATTTTTATTTAACTATATAACACATTATAGCATAACTGTAACACACACACACACATATATATAAGTCCACGTTTCAACAATGCATCATTAATACATACATTAAATCCATGATGAAAAGTGCATTTAAAGTGAATATATAAGCATTTTGACTCCTTTCTAATTTGTACCATATTGTTTCAATATGTAATGTGTCGTGCTAGGAACATTGTCTTCGTGTGCTTTCACCTAGCACATGTCATGTGTCAAAATCAAACATTGTAAGAACTTGTTTTATGGAGTATTTGGTTGAAATGAAACATTGTCTTCATGTGTTTGCACCTAGCACATGTCATGTGTCAAAATCAAACATTGTAAGAACTTGTCTTATGGAGTATTTGGTTGGCATGAAACATTGTCTTCATGTGCTTGCACCTAGCACATGTCATGTGTCAAAAACAAACATTGTAAAAATTTGTCTTATGGAGTATTTGGTTGGTATTGACATATTTCTACTCTATGAATAAAATGAATTATTTATAAATGGGAAAAAGTGTAAGTTAGATTTGATCACATTTTTTTCAATTGTGTTTACATGGAACTCAATATTTTGGTTGATAATTATAAAAAAAAAACACTCTACTTAGTTTAGGCCTTCAGCCTAGTTTATTCTACTTGAGTTTGTAAATGGTTTTATTGTCAACATTTTTTTCTTGGATTAGTTTATATGTATTATATGTAATTTGCATAGCCATCTCCCATACGCCCCCCAACCGCATCCCATTGGAGTGTTGGGGGTTCTGTTATACATGGACGGGCTAGATGATGTAGCCATACTAGAGTGTTTTTCCACTCATAGATCCTCCATTAGACACCAGTCGGAGAGTCAGAGGCAGTGTTTCTGTCTTTGTTGATGATCTCTCTACTAATAATGGGCCTTATTCACTTGTTGCAAGTACACATATTTAATTTTAAATCCTCTTTAAACTTTATGTGTTTACTTCTTAAATTTTTCTTTAATTTTTAAATCGTCTTTAGTTGATGTGTTTGCATTTAATGTACATGTTATTATGCTTCTAGTTTGTTATATATATTAAATTATGTTTAAGATTTGTAGACTCTCAGCAAGGTGAAGACGAGGATCAAAGTGCAATGTCGATTTGTTCATGGAATGTCGTTATAGCCAGTATCACAGTTGAGGATGTTAGGGCTCAGCAGACATGGATCACATGAGAGCTAGATAAAATCTTTGTTAGTTCACCTACTAGGCGTAGTTTATCTATGATGTTGGATAGAATCAACAGGTTGATCGAGACATACTAGAGGGCGGGCCCACAAAGCCAACTCCTATATTCCATACATAGGATTAGGAGGTTGGAGGTTAGAGGCCACATACTTGGAAGGCAATGAAAGACACCACCAAGAACATTGATGTTTGTGGGGAGTTATTTAACATCCCTTCGGACTATCGTTCTAGACATGCTAGTATGATTCCGCTAAAATATTTTAAGAATGTTTATGTGACCCCTCTTTTTATGATTAATTCATTTGAGCTTGGGGCTAGTTCCCCCACCATGACCAGGTCCCCATTTACTTTGAAAAGCATATATATGCGGAATTTATGCTACATATGAGGTCGGATTACACCAAAACTATATCTAAGTTTTATGGACTTGGCTTGGGATGTAGTTATGAAAATGTCAGGGCTCGTAGGGACCTTGCACATGTAGCACCACCTCCAAGATTGTTTCCCCGACCATCTTAGAGCGTTGTATTGCCAACGGAGCTATGGAAGACATCGCAACTTGGTGCTAAGACTATGCATACCATTTCAGATAGCATGCAGAGGATATTGGCCATTACACATGCCACACTACATGGAGATATGAGAAAACCACCTTCATTACCTTGTGGCCCACTAGTTTCATTACATGATGATTCATATCTCGAGTGTCTAGGGCATGACCAACTTTTGTCATATGTGTGTACATGTCGTGATACTATACGTGGAACTTGGAGGGCGAACAAACCATGTGACAAAGACCAGGTACATATCTATGGAACTTTTGACTCTTATTGTAAAATTATATATTATCTTATATTAATACGTTTGAATTCAATTGCATTTATATTAATAATTTCATGATAACATGCATGCACAACCCAACTACACATATGAGCTTCTGATGTCATCCGAGGGAGTAGTTGACCAGCTAGAGCATCCTCCTCTAGTGCATGTTTCCATGGCTTAGTATCCTCCATCTCCACCTCATAACACTTATGGACTAACAGTTAAGGTAAAAAAGGTATTCCTAATATTTCAATATTTTCTTTTTTTAAGTTACATGTATGCATGCTAATTAATTCGTAGACTAATTATAATTTGTCTTTTTCATTGTGTACACAGGCCCAGATGCAGAGTGGTGTCAATGTTGTAGTTATGTGGACACATGAGTGGGATGTTGAGTATGGAGGCATTGAACCACAGAAAGGGGAGCACCAAACCCAAATTGATTAGACACCTGGATTCCCTTTGCACTCGACTGAGTCACAAGTAGGGGACTATTTAAATGCATAGTTCAAAATCATTTATTTCCATATTGTTTATTTTGTACAAATAATGTTATAATTAATTTGAATTTGAATGTGTTATATTGCAGTATCAGATTATGGATGCTCACTCTGTGCGATATAACACATATAAGAATTCTATAAGCGATACTTTCTAGAGTGGATTAAAGATAATGTGTATATTTTCAAGCCCATTTCATAGGGCACATTCACATGTGATGTACAAACTTTGTATATTTTCATACATGGACAGTTTATGGATGCATGAACATTATTTCAGTTTATGGATGCTTATTATTTCATTTTATGGATGTTCATGTATAATGTAATTTGTATATATTTTCATATGGATAGTTTATTATCATACATAACTAACAAGATATAAATTTTGACTTATCAAAAAATAAACTAGGAAAACAAGTACAATCTTAGATTATGATGCAAGTCACTTTGATACTTAAAATGAACTAAAATATACGTTCATGGTTCAATTAAAAAACATAAATATGATTGAAATACATTTTAAATTCAATTTTAAAATATGTCTTCAACTAGTAATGTTCAACAAATAAGTTTTATTAAATTTTATTTCTTTTTAGGTCATCTATAGGAGCTTAGTCATAACACATGATATAAGTCATATGTATTGGAATTTAATATACCAAAAACAATTAATGATATGTTTTTAGATAATTTCATATAATTTTATGAACTTTCCTAAATTTAGTCAGTTGTCCAAATATTTCAATCAATTCCTTAACTTAAAACATTCAATTAAGAACATTCAAGAAGTAAAATTTTACAAAATAATACTTTTTAATTCTAGTTTCATAGACTAAGGAAGACTAAGGAAATAAGTACAATCTTACTATGATGCAATTCACTTTGATTCTTAAAATGAACTAAAATATATCATGTACATCAATTTAATATTGAATTTGTAGAAAGTGTATTTTAGTGCAGTCAATGTATGTTAATTTAAAAAATTAATGATATGTTTCTATAATTTTATGCACTTTCCTAAATTTACTTGCCTATCCAAGTATTTCAATCAATTCCTTATCTTAAGACCTTCAATTAAGAACATTCAAGAAGTAAAATTTTACAAAATAACAATTTTAATTGTCATATTGGCTTGTAGAAAGTGTCTTTTAGTGCACAATCAATGTATGTTAAATTACAATGATTTTAAAAGATGTCAAGATGTAAACTACAAATAAGTTTTATTTGATTTTATTTCTTTTGAGGTTATCTAAAAGAGTTATATATATATATATATATATATATATATATATATATATATATATATATATATATATATATATATATATATATATATATATGTATCTCTTTTTACAATCCAAAATGAAGCATGTGTGTAATTCTTTTCATGTTTTATATCAAACTGACACATGACATATTTATTAATAACATAAAAATATTTCAATGTTGTTCATAACCTAGATATTAGTTGAATTTCCATTTTTAAGTAAAACAATATTATATCAACTCGGTTGTTACATATTGAAATGGATTTTCTAGAAACCAAATGTATTACATGTATATAGATCTATAAAATTTCTTCAATGCTCAACATGAATACTATACATGATATTTAAAAAATTTAAGATCAAAATTTTCAATTAAATCTAAATCTAAATCCCTATTGATTCTAAATTTTAACTAAATTTTAGATCTATGGGGTTCACATAAAAATCTTATCCCTAAAAATAAAACCTCCTTGAAATTTGGTGTACTTTAGAAACTTAAGCACCTCAAGGAAAATAAAGATTATATAACATATATGTACACCATTATGAATCCATCCTAGATCAGAGGGAAACATTTATTTATTCAAATTACAAAAATTATAAGAGTATTCAACTATCACATTTGTAGATTACAAAAATCATTCATTTGAGATCTCTTATACTAGATTAGATTACACTTGACTGTTATAGACTCAGCTTCAAGGCTTGCCATTTGCATCATCTACTCATCTGGAAATTGGCTCATAGGAATGCAAGTCTCCATAATATGTTCATGGTCTAATTATGTCATCTTCCATCTCCTTGGTTCACCTTTCTTTGTTTTGGTTTTTATGAGATTGATCTGAGCTACTAGGAATAGTGTTATCACAAAAAAATGATCACCTAGCCATTTCTAATTATGTGGATCGAAATACACACACTTTCTCAATATACTCCACTTGTATGGATTTATTATTAAAAAAGGATTAATTTTACCATAGTAAAATCACTTTCATTGTGGAAAATAATTTAGTAAACCACTTCTATTAAAATATTTTCTTATTTAAATTTAAAAACCCATGAGAATAATTAGATAAATCATTATTTATTTAATTTTCCCTTGGAATAATTATTAAATCACTATTTAAATAATTATTCCTTATCACATTTGACTAAATTCCCTAGGAATAATTAAATAAATCACTATTTATTTATTATTTATTATTTCCATTATTGGAATAATTATTAAATCACTATCTAATAATTATTTCTATTTCACACCATTCTTAATCCTCGTGAAATAATTAATAAATCATTTTATTTGTTAATTATTTATAAATAATAATATTTAACCATTTTAAATATATTTTCCCTCTCCAATAAATATATTAAATAATTTCAAGCAATTAGATTTTGATTTGGTCACATATTGTTTTATTATTCTCCATTTTCGAGATTAACTCAATAATTTGTTGTAAATAGGAGGTTTTTTCATTCATTCTTCACCATGATCATAATCATCGTCACCATTATTTACTTCTTCTTTTTTGAGCTCCCATTCGAGTTCTCCACATTTTGTTTGGGTTTTTCACATATTGAAAGAAAAAATCGTTTGTTGAAGCATCAAGGGCATCAAAAGATCCATCCCACGAAGGGGGACTTACAAACCCTTTTGTAAATCTCCTTCACCAGGTGTTTTTAATAAATAATTTATTCAATTAAATTATTTCCATTTGGGTTATTTCATTGGATATCTTTATCATTGTTTGTTGTTCTGGATCATCTATATTTTTGATGTAGGTTTTTCCATTTTTATTGCAGATCTGAATCGTAAGAAACCATCAAATTTTTGTTAAGGTCACTTGTCACCTAGTGACTTAAGTGAAGTTTTTTTGGGACACCTTCCAAGAAATTTCACACTAACAAATGGCGACTCCACTGGTTTTTTAGTTACATTTGTTGTCAATAAATGGTGACTCCACTAGTGTAATAACAACGTTCTTGGGTGACTGAAGTTTCAATAAATTTTAGAGTTTTCTACAGCTAGCTTTAGCCTCTCAATTTCGATTTATAGTATTATTGCCTTTTTCGGTCAAATTTTTAGATTCAGGTGGTTTTTTGGTTCTTTCCCCAGGTCACAGGTACCAGCTAAGTAGGAGACAACGAAATCTGTGCGAGATCTACTGACTGAGTCCTGGGAGAAAAAAAAACACTTTTCATACCTTGATATGCGTTCCATAGTGCACTATTTGGCCCAAAAATTGTGTTTTCCACTATTTCAGGTTAGTACCTGTGTTTTGGTATTTTTCCGGAAAATTTTCTGAATTTTTTCATATTTGCCGAGAGTGTTGTCTATAGAGTGGATTGGATGCTTCACCTCTGTTTTCAGTCTCCCCTAGGCATAGATACACTTAACTTGTCTCTTTGAGGAAGGAAAAACCCCCATAGGGTTTAGAGTACACCTCCACATTGTTAGGAAAGATTTGTTGAGTGAGGAGTCTAGGGTTTTAGCAGTTTCGACCACTAATTTTTAGATTCTAATCCATTACTTTTCAGCACTTTTGGATAGGTTTATTTTACCTTTTATCCCTTTAGAGTTTGGATTTGTCTTTTACCCCTTAGGATTCCCTTTAGCATCCTAGGTTTTAGAACTTCACTCCTGTCCGTTGCATCATTTTTCACCTCTTATTTTTGTTTTTTGTCTACACCATTTAGAGTAGATTAGTACCTCTAGATCTCAGTCCCTTGACATTAGATCATTTAGGCATTTTTATTTCTCTTTGAGTATCTTGTTTTCCCTCTCTTTATTAGCTGCTTAGTAACCCTTGTGTGTGGGGTTTTGTGTGCTTGTTTGGATGTTTATTTTTTGTCATTTTAGATTTATTTACAGTATTTCAGCACTTTACTTTCAGTAGCACATGAGATCATAAAACATGCTCAATTAACTCATCAACTTGACACATTATTTTCACACACTCACATCCTAAGCGAACGTGATCTTGATTAACACCGCCAAGCCAAGACTTGAAACACTACACCTTAAGAAATCAACACGCATAGATTAAGCCCACTTGGGCACCATGGCGAAACAATCTTTATAGTGTACGTGTAGGATCAGTGGGACAGGCTTCCAATAACAGCCATCAATTGCTTTCATTGAGACATAGAAGTTCACATATTAGGGAGCTTAAAATCCTTCACCATCCCATAGTCCAAAGACGAAGTGCGTCAGAAACTTGATTCAGAGGGGGTTAGGCTAGGTCATCGTGCGATCGATTATCCTCGGGGCTACCCAACCTATGGCAGGGAATCTCGTGCATTGGATGACTACCAAGAAGCTTAATACTCGACCACCCTCATGGGACGAAGGTAACTATAGTGATTGATCTTAGCAAAACACCCTATAGGACTAGCTGTGGAAAGTACTTGGTTATCTACCCCATCTTTCTCTAGACAACTCTGCTTATGGGGATCAGATTCCGTCAAGTAAGAAGTTCTTTGGAAGGCCATATAAAATAGTAGATCCAGGATTGTTTGAGGATTTATATCACCTATAGTCTAGAGGTCGTTTTCTTTGATAGGACGTGTTTGATTGTATTATATTAAAATCATTAATATAGTTAGTTTATACTTGGTACCACTGCACTAGGTGTTTTCTTGTCGTTTGTTACTCTTTTATTCCTATCATCACCCTTTAGTTCTCATAATGTTATTGTCTTGACATCATTGCGCCCCCTAGGCATTTGTCACAGATACTTCGAGGTCTTCACCCTCAGATACCGTTAGGACATATTACCCCTCCCCATCGAGTTACAGTTCATCCTCCCAGTCATCCATCGATTCATTATTTTGATTTTGATTCTACTGATTCATCCAATTCCTACTTTCATTATGCATCTTCTCAACCCCATATAGCCACCATGTCAGACACAAACGCGAGTGAAGGAAACCATGGTGGTAACCCAAGTACCAACTAGGGTGCCCCCACTAGAAGAAACCCCACTGGTGTGGTCACTCCTACTCCATTGCTTCCTTTTATGGTTGGTTTGAGTCTCGTTGATTTCATCCATCTTATCAACGATCCTCTTCTCCACAATCCCACATCTCAAGCTATGCCTACTAAACTCCCTTCACACATCCCAAAGTTTGAAGGTAATCCTAGAGAATATCCCACTAATAATTTTCACTCATTCCACATGTGGTGTTCATTCAATTCCATTACTGAAGACTGCATCCGTCTTCATTTGTTCCAATGCACGCTCACTCGAGTTGCTACTAAGTGGTATGTCGATCAACCCAGAGCCACTCATTCCACCTTTGCGAAATTTTCGAAATATTTTCTTTCCTATTTCTAGTTACCTCTCCATTATGACACCAAGTCCAAACTTTTGACTTATTTCCGTCAAACTTCTGCCACTCACTTTTCTGACCATGTTCAGGAATGGTGTAGAAGGAGGAGTATCTATAGAGCTCCTAAATTCGAAGACCATGTCTATATGGATTAGTTCCTTAGATCACTTGTGGCTCCTATTTCTAAATACGTCGCATCACACTTCCCCCAGTCCGAGGGAGATGCACTCAAAGTAGCCTTAAAATTTGATCCGATCTGTGCCGAGTCAAGTTATGTTTACATTGTCATCCCTGATTTTCCTCAGTCTGGTGTTACTAATGCATTGGGGGCATCTCATGCCGCGAATGGCATAGTTGGAACCATTTCACACCCTCAACCATATGCTCCCCCTCTGATGAGTTATGGTCCACCTCAGGGAGGGACCAATTCCTCTTAAAATTATCCCTCCCCCAATCCTCCATAGGGAAACTCTTATCCAAGTCCTAGAATTCCATATGCATATCCCCATCTACATCAACAGATGCCAAGGCCAACTATTATACCACCTATTTATCCCAATGTTTCCCCTTCTCCTTATTATCAGTATGCACTACTTAGCGCTCTATCCGCTCCGACACCAGTGCCCCAGGCCCCCATGCCTGCTCCCCCTCTGCCACAACAGCAGCCTCCTCCACAAGGTCAAGTGTATGCTTATCAAAGTGTACCCAATCCCCCCAACCCCAAGAAAGGCAACAAGGGGAAGGGTAACTGTAACCAACAACCTCAAGGTAATCAAGGAAACCAGGGTCCTCCACCCAATGCCCCTCAGGGTCATCAGCCTAGTCCCACAACCCAGCAACATGGCGATTAGCCTAAGAAAATCAAGGATTTTCACACGAACAAACCTTGTGCCTGTTTAGATGTATATGGTCATTATACTCATGAGTGTCCCTTTTTACCTCAGATGCGTCAAGCATGGGAAGCTCAATCGGTTTCTTCTCGAGGATCACAAACCATCGCTCCTCCTCCACCCCTTGCCTCATCTCAACCAGCAGTGCTTTCCAATCCTTTCCCTCACCAAGGATATATTTCTACCCAACCTACACAAGTTTAGGAAGCTCATCTAGCTCCACCATTTGGTCACCATGGTTATAAAATTCTTATGATTAAATCTTATGATTAATTCTGATGAGGTCAATACCGAACAAGTCAACCTTCAAACTCGATCGCGCCAATACGATAAGCCATCCGCTAAGTTAGCAACTAAATCTGAACCCCAAGTTTACACTGAGCCTCTGTATTTGTCCAATGGTACCTTATAGATCCCTCAGCCTAAGGTAAAGGTTATTCCCAAGATCCCCAAAGGTCCATTACGTTGAAATGTTGCTTCTATTAAAGTCACCCATACATATAGCATACTATATGACTTGGCACAATCTCTTGTTTCCGTGTCAATGCTGGAAGTCCTACAGACGTGCCCATCCCAACATAAATCTCTATTGTTTCCTTTAGGTGTCGTGGATCCGTAAGACTATCATATGATTGCATTTCATGTTGACAAGTTGGAAAATCCTCTCCTACCTTCATCTGTTACATTTAAAATACAAGTCTCCAATAGAAACACCATTGTTCAACAGTGTATCATCGACAAAGGCACCTCCACCTATGTGATGGTTGCCAGTGTTTGGAAGCAACTTGGTTCCCCTAACCTATCCTTGTCCACCATCACTCTTCATGCATGGGATGGCCATCCTTCACATCCCCTTGGCTTTTTTCGCAACTTCCCAGTCACAGTTGTGGTAAGACTGTCTCTATTGACATTGAAGTCATTGATGCTCCCTTAGATTATAACATCATTTTGGGTCATAGTTATACCTATGTCATGTCAGTTGTCACATCTGTAGTTAACTATAAGATTTGTTTTCCCCACAATGGAAATATTGTCACTGTTGATCAGTTGACATACTATGACCCCAAATCCCAGGCTTCACTTCTTTCCAATATCTCTTTCATGGCTGACAATAAGATTGTCTCGTCCCTAACCAATGTATCTCCAAGAGTTTTTAAAGACTCTACTTTTCTTGGTGCTTATTATGGTCCACCACCTACCCATTCTTACCATGGCTCATTTAGTGTTTGCATGCTCCAAGCATCACGGGCCACCCACAAATGGTCTGGTATGCCTTCATAGCAGGAAACACCTATGCAACCTTTTATTCATAACTCAACCCAGCCTTCTGATACTATTCCTCAAGGAAATTTTCCTTCTACTAGTGTCTCTCCTAGTCCATTTTCCCCCCAAAATTGTTCCCCTAGGTCTTAACCATCCCAGAGTAGTTCCTCCAGGCCATTACCCTTCTGGTTAGATATTGTTCTTATTCCCCCCATAGATTTTATTCTACACATGTTATGGCTACGTTGAGTTTACCCAACATTACCTTGGGGATCCTAGTCTGGTACATCGATCCTCCCATAAACACTCCATCCAATTAACTTAAACCTTACACTGCTTTGACCCCAGTACAACCTGTTGTTCCTACTCCTGCCTTTTCTTCAGTTCCATAGCAACCTCAACAGGAGCCTACACCTGTTGGGAAAGCATCTAGCGAGGGGGAAAAGCCTAGAAAAATGGAACTAAAGACATTGCACCGCTAACAACTCCAGCTCCTCCTAAGCCGCCAAAGCCTATTGCTCCATGTTCTTTGTGTGATGTTGTCAGTCATGCCACCAATAATTTTCTTTATCTCCCTCATGTCAAGGATGTGGTCTCCGATACCTTCCTTGATTCTAACATTCCTAAGGTCCATGTCACCTTACCTGATTCAGCCAAGAAGAACAGATCATTACACACAACTCACCCATGTTCTTTGTGTGATAATTATGACCATTATTCTCATCATTGTCCCCATCTCGAAGATTTTCATGATACACTTGAAGTGCTTCGCGAATTATAGTTTGCTCGTAGTGAGTCCACCTCTCCTCTAACTGTGAATTATGGTCCCACTCCTACACCCGAACAGGAGGTCCCTCAAATGCCCATTATGATCCCTCCCCCTAATGTTGAGATGAAGGATAGTACCACTACCATTCTCTACACTTCGTCATCCATGAAATCGATGCATTGTAACTCTCATGATGTATCCTATTGTTATTTTTTTGAACCTTCTTCGACGAGTACCTCAATCTTAACATCGGTAGATATTCCATCTACTTGTCATATGTCTTCCAACCTTGACGATGCATATGTGAACCTTGTCTCTCATGAAGATGCCTCAAGCATCCCTTCTCCATCATGTGGTCCCTCATCCTCCATTCTGCCCATATTCCATTCTAATCAAGGCATCATGGAAGTTATGACCACTCTCGATTATCCTTGGGATGATATGCGCCATCGTGCATACTTCCTTTCACATCAAGCCCATGACCAATATGTAGTGGAGTCTAAATACTTCATTCATGGTGAGGCCGATTAGTTTTACCATCCCTTACTTTGAACCCAAAAATTTTAACCACATCCACCTTGTGGCCATTACATTTCCACACAATGTTTGGGTAAGGGGGCATCCACTTTTAAGAGTCCAAGAGAAGCAATTATCCCCAACCCTCCTAGTGCATCTGGTAGTGTTGACTCTAGTATCATTATTCTTCCCCATTTAGAATAGTCTCTAAAGTCTCATATCACTTCAGATCTCTCTAGGGAAGATCCACCTAATCATTCCTTCATCTTACCTCAACAAACCAGTCCTTTCGACATTGTTGTTGTTCAACCACCATGTTTTCTAGGTGAGCATGAGTTCATTATATCCGAAGTCTCTCTTTGGTTTAGTGACACCATGTATGTGAACCTAGAAATTCAGTCCATTTGACTCATATATGTAGTTCCAAACAAGACTGGTGATCCACCATTTCCTTTCTCTAATTGTGTCTTTCCATTATTCCCACAAGAAGGCATCCATACCATAAACAAATGGTGAACCACATCATCAAAATGTGTTTGGAGTCAACCACTCTAAATACATCCAGTATGGCCATAACATGACTGGGGGGAACATATGCCCCTACATATCCTCCTGATCCTCTGAAGGATCTTGTGCCAGTTGAGCCAAATACTTGAATCCATTATTTGAGCACTTGGAACACAATGGCACTCCAATATTCCTTTCTTACCTTGATTCTTCACCACGAACAATCCTTCCAAGAAGCGTTAAGGTTGTCCTTAGACAAGTAAGGTCATCTACCTAAGAATCACAAATCCATATTTCATCGATCAGTTTGTCTGTTATGATCTCCACAAGATTTAGGGCCTTCTCCTCCTCTCCAAATTCTCTGCAACTCACTATGCAAATGAGTTGGATTTGGGGGCAAAAATCCTTTTTGTAGGAAAAACCCTAGTTTTTTCTATCGCCCATTGCAACCAAATCGTAGCTTTGTTTTTTGAACCATCAAAACCGTTGGAAATATCTCATGAAGTCCTATAATGGGTCTCTCTTTGTTTTTAGTAATTTGACACTTCACTGGGAAGCCATTTTTTCATGAGGTCTCACTTTACCGCCTCTTAAAATCAAATTTCTTCATTTGAGCCACCCATACTCTAGTACCACTTTACCTTTGTACTAGTTGAATCACATGTCGATTTTCATCATAAGTAACCATCATTTACTCATGTTTTCATGGTCCCCTCTGGGCCTCCCCCTCATGGCAACATCATCAAGTCACCCTTGTTCAGAGCATTCGAGATGAGTCACCCTTGTATCTATGGATTCTTTTCCGAGTACCCTTGAGTCTTGTTACAATGTTTCATATGTCACCGTGTCACATCCATCCCATTTTATTCATATTTGGCCTCTGTCTCAACTACTCAGTCTTTTCCGAACCCTGTTTGAGTCATTGACCACCCCCTCCAGAATCGAGTCAGTCGTTGTTAGGTCAACCATCCTTAATATGCTTTGACAAGGGAAATCGGCGGTCAACTACCCATATTGTTTCCTTCCATCGTCATCCCTAGTGTCATTCCATCAGTCACTCTACTATGAGTCCTCATGCCTTTGTTAAGGATTCCTCATTGCCTTAACTCTGGCGGGCCCTTGTTATGAAAGCAACTCACAAAAAGATAGAAAAGATAGATCAACGACTTCAAAATCAACCTCTTCAAGGGGTAAACCTCCTTTACATTACACAAATGAATAATTCTTGGATGATACAAATGACAAAAACTCTTTTCTGTATATAGGAGTCTAAGGGATTACAATATAATAAAAGTTGACATAACAATAATAATATAAGGCTTCTATGGGGCAATAATAAGAATATGGGGACAATAGGGGCCCAATAATAACAATAAGGGCTACAATGAAAATAGTAATGGGGGAATCACTAGTATTATAGGGACCTAACATGCCCCTCTCCTTCAAAAAATTGTTGTCCTCAATGCTTGAGTAGTTCTGGATGCTTCTATATAAAATTATCATCCTCCCATGTGGAATCTTCAGTGGGTAAGTTATTCCACTTGATGAGATACTCCGAAATTGATCAATTTCATAGCTTTCAAGTTTTTGTTTCTGTGACTGCTTTAGGTTCCAATATGATTTTTCCTTCCTCATTAATTTCTGGCAATATTGTTTGAATTGGGAGCTTGTCACCTATAACCTTCTTTAAGCATGAAATATGGAAAGTTGGGTGCACTCGGGAAGCTACAAAAAGCTCCAATTTTTATGCCATAGTACCAATCTTTTGCAACACCTTGTATGGACCATAATACTTTCGGTGATAATCTATTATCCTTCTTAGCTTGCTTGAGGGACATTTGTTTATATTTTTGTAGCCGTAGGAATACCCAGTCACCTACATCAAAACTTCTTTCACTGTGATGTTGATATGCCTATTGTTTCATTCTATTCTGCGCCAAAGTGAGGTTATCCTTTAAGAGCTGGAGAACTTATTATTGATGCTCTATGTGATCTTCCACTGCTTGAACCTTAGAATTTTCTCTTAAATATGATGTGATGGATGGTGGATGATATCCATAAAGTGCCATAAATGGAGTCATTTTTGTTGCAGTATGGAAGGCATTGTTATACCACCATTCAGCCAGAGGCAACCATTTGACCCATTGTGTATGTTTATCAAAAACAAAGCAAAAAAGGTATCCTTCCAAACATTTTTTTACTATCTTAGTTTTCCCATCTGATTGAGGATGATAAGATGAGCTATGAGCTAACTGAGTACCAAGGCAAGAAAATAATTATGTCCAAAAATTTCCAGTGAAAATGGGATCTTTGTCGCTTACAATAATCTTTGGGTTTCCATGTAGATTTTGAATTGTTTCCATAAATGCAGTAGAAATTGTACTGGATTTAAATGGATGAGATAATGCACAAAAGTGTGCATACTTGGTAAGTCTGTCAACTACCACCATGATGACACTCTTTCCTTCAGACTTATTCCACCTCTTGTACTCTAAAGAAACATTTGGAGCTTTTTGCATATAATTGTTTATCCTCCAATAGTTTGAGCACCCTGTCAACATGTTGAACATGATCCTTCCAAGACTTGTTGTAGATTATTATATCATCAAAAAATACTAACACAAATTTTCTAAGGAAGGGTTTGAAAATGGAATTCATCAAACCCTAAAATGTAGAAAGTGCATTGGTAAGGCCAAAATGCATGAACAAAAATTCATAATGACCCTCATGAGTTTTAAATGATGTTTACGGAATGTCTTCAGTCTTCATTATGATTTGATGATATCCTGAATGAAGATCCAACTTGGTGAATTAAATTGATCCATGCAATTCATCCAATAATTCATCAATGACAGGAATGGGAAATTTATCTTTAATAGTGAGCTTGTTGAGCTCCCTATAATCCGGACACATGCACCATGATCCATCCTTCTTGTGCACCAATACTACTAGAGCAGAGAAAGAACTTTGACTAGGTTGAATTATACCAACCTCTAGAATTTCTGCAACCATACGTTCAATTTCACTCTTTTGGGCATAGGGATATCTATAAGGCCTGATGTTTGGAGGAACACTTCCTAGAATCAAATGAATAGCATGATCATGATCACGAATAGGTGGGAAGCCTTTGGGAGTCTCAAATACCTTGAAATGATTGTCCAAGACTTTTTGGAGATCTAGAGAAATAGAAGATGTCGATGTGGGAACTTCTATCGAACATAATTGTGCAATTATGCCTCGTTTTACTTTCTTTAGAAGATTTTTCATTCTATTAGAGCTAATTACCTTTCTCGGATTCCCTGTGATACCCCTTAATTCAACTTCCTTTCCTTCTGAAAAAAATTTCATGAAAAGTTCTTGAAAATTAAAAGATATTGTACCCAGGGATTGTAGCCATTGGACTCCTAGTACAACATCAACACCACCAATTGGAATGGAGAGCATTGAGCTATTAAATACATATTCTCCCATGAATAGCTTGATATTATGACACTTACCAGAGAAATTTATGGTTCCTCCACTTGCAACCATCACTTGACACTCTAGTGCTGGATATAGGAAGCAATTCAATTCCTTCGCCATCTTACAATGAATAAAATTATGGGTACTTCCTGAATCAATCAACACTATTACCTTTTTCTTCTTGATATGTCCTTCTATATTGATAGTTTGAGGAGTGATTATTCCAGCCAATGCATTACAAGATATGGTTAGATTCATTTCTTCTTTCTCTAGGGTTTATTCCTGGTGTGTATCCTCTTCTTTTGATGTTTCTTGTTCCTTTTATTCTTCCTCTTCAAAATCTATGTAAAATAATTTCTTCTCAGCACACTTATGACCTTTAGTGTATTTTCTATCACAACTGTAAAAAAGCCCTTTTTCTCTTTTTTCTTCCAATCCTATGCTCCTCTGGGATATATTTTACCCTTATATTCAATTTTTGGAAGTCCTCAATATGCTCCACCATTGTACCATTTTGTTTAAGATTTATCAATTGGCTAAAGAAGGTGTTGCTATTTTTATCCTCATAATGTGCTATCTTTTCGTCTGTAAAAATTGACCAAGTAACAATTTGTCTACGGGAGCAAAGCCATCGATACCATACAAAGTGATTGGGTTCCAAATATAAAGTTGCAATGCATACCTTTTGTGTTTTTTTCACATTATGGAGATCAAAATATTGTTCCATCTGTAGTATCCATGTTATGGGATCCTTGCCATAAAAATTCCTCATATCGATCCTTGGAACATGGTGGGTCTTTATTCCAACATTATAGTCTATGAAATCATGATTAACATTTCTTTTGTTCTCATCATGAGTTTTATCTACTACCTTTTCGCCATTAGGAAGCCTTTGTTGTAGCAACTTTGTCAAACCTTCCTTCCAACCTTCCTTGTCCTTCTTCCAATATTCAAATTTGTCTTTCATACCATCCATGTTAGCCATTTTTAGAGTTAGTATTTTCATACTACCATCTATTATCAAAACCCATCTTTTATGTCATATTAGGGTCCCATTTTGAAAATTTTGTCATTCCACCTAGGTCCTCATTTAAAAATTTACTCACTAATGGTAGCCCTATGTCAAAAGCCCTACTCTCTCTCAAAAAAATTAATATTTGTTGGCCCACCTTCATGTGTCTTACTCAGCATACATTGATAATAAAGGCTCATTTCATCATGTTTTGTGTCAGTCAAGTCCACTTGGAGTCTACTCATTCAAGGTCCCATTAGGTCACTAGGTTTCATTCTTTCAAGGTCCAATAATACTCCATTTCACTGCATAAAGCTAGCAAAAAAGTATGAGAGTGAGAAAAATAATATCCTTTTGTCATTTAAAAAGGATTGGTAAACATGTGACTATGTTTGCCCAAGTTCTAATTTTTATTCCAAGTATCAGTTCTATTTCAGAGTGTAATTTTATTTCAAAAAACAGATGTAATATTTTTTCTAATTTATGTAATTTTATGTTCATTATATGTAATAAGTTACTATTCCTAAAGTTGTCAACTGAAAGAACTATGTGCCATCTTCATCCAAGCCAATTCAAATGTGACGAATGCCAAAACTCCATGCGTCATCAACCTGCAAAAATAAAATCAGAGAGTAAAGGGAAATTAGCAAGCATTTCAAAAAGGAGAAATGAAACATTAGAAAGTGGGTTTTAAAGCTAAAATATCAAATTCATTTGAGTATAAAGGCCTTCCTAGCATCTAACTCAACTCCATTTGCCTCTTGTCATTTCTTGAGCAAACCCCAAGAGACCATTTTTCACAATTCTGGGTGAAAATCAGCAAAACAGAGTAGGTGCTATGTGTTCTCTTCTGGCTCTTTGCATTCGCTTTAGGCACTCTACACTTACCCAACGCTGATTACTTTCCATGAGCGCTGCACGTTCCCTTCAAGCATTGCGATCTTTCCAGAGGTGTTACGCACTTGCCATAGGTGTTGCACGTTTGTCCAGGAGAACTAAAATCACCTCCTCAGCTCCACCAAAGTTGCATTCGACCTCCCACAAGTAATTAACCACTGAAGACTACATGTTTCTTCCTCCTAAAATCTTTCTCATGGTGTTTTGAAAGTTTGTTGAAGACTTGGTGTTATTTTCACATCTAAACCCTAGTATCTCCCTAAAAACTATCCTTGCACTCTCCATTCATAAATTTTAACTCCCCTACACTTTCATACACCCCCTACACCTTCATTCCCTTTCCCTAAACCCTTTTATCCCAAATAATCTCTAAACCTTTGTATCTAAACCCCAAGTCCTAGGTGCTACAATTACCTAGGCTTCGAAACCCCCTACATTGCAAACAATTTCTCCATCCCAAAAATCTATCATATTAATACCCCATATCCTCCTCCATTACATACATCCCTTCACCCATCTCCTTCATATTTCACTTCCCCATTCCATATTCCTAAAGAACCACATTCCAACAACCCTAAACCTCCCTAGGGTTTGATATTAAAACACTATGACGGAAGAGGAATATAAACCATACACTGAGGAAGAAGAAACAGAGGTCAAGAAAACACATGAAGGAGGCAATATACTCATATTTGAGCCAACATATCTCAGGGAACTCTTGGCATCTCCTATGGCTATGACATCCTTCAAATATCTAGGCTGTTATGATTTATGTGAACAAGTTCAGGTAGTCCAACACCATCCTATGTTGACTAGACTATTCATATCTAAACTCCAAGACAACCAAGTCACTTTAGCAGGTGTCACTTTTACTTTATCTACTGCCATTATATCAGCTGTCACCAGAATTCCAAAATGTCAATGGGGAGAAATGGTTTAAACAAGGTGAGTTGGAGAGACATTATTATGAGCCTTTCATAAAACCAAGGCATAGAAATGAAATAAAGGTCTATTTTCCTTTTTCTCACCTACTAGACAGATATGCTCCCATGATGAAAATTATCATGAAATACTTTTCGTGTGAAGGTAGATTTTCTAGGATTTATTCCTATCACATCCAGCTTTTAATGCATTTTACTAGGGTAAAAATGCTCAATATACCTTGCTATCTATTCTGAATCATTGATAAGATGGCCTATATTGTCCAGAAAAGGGAGTATGAACATCAAATGAAGAGTCTCTTTCATCATTCCCTCATTAAAATCATAGTCCTTTATCATCTCAAAGAGCTCAACATTGCATGGAGTACCTTCATAGCCAATCCCATATTTACCGATTCATCTACTCAAAATGTTGAAAATATCCCTTCATCATCTCACCCTTCCACCTCCATTCCTCCATCTTATCCCATAGATCATTCATCCTCATCTGATAAGTCACCCTCACCATCACCTCCAACACCACCATTTCATGAGCATATCCATTCACCTAATAGAGATGAAATCAGAGAGCAGGAGTAGATTGGAAAGGTTAAGGTCATCAAGCCTAAAGGGGTTGATTTGGGCACTTTGACACACAATTATCAGAGAGGCCATAGGCAGGTGTTTTCCCCACAAATTGTGGGAGGGGCCTTGCCTTATTCATCAACAAATAAGGTACATAAGGGTAAGGAAAAGATGACAGAGACATAGATTCAGCATGAGGAGGAGGACCTCCATGAGACAAAGCAGGATTTTGACTTGGTTGACCTAGGTGAGCATGATGACAGTGAGAGTACAAGCATTGTCATCAAAGAAAAAGATGCACTCATCAGGGAGCTTGTTTCTGGGAAAACTAGTGTCTTTTCGATCGACTAGCCCTCTAGGATTGGTAGCTATCCTCGAAATAGACAATTTAAAGAAATTTGTGATTTCCTCTATGTATGATAGATAAGAGAGAGGCAAAGGTACCAACCTGGATCTTCCGCTTAACTCCCTGCTTGATCTCTCTCCCCCTTGATAGAGCTTGCAACTCCTTTTCGTACTTATCCCGCTTGGGGAGTACCTGTAGAAACACAGTAACAAAGAACTATCAAAGCATCATGATCTATTATATCATAATCATTACGGAATCAGAAACATAATGAACATACAATGGCATTCACAAATAACAACATTCATAAATACACAATTGTATGGAGGAAAACTCAAAGAAATTTATTAAATAGAAGGGAGAATTACAACCCAGTTGTCTGATCTAGCATCATCCTCCCAACAACAAAGCCCTCTTCACCTCATGAAAAGCAAGATCACCCAATAATACAATGCTCTTTCTCAAATACAAATTATCAGCACTTCCTTGCAAATTACAAAATTTCAGCCTCCAGATCTCTCAAATGAGGGATCCATTCAAAGATGTGTGCAAGGGTGTAAGTCATCTCTGGGTTTTTGATTACTATCATTCCACTTGTTGCATTTGGTTCCACTTGGAGATTCTTGGATCTCTTACTCATCCTTGGGCAAATTCAAAGAGGCAAGTGTCATAGGAGAAGTTTCTAGAAGATTCCATGAGCATCCACTTAGAAAATTGTCTCAAAAATTTGTCCATCCTCTCTCATCGCACCCTACAGAAGGCCCCATCAGTATGCATCACACCTGGCCAGTGTAGAAGTCAGTATGCATCACACCCTGGCAGTGGAGCTGTCAGTATGGTCCAGTTTTGGCTAGTTATGGATAATTGTTCAGGTGGAACTTTTGGGGAATGATGTAATCAGTTGACCATGATCCTTTAGGGTATGAAACAACACTTTAATGGGTTAAATATCCCTATTTTATCGACATATAAGATTGGGGTTGCAGTGCCCAAATATGTCTATAACAGTTGCCCCCTAAAGCATGAAGTCGTAAATCTTTGATGTCGGGTGAAATGCTTTATCATGAGGATCCGAGGTTTTCGAACTGGAAGGTGACTTGTATAAGATACAATACAATACGTCATCATAATATATTTTTTCATGATCTAGCTAAGGTGGACATTCCCATTCTCAGTTTTATAAATTCATTTCATGTACATAGAACAGATAATCATCTGTAGTTGCAGATTAGTGATTCTTCATAGGTAGAGTCATCATCCCTGGCTTGGATGACCATCTGTGCAGCTTCTGTGTACATTTGACGTCTTTATATCCCTGAATATATGGCAGCCTAGATGGATGAAACTAGATCCGGGGTCTTCAATCTCATTCAATCTTCACCTTATGTACAAGTCGATCCATGTGAAGAGATGTTCTGAAGTCGAACATGGAAAGACATCGCCTGATTACCAGCCAATAATGTGAGCTGTTAACAGACGCGAGAGGAATCACCGATAATGATAATGACCCTCAAGATAATACAATACAATTCACATGGTGTGAATATATGATCCGATGTTGAACACCACGCAAAATCTTTCGGTCGAAGGCCATTGATGTCAACCTGTCGCCAGAAGTGAGAAACTTGCCATTAAGGCATGCAAGCTTCAAAGTACTGAAAGGGTTGTTTCTAAGTCAACTTCTTGGATAATGAGTTGATGTCGACAAGAAGTGACCTGTCGTAGAAGGGCCTTAATGTATCCCACATCTACGACATGAAACGAAGCAAATGATTTTCTAGAGATGAAAACGATCTGATGACACAAGGTTCAGGAATGGCGGTCATGAAAAATGGACGGTGAAGGGATTGCAGTGGATGAGGCATATATTAGATTTGTGGTTTCTCAACTGAATGACTTCTCTTGAACATATTGGTGACACTGAGATGGATTGGTAGCATTAACCCCAACAGATGGATGGTGTGGAAGACCAATGGTGAAATGATCGGTGAACGAAATAACCCAACCCGACTCAATCACGGTGATGGAGTGAAAGTGTCATGTTCAAGAGTGACCTGCTACCATAAAATTCTTCAAGTTTTATTCCCTTTTTCCCCAGTCATTGCTGACCAGTACCTCTTTATTTTTTTCAAGCTTGAGGAGGATAACATATGCTTGTTCTATAATTTTCCCTTCGGGCAAACCTGTCGCTATGTTTTAGCGAGTCTACCGACAGTGAAACTCATTCTTGTCTAGGTGGACAACCTTATCGCTATTGTTTTAACGAGTTTAACGACAAAGATAACTCGGTCTTTTTCATGTTTAAAGAGTTTGAAAAAGGGCGAAAAGGAAACTCTGTTTTGTCTTGGGTGGATGAGTTTGTCGCTATTGTTTTAATGAGTTTAACGACAAGGATAACTCAGTCCTTTTCATGTTTAGAGAGTTTGAAAAGGGATGAAAAGGAAACTCCAGCAATTATTTTTTGTAGGTTAATCCCTTAGGTCCGAAAAAGGATAAAATAATACAAAAGGGATGGCTTTTCGATCACTTTATCGAGTCAAAAGAGACAAGTGCTCAAACTTTTTCGTGAGACAATCCCTTAGGTCCGAAAAATATTAAAATATATAGGAGGGATGGCACTTCCCATTACTTTAATGAGCTAGAAAGGCTAATAGCTCGAAAATCTTTTCATATTTAACGAGTCTGAAAAGAGTTTAAAGGAGACTCGTTTTTTAGGAACGAGTGGTGTCTAGGGTAGAAAATGGTTCCGGGTAAGCTTGGAACTTCTAAAAACATGGTGATGTGAAGAGGGTGGCTAATAAGACCACTCGTTGCAGCTGTTCCTCAAAAAGGTAAACAATCAAGTGGAAGCGTATGATCGGCCGAAAGAATGTAGGTGATGGGCAGAACACAACTAAGGCTCAAAAAGCTGATAGCATGGTAATCACAAAGTTTATTTACCAAAGGCGGGTTCATTTTTTAACGAGCTTGAACCATGGGGAACTATGCTCGATGGTAGGTTTATTTTTTAATGAGCTTGAACCATGCGATAACATATGCTCAGTTTTTAGTTTTTCTTTTTATGTAAGCTAGAAACGACAAAAACTAAAAAGCTAGAAAAAAACAATACTAAAAGGCTTAAAGTCTTTTTGATAGTCAGGAGCATACATTAATGATGCTTTTATCAGGGAACCTTTTAAAGCATCAAAGGAAGCTTGCGCAACCTGATCCCAGTGGAAAGGTACTCCTTTTTTCAAAGGACGCGTATAACCTTTAGGGTTTTAAAAAACTAAGAGTAAAAAACTAAAAAGCTAAAAAGCTAGAAAATAATAAAAAATTTGCATGCCCCCAACATGATGAAAAGGAGAGTCTCCAGTAACCACATGGAAATCACCGTGGTTAAGCAGGATTGTTTCATCCGCAGAGTAGACAAAACACTTCCTTGGCTTTGTCCGCCAAATAGACAACGGTGAATGGTGTCCCCAGTGGAGTCGCCATTTTGTTTCTGGGAAAACTAGTGTCTTTTTGATCGACTAGCCCTCTAGGATTGGCAACTACCCTAGAAACAAATAGTTTAAAGCAATTGTGGTTTCCTCTATGTATGATAGATAAGAGAGAGGCAAAGGAACCAACCTAGATCTTCTTATTAACTCCTTGCTTGATCTCTCTCCCCCTTGACAGAGCTTGCAACTCCTTTCCATACTTATCCCGCTTGGAGAGTACCTGTAGAAACATAGTAACAAAGAACTATCAAAGCATCATGATCTATTATATCACAATCATTACGGAATCAGAAATATAATGAACATACAATGGCATTCATAAATAACAACATTCACAAATACACAATTGTATGGAGGAAAACTCAAAGAACTTTATTAAATAGAAGGGAGAATTACAACCCAGTTGTCTAATCCAGCATCATCCTCCCAACATCAAAGCCCTCTTCACCTCATGAAAAGCAAGATCACCCAACAATACAATGCTCTTTCTCAAATACAAATTATCAGCACTTCCTTGCAAATTACAAAATTTCAGCCTCCAGATCTCTCAGATGAGGGATCCATTTATAGATGTGTGCAAGAGTGTGAGTCATCTCTGGGTTTTTTATTAGTGTCATTCCACATGTTGTATTTGGTTCCACTTGGAGATTTCTTAGATCTCTTACTCATCCATGGCGAATTCAGAGAGACAAGTGTCATAGGAGAAGTTTCTAGAAGATTCCATGAGCATCCACTTAGCAAACTGTCTCGGGCATTTGTCCATCCTTGCTCATCACACCCTACAAAAGGCCTCATGAGTATGCATTGCACCTGGCTAGTGTAGAAGTCAATATGCATCGCACCCTGACAGTGGAGCAGTCAATATGGTCCAGTTTTGGATAGTTCTGGATGGTTTTTCAGGTGGAACTTTTGGGGAATGATGTAATAAATTGACCAAGATCCTTTAGGGTATGAAACAAAACTTTTAGGGGTTAAAGAGCCCTAGTTTGTCGACATATAAGATTTGGGTTGCAGTGCCCAAATATGTCTATAACAGAGCTCCAGATCAACCTAAAGAGAGAAAATTGCATCATCTCATATTATGAGCAGGAGAATAAGAAACTTCAAGCCAAACTTGATGTCGTGGAGATTAAGCTCATCAAGGCAAAGAGGGAAGCAATGAAAGCCAAGACATTTCTAGATGAGGCCTATGAAAGGTATGGTGAACCTGAAGAAGAGAAAGAACCTGGAAAAAGACCTAAAACTATAGGGCTGAAAAGAGCTCTAGAACTAGAGAAACAAAACGAGGCTGAGCTTGCTAATGAGCTCACATGGAATGAGAAATTTTCCATCTTGGTCAATGAAAACTAGGAGAATTGGCTTGATAAGGTCAATAAGCATCTAGATAAGCTCCTAGACAAAGCTAACGAGCAAAATGAAATTTAGAAAAAGATGGAAAAACACTATGCCAACATAGAAAGGATTGCCAGGTCAAAACTCAAAGATGCAAAGGAAAAAATTGAAGCCATAACTCAGCAAAAGGAGAAGGAGAAGCTTGACATACTTGTAGAGGCTTCAATCCAAACCTAGCTACACCAAACATCAACTACTTGACCAATTTTGAAGTCTCTTAACATATTTTGGCAAAGATATGTTTTCTGTGTTTTTAGGCAATTTAAATATCAGTTGTATGGTCAAACGCACAGTTCCTAGGGCGTTGCACACTTTTTTGGGACACTTTTTGGAGAAATGGAAGCTACCAATGGATGCAGAAGGACCAATACATCTAGGAAAATCATGTTTGCAGCCCTGGTTTGCTAAACTGGCAGGGGAAAAGGAGAAAAAAATAGCAAAAATCATGTTTTTGCCCTCTTTTTCAGCTAGGTGTTGTGCACTTGACCAGTCTTGGGAGAATGGAGGTTTGGAGGGTCAAATCAAGCCCAGTTTGAAAAATAAAGGCATATTTCGAAACTAGACAGGATCAGATTTCCAATGAGATATCCTGGGCTCAATTTGGACACCAGGACGGCAGGCAAAAGTGAGTCTAAAGATGAAGTTGTGCGCTTACCACAGGCGCTGCACACTTGACCAGTCTTGGGAGAATGGAGGTTTGGAGGGTCAAATCAAGCCTAGTTTGAAAAATAAAAGCATATTTCGAAACTAGACATGATAATATTTCCAATGAGATATTCTAAGCTCAATTTGGACACCAGGAAGGTAGGAAAAGGTGAGTATGAAGATGGAGTTGTGCGCTTACCACATGCACTGCGCACTTGATAATTGGCTTAGTTTTTCACTATTCTTCCCCAGATTTGATTTTTACCTATGGGAAATCAACATTTTACTGATGTAATTGATATGATAGATGTAATTATGGTCTTTTAATATTACCTAGGGGTAAATATATTAGGTTAATAGTTTTCATCAAGTCAGATGAATCAATTGCAATGTAATTAGGGATGAGTCACTTTAACCACCCTACACTCTGGCTATCAGTTTAGATTTTGGTGGAATTTATCCTCTTCTCATGGATTCAACCCTTGAGGTTGTAAGGTGTTTTTTTTGAGCTCTATATCTTCCCTTTCTTCACTTTTTTGAGAGGTTGGACTCCATTGGATGTTGTACTAGTGTTTCAGACTTTGGCATGGAATATATTGGATGAGTTGCAGCTATTTTGGTGGGATTCCTATGGCATGGTATTTTGATATTTTTTCTTTTTTAGTTACATGTGTGTGAATGTTTTGTATCTTCCATGATCCATTTCACTTCCAAATATGTTTTATTTTCAAAGTGTGATAAGCAGAATTCATCTTCTATGCTCTGTTTTGGGAAAATCATCATAATTTGTTTCAATTCCTTAGTTTAAAAAGAATTAATGATTTTCATTCTTTTTTTAGCATCTCATCAGTCTAAACCGTTCCATCAATATACTACAAAGTGTTAAAGTACTTGCCTACCTTTCCCCATCAGATGTCTACAATTTTGATTTTCTTTTGCCTTGACCTAGTTCACTCTCTGGCCTAATTCACTCATCCAGTGACTTACCCAATAGGATCAAATCAAAACCTTTAGCTACTATATCTAGCCTAAAACCCTAATCCATCTAGCCCTCATGGATGTGATCCTTTGGAGAGAGCCCTCTTTGCCTTGGTAGGGCTAACTACCAAGTCAAAAGATTGGTCTGTGGTTACCTCAGCTGGACTCTTCCTCAGCCTTGGAGATCCGGAGGAGTGATAACAACTTCCACACATTTCTTTAAACCATCCATCTTGTCTTCCACACCTTTCTTTAAACCATCCATCTTAGCTTCTGTTACTTTTTGTGAGAGTGAAATTTGTTGCACATGGTCTCATAATTTGATATATCATATTGCATTTCTTCCTCTTCTTCATGAGTCATGCTAGAGCTTTTAGGTTGCTTACTAGGTGTTTCCATTTTTTTTCTTCGTGGCATGAATTAATGATAATTATGCTTCACTATTCCCTTTTAATTCCTTCAAACTAATTTTTCAAACCAAAAGCAAATTTTTTAAAAACTACACACGTTTTTTCACTTTGTAGGAGCTCGGTATTGAATCTGATATATCTCTGAAATTTCAGATCTCCAAGGTCTGAAATTGTGAACTGTGGTATCCCTCTGAGTTCTCTTTACAACGCCACCATTCTGATCAACATTGGATTCTCCAAGAAAGCGCTATGCCCAATCTCTCAAGATGGCCTGATTATACATTTTTTCAGTAGAGAAAACTTATATGAAGTGCCACGTGTCACTGTTTCAACCTTCGGACCTAAAAACGATGCACAAAAAACTAAAGTCCATCCTATTTCTATAAATTCTTACTAAATTTCAATATGATATTTAGAGAGAAATTTATGACGATTTTCCCAAGGTCACCTATTTGGGATATAATTCGGGAGTCTGCAAAAGCTCTAACTTCCTTGGATTAGATCTCTGAAACTACAGTGAGACAAGATCTGAAATTTGGAGCTGAGGATTATCAAGATTTCGGCTCAAATGGGTTTTGATTTTAGCTTCTGAAACATCGCATAAAATAAGTTATAGAGAAAATTCCACGATGACCTGTTTTGGTATAGCGAAACCCTAGAATCCAAACCTCTGATACCAAATGTTATGAAACTAGCTCACAAAAAGATAGAAAAGATATGTCAATGGCTTAAAAATAAGCCTCTTCAAGGGGAGAACCTCCTTTAAATTACACAAATGAACAATTCTTGGATGATACAAATGAAAAAACCTCCTTTCTATATATAGGAGTCTAAGGGATCACAATATAATCAAAGTAGACATAACAATAATAATATAAGGGCACAACAATAACAATAGTGGGCTTCTATGGGGCACAATAATAACAATATGGGGACAATAGGGAGACATTAATAAAAATAATGGCTACAATGACAATAGTAATGGGGGAATCACTAGTATTATAGGGACCTAACAACCCTCTTTTGTCGACCTCAGCACATTTATTCCAGAAGAGTGGTCTAGAGGATGGTGTACCTTGGTTCCAACTTCCATCTTTGTTCGATGCCTCAGATCAATCAAAGGGAATCATCATTTCT